>CM061554.1:232049757-233249757 GCA_030864225.1 Capsicum baccatum var. pendulum | reverse complement strand
ATATTGGCAGATTAAAATGCATGAAGATAGTATAGAATGGACAACTTTCACATGTCCAGAAGGACATTTTGAATGGCTGGTCATGCCATTTGGATTAAAGACGGCTCCTCCAATTTTTCAAAGAAAAATGGATAGTATTTTTAAAGACTACAAAAAGTTTGTATTAGTTTACGTAGATGATATTTTAGTTTTTAGTAATAATATGAGAGAACATCTAGGACATTTACCACAACTTTTTAAATTATTTGTAGATAATGGAATAATAATAAGTAGAAATAAAATGGAATTATGTAAAAATAGTATTAATTTTTTAGTAGTAGTTATTGGAGATGGTAGAATAAAATTACAACCACACATAGCTAAGAAAAGTCATAGAAATGCCAGATAAATTAGACAAGACTAAAGATTTACAAAAATTTTTAGGACTCTTAAATTATGCTAGAGCTTTCATCAAAGATTTAGGAAAAGTAGCTGGACCACTATACTCTAAAACTAGATCGACAGGTCAAAAATACTTTAATACTGAAGACAAAAAATTAGTCCAACAACTTAAAAGCATGATATAAGACATTCCAGGCTTAACGTTACCATTAGAAACAAATTATTTAATAGTCGAGACAGATGGAAGCCTTCAAGGATGGGGAACAGTATTAAAAGCAAAACCTAACAAATATAGTGACAAAAAGGATGAAAAATTTGTGCTTATTCAAGTGGAAAATATAAAGAAAAAGGAAAATTAAATAGCATAGATACAGAGACACTACCAGTAATTTATGGTTTAAATAGTTTTCAACTCTATATATTAAATAAGCCTGAAATATTAGTAAGAACAGACTGCGAAGCTATAGTAAAGTTTTATCAGAAAATAAAAGATAAGAATAGTAGTAAAAGGAGATGGTTAAATTTCCTAGATACTACTTCAATCTATAATATTGTTTTAGAACATATTAAAGGAAAAGATAATAACTTAGCAGATCAATTAAGTAGATTAATTAAAGAAGACAACTAACGATTTTTGTTTCAGTATGAATACAGGAAAAAGAAAAGGCAAGACAGAAGCCTCATCTTCCCAAGACTATCTAAAGACACTAATGAGCAACACTCGGTTCACAACACTTACGATGCTAAAACAACCAAAATTAGATAGAATAATTTTTGGACCCCACAACTTGGTATGTTATGAACCATCCAACTTAACTTTCAAACGAAAGCCAGACGTACAAGTGGATAAGCCGCAAATATGTATATTAGACAATTTATAGATAGCTTATAATAAAAGTGACATTAATCATTTTATTTCAGTTCTAAATGCATTAAGTTACTATTTTACTGAGAAAAATACTACTAACAAGTTTAAATTCTATGTTGTTCTCATAGGGCAACAGCAAGGAGTGTTCCAGACTTGGATAGAGGTAATGGACGCCATAAAAGATTATAGAACACCTCTTTATAAAGTTTTTTTATGACCTCTCAGAAACTCTAGATTATGCCCGGAGAAATCTGGGACCAAATTATTTTATTACTCCAACTTTAAGATCAGAAACACAAAAAATTTCTCAATATAATATTAACAAAAACACAGATAAAATTATATTTTGTGATCATTGTTCCTCTATGACCGGAGCTTATCAAAGACTGAATCAAGCCAATGAAGTTTTGAAACAAGATAATGAAAATCTTGTAAAAGAAAAAGGACAGATGTTAGAACATATAAGTATTTTACAAGACCGTATAAAAATCCTTCATTTTGAACTTTCACAACAGACTCAACCAATTTATGAAACCCAACCAAAGAGTTCTCCATCTTCTTTAAAAATGGAAAAACCCACTGTATCGTGTAATGATACAGCTAGTCCATCTCAAACGGTAGCTGGTAAAGAGTTCTCAAATCCGTTAATGGGTGTACATTCCCCCAATGAATGCAACAAGACCCACTGTATTAAGTAATGATACAGCTAGTCCAGCTCAAACGGTAGCTGGTAAGGACTCATCAAATCCGTTGATGGCTGACACTTTGCCAAAAAGTGTAGGGAGAATAACCCGAGCTAGTTTTAAAAACACAAATACTCAGACAATAGATGAAGGGAGTTATTCTCAAAATAAAAAGGGGTTTTCATTAAGAAAAAAGAAAAATGAAAACAGAAATATAGAAAAAATAATAGCAGACTCACTAAAAAAGTTGTTAGCAGAGCAATCGCCTAATTAGATATCTATGAATCCAGAACCACCAGAACAAAGACCCAAAATTCCTTTAATTCCAAGAAAAGAGACAAGAACTGGAACAAGACTAGGATTATCAGACGGAAACAGTGATGAATATGAATGAGAATACAACTCAGCCATGGATTAATTTGCCCATGACCCAAATGCAGACGATGATTCAGGAATAGAGTTTGACTCAGAGGCTTTACATAATTTGGATACGTAAGCAATGGCGATATCTACAAAAGATAAAATAGCTGACGTATGAAATATCAGATAAATAAATAAACGGAGGAGAATTAAAGAAACATATTAGCCGCCGGACCCACCCAAGTTGATAAGTCTTGCTAAAGTCTTTACAAAGGATTTGAAATCCACAAAAAAGTAAGATTTGAAGTCAAAAAATGCCTATAAATACTTCCCTTATGGAAGACAAAAACATGTACCAATGAGAGAAAAAAATCAAGAGTGAGAAAGTTTTGATAAAGTTCTTAGCTTTTCTTAAAGTTCTTAGTTTCCAAAGTTTGTAAGTTATTTTTTTTTTTTTTTTTTAAAAAAAGAGTAGTGTGTGAAAAGGGTGAAAAGTGTTCTTAGTTCTTCATTTTTCGGTAGCTGTCAAGTTTTCAGGGGACTCCCGAAAGGGAAACCTCACTTCTTCCTTAAGGCATGTAAGTAGAAGTTACATAGGTCTTTGTAATTTTCTCCCAAGTTTGTAAATTAAGTTTGAATTAATTAAGTTTATATTTTCTTTCACATATGTTTTATTATTAAGATCCGGATCACCGGCGGTTTTCCGACAGTTTTTCTGATCTTGTAAAATTTGTAAATTACTTATAAAAATACCCTCAGTATATGGTTATTCTCTCAGTATTTTAGTAATAACGATGGATTAATCTGTAAATTCCTAGGGACTTGGAGAGTCCAAAGAAGATTGAAAGAAGGACTATTGTTATTTTCTCGGGGTGTGATTAAAGAAGATATGCTAAAATACTTAAAACTGAAGACAAAGAGATGAACAAGGTATAAAAAATCAATAAACCAAAAAATACAAAATAATATATATTTGGAGAAAATACACTTGGACCTTTATGACTTGGACACTTACACTGAACTAAGGACAACGAAAGAGGAAGTACTGAGTAGAACTTTACACCATATGAAAAAAAAGTCACGATAATTCTGCGTTAATATCTTAATATTACTCACCTGCTTTAATAACTTAAAAAATTACCTATTTTCTTTAATAACATGTTTATTTTATTATACTAACTATATCCACATGTCTAACATATATATATATATTTAGACTTATATTGTTTATACATATACTAGTCACTATTTATTATTAGTTTTGTTTATATTTTATTAATATATCTATCTTCTCATTATATATTTATTTCTCTATCTTATATATATATATATATATATATATATATATATATATATATATATATATATATATATATATATATATATACACACACACATATATATTACTATTATTAGCTACTTATTTATCTTATATCTGGCTTATATCTGCGTACTACCTCTGTTTATTATTATTAACTATACTCATTATCTACTAGTTGCTTATATATATATATATATATATATATATATATATATATATATATATATATATATATATATATATATATATATATATATATATTACTATTATTAGCTACCTATTTATCTTATATCTGGCTTATATCTGCGTACTACCTCTATTTATTATTATTAACTATACTCATTATCTACTAGCTGCTTATTATATATCTGTTTATTATTTTCCGCTTATTATTACATCTTCTATCTGCTCATTATTGGTATCAGAAATAATACCAATAATCCTCTTCTCTTCCTATATATATGTGTGTGTGTGTATTTGCACTTAAAATTTCAAATAGAAAACAACAAACACATAGTGTATTTGAAAAAAGGAGCAATAAAAAAATGTTGTTGTGGGCTTCGAATCCGAGTCATCACGCAATAAAAAAGACTTTAATTGGCATGCTCAACCATCTTGCCAATCAAGTCAATTATTTTCCGAGGTGCACTACATATATTTAACATAAAACCCTGACAATACAGTTACTGTCAGTGCCAGTGTCAAATAGAGCGACTCTGTTGAGAACAAAGTCTTTGTCAATGACAATTTTTACAACGATATGCTCGCTGTAAGCTTTAATGGCGGAAATGGCAAGGTTCAAAGCATCTTCAGAGTTCTCGAAATTTCCCATCTTCATATGTGTTTTCAGTTTTGACCTAGTTATACCACCTCTAGATTCAAGAAAATACTTCGACATCAAAGAGGGTTTCCCACTGAGATCATGAAATATCTTGTGTACTAAAATTTTGTTGAACCTGCAAGACAACGCCGTTCCAACATTGCCACGAGACCCCCCTGCTCTCCAACCTCCTCCGTGAACCAACCAACGTTGATATATATACAAATATACAAACTATATATACAAAGTTTTTCTCGAGACTAGCGGGTGCATGTGCACCCTCTACTACCAAGGTAGGTCCGCCTCTGGTTATGATTTTGGTTATAGATTTTTAAAATACTAAAGCCTTATTCTTTCCTCCAAACTAAAAGCCTTTATTGGTATATAAAATAGCTATAGTTATTATAGTAAATAGTCAATTCGCAACTAATATAAATTTTAAATATTCAGAATTTATTTAATTTTAATAGACAAGTAAATTAACAAAACGGAAGAAAAAAATACAGCATGGCACGAAAAAAAAAGAGGAATGAAATACCATAAAGGAAAAAAGAAATAGTAAAAGAAATATAGATTTCCTGACATTAAAATCATGCATAATCTGTTTATATTGATATAAATTGAACTAAATTCATTAAAAAAATTATGATAGGTCCTTAATTTAAAACATATTTGACTGAAGTTGGATTAATTCTTCCAAGTCAAATTACATGAATCTAATTATAATGTTTGGTGAAGTTTTCAAAATATATTTATTTCGGTGTTTTTGTCCGTACTTTTGGAACCTTTCAATTAAAGAGCAAATGACTCACATATTATTTTAGCAAAATAAATCAAAAGAAGCTTTAATTTAGCAATTAATACGATATCTTCTTGTTGTAAACATACTTGAATTAATGGAAAAGGGCCAGAAATATCCTTAAAGTATTGAAATTGGTTTAAAAATACCCTTCTTAATCTATTGGGCCAGAAATATCCTACCCTTTCATCCACCTTTATGACTCAAAAATATCCTTGTAACTAACGGTTTTTTAAAATTATAATTAAAAATTCGAAAAGGGTCAGAAATGTCATTCAAGTATTAAAATTTGTTCAAAAATACCCCTCCATCTACCTTTATGGATTAAAAATACCCTTTTAACTAATGAATTTTTTAAATCATAATTAAATTTTTTCTTAACTATGTGGCAGTTTTTTATTGGTTGAAAATAAATTAATTAAAATGTTAAATTTAATTGGGACCCAACTCAAACTATCCGACCCAAACCGTACAAAATTTGCCCCAACTAAAACTACCCGGTTGTATGAGTAATTTTTGCTATCAAATGCAGAAACTTTGTTGACTTAGAATTTTTCAGTCTAGTGTAATGTTGTGAAGAATTTTATCCCCTAATTATAATTTTAGTTTGCTATTTCTTTGTGTTAGCTAGCAAAACTAATTGAGATGTCTTGGTTATGCCACATCTTAGGCAACACTATCTTGTTACTTCCTCCATTTCATTTTACGTGAAACGTTTAGTTTATGTCAAAAAAATACTACATTCTTTCCTAATAATTGTTACTATTTTTGTTTGTATACATCAAATTGTCTTGCCGCCACTAGCAAGTGCATTTTTCGTGCAATACCACTTCACGTCACACACTTCACACCATTCACTAACCAAAATTATGATTAATTTTGTATGGTTTGGATCGGGTAGTTTGAGTTGAGTCCAAATTGATCTTAACATTTTAATTAATTTAGTTTCGATCAATAGAAAATTGTCACGCATTTAATAAAAAATTTAATCATGATTTTAGAAAACGTTAGTTGCAAGGGTATTTTTGAGACATAAAGGTGGATGGAGGGGTACTTCTAAACTAATTTCTATACTTGAAGGGCATTTCTAACCCTTTTTCAAATTTTTAATTGTGATTTAAAAAAACAGTTAGTAGCAAGGGTATTTTTGAGCCATAAAAGTCGATGGAGTGATATTTTTGAACCAATTTCAATTTTTGAAGGGCATTTTTGTCCCAATAGGTTAACTGGGATATTTTTGAACCAATTTCAATACTTGAAGGTATTTCTGACCCTTTTCCATTGAATTAAATCCTAAATTTAAGACATATTTAACTCGAGCCAAGATTATAATATCTGGTCAAGTTTTCAAAATCTATTTATTTCAAAAAATATTTTCTTCACAAGTACTTCAAAAAAAAAAAAACTTACAATATGTCTTTTAACACCAACTCCACCTTGATTATTATTTTTATTGTGTCTTTAACTTTATGTCAATTGTTATTTTCTTTTGGAAATAATGTTACACCAAGGGTTCATCTTATTGATAATTTGGCTCCTAATCATCATCCAACAATTACAGTTACTTGTAAAATACAACATGGACTCCCTTTGCTTAGTGTAACTTTACACCAAGGTGAAGAATTTTCATTTGATGCTGGTATTACTAATGATATATATGTGTAATATCTCGTATTATTCTTAGCTCAGTTCAGCTCCTAGTTGCATGCATAAGAGGCTTAAAACCTGAAATTTTCACTAAGTGTTGAGGACTTAGTCATTTTTAAGACTTCTTAAATTAGAAAATTTTTAAATTGGTCTTCCCGACTATGAGATGTTGGTTTTTGAGTTAATTCATGTTCAGGGGTGTAAGGATCATGTATCGGGAAAGTTTCAGATTTTTCGGACGAGAATAGGGTCTTGTTTGGATCACGATTCCAACAACTCATCGCGATAGGGACTCATCGCTGGTGCTTATAGCGATGGCATACCTACCGCATCACAGTGAACATATAATCCACACTTCAATTACGAATTTAATTGCCTGAGGGGCAATTGTATCTTTTCCCTTTACCCCAATTTGTCGAATCATGAATTATAACACCAGTTAGGACATTATTTGTCCATCTTCTCCAATTTTCTCTCAAAAACAAACTCTCTCCTCCCCCAAGATCATCAAATTTCATTACTTTCTCTTCAAGGAAACCAAGAATTTAAGTTTCCCAATTCAAGAACATTCAAGAAAACATCAAGATTGACGTTTCTCTTTCAGGCTTAAGGGTTGAAGATATGTGTGATGTTCATCCATGGGCTATTTTCACCCATGGAGTCCAAGAATCCTCTTTTGATTTTAAATTATGAGTTTTTGAATGATTATGTTAAACTATCTTCATGAATCCCTTGTTATCTCAATTTCAATTGTTTTCATATGGATGAGATTATAGAATGTTTTAAATATTGTAGTTTCCATATCACGTTTATGCGAATTAGAGTAAATCTTCAATTTATGATTTTGTCATGTACTCATGCTATCTCCTGATGTTTAAAAGCATTCCCATGTTAAAGTCTTGATCTCCATGTGTTTGATGAAAAGCCAAAGTGATGGATTTTAAATTGTGATTCCTAATTATGGTTTTCAGAGCTTCTATATGTCCTCATTGTTATTTTCTTTCAATGCTGGTGGGTTATGAAAACCCGATACCTAATTGTTTACATAAATTCAGTATCTTCAGAATGATTTCAGATAAACCATGAGCCTTGGCATTCAATCAGTTATTTTAAAAAGTTGTTTGTTCAGTTAAGTTTAGTTCAGTGCAGTAATCAGTGTCAGTTCAGTTGGGAGTAGGTGCAATACCTTGTATTTCCCTAGCTAAATTAACTTTCAATCCATGTGTTATCTAATCTAAAATTTTTGAATTACTCAACATTTCTCAGTTTAGAGCATGCCATTGCGTAGGAAATTGAATTAGCTTTCTAATGATATAAAATTTGCCTAAATTTGATAATCGAGTAAGAAGTTATGGTTATTTTAATTTCCAGTCGTTAAACACCATCAATCAGGCCAGTAGCGCATCGCGGAGTATTTCAAGATGAAAATTGTCAGTTTCCAGTGTTTCTCCGTGATATTGGCATGTCGTGCCACTATCCAAATTCATAATTATCACTTTCTTATTTATCAACGCGATTCCACCGAGTCGCGATGAGTACAGATTTCAGAATCAAAGAGGCTGCTATTCCACCACGTCACGTCAAGCCCTCTGTTTCCAGTTTTCCTTTTCCAAAGACACGGTGCGATAGCACCACGTTGCGCTAAGGCTCCTGGTCAGAAAAATTTCACGAAAATTAAAAGTGACGTCCATGGTTAAATTGGTCTTTTCCCATTATTTTAATCCACCCAGGTGTGAGATTTAATCCCTAAAAATGTTTAAGTCATTTATTATTCAATCTTTCTCCCAAATCAAAGCTTTCTTTCTCAAGGAAACAAGCCCTAACTTCAAGAATCAACGTCAAAACTCAAGAATCTCTTCAAGCACCTTCAAGAATTAACATTCCAAGGTATGTTAGGTGTTGATCTATGGTCCCTTTCACCATCCAAGAATTCATCTTTTTAAAACTTCAAGATTCTTGATTTATGATTTCCATGCTTGGAATTGAATATATTTATGTTTATGCTAGGAATTTGGAATTTGATTCATGCTTAATTATATGTTTCCATGAGATTAAGATAGTTAATTGATGAATTATATGAATTGCATGCTAAACCCTTGAAATTGAGATTTGAGTAGTTAATTATGATGTTCATGTGTTGACCATTATCATGTGAAATATTTCGTGCTCCCCAAGTATTTGCTAAAATGCCTATGTGAAGTAGATAGTGGAATCATGACATATCATTATGTGGTCCCAAATCATGTACTAGCTTATGCCTTACAAGTATTTGATAAAATGTCTCTATGGATGAATTATGAACAAGTGAATAGTGTCATGTATTCAAGATCATGCTATGCTTTACTTTTCATTCTATCGAGTCCTAGGGGTAATTAATACCCGATAATTTAGCCGTGTACGTAGAGCCAGTGTCAGTTACTGAATAGTATCAGTCATGTCACGATCAGTAGTACTCTCAGTCAGTTATAAAACTCAGTAAAACTCAGTCAGTTACAAAACTCAGTAAAACTCAGTATCAGTCCAGTTTAGTTCAGTATAATCAGTCCAGTGTCTTTCAGATGGGAGTGGGATTCAGTGCAAAATGAACCCAAGGATGAGGGTTTGCCTGCCAGTAGAGGGTGTGATCCTTAGAAACAATTCTTACATTCCAGAACTATGTAGACAGCGTAGGTTGAGACATCAAACCGACAGTTGAGGGTTGATAAGGTGTTTTAACTTGGCAGATTAGGGTTCCACCGTTCTCATTAAAATATCTACCAGATGAGGATAATTCTTCAGTGTCTTTACCCGTGGCACGGTACTGACACCCTTCCAATTGGAATTACAGGTTGGACCCCAAATCAGTTATCTTATCTTATTTGGAGCATGTCGGTTAGATGATTACCTCCCACAGTTTCAGTCTCAGTCTTTAGAATAGAACGTAGTTCAATTCTACAGAATCAGAACTGTCAGATATAGTCACCCAGTATCAGTAATTCAATTATCAGTAACTTAGTTACTTAGTATCAGGACTTAGGACTTAGCTTCAGATAAGCTCAGTCACAGTATTTATTTATATGCATAGTAGTGCAGACTCAGTATTTACAGCAGTATCAGTTATCCATGTACTCTTATGTTCAGTTACTCTATATCATACAGTCAGTTATTGTTCATGCATATGAACCCTTGCATTTATCCTTACCTCATCTAGCATACCAGTAGATTCCACGTACTGACGCATACTCTTTATTTTAGCTATGATGTCTTATATCATAGGTTTGGATGCTGAGGTTCTCGACCGCACATAGACAGATTCATATTTAGCCAGCAGTGTCAAGAGTTAGTTGTGAGTCCTCATCTATCGAGGTTATTTTATTATTTCAGTTTCTCAATAGATACTATTATGAAATAGGAGATGAGATTTTATAAGCATGAATAATAATTTTAAGAGGCTAAAAATTGGCTCTACGAGATCTAGTTAGATGGTTACCTGAAGAATTCAAATAACTCATTTTCAAAAATCGGGTTTTGCTGACCCAGGAGATATGATTGTCTTAGTCTTGACATGCGTATAGCCAATGTATACTTTCCCCAGAAACTGGTATACTAGACTAGTATGTAGGACCCCAATCCCCGACAAACTTGGATTTGAGGGCTTGGCCGATGAGTTAATGGCAGATTCCATATGGCCTGTGAGATTGTATGAATGTAGGGTATATCATAGCTTAGAAGTAAAGTAAATAAAGTTGTCTATACAAGAATTATTTGAACTCTTTAATTATGACCATGAGTTTTTGTTCTCTATTATGTTAAATTTCTTTCACAATGCTCTCAATTATTTTATATGAAATATATATTATTTTTGGATTGTTCTGCATACCAATACATTCCAAGTATTGACCGTACTCGGTTGGCTACATTATCTAATAATGTAGAATCAGAGACTTAGTCACCTAGTCGATCATAGCAGTAGAACTTTCGAAAGTGTCAGAGTTGGTGAGCCATCCAACTTTTGGAAGGCATGCTATTCATGTGTTGATTTTCTTGCAGTTTATGTCCAGTCTAGGTCTATGTCCCAGCCTAGATAGTTAGATCTCATTAGTGGATTCGTATATGAGATTTGGTTATTGTATTATCATAACTTTATTGACATAGTTTGATTATAAGGTTTCGTTGAACTTCATTTTATCTTCCACGCTTCAGTTTCGTATGAATTATGCTTATGATGGTATGCTAAGGGAAGAGACGGATCCAGGATATAAAGTTTATGGGTTCCCATGCTAGACAAAAATAAAATTAAATAGTAACTAAAGGGATTTGAACCCACAACCGAGAGGTTGTGGTAAAATTTTTACTAGTTCCTCTGCTCTACTAAACCAACAATACAATTTGTTTATGAGTTCCTAACTTATATTTTTTTTATATATTTACCAGATTTCTCTATATAAATACTAGATCCGTACAAAATTTACTGGGTTCCCGGGAACCCCCTCCGAGGATCTAGATCCGCCCCTGGCTAAGGGACCTTCTCGAGCCTTAGTGGTCGGGATGCGCATTGTGGCCAGGACCTCGGCTTGGGTTGTGACACTCAATTTTCTCTTTCGAGTGCAATGTGACATGCAACCGCATCTCGTCATGTGAAAACAAACATGGGTCCGTATATGGATCCGATATTTCAAAACAGTGCAACTCTTCATGAACCATTGCTTCTTTTCTGATGCAACACCTTTTGGCCATAAATATCTGGTTTTTCTTAGATATGGCACAAAATTATGAAGTTAAAATACTCCTCTTTCTTACAAAACTCAAGTATGATTTGCTACCATTGAGTGAGTTCGTTGTTGGGTAGAATTTGAGGTACTGTCATTCTGCTACAGTGATTCATTTTAGCGTGGGAGGATATATTCCACAACGTCGGATACTTGAGAAAAATAATTTCCTTAAGGACACTTTGAATTAAGTGGACTTGAATCTTCTAATCTTCATTAGTTTCTTGTTAGAGTTTGTAATTTCCCAAAAAATTGTTTGAACTTGTTTAAGTTCATATTGGAATACATATTTTATTTATACCCAAAATAACAATAGTCACATGTATACATGTATTAACAGAGGCAGAGTCAGGATTTCTATTGATGAGATTCAAAATCTGAAGAAAAACTCACTGAAGGGGGTTCAACATCTACAATATATATATATATATATATATATATATATATATATATATATATATATATATATATATATATATATATATATATATAAATCATCTTAATCATGTATTAATAGTATAATTTTTCGTCAAAGGGGGTTGGACGAGCCCCCTCTTACTAGGTGGCTCCGCCTCTATGTATTGTTAATACGAATTGAGAGGTTTGAGTTTTCATGCATGCTTTGATATACTTTATTTGAGCCTCCAAGTCCTTATCTGTGAGATTACATCGGGTACGTTGTTTTATATATGAAACGGATAGGAATAAACAATACCACAAACAAAAGAAAATAAGAACATACAGATTTACGTGAAAACACTTGACGAAAAAAAATCTTGGGCAGAAGAGGAGGAAATTCACTATAATAGAGAAAAGTACAATTGGGAGGTGAAAGTCTGAATAACGTATCTTAACCATCCAAAACTATCCACTAAATCACACTTATCTAATACGTGCATACAAATAAGTCGTAAGCCCGATCCCTCCGCTACCACCACATACCCATCAAAAAATCTCAAACATGGGTCGCACAGTAACTTTTCAGGTCAGATAAACAAAATTTGGATCACAAACTCTAACCATATATGGTCGGAGTTGAAAACAATGAGTTTGATTGAACGTGCAAAAAAGGGCCTCTAGTTATTAGAGTACACTGACTGTTAGAATGACCGCCACATCAATCTTTTTTCTCTAATAACTGTGGTATAAAATGCTCCTCTAGCAAGTACTCCAACAGCAATAGAAATGATACCACAAGATGAAAATGAAAGAAAGCAGTCAGCGAGAAATCAGTTTAAAAAAATACAGAAGTAAAGAGGACATAGAAAATAACATTGTAGAGATAGAGAGGCTATTTCCGTAAGACCCTCTGCTCAATTAATGCATGAAAAAATAGTTTAAAAACAACGACAACCCATTGTAATCCCACATATCAAGAAGTTTAAAAAAACAGAAGTAAAGAGGACATAGAAAATAACGTTAAAAACATTACGTAGCATTCATAAAACAAGGAACCGTAACAACAACCAAATAATGTGAAGGACAAGAAATAACGGGGAGTAGTAGAAACGTAGGACTATAAACTACAAGAACAGTGTTTACATTATCACCGAGAAAAAAAATGATAGGACTATTTATTTGGTTCAATTGGTGTGAATGGATAATAAAGGGACACAACCTTTTATGAAAAGACATATTGTTTTGGAAAAGGAATGACTGTTCAGATAGTTGTATCTGTTCAAAAAAAGGCACAATGTTTTGAATGAAAAGACATGACTCTTCCAAAGGATACACCTTTTCTAATGAACCATTGCCACCTTTCGAAAGGGGCACTTGATGACTATATAAACCTGTATTTATCCACAGGTTTAGGAATGAATTTTTTTTTTCTGAAATACAAACTCTTCTTGTCTTCAAAACATTCTTGTGATCAATTAAATAGTTGAGTGAGTTCGACGAATCCAATTATTTGAGGTACCACTATAGTTGGATTGAAAGCCATTTTATCTTGGGAGGAAGATTCCAAAACCTCGGGTACAATGAAGGGAATTATTCCTTAAGAACACTCAGTGAAGTCGCGGGACTTGGCTTTACATTTCTGTTTCATCTTAATTTCTGAAAAAATAAAACACACTTCTTAAAAAGATCACTTTGATCTTGTGTTTAGGGTATTGTTGTACTTCATAGTGTCCTTGTTTTAAACTTGAACTAGTGTTGAAGTTATTGTGTCAAATTACAGATTCTTGTACCCGAAAACGTTGAAAAACAACACTATTTATCGAAAAACAATTGCATTCTCATATTTTAGTTTTGATTTAAACTGAATGAATTGCATGTTTACTGCTTCAGAGTTAAACTAACATTGTTAAAATTTCATGATTTATAGTTTGTTATACTAAATACAGAAATATGCACTTAGTCCAACATCATTAAGTGAAGGAGATTTAATAGTAGCATGGACATATAAAAAAGGGTCAAGTACCTCAGAGAAAGATACTTACCTAGACGGGGTCAATGGGCAACCAGTCGATCAACAAGGTCCATGGCTTAGGTTGGTGACCTCCATTGCACTTTGGAGGGGTGCCTTCCTAAGGTCGATCCAAGTGGTTGAGCCTATGTCATAATTTGTGGCAGTGGGGCCTGCGTTTGCGTGGCCCCCACCAATCCAAAGTCCAATTATTATTTATTGTCTAATTTATTTTTAATCAACTGCTTGAACAAATTCTTTATAGTTTGTTTTTATTCGGATTGTTCTTGTAATAATGTTAGAATTTGACTTTGGATTGAATGTCTTTATCTCTCTCTCTCTCTCTCTCTCTCTATATATATATATATATATATATATATATATATATATATATATATATATATATATATATATCAATGAATTTTGAAAATTTGGATAAATATTTGGTTAATTAACTTTTAACTACGATATTACACACACACACACACACACACACACACATATATATATACATATATATATATATATTTATATACTTGTAGTCTTACGTCGTGCTACGCACGGCGCAATATTGATCTTTAAAAATTCTATGTCATGTAATTTTATCATTGAACTAAAACCTTAGCTCATTTGGTTGATAAATTATAAGTTATAAGTTATTCAAACTTATGTGCCATTGATAATCAATTATATTTTTTAAATAATTTTAGTTTTTAATTATTGTAATTTATAATATTTTTTTATTGTAGTAACTATAAGGGACTAAAATTATCTTAATAAAGAGTTGTGAATTTTTTTTTAAAGTGATCCCGTATAAGTTTCAAGTTAATGGAAAACATCAAAAAAGAATTTATTTTTGTAAAATTTTAATTAAGTTAATTAATTGATTAATATTTTTTAAATTTCTATTTCAATATTTTTATTAAATATTTTTAATTTTTTAATACGTAACTGATTTATATTAATTAATTAGGGATAATATAATAAAATTATGATTGAAGTAGGAATGACATAAATATTTAATTTTCTTTGTGATCATTTTTGTAAAATTTTAGTTTGCTTAATTAATGAATTAATTGATTAATATTTTATCTAACTAATTTATAAAAAAAGTTATATTTTAACTAATTAGAATATTTTTTTTATATTTTATGAAAACCGACCACATGTGTCAGTTTTTCAAAATTTTCAAAAAAACCGACCACAATATATAAAAAATTTTTGATTAATTAAAGCCCAGCCCGATTCGACCCACTTAAATATACAAATCCCAAAATCAGAAACAACCGTGTGCCCTCATTCCAAATCACGATTTCAACCAAAAAGTTCTCAAAATCAAACCGGTCTACCATGTTCCGCCATTCTCCGTCACCGTTCTCTGCCGCCCCTAGATCCGGTAAGTTTCAAAAACTTCCTTTAGGTACTAATTTAAAACCCTAAAATCCCTTTTATGGTTCCAAGTGACTAAAACCAAGAACCCCGGTTTAGAAAAATGATTTGTAGTATTAGCTGTCTGAGAGAGATAAGATTTTTTTTTTTTTTATATTTAGAATTGTAATACGATTATGGAAGTCAACAATTCAATTATGAATGTAATTTCTTTTTATTTGGGGGAATACATGGACAACCTATTAAACTTATTAATGAATTTGTTGTAGAAACTCTAGTTACGATATATTCAATTGATGAACATTTGAGCATATAATAAAAGTATTTTCATTAGATTTATAAAATTTTGTGTTTTCAAGCATTTATCAAGTAGATAAGTTGACTACTTTAATACATGCATGCATCAATAAGTTATACAAATCTGTTCGAATTAAAAGAAGTGACACGTTTATGAGATTAACTATGTTATGGCATATGTGTTATCATGAAAAATACTGAAGTTCAGTAGGTGACCATTCCAGTTACATGTTCAGTAGGTGATTTTATAGGATACTAAATCGACTAAAAAATTGAAATGGAAAGTAGTCGGAACTACCTTATTTTCCGACCATATTCCGACTATAAAATCTCAATGTTGTCACTAAAATCTCAATGTTGTCAATAAAAATACAAGTAAATAAGGATGACAAGACATTTTTTATTTTGCGTAATGATCAAGATTTTTTAATTCTACATGCCTAGTGTGTAGCTTGAAATTTGATGTTACCGTTTGACAGAATCTGAATTAAGGAAAAGGATTGCTTTGCTATTTTTCCGGTGATCGCTTGTCGCTTGACTTTAATTTAGTCCAACCAAAGGTAAGTTGACTTATCTCTAATTTGTTATAATAAAGTGTTGTTTTTTTTCCATATTGAAGTCTATTGAAGCCATGTGTGGCCTTGTTCGATTCACTAGCATTGTTGTTATCTTCTTTTTATTTTTCATATTGAAGTCTAGTGAAGCCATGTCTGGCCTTGTCTGATTCACTAGCATTGTTGTTATCTTCTTTTTATTGTTCATATTGAAGTATAGTGAAGTCGTGTGTGGCCTTGTGCGATTCACTAGCATTGTTGTTGATCGTTTCTTGAATGTGCTTTCTTAGATGACTTAGTTGTGTAAAAATGGTTTGTTCGGTGAATTATTCACTTGAAAATGGTTAAGTATAGGGACTTTAAAGGTGATTTTTGTGTTTTGAATTTGAGTTGGTAAGTGACTTAGTCACTAGTCACTAGAAAATAGTTAAGTAAATGGACTTTAAAGGTGATTTTTGTGTGTTGAATGTGAGTTGTTAGGTGACTTAGTTACTAGAAAATGGTTAGTATAGGGACTTTAAAGGTGATTTTTGTGTTTTGAATTTGAGTTAGTAAGTGACTTAGTCACTAGAAAATGGTTAAGTATAGGAATTTTGAAGGTAATTTTTGTGTTTTGAATGTGAGTTTGTAAGTGACTAAGTCACTAGAAAATGGTTAAGTAAATGGAGTTTAAAGGTGATTTTTGTGTGCTGAATTTGAGTTGGTAAGTGACTTAGTCACTAGAAAATGGTTAAGTATAGGGATTTTGAAGGTGATTTTTGTGTTTTGAATATGGTTTGTTAGGTGAATTATTCACTTGAAAATGGTTAAGTATATGGACTTTGAAGGTGATTTTTGTGTTTTGAATGTGAGTTGTTAGGTGAATTATTCACTTGAAAATGGTTAAGTATAGGGACTTTAAAGGTGATTTTTGTGTTTTGAATATGGTTTGTTAGGTGAATTATTCACTTGAAAATGGTTAAGTATATGGACTTTAAAGGTGATTTTTGTGTTTTGAATGTGAGTTTGTTAGGTGAATTATTCACTTGAAAATGGTTAAGTATAGAAACTTTAAAGGTAATTTTTGTGTTTTGAATGTGAGTTGGTAAGTGACTAAGTCACTAGAAAATGGTTAAGTATAGGGATTTTGAAGGTTATTTTTGTGTTTTAAATGTGAGTTGGTAAGTGACTAAGTCTCTAAAAAATGGTTAAGTAAATGAACTTTAAAGGTGATTTTTGTGTGTTGAATGTGAGTTACTAGAAAATGGTTAAGTATAGGGATTTTGAAGGTGATTTTTGTGTTTTGAATGTGAGTTGTTAGGTGAATTATTCACTTGAAAATGGTTAAGTATAGGGACTTTAAAGGTGATTTTTTTGTTTTGAATTTGAGTTGGTAAGTGACTTAGTCACTAGAAAATGGTTAAGTATAGGGACTTTAAAGGTGATTTTTATGTTTTGTGACTTCATCTAATTAGTTTATCTGATTGATTGCGTAGATGGAACCTGATTATAGCTGGATATATCAACGGAACAATGAGAATAGAGCGGGTATTAAGGGAGTAATTTGTTGAAGGTGTCAAAAGATTTGTTGAACATGCTAAGACACTTGATATGTGGACACGTTATCGAGTGATTCATTTTCTTTGTGTTAGATGTGATGGTATAAATCTTGTAAGTGAAGAAGATGTGAAGGAACATCTTTATAGAAAGGGGTCACGAGGACTTTTTAAGATTGCGTGGTATTCATGGGAATGTAGCACAAAATAACTTCGTTGTTGGAGAAAGTAGTACATCTACAGGACATAATGAATATCAACATACTAGGATGACAGAAATGGTGCACAATGCTTTTGGGACGCAACATGGGGTTGACATTAGGGAAACTGTTAAAGATGTTCCTAATTGCGAAGCGGGAAATTTCTATAAAGAATTGCATGCTTCTAGTCATCCTTTGTTTGATGGGTGTTCACACTCTTGTTTGTTTGTTGTTGTTAGATTACTAAGTATTAAATCTGACTGGAATATTGCTGAAGGAGGAATGGACTCAATGATAGACCTTATTAAAGAGTTAGTTGACCCCGACTTGGAGGTTCCTGATTCTTTCTATAAGGCAAAAAAATTGGTGTCAAAGTTAGGTCTCTCCTCGGTTAGAATTGATTGTTGTGAAAGTGGTTGCATGTTATACTTTAAGGAAAATACTAACCTAGAGTTCTGTAAGTTTTGTCAGCACTCTCTATATAAGCATGGTTCTACTGGAAATCAAATTGCTAGTAAGGCGATGCATTATTTACCTCTTATACCAAGGTTGAAGAGGTTGTACGCTTCAAACAGCTCAGCTCCTCATATGAGATGGAACAATAAAAATAGAAGTCCCACTGGTGTTATGAGTCATCCTTTTGATGGAGAGGCTTGGAAGCATTTTAATGCAACTAATCCAGATTTTGCAGCTGAGCCACGCAACATTCGATTGGGATTATGTGCGGATTGGTTCTCAACTTTTTCAGTTGGTGGTGCGCCATATTCATGTTGGCCTGTATTTATCACTCCTTATAATCTTCCTCCTAAAATGTTGATGACTAGTTCGTATATATTTCTGAATTGTGTTATTCCTGGCCCGCGTAATTCAAAAAGCGGAATAGATGTCTACTTGAAACCTTTGATCGATGAACTTTAAATTTTATGGCATGAGGGGGTTGGAACTTGGGACATCTCTCTTAAACAAAATTTCAATATGCGTGCATATCTAATATGGACTGTTAATGATTTTTCTGCTTATGGAATGTTGTCTGGGTGGATGACAGCTGGAAATCTGACTTGTCCATACTACATGGAAAAAACAAAATCCTTCACATTGAGACATGGAAGAAAAAATTCATGGTTTGATTTTCATCGTTGTTTCTTACCACATGATCATGAATTTAGGAGACTCAAGAATGCATTTAAAAGGAATAGAAGGAAACATGATGGTCCACCTCCAAGGCTGTCTGGTTATGATGTCTGGGAAATAGTTCAGGATTTGCCTAAAGCCAGTGAGAAAACATTGTACAGGCTTGATGAATATGGCGTTTCGCATAACTGGACTAATAAAATTATATTTTGGGAGTTATAATATTGGCCAGATAATTTACTTAGAAATAATGTTGATGTCATGCATACTGAGAAGAACTATTTTGACAACTTGTTCAACACAGTTATGGATGTCACCGGCAAAACAAAGGATAATCCTAAGGCCATACTTGACTTGCCAGAATATTGCAACTGCAGAGAATTACACTTACAGAAGGGGCCCAATGGCAATGTTCTTAAGCCCAAGGCTAGTTTTATATTCAAGTTTAACCAAAGGCGTCAAATATGTAAGTGGGTTCAAATTTTGAAGATGCCCGATGGATATGCCTCAAATTTGGGAAAGAGGGTTGATATGACATAAGGAAACTTGCATGGAATGAAAAGCCATGATTGTTATGTTTTCATGAAACAACTACTTCCAATTGCTTTTATTGGTTTACCTGAAAACATATGGAAACCAATAGCAGGGATTAGTTTGTTCTTCAAGGACTTATGTGCCACCATATTAAAAGAAGAAAATATGGCGCGAATGGAAAACACTATTGTTGTTATTACCAACAAACTAGAGAAGATTTTCCCGCCAGCGTTCTTTGATGTGATGGAACATATTTCCATTCACCTTGTGCACGAAGCTCGGCTAGGCGGTCCAGTTCAAACTAGGTGGATGTATACATTCGAACGGTAAGCATTTGTAATATATTTAAATTCATACATATGTTTTTAAATATAGTACACATCTAACATTAAGCTTGTATAGGGCAATTGGAAAATTGAAAAGAGGTCCCAAAAACAAATATAGGGTTGAAGGCTCTATAGTTGAGGCATATCTTGCAAGAGAAATTTCTCAATTTTGTTCGTACTACTTTCGTGATGAAGTTGCTTGTTCAAGAAACCGACCGAATCATCATCAGGACGATGTGAATGCGCCTCATTTGCAACTGATATCAATTTTCAATCAATCTAGTTGTAAGGCTAAAATGATCATACCTCGCCGGCTCACTCCTATGGAGCGCAAATCAGAAACATTGTATGTCATGCTGAATTGCCCGAAAATTGAGCCCTTTCTGAAGTAAGGAGATTAAAATTTTAACATATCTTATTTGTTTACACATTCCCTTAAAGAAACTAATTGTGTTTCCCATGTTGCATGTTCAGTTCATTTAAGACTCAATTCTACAAAAATCATGTGTATGCATCCTTGGCAACATGCTTTAAAAATGAGGTTCGTAAGTGTATTATTTCTACAAAGTTTAAATATTTACACATTCCTCAACTAATATATATATATGTATAATATTTTTAGGTACACCATTCACCAAATGAAGCCGCATACGATCAACTCTTGAGAGATATTTCTTTGGATCCAGTTGAAGTTAATGGAATGTCCCAATACAAAGTAAATGGCTTTAAATTTTCAACCGAACAACACTCCAGTTCAAGTAAAACAAGCAATACTGGTGTTTAGGTTAAAGGTGATGGTGATGTTGATTACTTTGGCATCATACAGGAGATCTTAGAACTGGAGTACACTGGTTTCCCAATAAAAAAAGTTGTCCTCTTTCGATGTAAGTTGTTTGATCCAAGCACAAGAGGTACAAGAGTATATAGGGAGCATAACATCATTGAAGTGAAGGACAATAGCTCGTATCCTATTTACGATCCATTTATTTTAGCACAAAATGCTAAACAAGTGTATTATGCTCCTTATCCATTGCGTAATTACAAGCCTGATTGGTGGTCTGTAATCAAAACAAAGCCTATAGGCCGAGTGGAAGTTGAGAATGTGCTGGAGACTGCGTATCAAAATAAAATTCAAATTAATCATCAGTTAGTAAACGTTGAATTAGTGGATGGTTTGAATCATCCGGAAAATATATTTGAAGAAGTTGATATTACGGAAGAAGAGGCTGAGTGGGTAGCAGATGAGAAAACCTCCGAAGAGGGTGAATGGTTTAGTGGAGAGTCTTCAGAAGATGAAGATTAGTTTTGTAGGTTGTATTTATTATGTGTTGATGTCGATATGGTTTGTATTATATATTTACCTTTATGCTTCTTGTTTAAGATTGATATGTAATATACTGTTTTACTTTGCTGTTTCCACTTTTCCACAATTTATATAGTAATAACAATATTTTTGTCTATATATCGTGTTATTGGAGCGATTTGAAATGTGAATTAGTAACTTGAACTTATATACTTGGAATCTTTTCATATACATTCATTTTGTAGGAACTAACTACTTGTTAACTTAACATAATTTAGATGTCAGACAGAGATGATAGAGGTAAGGGAAAAGTTGATACTACAAAATCAAAAAAGAATCGAAAACCTCCGCCTTGCAGACGGCCACAAGGTTTTCATATATCTGAGGGTCGGTTTACTAACGGGCCAGTACGACCCTCACATTCTAGGTTGTCAGAGGATTCGATACCTACTCCTATGCATGGGGGGCCACTACATGGGTCTGCACTGACTCATTCTGCTCCTATGACCGTGCCACCTGCAGCACAGTACTATCGTACAGACGCTGGCCCCTTCAGACATGTACCATCATCGATACGCTCCTGCAACATTTACGCAGCTTCACACAGTGATTCTGCGGGATCTATTGGGTTATCGGATCTTCATCTTGGAGGCGCTCCATCTGGTGCTTCAGATCCACCCACGCCAGTGTATCCATAATCACTTATTATGCAGCCAGGAGACAAAGATGATTCTGGGAGGATTTATCTTGTTCCAGTTGGGAAAGGGTAAGATTTCTAAATATAATAATGTTACTCATTTTTTATTACTATATTATTATGCTCTATGAAATTAATATTTAATGTTCTGCTGTAGGTTTAGGCCGGATGGTGGAGCTGAAAAAAGCAGCGAACATGCATTACTCGCCACTTCAACGGCTACTGGACCAGCTAGCAAAAGGTTCCAGAACTTGACAAGGATAGAGTGTTTGAAGAATTTAAGGTAAGAATTTAACTTATCGACTACGTATTTACATTTTGTTATAACAAAAGATTGAATATTATATTTTTGTTGTAGAAATTTTACTGGTGGGATGATGAAAGTACATTTCGTATAAAGAAGAACTTTTTCATTAGATGTAGAGCCAGATTTAACAATCTCTTGGAATATGCCCGAAAGAAATCGGTAAGACCTAAGTGGATTCCTAAATCCGCATGGCAACTGTATCTTCTCTATTGGAATAGCAAAGAATACAAATTGTTGAGTGAAAAAGGTAAGAAAGCCCGGGCATCATCCAAAGGTGGCTCCCTTCATACTGCGGGTGCCAGAAGTACTCTTGCTGTGATGGAAATAATGATGTGTAACTTTTACAGTTTTAATTGTTTGTTTCTATATATTTAAATTTTTAATTATTTGAACATTGGTAATTTTTCATATGCAGGAAAAAAAAGGGTAGGAAATTATCACATTATGAGTTATACGAGGAGACTCATGTGATTAAAAAAAGAACCCGACTGATGAAGATGTCTGGGTTGAAGCTCATGCAAAAGCTGTCCATGTAAGTAACAAATTCTGAATTTATGAATTTTTTTCTTAAAGTTGATATTATTCAATTATAGTCATTTCAATATTTTTTGACTCTTAGTATTAACTTTCTTTGAATATAGGACGAATATATGCGTCTTCTCGGTGCGTATCGCAGTAGTCAGCCTCTTGAAAGTCAGGGTGACCTAATACCCCAACATGTAGAGGAGGAGTTGTGGGTCCTACAAATAGAGGCCATTTGGTTGGATACCACAAAAATGTTTATGGCGATAACGTTAGGTGTTTGTCCGGCCCTTCTTACTCTAGCTCTTCAGTTGATAGTGAAAGAATTGAAAGCCTACAAAATACGGTTTCTCAACTCACTCAAGAGCTTGCTGAACAGAGAGAGAGAGGCAGAAAAAAAAGGAGAAGGCAACAACATCACAATTCAAGAAGCTACAGCAGCAGATGAGCTGTTTCATTCAGATTGCAGGGAATATTCCTTCGTATCCTAGTGATGCAGTTCGGGCTGCAAAGGGTCTGGGCCCCCTGGATGATTTCAACACAGGTGATGATATGAAGACGATGACGAATTAGATGATAGTGACTCTTAGATTTTTTATTTTTGTATGTGTTGTACTTTGAAACTATTGTTGTAGTATTTTCATATTTTGTTGGACATTTTGTATGTCCTATACACTTTTGAAAGCATTTTTGTATTGTTGTTGTTGCATATCCTGTATTTGGGTTCAGAATTTTATTTTTTTAAAAAATACCCAGAAAAACCGACCACAAGTGGTCGGTTTTGCAAATATTTTTTTTGCCGAAAACCTACCATTTGTGGTAGGTTTTTTAATAAATTAATAAATTAATTTAATAAAAAACCTTCCACAAGTGGTCGGATTTTTAATAAATTAATTAATTAATTTAATAAGAAACCTTCCACAAGTGGTCGGATTTTTAATAAATTAATTAATTAATTTAATAAGGAACCTTCCACTTGTGGTCGGTTTATTAATAAATAAATTAATTAATTTAATAAAAAACCTTCCACTTGTGGTCGTTTTTTTATAAATTAATTAATTGATTTAATAAAAAACCTTCCACTTGTGGTCGGTTGTTTATTAAATTAATTAATTAATTTAATAAAAAATCTTCCACCAGTGGTAGTTTTTTTTTTCTCTAAAATATTTTTTTCTAACTTTAATAAAATTATAATAAATTTTAAATACGTATATATATTTTAAAAAAAATCGACCACTTGTAGTTGGTTTTGGAAAAACTACCACAGCTTTACCGACCACAAATTTTGGTCTCTTTTGTGGTCGTTTTTTTATAAAAATTTTCCACATGTGGAAGGTTTTTGTGGTTGGTTTTAGCCTTTTTTTTTAGTAGTGTAATTTTAAAATCCTCTAAAGTTGAGACATGTGTTGGTAAATTATTTTTTTCCTCTAATATTATGGCATGTAGTTGATAGAATTATTTTTCTTCCTCTAAAATTGTCACATGTAGTTGATAATTTTTTTTTTATTTTCATACATTCTTTTTCTTGCCACTTGAGTCTTTGCATTTGGTATATCATAATAATATGAGAAACTACTCTATTTATCTGAGTTTGTCTTTGTATTTTAAATTGTTTGACTAATCGATTAATTCTCTTAAAATTTTTTATTATAACATTCAATTTCTGATAAATTACATATTGTTTAATTAATTTAATTAATAAATATAAAAATTAGATAGCCTATAATTTCTCTATCTATTAAAGTATTTATATTTTATAACTTTCATTAACAAAATTGTACGTTAATAGCATTATTTGTACAAATTTTGACAATACTTATTCAATGACACAATTAAAAAGATTTTAGAGAAAATACCCTATTACGCCCTGAACTATATCCAAAACGGCTGTGACACACCTTAACTTAAAGGGGATCCTATTACCCCTAAACTAATTAAAAGGATAATTTTGACACCTTTAGAGCCTACGCGGCATATATGTGGCACACACGTGTGCCTACGTGGACATTTCAGTGTGTTGTACTACGTATGTGCCACGTAGGCATTAAGAGTGTCAAAATTACATTTTTAATTAGTTCAGGGATAATAGGACCCCCTTTAAGTTGAGATGTGTCTTTGCCATTTTGGGTATAGTTCAGGAAGGTAATAGGGTATTATCTCAAGATTTTATTTTAAAATTATCTTTAGCATGTTGATTTATCTTCAAAGAATTAAAATAATTTATTTTAAAAATAATATCATGCATGTATTTCTATTTTATGTTTTTTGAAGAATTTATCTTGTTTATCACTCTTTTTCGATGCACTTTTTTGGCAAATGAATGCAATATTATGAAATGTTTCATAAAAATATCAATCAAATTTTTTTTTTATGAGAATAGTCTTCATTAGGTAATCTAATCTATTAAGAAATTGGTAATCTTTCATTAAATAATCCATAAGGAAAATTGGGTTGTGCACATATAAAAAGGTCAAGATATGAGTAATATATTATATATTCACTTAAATTAAAATTAAGAACTAATTAAGGCTGCCACATCATTTTTCCGATGGAATTATTGAAAATTTCGGTCAGAGTGACTTTTGTGATAATGATCGGAGTAAAGTTAAATGAGCATGAATGAATGAACGAAAGAAAAGTGACTTTTGTGTAATAGATACAAAGTTAAGTGATCATAGATTAAATGAATGAAAGAAAAGTGACTTTTGCATAATAATTACAAAGTTAAGTGATCATGGATGAAATTTACCTCTAAACTGGGTTTGAAGATGTGCAATGAAAAGTCAAGTCAGCAAATTGCCTCTAATGGTCATCGGGTGTTGCATCACTGTAACATGTACATTCAGGTGAACCACCTCTGACAACTTCTAACACCAGCCTCCTGCAGAAGAAACATGATAACCGGTCAGTTAAGGTGACGGTAAAGAAAGCTGACGATCTTGAGTTTCGACTCAACAACAAAGCTCACAAGCTGAATGCTCAAGATCATACAACGGAGACAACAACTGCTTGTTCTCTCGACCAATAAGGGAAAATAAACACACACCCCTCTACTCGCACCTGCGCAAAACATGGGGGCTCAATGGGTAAATCAAGAAATAGGAATTGGGTCTCACTCTGATATTATGAAAAAAAATTCATAAAACTATGCTTGACATATTACAACATACTGTTTTTAACTCCTCAGTCCCAAGAAATGAAAGCAAACTCCCAACTGAATGATCTAAAGATAAGACCACAATCTAAATAATGGTATCCGGACCAACTTTCTCGCACCTTGACAAATCCCAACAGGTACCTGCTACCTCCAACCATCACAGGTACCCGAAAGTTCTGTCCATCAAAGCTTGGACAGACCGGAAAAAATCACCTAGTGCTTTGTCCTCTGGTGGAATTCGAACATGAGACTTCATGGTTCTCACTTCACTCCATTTTGGCACACACTTGGGTGCGGTATTTTCTGTTTAGATGATAACCATGAAGAATTCCTTCCCGAACATCTCAGACCAAGCTAGATGATGCAGGTACTATAGTTTTATAGAAGTATTTTGCTTACGTACCTCCACATTATAATCTGGTGGACTTCACTCAAAAGCCAGGAAATTTTTAGAAGCTGAAAATGTACGAAAAGAGAAGGTAATCTCCCCTGGATTACCAAGTCCTTTGCAGTCTACTTGCCGAATCTTGCTAATATCACAACTAAAAGACCTTCCTACCCAAACATACACAGCTCTACCTGCATCTTTTCCGAAACCTAAAGTTGGAGTAATGAAAATATATTGCACCTTTAGAATCCAAATCATCGTTGCAAATAAACCCCACACAATTAAGAACATGAGTAATCCCATTTTGCTTTAGTATATCCTTATCTTTTGCAACTGCATCCCCACCAACAAAGACACGTTCAGACACCTTTGAACACTCTTTATTGAAGAAAGCAATCTTTTCTCTTCTCACAAGCCCGACATTAATCTCTGGATTTTTATGTATGTTTGGCAAATCCAGCTTAAGCCTTTCACCGTTGCTATTTGTATCCCTCTCACTGGGGGTAGAAGGAAGTGGCCACTCATCTAGACTTCTACGAGTGTCAAAAACTACACTAGAATCTCACCTATGGTCCTTACAGTTGAAGAGGAGAGGAAAGAATAAGAGAGAAATCAGAAATCTTCATTGATGTAGAAGAAAAATATAGTTATTCCATCTCTCATATGAGTGACTTAGGATCTATTTATAGAGTAGAAATAATCCTTCTAGAATCATCTAGAAGCTACCTAGTTGTCACCCTCTTCGCTAGCTGAGCTGGCAAGTTGTTACAACTAACTTCAACCAGCTCATCCAATCGGTTAGGCAATGCAACAGTAACCAATACAATGAAACAGTAAAAATGTTAACTGTTAACTATTTTAACTAATGCTAATTTGTACAATCTCAACACAACCCCTCAAGCTGAAGGGTGCAAAATGTTAAGCACACCAAGCTTGCCAAGAAGATGAGAATGCTGCTCATGACTCAGGCTCTTGGTCAACAGATCTGCCACCTGATGTTGTGTAGGAACATACATAGTCTTGACTAGTCCAGTCTTGATCTTGTCCCTAATGAAGTGACAATCAATATCTATATGTTTTGTTCTCTAATGAAATATAGGATTGGCTGCCAATTGGATAGCTGACTTATTATCACTTAACACTGTGATAGGTTTGGAAATAGGAAAACCTAAGTCAGAGAACAAACTGCTAAAGCCATGCTTCTATATTCAGCTTCAGCCAAGCTTCTGGAAACTGTGTTTTTTTTTTTTTTATTTCCATGACACCAAAGTTTCACCAAATTATACCACATAACCAGTGACAAACCTTCTAGTATTGGGGAATGTTGCCCAATTAGAGTCACACAAACAAGTTAGCCCTGTAGTATTCTGAGTCTTCATCCAAACACCTTGTCCTATTAAGCCTTTCAAGTATCTAACAACTCTATGTGCAGCCTCCAAATGTGATCTTTTAGGCATCTGCATAAACTGACTTAAGGTCTGCACTGCATAGCTAATATCAGGTCTGGTAATTGTAGCATACATGAGTTTTCCAATCAACCGTTGATAAGAAGAAGCATCCTTTAAAACTACATCATTTGTTATTCCTGCAGCTTTATCAAACTCTATATATGTTAGCTTAACATTGGACTACAAGGGAGTAAGTGTAGGCTTTGCACCAGCAAGACCAGTCTCTGAGCAAGCAAGTACTTTTTTTGAATCAAGATAATTCCTTATTTTGATCTCAATATGTCAATTCCCAAATCATCCACATAAACTAAGATGATCACCAGTCCTTTTGCCTTCTTTCATGTAAAGAGAGAGTAGTCATATACACTCTGGGTAAAACCAGCCTTCAACAAGGATGAAGTAAGCTTAATATTCCCATTGTCTTGATGCTTGTTTAAGCCCATACAATGACTTAAGCAACCTGAATACTTTGTGTTTCCGTTTTGGCTGGAATACTTCAGGCAACTGTATATAGACTTCCTCATCTAGATCACCCTACAAAAAAAGCATTGTATACATCCATCTGGTAGAAAACCCATCCTTTTGATACTACCAAAGCTATCACACACCTAACAGTTACCATCTTGGCAATAGGTGAAAAGGTGTCATGATATTCTATACTATATATAACGCCCCGAAAACAGGTCCCAAGACGTCATATGGTGCTTAGGATCATAAGTGACCCCAAGCAAACCCTTCTAGTGGCAAAACTCATAAGCAATTGAATAAAATAACTAAATTTGTACAAAATCGGTAGAAGATAACCCTTTTCTGAAATATGTTCAATACAAAACTGAATTCACGTGATTACAACTCTGCTTTTACAAAGAAAACTGAAACTGAATATATTAACTCTACTATCTGTCTATGAAGCCTCTACTAACACTGACTATAGATAGCTGGAAAGCTACTCCAACTATCACTAATCAATACGTATGAATGAGAAAGTAAAGAATATAAATAAGTATAACGGAAGTCCCCAAAGTAGGAGGACTCATCATCTCACAGGCTGGAATCTGCAACTGTCTGAGTCTGAATGTGCATACTGAAACTTGTACCAATATTATGAGACAATGTAGCACATAGACATATATGCGGATCAGTACTTTAAGGATGTACTGAGTATATGGGGGTGAATGCATAAGTAAAACATATCTCATAGTCATCATTTATAAAACAATGCATGCTAAATGTAAGTGACTCACATAAGCTGGAATATCTGAAATACTGAAATAGGAAGCAAAACATGCTTTACAAATCTCGTGAGCCACAACATTTAGTTTTAAAATCTGTATTCTTTTCTTGTTCTCGTAATCTTGTAAACTAAATGAAATCTGAAATTTCTTTCTACATAAGAAATTCTTTATCACAATTCATATAGGCTAAGTGAAAAAGGAGCTCACCTTTGTGTCTGAAAACTAAAGCTATAACTTTGTAACTGAAAATCTCAAGTAATTCAATATCTAAATAAGTTTTGTGAGCCTTTACACTTAGTTCCTAAAATCATTAGGGAAAATACCTACCTTAAGAAATATACTCAAAATCTGTTATTTACTTTTACTAGCAGGGAAATATTCTTTCTTTAATGGAAAAATACTTTAAGAAACTACTCTAAAAATCTTACTATTAGAGAGGTTCTCTTAACCTACATAAACCATGTGAGCTACATGGAGTCCAATGTCTCGTCCTCCTAAGGAAGAAATATCACATTGGGGAGAGGTTTCATACTCTTTCTAGGGAGTATAACCTCAACTCAGTGATCACTATCTTGGCCTCAGGCCCATAAATCTCAATCCTACGGTGGCACGTAGTTTGGGGTATAAAACCGTAGTAACTTACCCGACTCGGTGCTAAATACTACTCCTTTTAGTTATCTACGCTCATCTCATTGAAATCCACATTAAAAATCGCATAAGGTTTTATTAGGAAACCAGTTATGCATTTAACATTATATGAATAACTCAGTAAAGTGGATTCCAAAACTCATCTGAGGATCAAAAAATCAAATCTTGCTTTTCAAAGCATACTAAAAATATCAGATTCTTGAAATATCAAAACTCAATCTTAGGGCTTAAAGCCCATGCTTCAAACTCATGTCAAAACACCATAATAATCATTTTTGTCAATGAACTCAATAATAATTTAACTCAAAATCTGAAAATTTCTATAATAGGTATGAAAATATAAGAATAGACATGAAATTTATCTTCAAAATATCTCAAAACTCATAATCTTGTAAATAGTAATAATGGGTATGAATCCCAAGTTAGAATTCATGTATACACATTCAAATTCGTAGCAAAACATCATGCTCAACAAGCTTCATGAAAATACTTAATGCCATCAAAATAATAAGATCAAGAATCTCAATATCATGCTTAAACTTAATTAGGAAAAATCTGGAAAATCGCATTACATGCATAAATATATGGAAATAGTCATGTAATTCAACATTCAATCACTTGAAATCTCATAATCTTCAAACAATACAATTTGGGTATAAGCCCTAACTTCAATTCCATGGAAAATCACATAAGATTCAGTAATTTGTAATCTAAAACAAGTTTTGGGCACAAGGACGAAAGAATTGTCCTTGTTGAAACCCCACATACCTTATTTGGATTGATTCAATGGAACAAGTTGACTTTTGAAGCCTTGAGAATGTTCTTGGAGGCTTTTCTTGAAGGTTCTTGAATGGTGATGTTTTGATTCTTGAGTTTTCTTGAATAAGGGTTTGAACCTTGTTCTTGAGGGTTGATCTTGAAAAGAACCCTAATTTTGATGCTATGGATGAATATGAAGTTATGAGCATTGATTTGATGTAATTAGGTGTTAAAAAGGGTGCAAAAGACCCATAAATCCATTTAAAAACGGCTTAAAATCGCTAAACGGAGGTCTACAATGGTTTGGGCGACGAATCGTCGCCCTGGGGATGGACCGTCCCTCAACCCATCAATTTTTGGCCAAAAAATAGGTTTACTGCCTCAGTTACGATGGTTTTTGCGATGGTCCGTCAGCCTTCCCATCACACTTTTGCAGTCCGGATAGCTCACTATAAAATGGTCATAACTTTTTACCCCGATATCGGATTTTGGCGAAATTGGTAGAGTTGGAAAGCTAATTCAATTATCTATCTGTTGGTGGGTGATGATCTAAAAAATTTTAGTATAACAAAAGATATGCTCATTTGAATTTGAGTACATCAAAATCCTTCTCAAGAATTCAATCCGCAAGGGATGTTTTGATTCGCCTAATAGCTAGGACATATTTGAGGCCTTAATACACATCGAAATTGATCATAAAACTAACAAATCACTAAAATTTATTTCTCATGAGCTTGAAGCATGGTTCTATTATCGGTTGAGATTCTTGCGGGATTACAATATCTCCCCCCGGGAACATTTATCCTCGAATGAGGTTGGCTAGCTGAGAAAATTGAGGATGCAAAGCTGAAATAAATTACTAAACTGATTCTACATCATTCTAACCCTTTGAGTACTTCTGGGAATGCATGAACTTATAATAAGAATAGCAATATAGCTGAATCTTTGATTAGAAAAGAATTGAATTAAGGAAGACTATCACCTTCGGCTGGATCTGAGTTCGCGGAGAAGAGATGAGAGGTTTATGCCATTAAAACTCAGGGTATTGCGACACCCCTTCCTTGGGATCATTCTTCCCCAAATGATACTAATTTGGTTGAAATACCAGAAAAGACTAAGATGATATACAATATACTTACGAACTGGACCATGACTTAATATCTGAATCTGAAACTGATGCATGATGTATGTACTGAACTGAATTTCACAATCTACTTGGATGCGAACAAACTATCTCTTGAAATGGTCACACTCACAAAATTTTAGGTAGTGCGACTAGACTAAATCAGAAGATGTAAACTGAATTTCTAGTTGCATGGACTAAATCATACTGAATGCTTTCCCCCAAATAGGGTATTTCTTCAATACCTTTCTAAGAAATTTCTAAGGCCATTAGGGAGTAAGGGATTTTGGGCATGATCTGAACAAGACCTCAGAATAAGGAATTACAACATTGATCCAAATATAGAATGGAGCATAGACCTATACATTATAGGCTAGGATGGAATTTCTAGGCCTTAGGCAATGCAACTTCTTATTTTCAAACTTAGCCACTCTTCTTGAATACTTCCTCACTATACTGTTCTCGTCAAATACCATACTCCCTTGATTCAACTTCTAATTCTCACATGGGCATTGATAAACCTATCTACTAAGGTTTAAACTAAACTAAGTCCTCTCACCATGGTCAAGCCTAACTCAAAATATTGGGGTACTACATATAACACCATTACTGACTGGACTACTGACGCGATATGCGACGCATCACATTGCCCCCTACCAATGCGACATACAATACATTACGGCCATATCGTGTTACCTTACTTTTTTTATCATCAAACCTCGCCCAAAAAACTTAAACTTACACGAGATGTGCTATGGACAACCCGAATCATGATTTCACTTAAGGATTTACATTCTAAGGTTGGGAAGGTTGGAAACTAATACGGACCACATTCATCCACTCATACACCAACATGTCATTTAAGCCTATTGTTATAGCCATATATGAACGTCTAAAAATACACCCATAATAGCACTCGACTCCCACGCACTACCCCAAGAGCATACAACAATCTTTCATCAATAAGAAACACTTACTCTCTCCCATCAACACAATTACTCATCACCACTATTATTACATAAGGATGAGTCACTGAAAGGTTAGAACATGAGACCTTGACGCATAGAAGGATACTATACGTAACTTGACACTTAACTGAGGCTTGAGAAATAGAGGATCAACATCATAGATTCATCAAGGAGATCTAAATTGAGGACATACATGATATAAGCTGGATTGCACTAGGATCATGAGTTTCTGAAAACTGACCATACTTGGAAACATGAGTTCATACTTATCATGAGCTACTCAATATAAGACTGGAGTTCATAGATTCATGAGGGATAACTCAAATCACAGAGTGAAGTTGTTACTTGCTTGCTAAATACTAAGAATAGACTTGAGTATGCATGACATGTATAAGCATTGACATGTGGCATGGATCTGTCATGAAAGACATGGATTTGGTGATATAATGATTGAAGTCCAAGGAATACTCTAGAGTAAGAAGGTATCACTATCTTATCATAACTCTTATTGACATGTTTCAAAATCGAATTCTTAAAACTTGATTTGGTTCTTCAGTCTACCATCTCCTCCTTAGGTCAGAGCTGATATTCTAAGCTTATGGTCTACTCTATATCCTCGAGACTAAGCCATAATTTCATCATTCTAATGTCTACACATAAATGCTAAACTCACAAGAATAAACTATATTTTGAACTTACTGACTTCATTCTTGAACAACCCTTTCATATACCATCATTAACGTTTTAGCTTCAATAATCATCATCAAAGACTTACACCCTCATTTTCAAACATACCTGCATTTCTAAACACATAATCATAGCCTACCAAGATCACACTTCTATACTTATATTTCTAAGCCATGAGAATCAAGATTATATCAAAAGGCTCAACATTATCAATCATACTCACTTAACTTAGATATTAAGAACACCATATACTATATCACTAGCCTCCTTCCACTTAGAAACGTAAGGGTACTACTAACCACTCAAAAAACTTAGTAAACTTCAAGAATAATGTTGCCCTATATCACTTTGGGCACATCTCTACATCATACTTAATTTCGAATATATGCACTTACACTCTTGCATACACTATTCGAGCCTACTAGATCAGCTCCATATAACTAGCATCAACAATTGACCAATCATTATTCTCACCTTTATGATCATCCTCTAGTTAAAATTAATGTCAAATGCTAAAGATGATTTACAACCCATCCCCAGGCACCATTCTTACTCAAAATCTATAAAATAAGACATCAATAAATACTAGTCCACTAAAGCCTTAAATAACAATAATCGATCATAATCGTATGGCCAATCTTATTTACAATCCAATATCACACCCTCCTTCTACCCATCACTACTATTCACCCATCTATACACCTAAACTTCTTTCATAGTTCTATAAGTTTCAACTAAACTCATTTTTACAACATCAAGGGAAGCCTAAATTAACAATACTAAACCACCGAGTACTTCATGAATAATCTATACTTTTCTAACACAACAAATATCATCAATAAATGTTTTCATACTTCAAGCAAACAACAATTCTTCTTAACTAATAACTTCTTCTCTACCTTCCACTAAACTAACACACAAGGACATATCACTTCATTACCAACTCAATTATATGCAAAAAAAAAATTCAGCTATATACATATTCAATAAATCACTCTTGCCACCCTTCTTGTCACTACACTTCTAAACCCACACTTCCAACTATAAGAAGATTCAATCTACTTATAAATCATAACACTTTAGGTTTTAATATCTCATGAATTAAAACTCTATTCAACAATCTATAGTCACACTATCTCCTCTAATGAGTACTATCTGTATTGAAAGGCTAATGGGGAATCTGGATACATATGTTACTCTGTATTAACTGAATGACTCATAAAAATGAGGACATAAAATTTCAACTTGAGGGACTTATGACTCACTAGAGAGCTCCTCTCAAGCCCTTTGTGTGACTTTTGAGATTTCTACTAGTGAATCTGAGAGCATTATCTAGGGAGGAACTGAAACTTGCTAATTATGTTATCTCAAGAATAATACATAGAATGAGGAAACTTTGGGGTAACACACGAATAGAAAGGAGATTCTGATAAAACAACTTTATTGCACGATCTAGAGTAGGAAAGAAAGACAACTTTTCTTAAATGCCCTGTAGCCTCTTGAAGAAAAGTACAGACGTCTTCATACCATTCAAAAAAACTGTACTAGATACGGCTTCACAGACATCCTAGGACACTTGAACTCTGTGCTCTGATACTGCAACACCTTGTATTTTGGGCTAGAACAAAACCATCATTTCTATGCATAGATGATCCAAAAGCCATAAATGTATGCAAATTTTTCATGTTAATAAATAATGTAGTGTGAAAAATTGAATGAGCTTTCCATCGATATAAGATTCACCCAAATTCGATATCTGGGCAAGATGTTATGGCTAATTTTAGTCCTAGTCGTAAAAACTATCATTTTGATACTTGGCGCGTCGCGGAGGTGGTCTATTTAACAATTGTCAAATTTCAGTAGCCTAGTGCGATTGTGGTGCATTGCGCTGAAGTTCTGATCCACCGTGATAGTGGCACGTTGTGGTGGCCCATAAAATTAGGATTCTAGTTAAATTTTATTCCGTATCATTAAGGGTGTGTTGGGTAATTTTCACCCCTCTTATCTGCTTAAACATGGGATTTTTCTCCCAAGTGACCACATTATTCATATTTTCTTTAAAAATTTACAAGAAACACTCTCTAAGGTTTCAAACTAAAAACCCAAATATCCTAAGATTTCACCGTGGGTTTTCAATAATTCTTCGAGATTCAGAATCCCCATTGCAAGGGCTACAAGAAGCACCCATCAATTGTTTGAATAGCATCCCTAAAGCACGAGTTCATTCAAGAGTCATAAATTAAGGTACACGAAGTTTTTCTATAATCTCATGGGCATAGAAATCATGATTTTAAGAATAGGGTTTTGGATTTATGAATATAATCATGTTTTAGAAGTTTCGACGGTATTGTTTTGGTCTTTAGACCTTCCCCCAAATTGATTGGAAATTGTATATATATGTAAGCATGTGTTTTAAAGATTGATGATTGAATTTAGAGAATGACTCATGAAAAATCCCTCTTATGTTATGATTTTCCTTTACTCATGATATACTATGGATTGTTTTAAAATACATCTTGAAGAGCATGATACGAAATGTCTTGATTTATACTATGACTTGAATATGATTTTGAAATAAAAAGAGAGGGTTACGCATGTTGATAAATGTTGAATATACATATAATGAAAGAGTAGATGGTTTTTCCAAAAGCACATGACTACCATATGTTTGAAGAATTCTTGCATAGTTTTAACTTATGTTTTGGAACATGAAATCATCTCATACTATTACAAATGTTGGGTGTTCTGAATTTAGTTTTAATGAAAGAATTATGCTTAATTCATTATGGCTTAGAATTACGACTTGCAAGTGTTGGTATGAGATACCAAAATAGACAATGCCATAACAGACTTAGACAAACATAGAAACCAGATTTTCATGACTTAAAATTTTAGGATGATATATGTTTAGAAATGGATAAAATTGAGCATAAAGAGACGTTAGGTGGTCCCCTGAAGAAGGCACGAATTTAGACAACTCATTTTCTAAAACCGTGATTTGCTGATCCGGGTATATTATATTATGCTGGCCAAGTACCCTGTGGCATATTAGACTTAGACACTCCAACCCTTGTGGCACACTTGGGTTGGGGTCTTCCCCGCCGAATAAATGGCAGACTTCATATAGCCCGTGGGGTTTTAAACTTATAGGAGCATACCACCTAACTTAGAAGTAATACGAAGATCAGAAATTGCATTGATAGAAAGGTTTTTATGATTATAAAAGCGATGCTCATGTGTTTTGAAAACTATTTTATGTATGATGTTTGAGCGAATTGCTCTCCATTATTTTATTTATATAAAATTTTTATTTTGGATTACTTTGCGTACCAGTACATTTGTATTAACCCCTTCCTCCCAGGGTCTGAAGCTCAGTTCAAAGGTCCTGCTAGGCCGTAGAGTTTTCAAACAGCAGTGATGTGTGCAATTGGTGAGCCTTTTTTATTCCAGAAGGCCTATGTATTTCATATTATGTAATTTATTTTGGTTTAGGTCCACTGGGGGCCTTGTCCCAGTTTCAGACAGTTGTCATTTTCAGATGTAGTAGAGATTTCGCAGACTAGTTCAAATGTTGTGTAGTTGATATTGGATTTCAATTTTCATAGTTTAATTGAACTCAGAGTATGACCATGTTTCCATAATGATTTACAATTCCAAATCTTCTATTATAACTTATGAATATTGTGCATGATTACCAGAGAGAGAAGGGCGTCCGAGCCTTCATAGTTTGGGATGCTCATTATAGACAGGGCCCCAGTTCGAGTCATGACAAACTTGGTATCAGAGCACGGTTCATGGTCCCAGGGTGTCTAGGAAATTGCATCAGATAGAGTCTTGTTTATGGTTGTGTAGCGCGCCACACTTATAGGCAGGAGGCTACTAGACATTTAGGAATGTCTTTTTTTTTCATGTCCTAGTTCATGTTATGGAGTCAGAATATCCCTCTTATATACTCTAAATCATGCTATGGTGTCACCCATATACAAGTAAAGTCATCCCAATTCTTTTCTTACTTTGATGTGCTTCGATATGTCTCATTATTAGGGTGATTCAAGTGCAAAAGTTTAGAGTCTAAACGGTATGGTTCTTTTTGACTAAGTCATATAAGAGTTTAAAATTTATGCAAGGACTTGAGAATAACCCGTTAGTACTTAAAGGTGTATTAATTCTAGTGTGAACTTTGATTCTGATGAAATTGTGCTTTTCAACCTGCAGTATTAAGTGTAGTCAGTCCTTTTCAAAGTTTATGTTGCATACATCATGCTTCAGGGGGAATGATGTGTAGAAGAATGTTGGAACTGTATTTCCACCTGAGTAGTAGTATAAGTTAAAGTAACGGTGTCATGACTTATTGGTAGTGATATTGGAACAATAAGTTGGTGATGTGAAGTCGCAAGGCTAGAAATCAGAGTGAGGGTGACTTTTGTGTAGATAAATGTGTTTAGTTGAATAACTAATGTTTGAGAATGATTTACCATATATAGTGATAGACTAATGTGGTGGCTAGTAGCATGTGTCGATTGTATGGTAGTCTATGGGGGGAGTGTTTGACTCAATTTTTTTTTATATACAGAGTAAGATGTGTATTCTTAAATCATGGAATGATGTGTGCCAAGTTTCTATCTCTTGTAATCTTGTTATCATTGTGTCGTTGAAACTGAAAGTCTAGTGAAGCCGTGTGAGGCTCTTTCGATTCACTAGCATAGTTGTCTTGTCATTCATCTCATTTCTTGTTCAAAACACAAAATCAAAGTCTAGTGGAGCCGTGTGGGGACTATTTCGATTCACTAGCAACTTCTTGTTTATCTTGTTATTGTTGTGTTGGTTGGAACTGGGGTTTAGTGGCGTAATGGCAAGAAAAGTGCTAAGGGAAATTTATTGAATATATGTATGGACGAATCTTTTTGCATGTGATTGAGCTATTAATGAAGTGATATATCCCTATGTGTTAGTTTAGTAGAAGGTAAGGTAAAGGAGTTATTAGTTAAGGTGTATTGTTGTTTACTTGAAGTATGAAAAGAGTTCTTGACAGTGTTTGTCGTGCAAGGAAATTATAGGTTATGGATGAAGGCACTTGGTGGATGAGTGGTGTTAATTTTAATGCCCCTGAGGTTGTAAGAAGGAGTTTAGTTGGGACTTATGGAGCCATGAACTAAGTTTAGTTGTATAAAAGGGGTAGATAGTAATGATATGTAGAAGGAAGATGTGTTAATGTACTTTAAATAAGATAGATCATAAGATTGTGATTGATCCTTACTGTTATGAAGTTTTGGCGGATTAATGTTTCCAGATGTTTTGGCATGTAAGAATATTGTATGAAGTGGTGTTTTATCATAGCTAGAACTAAACACTAAGTTGGAATAGTAGATTGTGATCAAGGTGGATATAACGAATTGATGTGGTGGGTGTTAGTTATGTGAAAGTGATCTAGTAGGCTTGAACATTTTATACATGGGCTTAAGTTTATTTGATTCATAATCAAGTCTGATGTTGTAAGTATGATGAAGAAGTATGCCCAAGGTGCTATGGGGCTGCATTATTTTCAAGGATCATTGCATGTTGTATGGTTAGTAGTACCATTGAGTTGCTAGGTGGAGAAAGACTAGTTAGATAATATGTGATGTTCTTGATAGCTAAGTTATGGAGTTATGATTAATGATGTTGAGCCTTTTTGCATAATATTGATTCTCATGGTTTAGAAATATAAGTTTGGAGTCGTGATGCTTGTAGTCTATGACAAAAATGGTTTGGTCCGTCAAAGGTTTGGAGATATCCATGATTAGTGTTAGAAGAATTTGAGTTGGTGAGTGTTTAAGATGATATATGATGACTTTTCAGGCTATAGAAACCTAAGGGGTTGAATCTTAGAAGGAGGTATTAGCATTGGTTGCTATACATGAAGATACTGTCTTACAGGGTAAGTTTAGTTTTATGTGTATTGTTATATCCCCAACTCTAGAGTAAAGTGATTTCAGTTTATACCAGAGTGTATATAGTGGTTCACAAACTTAGAGTAATGGCTTAAATCTGAGGGGGAGATGATAGAATGAGTAACCAAGTCAAGTTTTCAGATGCTAATAGATGTGCCAGTAAGTTGTGGAATTGGCCATGAGAAAGAATGATGCTCAATCTATTCTTATTTTAGCAGTTTACTTTAGTTATTCCGATACATACTCATGCTTTATGTTTCAGCTTCATGATCATAACTCGTGTTCATGCATATGATAAGGAATCATGTACTCTCCTAGTTCCTAGTATGATGAGTTCCCAGTTTGTTCAGCAGTCAGAATCACTTTCAGTAAGTTATGAATTCCAAAAATTTAGGTCATGCAGTTTATGACTCTTGTGCACATGTGATACTCTTAACGATTAGTGAAATTTCAAATTCATATCATGTGACGCCCCAACTTAGGAAAGAGTCCCACATTGACAAAACACAAGAGGGATGCTGGGTATATAAGTGAGAAAACCTTACTCCCTAGTGACGCGTTTTAAAACCATGCGGTCCTAGGCCCATAGCGGACAATATCACTAGTGGGTTGGGGAGTGGTACAGGTATCTCGGGCCTGTGTGGTTCAGGATACCCATCGCGGCCAGGGCCTTGGTCCGGGTCATGACAGAGTGGTATCAAAGCTGATCCTGTGTCGTCCTTGTCGATGTGGGCCAGAGTTCAAACTGAGTGTAGGCAAATCATGGTAAAGCGGGGCAAACCTCAGTCTTGAGTGTAGGCAAATCCCATTCGGTGGGGCAAACCTCAGCGAGGATGCTGAGTCCGTAAAGGGGGTGTATGTGACACCTCAACTTAGGAAGGAGTCCCATATCGACAAAACACAGGAGGGATGCTGGGTATATAAGTGATAAAGCCTTACTCCCTAGTGACACGTTTTAAGGCCGTGCAGGCCTAGGCCTAGAGCGGATAATATCACTAGTGGGTTGGGGAGTGGTAGGGGTATCTCAGGCCTGTGTGGTTTGAGATGCCCATCACGGCCAGAGCCTTAAGCCAGGTCGTGACATATCAGATACGTCCTCAGATTAGATCTCTTTAATGAGTCCATGCCATGAGTGCTCTATTCCTCACGCCTCAATAGGGTGTCAAGTTATGCTTAGTACTCCCCTTATGTTTCGGATCCCGATATTCCAATTTGCAGTGACATTTTCCCTTAGGTTGATATAGTAATGATGAACAGTTGTTTAGATGGTAAAGAGTAAACATTTCTTGTTGATGAAAGATAGTTATTTGCTTATTTGAGTTAAGGCGGTAATTGTGGAGTAAGATTGGGGCCGAGTCTTTGACGCGTGTTAATAGTTATTTGCTTATTTTAGTTAAGTATAAGTTTTAAGTCTGTGTAGCTAGCAATTCAGCTTAACAGTCTGGCAAACAAGTTACTGCGGTTTCCTACCTTTTCAACCAGTCCTACTATCTGAAGTCCAATACGTATGAACACTCCAAAAGAAAATCTATTCCATCCGTGTAAGTTGTGAACTCAGTTCAGTCCAAGTATCATGTTTCAGATTCAGTTATTTAGTCATGACTCAGTTCATACGAGTTCAACACATTATCTTAAATTTTTCTAGCTATTTTAGCTCAGACAGTGTAATAACTTTGTATGATCTAAATCTTGTTGCCTCATGATTCGTACCTACATAAGTTATCACTTCCAAATTCAATGTGTGTGATTTGAGCATAAACACTTTGGGGGGAATCATAAACTCTCAGCATGAATCAGCTCTTTGAAGAAAGTAAATTCAAGTCAGCTCAGAATTTAGTTTCATGATAGAAGTTTAAATGTTTCAGATCAGTTATATCAATTCTTAGAAGGCACATCAGGTCCGCGTTATTCCATACCTTTAAGCTTCAACATTCCTACCCATTATTCGGGGACGAATGATCCCAAGGGGGAGACAATGTAACACCCCGTATTTTGGACTAAAATGAAAGCCATTATTTCTATGCATAGATGATTCAAAATCCATAAATCCTATGTAAACTTTCCATGTTATTCAATTATGTAGTGTGGGAAATTGAATGACCTTTCCGTCGATATAAGATTCACTCAAATCTGATACCCAAGCAAGATGTTATGGCAAATTTTAGTCCTAGTCATAAAACACCATCACTTTGGTACTTGGTGCTTCGCGGAGGTGGTCTATTTAACAATTGTCAAATTCCAGTAGCCTGCCGCAATTGTAGTGCATCGCACTGAAGTTCCAAGTCCCAACCAGTGGGACAACGCAATGGCTCCGTGTCGCAGTGACCCCAAGAATCCCATTCGTCATTTTCCAGTGAGTCACCATGATAGTGGCGCATCGTGGTGGCCCATAAAATTAGGCTCCGAGTTATATTTTATTTCGTATCATTAAGGGTATGTTGGGTAATTTCCACCCCTCTTATCAGCTTAAACATGGGATTTTTCTCCCAAGTGACCACATTATTCATATTTTCTTCAAAAATTTAGAAGAAACTCTCTCTAGGGTTTCAAACTAAGAACCCAAATATCCTAAGATTTCCCCATGGGTTTTCAATAATTCTTTGCGATTCGAAATTCCAATTGCGAGGGCTACAAGAAGCACCCATTAATTATTCGAATATCATCCCTAAAGCACGAGTTCATTCAAGAGTCATAAATTAAGGTACGCGGGATTTTCCTAAAATCTCATGGGCATAGAAATCATAATTTTAAGAATAGGGTTTTGGATTTATAAATATAATCATATTTTAGAAGTTCTGACAGTATTGTTTTGGTCTTTAGGCCTTCCCCCAAATTGATTGAAAATTGTATATATATGTAAGCACATGTTTTAAAGATTGACGATTGAATGGAGAGAGTGAATCATGAAAAATCGCTCTCTTGTTATGATTTTCCTTTACTCATGATATACTATGGATTGTTTGAAATGCATCTTGAAGAGCATGATATGAAATGTTTTGATTTATACTATGACTTGAATATGATTTTGAAATAAAAAGAGAGGGTTATGTAAGTTGATAAATGTTAAATATAAATATAATGAAAGAGTGCATGGTTTTTCCAAAAGCACATGACCACCATATGTTTGAACAATTCTTGCATAGTTTTGACTTATGTTTCAGAACATGAAATCATCTCATACTATTGCAAATATTGGGTAGTCTGAATTGATTTTTAATGAAAGAATTATGCTTAAGGCATTATGGCTCAAAATTTCGACTTGCAAGTCTTTGTATGGCGATACCAAAATAGACAATGCCATAACAGACTCAGACAAACATAGAAATCAGATTTTCATGACTTAAGATTTCAGGATGATTTATGTTTAGAAATGGATAAAATTGGGCATAAAGAGATGTTAGGCGGTCCCCCAAATAAAGAACGAGTTTAGAAAACTCATTGCCCAAAATCATGATTTGCAGGTCCGAGTATATTATATTACGCTGGCCTAGTGCCCTGTGGCGTATTAGACTCAGACACTCCAACCCTTGCAGCCCACTTGGGTTGGGGGCTTCCCCGCTGAGTCAATGAAAGACTCCATATAGTCCGTGGGGTTTTAGACTTGTAGGTCCGTACCACCTAATCAGAAGTAATACGAAGATCAGAAATTGCATTGACAGAAAGGTTTTTATGATTTTAAAAATGATGCTCATGTGTTTTGAAAACTATTTTATGTATGATGTTTGGACAAATTTCTCTCTATTATTTTATTTATATAAAAGCTTTATTTTGGATTACTTTGCATACCAGTATATTTGTATTGGCCCCCCTTTCTCCCAGGGTCTAAAGCTCAGTTCAAAGGTTCTGCTAGGCCGTAGAGTTTTTAGACAATAGTGATGTGTGCAGTTGGTGAGCCTTCTTTATTTCAGAAGGCCTATGTCTTTTAGATTATGTTATTTATTTTGGTTTAGGTCCACTGGGGGCCTTGTCCCAATTTCATATAGTTGTCATTTTCAGATGTAGTAAAGATTTCGCAGACTAGTTTAGATGTTGTGTAGTTGATATTGGATTTCATTTTTCATAGTTTAATTGAACTCAAAGATTGACCATGTTTTGTAACGCCCCGATATTCTATAACCGAAATGCCACATGATGCTCATAATCCCAAAGGACCATAAGCTAACCCTCTACTAATATCAATACCTGAGCACTTCATAATATAATATAATATAATAAATGCAAAAAACTGGCAAAAACTTGCTATAAGGTTCAAAACATCTAAAATACACAAATCTGAAAACTGAATACTTATACACCTGTCCGAAAAGACTCTAACTATCTGAACTCTGGATTTGATGGGACATGTCCCCAACTTACTCCTTCTACGAAAATAAACTGAATCTAATATAATAATGAAATAAAGATCATCCTCGAATGAAGAGGACTCACTGCTGGGTCTACTGCAACTAATTAAAACTGAACTGCTATGGATCTCTCGATCTCATGCACCTGAACCTATGATATTAAACATCATAGTGCAAGAAATGGGAATGCGATCAGTACATGGGAATGTAGTGGCATGCTAGATGAGGTAAGGCTAAATGCAAGGGCTATATAAATGATCAATAACTAACTGAATGTTATGCAAGAGCTGGATTAGCATACATAGAGAATCTGTAGCTACTGAACATACTATGCATACTGTGACAGATCATACTGGGACTAAATCTAATAATTGATACTGAATATACTATAAATATGAGGTTTCTGAACATACAGAGATTCTGAGTATCTGAAGCTATTGAAACTGAAATTTGAGTTTACTGATGCTAACTAACTATATCATAGATTAGGCCTATCAAGCGGGTGATCTCTGAGCATACTGATAAGAACAATAATTGAAGAAATTTGAGATCAAGCCCATCTAGTGAGTGATCTCCAAATCTGCTGATAGTGATAATGATTAACTGAGATTGAGATCAGGCCTATATAATGGGTGATCTCTAGATCTGTTGGTACTGATACTGACTTACTTTATTTGAGACCAGGCCTATCTAGCGTGTGGTCTATGAATCTATAGAACTATCTAAGTTCCTTACAGAGCTAAGTGGTTGTATCTGATAGTCCTGAATTTTTGAATTTCTATTCTGAAGATTGAGACAGAAATTGTGGATGTAACTGTGGGAGTTCTCACTTAACTGACATGCCTCGAATTTGATCTAGTGGGGTCCAACCTATAACCCCAGCTGGAAGGGTGTCAATTTCGTGCCACGGGTAAAGACCTCTGCTATGGTCAAGCCTCTCTAACGGGTGATCCTGAACAGGAAGTCAAGCCTAAGGCAGTATGATAAATAAGCCTTAATCTAATGGGTGACTCCTAGTCCTGCTCTAGCTACACAGTTTTGGATTTTAGGGACTATTACTAACGACTCTGCCTCACTAACAGGGAAACCGTCATCCCTGCACTCGCTCGGTGCTAGTTCCTACTCCTATCTGAAGGATTCTGAACTGATTCTTACCTGAACTTAGACTGAGCTAAATCTGTTACTGTTTGTAATTCTTTACTGATCTGACTGAGTTCACTTGGTTTCGTTATCTTATGGAATACTTATGTATTCTACTTTCTGTCTGAATGTGACTGAGTCCTGTGACTTACTAAGCTTTACTGAAATCTGAACTGAGTACTGAGCTTGATTAGACTGAATACTGAAACTGGATTGAACTAGTATTGAGATTATTGAATTTCCTTAATATTCTGTCAATGTCTGAATTCTACGGGTCATAGCACGACTAAGATTATCTTGAGACTAACTCGGCTCTAGACAAGCAGCTAAATTTTTGGGTATAAATACCCCCAGGACTCGATAGCATAAATAAATAAATAAGACAGGACCAAACTTGAATATCATGACAACGTACTTTCATTCATAACACAATCCATACGATATCTCGTCAATCACTTGAATGTCATAAACATGTAAATGTATAGGGTATGCATACTAATATCACATAGTTGCTCAATAAGGAATACCCATGGATACGAATGCATGCAACTTATCATAATACATTCACTAAGGCATTTCAACAAACGGTTGGCATGCACTAGTTATCACATAATTGGGGATTTTATGCTTAACATACTAAAAAGGCACTATTCTCTTTACTTAAGCATTCTATCAAACATATGGGGAGCATGCTTTGGTTATACCACAGATTGTATACTTAATTATCATCAATACTTCAATATAACGCAACTTGAAGGGATTTTTGTCATGAACATCACATAGTAGGATCAAAGCTTGGATCTTTGAAATCAAGTCATAAATTAAAACTCATCAACAACATGAACTTCAATTTCTATTTACAAAAGTCATGAAAATCTCATAAATAGATAATCTTGAATTTAGAGAAGGATTCTTGAACTTCTTGGGTGAAAGGAACCCAAGAATCAACATCTAACATACCTCAAGGGCTTGAATCTTGAAAGAGAATATCTTTTCTTGAAGGTTCTTGAATTGGGAATGATAAGTTCATGGTTTCCTTGAAGGAGAGCTTGAATCTTGTTCTCGGGAGATGATCTTGAGAGGAAACCCTCATTTTCTTATTCTTGAGAGTGGAGAGGATTTAAGGGTTTTTAAAACTGATTTATGATGGTTATGTACGTGGTTTTGATGATTTAAGTTGTGGAACGTGAAGTATAAGTCCAAAATACCCCTACAAAATCACTTCTCAGTTGCTGAAATTCTCGGCTGATGACCAAGGATGATAAGCCATCAGATCTGTGATAGCCCGTTAGCCCAGGTCGCCACCTAGGAGCTGGAATTGATAGGTTGCTTTCTAAGCTTGACGACATGGCTGATAAGTAATCAGAAATATGATAAGTCATCAGATAGGTCGTCAAAAATATGATAAGCCATCAGAAAGGTCGTCAGAAATGTGATAATCCATCAGACAGGTCTTTAGAAATGTGATAAGCCGTCAGACAGGTCGTCACTCAGTTTCCAGGCTGATATGCTGTAGTAAAATGGGTATAACGTTTTGGTCCGATATCGAATTTGGGAAAAATTGTTATCATTGGAAATATAATTCAATTATATATCTATTGGTGTATTATGAACTCAAAAATTCATAGTATAACGAGAGATATGCTCATTTGAAGTTGACTATGGCAATATCCTTCCCAAGAATTCAAGTAGTAAGGAATGTTTTGAGTCGTCTAATAACTAGGACGTATTTGAGACCTTAATACACATCAACCTTGATCATAAAACTACAAAATCACTAGAATTTATTTATCATGAGCTTGAAGCATGGTTCTACTATCGGTTGGGAATCTCGGGGTATTACATGTTTTCATAATGATTTACAATTCCGCATCTTCTATTATAACTTATGAATATTGTGCATGATTACCAGAGAGAGAAGGGAATTCGGGCCTTCATTGTTTGGGATACTCGTCACGGCTAGGGCCCCGATTTGGGTCATGACAGATACTAAGTTTGTAATTCCCTGAAAATGGGTCCCGAGACGTCATGGTGCTTAGGATATAAGTGACCCCAAGATAACCCTTCTACTGACAGAACTCATAAGCAATTGAATAAAATAGCTAACCCTTCTACTGACAGAACTCATAAGCAATTGAATAAAATAGCTAAATCTGTACAAAATCAGTGGAAGATAACCCTTTTCTGAAATCTGTTCAATACAAAACTGAATTCATAAGATTTCAACTCTTCTTTTACAAAGAAAACTGAAACTGAATACACTAACTCTACTGTTTGTCTATGAATCCTCTACTAATATTGACTATAGATAGCTGAGAAGATACTCTAACTATCGCCATTCAATACGTATGAATAAGAAAGTAAAGAATATAAATAAGTATAACGAAAGTCCACAAAGTAGGAGGACTCATCATCTCATAGGCTGGAATCTGCAACTGTTCGAGTCTGAATGTGCATACTGAAACTTGTACCTACATTATGAGACAGTGTAGCACATAGACACATAAGTGGATCAGTACTTTGAGGATGTACTAAGTATATGAGGGTGAATGCATAAGTAAAAACATATCTCATAGTCATCATTTATAAAATAATGCATGCTAAATGTAAGTGACTCACATAAGTTGGAATATCTGAAATACTGAAATAAGTAGAAATAAGAAGCAAAACATTCTTTACAAATCTCGTGAGCCACAACATTTAGTTCTAAAATCTGTATTCTCTTCTTGTTCTCGTAATCTTGTAAACTAAATGAAATCTGAAATTTCTTTCTGCATAACAAATACTTTATCTCAATTCATATAGGCTAAGTGAAAAAAGAGCTCACCTTTGTGTCTGAAAACTAAAGCTATAACTCTGTAACTGAAAATCTCAAGTAATTCAATATCTAAATAAGTTTTGTGAGCCTTTACACTTAGTTCCTAAAATCATTAGGGAAAATACTCACCTTAATAAATATACTCAAAAGCTGTTATTTACTTTTACTAGCAGGGAAATTTTTTTCTTTAATGGAAAAATACTTTAAGAAACTACTCTAAAGATCTTACTATTAGGGAGGTTCTATTAACCGACATAAACCATGCGAGCTACATAGAGTTCAATGTCTCATCCTCCTCAAGAAGATACCTCACATTGGGGAGAGGTACCATACTCTTGCTAGGGAGTATAACCTCAACTCCGTGATCACTATCTCGGCCTCAGGCCCATAAATCTAAATCCTATGGTGGCACGTAGTTCTGGGGTATAAAATCGTAGTAACTTACCCGACTCGGCGCTAAATACTACTCCCTTTAGTTAGCTACACTCATCTCATGGAAATCCACATTAAAACTCGCATAAGGTTTTATTAGGAAACCAGGTATGCATTTAACATTATATGAATAACTCTGTAAAGTGGATTCCAAAACTCATGTAAGGATCAAAAGATCAAATATTGCTTATTAAAGCATACTAAAAATATAAGCTTCTTGAAATATCAAAACTCAATCTTATGACTTAAAGCCTATGCTTTAAACTCATGTGAAAACACCATAATAATCATTCTTGTCAATGAACTCAATAATAATTTAACTCAAAATCTGAAAATTTCTACAATAGGTATGAAAATATGAGAATAGACATGAAATTTATCTTCAAAATATCTCAAAACTCATAATCTTGTAAATAGTAATAATGGGTATGAATCCCAAGTTAGAATTCATGTATAAACATTCAAATTCGTAGAAAAACATCATGCTCAACAAGCTTCATGAAAATACTTTAATGCCATCAAAATAATAAGATCAAGAATCTCAATATCATGCTTAAACTTAATTAGGAAAAATCTGGAAAATCGCATTACATGCAAAAATATATGGAAATAGTCATGTAATTCAACATTCAATCACTTGAAATCTCATAATCTTCAAACAATACAATTTGGGTATAAGCCCTAACTTCAATTCCATGGGAAATCACATAAGATTCAGTAATTTTTAATCTAAAACAAGTTTTGGGAACAAGGACGAAAGAATTGTCCTTGTTGAAACCCCACATACCTTATTTGGATTGATTCAATGGAACAAGTTGACTTTTGAATCCTTGAGAATTTTCTTGGAGGCTTTTCTTGAAGGTTCTTGAATGGTGACGTTTTGATTCTTGAGTTTTCTTGAAGAAGGGTTTGAACCTTGTTCTTGAGGGTTGATCTTGAAAGAAACCCTAATTTTGATGCTATGCTTGAATATGAAGTTATGAGCATTGATTTGATTTAATTAGGTGTTAAAAAGGGTGCAAAAGACCCAAAAATCCTTTTTAAAACGGCTTAAAATTGCTAAACGGAGATCCCCAATGGTTTGGGTGACGAACCGTCGCCCTGGGGACGGACCGTCCCTTCAACCCATCACTTTTTGGCCAGAAAATAGGCTTACTACCTCAGTTACGATGGTTTGTGAAACGGTACATCGGTGCGACGGTCCGTCGGCCTTCCCGTCGTACTTTAGCAGTCCGGATAGCTCACTGTAAAATGGTCATAACTTTCTCCGATACTGGATTTTGGTAAAATTGGTATAGTTGAAAAGCTAATTCAATTATATATCTGTTGGTGGGTTATGATCTCAAAAATTCATAGTATAACAAATGATATGCTCATCTAAATTTGACTATGTCAAAATTCTTCTCAAGAATTCAATCGGTAAGGGATGTTTTGATTCGCCTAATAGCTAGGACATATTTGAGGCCTTAATGCACATCGAACTTGATCATAAAACTAACAAATCACCAAAATTTATTTCTCATGAGCTTGAAGCATGGTTCTACTATCTGTTGAGATTCTTGGGGTATTACAATATCTTCCCCTTGGGAACATTTGTCCTCGAATGAGGTTGGATAACTGAGAAACTGAGGATGCACAACTGAAATAAAATACTAAACTGATTCTACATCTTTCTAATCCTTTGAGTACTTCTGGTAATGCATGAACTTATAATAAGAATAGCTATATAGCTGAATCTTTGATTAGAAACGAATCGAATTAAGGAAGATTATCACCTTCGCCTGGATCTGAGTTCATGGAGAAAAGATGAGAGGTTTATGACATTAAAACTCAGGGTATTACAATACCCCTCCTTGGGATCATTCGTCCCCAAATGATACTAATTTGGTTGAAATACTAGAAAAGACTAAGATGATATACAGGATACTTATGAACTGAACCATGATTTAATATCTGAATCTGAAACTGATGAATGATGCATGTATTGAACTGAATTTCGCAATCTACTTGGATGCGAACAAACTATCTCTTGAAATGGTCATACTCATGAAATTCTAGGTAGTGAGTCTAAACTAAATCAGAAGTTGTAAACTGAATTTTTGGTTACACAAACTGAATCATGCTGAATGCTCTCCCCCAAATAAGGTATTTCTTCAACACCTTTCTAAGAAATTTCTAAGGCCATTAGGGAGTAAGGGACTCTAGGCATGATCTGAACAAACCTCAGAATAAGGAATTACAATATTGCTGCAAATATAGCATGGAACATGGACCTGTACATTATAGGCTTGGATAGAATTTCTAGGCCTTAGGCAATGCAACTTCTTATTTTCAAACCTAGCCACTCTTCTCGAATACTCCCTCACTATACTATTCCCGTCAAATACCATACTCCCTTGATTCAACTTCTAATTTTCATATGGGCATTGATAAACCTATCTACTAAGGTTTAAACTAAACTAAGTCCTCTCACCATGGTCAACCCTAACTCAAAATTTTGGGGTACTACATATAACACGATAACTGACTGGACTACCGACACAATATGCGACGCGTTGCGTTTCCCCCTACCAATGCGACATATAATACATCGCGGCCATATCGCGTTACCTCACTATTTTTATCATCAAATCTTGCCCAAAAATCTAAAACTTACATGAAATGTGCTATTAACAACCCCAATCATGATTTCACATAAGGATTTACATTCTAAGGTTGGGAAGGTTGGAAACTAATGCGCACCACATTCATCCACTCATACACCAACATGGCATTCAAGCCTATTGTTATAACCACATATGAACATCTCATCGTATTCTCTAAACCCCTATCACAACAACTCCCACGCACTACCCCAAGAACATACACACACAAATTTTAACTAACCACAACATATATCAAGGACTTGGCCTCAATATTACTTCACACTTATGGCCTTAGCTAAAACAAGCATACAATGATCTTTCATCAACAAGAAACAGTTACTCTCTCCCGTCAACACAATTACTCATCACCACTATTATTACATAAGAAGGAGTCACTAAAAGGTTAGAACATGAGACCTTGATGCATGGAAGGATACTATACATAACTTGACACTTAACTAAGGCTTGAGGAATATAGGATCAACATCATGGATTCATCAAAGAGATATGAATTGAGGACATACATGATATAAACTGGATTGTACTAGGATCATGAGTTTCTGAAAACTGACCATACTTTGAAATGTGAGTTCACACTTATCATGAGCTACTCAACATAAGACTGGAGTTCATAGATTCATGAGGGATAACTCGAATCAGAGAGTTAAGTTGTTACTTTCTTGCTAGAAACTGAGAATAGACTTCAGCATGTATGATGTGTATAAGCATTGGCATGTGGCATGGGTCTATCATGCAAGACATGGATTTGGTTATCTAATGACTGAAATCCAAGGAATACACTAGAGTAAGAAGGGATCACTATCTCATCATAACTTTTATTGACATGTTTCACAATCTAATTCTCAAAACTTGATTTGGCTATTCACTCTACCATCTTCTCCTTAGGTTAGAGCTGATATTCTAAGCTTATGTTCTACTCCATATCCTCTAGAATAAGCCATAATTTCATCATTCTAATGCCTACACATAAATGCTAAACTCACAAGAATAAACTATATTTTGAACTTACTGACTTCATTCTTGAACAACCCTTTCATATACCATCCTTAACTTTTTAGCTTCAATAATCATCATCAAAGACTTACACCCTTATTTGCAAACATACCTAGTAACCACACACAAAACTTAGTAAACTTCGAGAATAATGCAGCCCCATATCACTTTGGGCAAACCTCTACATCATACTTAATTTTGAATACATGCACTTACACTCTTGCATACACTGTTCAAGCCTACTAGATCACCTCCATATAACTAGCATCAACAATCGAAAAATCATTATTCTTACCTTTATGATCATCCGCTATTCAAACTTAACGTCAAATGCTAAACATGATTTACAACCCAACCCCACGCACCATTCTCACTCAAAAGCTATAAAATAAGACATCAAGAAACACTAGTCCACTAAAGCCTTAAATAACAATAATCAATCATAATCATATGGCCTATCTTATTTACAATCCAATATCACACCCTCCTTTTACCCATCACTACTATTCACCCATATATACACCTAAACTTCTTTCATAGTTCTATAAGTTTCAACTAAACTCCTTTTTACAACATCAAGGGAAGCCTAAATTAACAAAACATGCTTTACAAATCTCATGAGCCACAACATTTAGTTATAAAATTTGTATTCTCTTCTTGTTCTCGTAATCTTGTAAACTAAATGAAATCTAAAATTTCTTTCTGCATAAGAAATACTTTATCTCAATTTATATAGGCTAAGTGAAAATGGAGCTCACCTTTGTGAGCATTTACACTTAGTTCCTCAAATCATAGGGAAAATACTTACCTTAAGAAATATACTCAAAAGTTGTTATTTCCTTTTACTAGCAGGGAAAAATACTTTCTTTAAGGGAAAAATACTTTAAGAAACTACTCTAAAAATCTTACTATTAGGGAGGTTCTCTTAACCGATATAAACCCTTCGAGCTACATGGAGTCCAACATCTCATCCTCCTAAGAAAGAAACCTCATGTTGGGGAGAGGTGTCATACTCTTTCCAGAGAGTTTAACCTCAACTCAATTATCACTATCTCGGCCTCGGGCCCATAAATCTCAATCCTACGGTAACACGTAGTTTTGAGGTATGAAACCGTAGTAATTTACCTGACTCGGTGCTAAATACTACTCCCTTTAATTAGCTACTCGCATCTCATGGAAATCCACATTAAAACTTGCATAAGGTTTTATTAGGAAACGAGTTATGTATATAACATTATATGAATAACTCTGTAAAGTGGATTCCAAAACTCATCTGAAGATCAAAAGATCAAATATTGCTTATCAAAGCATATTAAAAATATAAGCTTCTTGAAATATCAAAACTCAATCTTAGGGCTTAAATCCCATGCTTAAAACTCATGTCAAAACACCATAATAATCATTCTTGTCAATGAACTCAATAATAATCTAACTCAAAATCTGAAAATTTCTACAATAGGTATGAAAATATGAGAATAGACATGAAATTTATCTTCAAAATATCTCAAAACTCATAATCTTGTAAATAGTAATAATGGGTATGAATCCGAATTTAGAATTCATGTATAAACATTCAAATTCATAGTAAAACATCTGCTCAACATGCTTCATGAAAATACGTCAATACCATCAAAATAATAAGATCAAGAATCTCAATATCATGCTTAAACTTAATTAGGAAAAATCTGGAAAATCGCATTACTTGCATAAATATATAGAAATAGTCATGTAATTCAACATTCAATCACTTGAAATCTCATAATCTTCAAACAATATAAATTGGGTATAAACCCTAACTTCAATTCCATGGAAAATCACATAAAATTAAGTAATTTGTAATCTAAAACAAGTTCTGGGTACAAGGACGAAAGAATTGTCCTTGTTGAAATTCTACATATCTTATTTGACTTGATTCAATGGAATGAGTTGGCTTTTGAAGCCTTGAGAATGTTCTTGGAGTCTTTTCTTGAAGGTTCTTTAATGGTGATGTTTTGATTCTTGAGTTTTCTTGAAGAAGGGTTTGAACCTTGTTCTTGAGGGTTGATCTTGAAAGGAACCCTAATTTTTATGCTATGGATGAATATGAATTTATAAGCTTTGATTTGATTTTATTAGGTGTTAAAAAGGGTGGAAAAGACCCTAAAATCCTTTTAAAAATGGCTTAAAATTGCTAAATGGAGGTCCCCGACGGTTTGGGCGATGAACCGTCGCCCTGGGGATGGACTGTCCCTTCAACCCATCACTTTTTGGCCAGAAAACAGGCTTACTGCCTCAGTTGCAAGGGTTTGGGCAACAGTCCATCGCAGGTGCGACGGTCCATCAGCCTTCCCGTCGCACTTTGGCAATTCGGATAGCTCACTATAAAATGGCCATAACTTTTTACCCTGCTATCGAATTTTGGAGAAATTGTCATAGTTGGAAAGATAATTCAATTATCTATCTGTTGGTCAGTCATGATATCAAAAATTCATAGTATAACAAAAGATATGTTCATTTGAAGTTGACAATACCAAAATCCTTCTCAAGAATTCAATCGGTAAGGGATGTTTTGATTATCCTAATAGTTAGAACATATTTGAGGCCTTAATACACATCAAACTTGATCATAAAACTAACAAATCACTAGAATTTATTTCTCATGAGCTTGAAGCATGGTTCTACTATCAGTTGGGATTCTCAGAGTATTACACTATAGCCTTTGGCTACTAGTCTTGCTTTGAACCTTTCAATATCCCCATGTTCTTTGTACTTGATTTTGTACACCGATCTTGATCTTATGGCATTTTTCCCCGCTGGTAGGTCAACTGTCTCCCAGCAAAAGCTTGAATTTCTAACTTCATAGCTTGAATCCATCTCTCATCTGTAGCAGCTTCACTGAACTTCTGTGACTCTACTAGAGCTGAAAAATTGTTAACATAACACTGATATGTGAGTGAAGTGTTATCATAAAATATATAGTTTGCAATAGGATATCTAGTTCCTTTCTTCTTTCTAGCAGTAGAATAGTCTTTCAACCAAATAGGCTCTTTAGTGACTCTTGTTGTTCTTCCAAGTGGAGGCTGGGAATCACTAGTTTTTGTGATGACTGGCTTAGATATGTCTGAGTGTACTTGTGGAGATACTTCAGTAAAGTGATCAGGTCCTGTATCATTTTGAACTAACTCTTCTGCACCTTAGCCTATAGATATATCTGAATCTGTCTCACTAGTATCATCCTCATATGATTGAAGGAAATCTGATATGTTGTCATCACTCTACTTAGTGCAAAATGGGAACACACTCTCTTGAAATACAACATCTCTACTTACAAAAAACTTGTTGGTGTTCAAGTTTATTAACAAATAACTCTTTTGTGAGGTAGAATAGCTCATCAATACTGCAGGACTTGCTCTTTTAGAAAACTTATCTCCTTTGGGTAAAACTGAGGCATAGCATAGGAAACCAATCACCCTTAAATGCATTAAGGAGGGAACTTTGGAGACTAACAGTTCATAAGGACTCTTACCATCAATAGAAGATGATGGTAATCTGTTCATCAAACATACTGCACTTTGAATAAGTATTCCCTAGAACCTGATAGGTATATGAGACTAAAACTTAATGGCTCTAGCAATGTTTAAAATTTTTTTGTGTTTCCTCTCAACCATATCATTTTGTTGTGGTGTGTGAGGACAACTACTTTGATGCAAAATACCCAAGGAAGTAAACAAGTCTGAGCATTTTGAGTTAAAAAACTCTGTCCCATTATCTGACCTTATGGTCTTAGTTCCTTGTGCTAAAGTGTTGATTTCCCTGTGTAGTTGATATAACCTCATACGGTTTACCTTGTAAAATCTCTCCTTCAAATCCTTCCATACTTTGAATTCACTTGTTGAATACACAATCCCAGATAACAATTCTACACTAACAGAGCTTATCAACCAAGAGAGCACAATTGCATTACAAGTTTCCCATTGCTCGTGCAGTTCTTCTCTATAGTTATCCTTACTACATTCTCAAGTTACAAAGCCAAATTTCCTCTTTCCTAGCTAAAAAATTTGGATTGAACGACTCCATACTCCATAATTTTTTGAACCAGTAAGTTTGATTGGGATCAATGTAGCGCCAGAAACTTCTGATGCCCCTATGTACAATGGATCACTAGAGTCTATCTTAGTTGCCATCGTTATTCTTCAAAAGAAAAAGCTAAATTCCACACTGATCTAAGCTATAGTCTCAATAGTCTAAGCTATCCACACAATTGCAAACAAAACAACTCAGATGAACATAATTGAAATAGAGATCTAACCACTTGATGCTTTATTGTATTGGTTATTGTTGCATTGCCTAACCGATTAGATGAGCTGGTTGAAGTTAGTTGTAATAACTTGCCAGCTCAGCTAGCTAAGAGGGTCACAACTAGGTCGCTTTTAGATGATTCTAGGAGGATTATTTATACTCTATAAATAACTCCTAAGTAACTCATATGAGAGATGGAATAATTGTATTTTTCTTCTACATCAATGAAGATTTCTTTATTTCTCTCTTATTCTTTCCTCTTCTCTTCAACTGTAAGTACCATATGTGAAATGCTAGTGTAGTTTTGACATGGTATCAAAGAAGGGCCCATTTGTTAGAATTATTTATTTTATGTGGACTTACCATTAACTTTTTATTATGTTAAAAGTAAAACAGGATGATGTTATTAGTTGGTGGACAAGACACAGGCCGTGTATTCATATGGATTCTATATGGGCCTGTATCCATTTTATGTTATTGGTGTGGACTGGCAATAGTGTAGGCCTGTAGTAAACCTATGAGCCAATAATGGGGGGTGCACTATGTTAAGTCTTTTAAGCCTATAAATATAAGGCTAGGTCCCCTCCCCTGGCTTTAACAAAAGACGTATTCCTATAAGCTGTCAGTCATCATAAGCAAAGGAGAGGAAGAATCATCTTAGTTTTTCTTCGATTACGTGTTCCAATGATGGAAAAAGGTACGCACCTTCTTTCTTGCACATTCCGTTACTTTATAGGTATTCTTGGTTTATGTGAGCCTGTAGTGTGTTTCTCTATAAATTCTAACACTTGGTATCTAAGCTTTTCACATACATCTTGAACCCTATTACTCAATTTATGAGAAAAATTGATTGTCTTCATTGACAAAATTTTTTGTTGCTTTATACCTTTTCAAAAGTGTCTAAATATGTTTTAAAGTGTATTGGTAGTATTTGCAAATTAAAATTGTTTCAAAAGTTTCACTATCTTGAAAGGCAAAATCGTACTTTAAAAGACATGATGAGAAATATGATGAATAGATCTAACTTACGTGAGTTCGTCTAGGTGAAGGTATTTAAGCATCATGTACATTCTTAATTGTGTACCTAAAACCCCTTTTGAGTTGTGGGCCAATATAAAATCCAGTTTAAATTAATTTCGAGTTTGGGGATGTCCTGTGGAAGTAAAATATATAAAACTGAATCTAGAACCTCGCTTGTTTTTTCATTGGTTATCGACCACATTCTAAAGGATGTGGGTTCTATTGTCCTACAAGGCGAAACAGAATAGTTGAATCTTAAAATACAAAATTTCTTGTATGTGGGACTATCCTAAACTCCATGGACATAAATTTATCGATTAAACAAGGGTTTAAGGTATTTAATTTCGTACATTAGATGAGTTATGAAATTATTGAAGAGCATGTATTGTAAGCCCCATATTATGATGAAATTTTATATAAATTATGAGGTTGTTTTCCCTAAATTTGAATTATTTTTATGTGTACATGTCTTATTAGTTTGAAAATTTAGATAAGAGCATGATTTGCGTAATTACCTCTCTTGTAATGAAACTCATTGTCCTCACAATGTTATGTATTGTTAGTGTTTTATGAACGAATGAGAGGTTTTTTTTCCTTGATTTACAAATGCTCATATTTTCTAATAAAGAATGTGTATGTAATTGATGAAAAAGATGACCACCGTATAATAAACTATTGAAAAGGGAGTAGTTTGCATAAGTGTTCATGTATTTCGAAACAAGAACTCTCTCATGTGATGTTTAAATATTTTGGGTGGTCATCAACATGCCTTTGCATACAAAAGGGTCAGGACAACAAAAGACATGTTAAAGATCATATTGATTATCCAGGAACCAATAACATGGTTAAAGGGGAGGACATTATGATTGAACATATACCTACCAATTTGATTCTTGCTGATCCACTAACCAAGGGGCTAAGACCCCATAGTTTTTATGCAACATGTTCAGAATATGGGTGTTGTTGAGTCATTTGATTTGCTGGGTTAGTGGGAATATTTAATATTATTATTCATTTATCATTGGACTATTCACCTTATTGTTTAGGGTTTATGGTGATATTATCTCTTGAATTATGTCACGACCCGAACAAGGGCCCTGGCCGTGATGGACATCACAAACCATGAAGGCCCGAGAGCCCTTCTAAATTGTAATCATATACACCATTCATATATAAATAGGAAATGCAGAAATAAAATCTACTACGGAAACATGGTCATAATCTAAATTTAGTTTAAAAATAAAGAATAAAATCCAATATCAACTAAACACCGTCTGCAAAATCTCTACTACATGATCAAATAACAACTGTCTGAAAATTGGGACAAGGTCCCCAATAGACCAAAACTATAATAAATAATAACTGCCTGAAAGAAATTAGGACTTCAAAAATATAGAAGGCTCACCAATTGGTACTCTTCATTCCTGTCTAATGAAATCTACTGCTTATCAGGACCCCTAGACTGTGCCTCAAAACCTGGAGGGAAGGGGGGGTCAATACAGATGTACTAGTATGCAAAGTAATCCAAAATAAAGCTTGTATATAAATAAAAAAGTTGGAGAGAAATTTTTCAAAATATCATGCATGAACTAGTTCTAAAACACATGGTCACTTTCTGAAAATCATAAATCATTCTTGTCAATGCAATGTCTGATCTTTGTATTACTTCTGAGCTAGGTGGCACTCCCCTACAATTCTGATATTCCACGGGCGGTATGAAATCTGCCTTTGACTCGGCAGTGAAGCCCCCAACCCAAGTATGCTGCAAGGATTGGAGTTTCTGATTCTGATACGCCACACAGCACTAGGCCAGCGTAATATAATATACCCAAATCGGCAAATCACAATTTTGGGTAACTAATTGTCTGAACTCGTGCCTTCTTTGGGGAACCACCTAACATCTCTTTATGCCTAATTTTATCCTGTTCTGAATCATGCATTATTCTAGTTTCAATATTTAAAAAATTTGACTTCAAACACGCATTCTATTCTATTCTAAATTACCATGGCATAATCTGAATTGGTGTCATCACACCAAAACTTGCAAGTCCTCTTTTCTGAGTCATAATGTATCATGCATAATTCTTTCATTAAAACAAAGTTCAGACCACCCAAACATGCAAACAATATAAAAGATTTCATCTTCTGAAAATACAAGTCAAAACTATGCTGAGATTATTCAAACATATGGTGGTCATGTGTTCTTTTGGAAAACCATGCTACTCTTTGTTATATGCATATTCAATTTGCATAACCCTCTCTTTTGAATTCAAAAATTATACTCAAGTCATAGCATTAATCAAGATATTTCATGTCATGCTTTTCAAGATGCATTTCAAAACATTTCATATTATACGAAAGATGGGAAAAATCGTATAAGAGAGGGATTCTTTATTATTCATGCTCTCAATTCAATTATCAACCTTAAAACACATACATATATACATATATCACTTTAAAACAATTTGGGGGAAGGCCTAAAGTCCAAAACAATATCATCAATGCTTCTAAAACATGAATATGTTCATAATTCTGAAACCCTTTCCCTAAAAACATGATTTCTATGCCCATGAGATTTTAGGAAAACCTCACGTACCTTAAATTATAAGATCTAAAAAATGTAACCCGAATCTAGATAGATGAAATTCGGATATTGATCCGTTTCTTGAGCATCTTCACTTAGGAAGATGAATTCTTGATCTATGGAAAGGAAGGAAACTTGAATCTTGATTTGTTTCTTAGAGATCTTGAACTTAAGGATTAAATTTCTTGATTTCTTGATCTTGGAGGAAACCTAGTTTCCATCTTGTTCTTGAGAGTAGAGAGGATTAAGATGTTGTAAAATTGGTAATATATGGATTATAATGCTTAGGGTTAATTTATATTCATGGATAAGGTTTTTGGAGTGAGGAAATGACCAAAATACCCCTACGAAATCACTTCCCAATTGCTGAAATTTTCAGCTGACGACCAAGGCTGATAAGCCGTCAGATCTGTGATAGCCCATCAGCCCAGGTCATTATCTAGGAGCTTAAATTTATGAGTTTCTGCCTAAAGCTGATGGCATATTTTGATAATTCATCAGATTTGTGATAGGCCGTCAGAATTGTCATCACTCAGTTGCCAAACTGATATGCTGGAGTAAAATGGGCATAACTCTTTACTTCGATGCCGGATTTTGGAAAAATTGATGGCATTGGAAAGAGGACTCAAATAAATTTCATTTAATATATAGTAGGTCACCCAATTCATTCTATACAAGGATTTATGGTCGATTGAAGTTGACCCAAGTTTCGACGCTCACTCAAACTCGAACGATAGGAAAGCTTTCAACTCATCCTTGAGTTTGGTGACCTCTATGATCTCAAATTATGATCAAATAGGTTCCCACATTACATAATTGATTAAAATGCCAAATTTTCATTGGATGTATGGCTTTTGGATCATCTACGCATAGAAACGATGATTTTTGTTCTAGCCCGAAATGCGGGGTGTTACAAATTGACATCCATGTTATGTTAAGTTAATTTTACACTTGTGTCCTAAAAATGATCTTGAGAAATATTCTATGAAAGATGTGCCTATTTTTTCCGCTCCATTTCTTGTTTACAGAGTGTTAATTTTTGTTTTTTGATATTGGCTGAAGTAAAGTCGGCTAAACTAAAGTCATTTTAAGAATGTGTTCTGATGGCTATGTTATTAAAGATTCATTCATTTAGTTAGTTCCATATTCTTAGATTAAACAATATAAAAGGTTATTTATTTTATAAAATTAGAAAAAAAAAATAAGCTATTGTTTATAAAAGATGTCGAATTGTTATTTATTTATTTATTGATTGATTCTATTTGAATTTGGTTTCATTTGAATTGTATCTAAATCAGATTTATAATATTTTTAATTGAGTGGATACTTACAGTGTCACATGAGCAAATCAAGCAATGACATATTGAATCCCTGAGATTGAATTTGTTTTATAAATTAGGGTAAATATTGTACACCAAAGAGACATATTTGCTTTGTTTTATGAGACTTGTTTAATCCATTTCAAGGTATGTCACTAAGTTAGAACATACCATGATCTGCCAAAAGGAGATTTATTGTGTGTTTTAAATTAGTATTGTGATGAGCCCCATTATATGAAAATATTTTGATTTTAGTAAATTTATCTGCCCAAAGGGGATAGGTTTCTAATATTGAAAATATTTTCTTGCCCTGCCTAAAGGGGCCTATTTGTTGATGCTGCGGGACTCATTATTGTGATAAGATTATTTATTCTTATGCCTTGCTATTTTGATAAATTCATTCATGATATGTTGTGAAAAGTTACCATTTATTTGAACAATAACAATGCTGAAGTTGTGGTTCTATCAGGCTCTAACTTTAAGCGATGGAAAGATGATCTTAAATTTTCTTTGGACATAGCTGACATAGATCAAACCTTGCATGAGGATGAGTCTTCAGCTCTCACTTATTCTAGTACAACTCTTGAAAAAGAACTTTATGCTAAGTGGAAGAGATTTAATAGGCTATGCATCCTTTCCTTTAGGAGGTCGTTTGTTGAGCACCTTAAAAGTGGCTTGCCTGAAACTACCTGCCAAAAAGTTTCTTGCCTAAGTGGAAGAAAGGTATCTTGTATCCAATAAGGCTAATACTAGAGATCTAATGAATGAACTTGCAGGGATAAGGTATAAATTTACTGGGGGTATTAGAGATTACATACTTAATTTGGTCCACATTCATTCCAAACTGATAAATCTTGAAAAAACTATTCCTGAAACTTACATTGTTCACTCTGGTCTTAACTTTTTGCCTGCTGAGTTTAGCCAAATGAAAATTGCCTATAATACTCAGGATGAATCTTTGTCAATTAATGATCCCATCTCCAAATGTGTCGTTGAAGAGGGAAAAAAAATTAAAAGGGAGAAGGGTGAGGTTGCCATGTTATCTTCTCATGATTCCAAAGCAAGCTCTTTCAAGAGACTTGAGAAGTTTGAAAGATCTAATAATCATATTGTTGTGTTGTTGGATCTTTCTTTTGGAGACATATATGATATATTATTCTACCTTGTGGATTTTCTAGTCGTTGCACCATGTAATATGTTGCACATGTCGAACCTTGAAAATCATGATTTTCTGGTGTAGCACATGTTGTTTTAGTGCTCACACATGTTGTAACAGAAAATCGCGGTGACGATTTTTCTATGGTACCCATGTTAATTTTAAGCATACATGTTGATATGAAAAATCGTTTGAAGGACTAACAATGAAATAGCCTCAATTTGGAGTCCATGTTGGCTATTTCTTGCTACACTACCACATCATTTGGTTTATGTCTACAAAACTTCAATGTTTTTAATTATGGACTGGTCTTGTGTCGATGGTTGATGCAATTACTGCTGTAGTTCAACAGTGATGTTTTGCTTGACTGAACTTTGTTGGAGATGGAGTTCCACCACTAAATGTTTATGGTCACTGTCTATTCATCCCGAAAGTCGTTTTCATAAAAATAAGTTTTCCAAAACTTTTCTTTAAAAGTTAACGTTGTCCAAGTGGGGGAATGTTAGAATTATTTATTTTTATGTAGACTTAACATTAACTTTTTATTATGTTAAAAGTAAAACGGGCTGATGTTATTAGTTGGTGGACAAGACACAGGCCGTGTATTCATGCGGATTCCATATAGGCCTGTATCCATTTCATTTTATTGGTGTGGAATGACAATAGTGTAGGCCTATAGTAGACCTGTGAGCCCATAGGGGTGCACTAGGTTAAGGCTTTTAAGACTATAAATATAAGGCTAGGTCCCTTCTCCTGGCTTTAACATAAGACGTATTCCTGTAAGCTGTCAGCCGTCATAAGCAAAGGAGAGGAAGAATCAGCCTAGTTCATCTTCGATTACGTGTTCCAATGATGGACAAATGTACTCACCTTATTTCTCTCATATTTCATTACTTTATAGGTGTTCTTGGTTTATATGAACCTATAGTGTGTTTCTCTATAAATTCCAACACTATTCTCACCCAATGTTGGGCCCCCGATTTAGATTCGAGGAGATTGTCCATGCCCCCTGATTTAGATTTGGGGAGATTGTCCACGCCCAATTAACTAGGCCAAGGCGTGAGGTGGAGTGTTAAAGATTGAGAACAAAGTCCCACATTGGTGGTTAATGAGATGGGTGGTCTCTTTATAAGGTTTGGGCAATCCTCCTCCTCATGAACTAGCTTTTGGGGTGTGAGTTAGGCCCAAGATTAATTTTAATAACGAGCAATTGTCAATGGCTGCAACGGTGGAATACGCACCCTAGCCTTAAAACTCTGTGTCGGCCTAGGGGCTAAAGGCGTCCGACCATGAGAACTGTTAACTCAATTTGGATCCAACCCATCTTTTTCGATACCTGGATTAAGCGGAGGCAGTGAAGTCCTCGAAGACAACCAAGATGCTGACCGACAATACATTCTCCCACTATTTGCAAGTTGGCATGACTCCTGAGAGCCATCAGCTCCACCAGCTGAGGCATCTTCCTTTCCCGACATTCCAACAATCAAAACTAGAGGCGACGTCTCACAACCGAACTACAGAATTCACATCCACTAAGGAGTAAATATATTGGAGAAAGGATATCTCATCATTGAATTAGACGGATAATCATGCATTAATAGCTTAAGTAAAATGTTTTTATCAGAGTTGGAAGCAATGTATTGATATCACTGTACACTAACTGTTACAATGACCGCCACCTCAGTCTATCAAGGTGAAATCATTACAGGTGTTCAATCTAACAACGACCTCTACCTCAGTCTATCAAGTAAAAGCATTACACGTGTTCAGTCTAACTGTCGAAATTCAAACATTATTAGATGAACAGTCTGTCGAATTATGAAATAAGATACATATGACCATGTTGATAATAACTAGACCATGTTCCTTCAAAAAAGCTAGTAAATCTCTCATATTTAAAGGTTTGTATTTGAAAAAATCATGAGTAGAACAAGGTGATATGTAACTGGAATTGATATAAACTTTTAAGAATGTGGGTATTATAAATGAGATATTAGGAAACAATTGGACTATGTATGAGGTAGGGCCTGCGAGAATGCAGTCCCCCGCTGCCACAAATTATGACGTAGGCTCGACCACTTGGATTGACCTTAGGCAGGCACCCCTCCAAAGTGCAATGGAGGTCACCAACCTAGGCCATGAGCCTTCTTGATCGTCCATTGACACCGTCCAGGTAAGTAAGTTTCTCTGATGTCCTTGGTCCATTTATATAGTATCTCCCTACCACGATTCTATCTTCTTCACTTGACGGTGTGGGACTATTAGTCCTTAGACCTTCATATCATATTTATGAATCTTTCTATTTCTCACATAAAAAAACAAATGAGTAACAAAAATATTGAAATTAACAAAAAATAATCTACCTGCTGGAATATAAGGTAATGTAGTTTATGAATGATGGCCATTTTGAATTTTCATGTTTCAAGGTATTATTAGGAGACGCAGCAATCTGATGCGATAGACTTAAAATAGTGTGACCTGTTCCATGATTATTCCAATTTTTATGAGCTGCTGATTGAGTGAAAAATGTCATATGCTTGTTCGCTTAGTTATAGTCATGTGTATGAGCGAAAAAAAATGAAGGATAGTCGAGAATGATCCTTTACGGTTCCATGACCCCTGAAAGGCCATGGAGGCTGTTAATCAGACTCTTATCTCATGGTCACGGTTCATCCACCAGACTTGGTTTCTGGTCTCCTTAAAGTTCTAGGATACAGTGGTACAGACCTTGTACAAGTAAGGTTTTGCCAATCAATATTGCTACAATATAATATAAAGAAATAAAATGATTAGCTTTCCGAGTTTGCATTAAAATTTAACATATTTTTGCGTTGTAATTTTTGGTCTTCTAATTTTGATGAATGAAAAGAAAACCTAATTTAGCTTACAATAGATTTTTTTGGTTGAAAAAGAACTAAAGATACCAAACGGGTTGCACCTATACCGGAATTCATAAAAGCAAACTGTTTCGCTTCTTGAATTCTTCTGCAACGAAAAAAAAGGAAATTAGGAGAGCACCCCTCCGAAGTGCAATGGAGGTCACCACCCTAGGCCAAGGGCTTTGTTGATCACATATTGACCCCATCCATGTAAGTATGTTTCTTAGTAATTGACCTCGGCCCTTTTTTATAGTGTCTCCTCGCGACTCTTCTGTCTTATTCACTTGACGATGTGGGACTATGGTATTATTTGCCAAGAACATAGTATTAGTCTATAAAAAGAGTAAGCAACATCTTCAATGTCCAAAAGAAGCTATATGTGCCTAGTTTATACTACTGATTACATTATTAAATAATAGTCGTAAATTCCTATAACATACAGAGGACGATTTAGAATTTAAAGTTGATGATTTCAACTTTTAAAATCTTATCATGTAATCTATTGCAACTTTTTGGAATTGCAGATTTAAAGTTTACTATTTGTCACAATTTTAGAAATTGTTATGTAGATATACACCTTGTGTCAAAAAATTTTGGGTTCATTTGAACCAGCCCTATCAAACATGCTATATCTGCCTCCAACACATTAAAACAACATCATATAACAGCTTGAGGCATGTCAATGACACTATTTTTAAGGATATCTCACCGAGAAAGTTGTATCCTCCGAATTCAGCAAGCTTTTCTAGTATAAATTTTCAAATCATAAGCTTGTTAATGAGGCACTCAAAAGTTATACCACTTTGATTGGATAGGGGCCAACGAACGCAATTGATTGGCTGCTAGGCCTATAGAATCAACCCATTCATCCATTGAGAGTACCAATAGTATATTGTGATTGAACATTGAATGTGTGGGGAGAAAAATCACGATCAAAAGGTCGGGGAGCTTGACTTAGAGCTTGACTAAAACTTAAGGTTAAGCTACTGGACATCCTGATCCTCATTCTTATTCCCGCACATCCAATCTGCAGTTACAACAGTCTTGTTACTCGCAATCGATGAACGAGACCTTGGCCCTTTTTTATAACATCTCCTTGCTTGTCTTTTGCCTTATTCTCTTGACGATGTGGGAATTGAAAGAAAAACAAGAGAAACCAAGATTTTCTGAATAGCAACTTGTCTTATTCCATAATACATAATGAAATACTTATATCTATACAACTGTAGGTTAGAGTTCTATTCTAGGAAAGAATATATATTGTTATAACTACATAATCAGTAATAAAATCCTATTCTAGGAAAGAGAATATTCTGTCTATACAATTATACTATTGCCTTACATCCCCCCTCAAATTGATACCGGTGATCACACAGTAGCAATTTGGAGCTAAGATAGCTATGTCGTGCGCGTGTCATAGCCTTTGTAAACAAATCGGCAAGTTGATCATGAGAAGAAATGTGTTGTAGAGTGATAAGATGGTCAGCAACTAGTTCCCGAATGTAATGACAGTCCACCTCTATATGCTTTGTATTTTTATGTTGCACAGGATTTGTGGCTATTTTAATCGCACTAGTATTATCAGCATGTAACACTATAGGAGATATAATAGCAACACCAAGCTCAGATAATAGACGTCATAGCCAAATAATTTCTGAACTTGCTGCTGTCATAGCCCAATACTCGGACTCCATAGATGATTTAGACGTATGAGATTGTTTCTTACATTTCCAAGATATCAAGGATGTACCTAGAAACATGCACCAACCAGTAACAGAACGATGAGAATTGAGGCAACCAGCCCAGTCTCCATCAGTATATCCCTAAAGATTTATAGGAGAATCTGAACGGAAGAGAACACCTTGATTCATAGAACCACGGACATACCGAATGACATGAAGTAATGTAGTGTGATGTATACGGTAAAGATTAGCTACAAACTGACTTAGAATTTGTACCGCATGTGAGATATCCGGCCTTGTCATAGTGAGATAAACTAATGATCCCACCAACTGCCGATACAATGTGGGATCACTGAATGGTTCGCCATCAGCCTCCTTATATTTCGTATTAATCTCCATTGGGGTGTATACAAACTTGTCATCAGTAAGACCAACCGTAGCAACAAGATCACTAGCATACTTTTGTTGTGTAAGAATAGTCCCAGTAGGCAAGTATAGAACCTCAAGCCCAAGAAAGTATGTCAATCATCCCAAGTCCTTCATCTTAAATGAGGTATGCAAGAATTTTTTTAACTTAGTAATATTCTCTTGATCATTTCCGGTGATAATGATATCATCAACATAGATGAGAAGTACTATGATACCTACTGGAGAAGTATGAAGAAACAAGGAATAATCTGAACAACTTTTAGAGAAGCCTGCAGTTTGAATCATGGACCGAAATTTGTCAAACCAAGCTCTGGGAGACTATTTTAAGCCATAAAGAGATTTTCAAAGAGGACAAACTACATTTGGTCTTGGCAGAACAAACCTAGGTGGTGGTTTCATAGACACAACTTCTTCCAGGTCACTATGAAGAAAGACATTTTTCACATCCAACTGATGTAAAGTCCATCCTTTAATTGAAGCGAAGGCCAATAATGTTTGTACCGTTATCATCTTACCAACAGGTGCAAAAGTCTCCATATAATCCACCCCATACTCCTGTTTGTACCCTTGAGCAACCAATCGAGCTTTATAGAGATCAAGTGTACCATCTGCCTTTATTTTAATGGAATACACCCACTTACTTCCAATGAGAACTCCATCTGTTAGTTTATCAACAAAGTCCCAAGTTGAATTTTTATTCAGTGCACAAAGATCGTTCGACATTGCCTTTTTCCAGCAAGTTTGTGTAGAAGCCTGGGAGTAAGATGTTGGAACCTCAACAGAATGTAGTGTGGTATGCAAGGCATAGGACTTACCAAATTTCCCTGGAGAGTAGCCAAGTCATTCGGGAGCATGGCGATTTGTTCTACTAGACCGACGTGGAGGAGTAACTGGATAAGAGGATCCCTCTTTTGAAGATAAGAATGACGATGTAGAGTCAATACTAGAAAGAGATGAAGGCTGGAGAGCTTCATTACCATTGTTCATGGGTTGTTCTGGAGATTCAAGTGAAGGATCAGTACTTGAAGGAGATGAAGGCGGGAGATCACCATTATCATAGTCCATGGGTTATTCCGAAGACTCAAGGTGAGGGTTAGTAGCTACCACATCGTCATCAAACTTGTACAGAAAAGAGAGAGATTTTGAAGCACATTTAGCATTGTGTTTGCAAAAAAATTGATCCTCAAAGAAAATAACATGTCTAGATATTTGAAGCTAACGACGAGATGTATCATAACAGAGATGCCCCTTTTGTGTGTCACTGTATCCCATAAAAATACATTGTGCTGCCTTTGCCGAAAGATTATGTCGTTCATGTGCTGTAAGATGTACAAAGCAAACACAACCAAAAACCAGCAAGTGAGAATAATCAGGCTTACTATGAAATAATTTGACATACGGTGTCTCATTTCCAATGAATGGGGAAGTTTGTCTATTGATCAAATTTACAGAAGTATGTACTGCTTCGGGCCAAAAACTTTTTGGCATATTCGACGTACTCGACAAAGCCAATGTATTTTCTAAAACATGTCGATTCTTCCTTTCTACGACCCCATTTTGTTCCGAAGTATGAGAACAAGTGCGTTGGGTAATAATTCCTTTGTTTTTGAAAAAATCAACAAGATTAGTCTTAGTGTACTCTCCTCTTGAATCAGAACGAAATAATTTTATAGTTTTATGAAATTGTGCACGAACATACTCAACAATATTCATAATAAGAGTCGGAATAATTTTATAGTTTTATGAAATTGTGCACGAACATACTCAACAATATTCATAATAAGAGTCGGAACCTCAGATTTATTTCTAATAAAAAACACCCAGGTGTATTTGGATACATGATCAATAAATAACACAAAGTACTTATATCCCATACTTGACAAAATAGAGAAGGACCCCAAACATCACTATTCCCTAAATCAAATGGATCTTCATAAGTAGATGAACTGGATAGAAAAGGGAGCTTGTGACTTTTTGAACCGGCATAATTTGTACATGCCAAAAGGAGACTGGGATGGATGTGATGTGCTGCAGGAAAACATGATTTAAGCATGTGATAAAGACGAGAAGAATGAGGATGACCCATCCTCTTATGCCAAAGAGTGAGCAATTTATTCGAATGAGTAACATCCACTGCAGAAACTGAAAGAAAATAATGATGCAAGTGACGGTGAACTGACTTTAGTAGGAATATTCTGCCAAATCTACGCCCCGTGGCCATGGTCATCCCTTTTTTCATATTCTGAACAACACAACCATTGGGTGAGAATTTTACAACACAATTTTGATCAACTAGTTGACCAACTGAAACCAAATTAGCCTTCAAATTTGGAACATAAAGAACATTAGAAAGATTTTCAACATAACCAATACCTGACGCGGGTAATGTGTGCCCGTTTGTTGTATGAATAACATGTTTAGAAACACCACTAGACAATGATGAGAATTGGGACAAATCACCTGTCATATGATTGGACGCCCCTGAATCTAGATGCCAAGTAGAATTAATTGAATTACTTGTACCTGAAGAGGATGTCGAAAGTGCACTTGAGATGGCTTCAGGAAGAGCAGCTACAATAGAATCTCAAATTAGTTTTTCAAGATCATGACTAGCAGGGAAGGAACCAGATGATGTAGTGACATTTGTCTGGTAAGCCTGGTGAGCAGTTCGTGAATGATTTGGGCGATGACGACAATATGAAATATGCTGGCCAGTAATTTTGCAATAAGCATAAATGTTTTTCTTCTTAGGACAATTATCTGTGATGTGACCAAAGTCTTGGCATTCATAGTATTGGACACTTCTCTTAGTATTTCGTGTAGAAGAAACGATTGTTGATTTTCCTGCAAGCAATACAATAGAAGGTAATGGTGTAGACTCCATAGCAGCCTGAGTTCCAAGTCTTGTCTCTTCACATAAGACGACTGCCAACACAACGTCAAGAGCAAGTGGGAATTCCCTGTTTAACAAACTGCCACGAATCAGCCGAATTCAAGATGGAGTTTCATTAAGAATTGCACTACCCTTGTCTTCTTTCGTTCTTCCAACACCTCCTTGATCCCTGCCTTAGAAATATTTTGCCCAACAATTTGATCTTGTTCCGACTAGAGCAACTGCAAGCCAGCATAAAAGGAGCGAACATTCTTGTCCCCCCGTGTGTATTCTGCAATGTTGCATTCCAATTCAAACTCTCGTGTAAGGTAGCTTTGTTGGTAGATTGTACAGAGGTGGGTCCACATCTTAGAATCCAAACTAAAAGGTCTAAGCCCCATAGCAATATCAGCATGTACCGAATTCAACATCCAAACGATTACGTTCGCATTATTCAATTTCCAAAGATCCAACTCTTTTGCATCTGTTGGTGGACGAGCAGATCCATTTAATAACCCAAAAAGGCCCTTGACTTGAACAAAGATTCCAAAGTGGAATTCCCAAAGAGCAAAATTGAAACCATCCAATTTTGTGGAGAGCAAATCGTGCGAAGAGGATTGTGAATCCATTGATCGATTGATTACAAAAGAAGGGGAAAACGGAGAGAACAAAAGGAACTTAAGAAGGTAGCAAAGTACTTGTGCAAAGAATATAGAAAGCACGGAAAAAGAAAAAAAAAATTAGATTATGGATCTTGATACCATGACGGAAAAACAAGAGATTATGGCTCTTGATACCATGACGGAAAAATAAGAGAAACCAAGATTTTCTGAATAACAACTTGTCTTATTCCATAATACATAATGAAATACTTATAGATTTACAACTGAAGGTTAGAGTTCTATTCTAGGAAGGAATATATATTGTTATAACTACACAATTAGTAATAAAATCCTATTCTATTTTGTCTATACAATTACACTATTGCCTAACAGAATATGGAGTAATATACCGTAGACTGCATCTTTAATATACAAAGATATCTTAGCATTGAATTTTACGATGGATAATCATTGTGCAAAATGGGTAGATGAAAATATAAGAGTATTAAATGCCTCAACTATCATATTTATTACTAATCCCCCTCATTGTAAATTAGCAATTGTTGGGTTCTAGTGAAATATGAATGAAAAATGGAGGGAAAGTGAAATGTGCCTTAACTTTATAAAAGGACTGTTTCTCCCACATTAGCGGAAGAAAAGAACATCCTTGTGCTAAAGTATAGAAGCCTTTTCCCATATTATTAATGAGGTAAGAAGAAGACAAGCCTTGCACCGTCGTTGTCGTCGCTTGCCTTCGGAAAATGACCGAGAAACTATCTTTTTGGACAAAATTTACTTGAAAACTTAAGTGTTAATGAGGATGAAATCCTTCAGTTCACTCTTTGAGTAACGAAAATGGGACTTGTGTGTGCACTTGGCCATCTACGGCCGTAGATGCCAACGCATGTAGGTCTTAATGTAATACTCCACATTTTCGGACTAGAATTCAAACCATCATTCCTACATATATAGACTCGAACTTAATGATTCTATGTAAATACAAGTTTGATGATTAATTCTATAGTGTGGGGACATCTTTGGAGATGAATTGAGATAATAAAAATCTCCTAATTCAAAGTCGAGTTGAGAATTTTTCTATCGACTGAGTTTTAGTGGATGTTGCAACTTGGGTCAACTTTCAATGACCATTACTCCTAGAATATAATCAGTTAGGTGTCCTACTATAGACCAAATGAAAGATATTCGAGTCTTCTTTCCAAGGCATTTGATTTCTCCGTAATACAATATCGGGGTAGAAAGTTATGCTCATTTTACTTGGGGTGTCTGTCTGCCAGAAGGTGACAACTAAGTTGACGAGCTGTCAACTAGGTGACGATCTATCAACTCAAGTCGTCAACCTTAACCAGTAAATTTCCAAATTTAGCTAGAGATTGACAACTTGGTTGATCAGTTGTCAACAAACTGACGGGCTGTCAACTTAGTTGTCAACTGAGAAATTCCTGTAATTTTTTTTTAAGTTTCCTTAGGGGTATTTGGTCTTTTCCTCATCTCAGACCCTACCCCACGACTTAAATCACTCCATACACAATACTCAACCATCATTTATCAACTTTTCAACACTCATTCTCCTCTCCGCTCTCAAGAGAAAGAAGTTAGAGTTTCTTTCAAAATTCATACTTCCAAGGCTTAGATTCAAGATATCTCAAATTTTATTCAGCAAAAAGGTATGTAGAACTATCCTAACATTATTGTACATGTATGTTTATGGTATGGGATTTTAGAATAGATTTAAGAGACTGAATTATGAATCCTTTTATAATGAAACTAGCGAATATAACCGTGCTTTGGGCTGTCATAAAAAAATTAGTAATAAGTAAATATTTTTTTTTGTAAACATAGTCGCAATGAATACATAAAAGTATTATTATTATTATTATTATTATTATTAAATATTGTAAACATAGTCGTGATGAATACATAAAAGTATTATTATTATTATTGTTAAATATTAATTAAATTGATAAATTACACATAAATTTTTTCATCGAAATTTTGTTGATTTATTGGTTTCTCTTTTTAGAATATTCTGTCATTTTTCTTTTTATGTTTTTGTGTAGAGTATAAAATCTTCAATGTCAACTTGTTCCCTAATAAGGATTGTTAGTTATGTCAATAAATAGTTTTTCATCGTAAATTGCTTTGCATAACATGCAACTTCTAAGTTTTTCAATTTTAATTTTTTGTATTTGTGATTAAGACCTTTATTGGAGTATTTAAAGATAGTGATATGAATTGTGTACGTTTATCCTCTCTCGATTTTATTTGGTGGAAATATATTGAGTATGTTGTTGTTATATGACATTTCACATAACAAAATTTTGCTAGACATAAAAGAAAATTAAGTAATATCATATTGGTGTAGGTGTCATAAACTTGCATATTAAATAATTGAGATGTTATAAACATAAAAAATTTGGGAGTCATGAAGAAGGAGAGATGTAAGTTACAAAAATGTCTTTTTACATAAAGAATTAAAAAATAAGAAAAAGTCCAAAAAAGATAAAAAAAAATTCTGATAAAAAAAAAAGATGTCACGTTATTCTTCTTTTACACTACTTTTTTTTTTTTAGTTTTCCATTTGGTGTTCGGTACCCGCATTAGAGCCCAACTAATCTGAATTCGCGCCGCATAGGGCCCAATTCGGGGGGAAGTGCTCCCTAATAGAGTTTTCTCCGTACCCAGGATCGAACCATCGACCTTTGGTTAAGGATGGAGCAGCCTCATCCACTACACCACAACCTATGTTGGTCTTTACACCACTTTAATGAGACATTAACAAAAATCAAGATATAATTGAACCTAATATCATAATTAATGTCCCATTTAAATCATTATGTGTGAATCTAAATAAAAATAAAATAAATAAATAGTATTGTTAAAATCTAGGAATGCACGTCATTCCTTTTTTCTTGTCTAAAGCTTCTTCTTTAAGGCATTCTAATTAGTATAAAATGATTTTCAATGTTTCATATTATGATGTGTTCTTCTTCATCCATCGCTACTATTTTCTTGGCATGAGCCTTCCAAATGCTGACTAAGTAAGATCATATTTAAATTGGATATTTATTACAATTTTTTGTATTGATTTAGTAAGTACTATTTGAAACCCTATAATTTTGAAATAATACAACAAATTGAAATAACTTTTAAAAGCTTAGTATACCAAATTCACATCCCTAAAAAAAAAATCGAATACAAAATATCATTCAAACTATCACAATAACGAAAACACACAAAAAGAAAATTTTTTATTCAAGATTGGATATTAGCTATACTATGAATTGTATCTATTGAATATTTCATATTAGAAAAAAATATATATCTACTAAAAAAGTCGGATAAATTCCTTCAATTAATTATCAAAATGGGATATTTGTAATTTGCCACAGTGAAAACATATGATATGACTATCACTCAAAATTGATAGTGACCAAAAAAAATTCTCGATAGAAAAATATGTTAAGAATATTATCCAAATTTTATAATTCACATCAATTGGAGGAAAAATATGTACTAAATAAGTATTACTTAAAAGTTAAGGCAAAATGACCTTCTGAACCGTTGTACTATATCGGTTTTGTAAGTTGGACACTTCTACTTACATGTTTGTCATCTGAACCCTTGAACCCATTAAAAAATAACATTTTGCACCCTTTGACCGTTGACCTCGCCTATGTGGCATTGAAATGGTGACTAGGACAAGGAGAGTGTAGTCACTCGCCTGGGGTGCGAGTGGGGGTCAATTTTTATCCAATTTTATATTAAATAATTTTAAAAAATATATTAAAATAAAAAAATTAAAAAAAGGATTTTTTTCCTCCATCTTTTTAAATTTAAATATTTTTAAATATAAAAATAATAATTTTTTTAAGGAAAAAAAACTCTTCCCTACTCCACTCCAGCCCGTCCCCACCCCTACCCCCACCCAGCCCCATCGCACCCCACCCCCAGCCCCTTCCATAAAATAATTTTTTTAAAAAAATAAAAATATTAAAATTAAAAAAAATAAAAAGGCTCTTTTTATTCCTCCATATTTTTTAATTTAAAAATATTTTTAAAATTTTAAAAATAATATATTTTAAAAAAAAAAAATCTTCCCCACCCCATCCTAGCCTCTTCCAGCCCCCACCCCAATACCCGTCCAGCCCTTCCCCACTACCACCCCTGCCCGTCCCCAACCCTCCACACCCCACCAGCCCTTCCACATCCCCACCCTAGCCTGTCCCCAACCCCCCACACTCTACCAACCCCATCCATCCCCTCTCCACCCCACCCCCAGCCCCCACACCCCTCCCAGTCCCGTCCTCACCTCACCCCCAACCCCTTCCAGCCCCTACACCTCACCTCAGCAATCTTCCAGTCCTCCCCCCCCCCCTGTTCACTTTTTATATTTTATTTTATTTTATTCTCTCAATTTAATTTTTTTTATTTTTTTAATTAAAATTTAACTTTGAAATATTTTTATTTTTTTGGGGAATAAAATTTAAATTTAAATTTAAATTGAAAGTGAGTGATAGTGAATATTAAAAAAAAAATAGTGAATTTCGTTTGAAAAAAAATAAACTTTTTGATAATTTGTTAAAAATATTCAAATTTAAAAATAAAAAATTTATTATGTTTGTATATATGAATTTATAGTTAAAAATTTAAATTAGTTGGAGAAGAATTTTAATTATTTGGAATGGATTTGATGTTTAATTTGTGAGCAAAAATAAAAACATGATTATTCAAATTTTTCTACAATTTATAAATTTTTTAATTTAATTAAATTAATTTTAATATTTAATTTGTTATGTGGCATTTTTACAATGACTTGAAATTTAATGTAATACTTTTTTAAAATGACATGGAAGATGACATGGTAGACGTGGCAGCTGACGTCGGGGGAGTGTGTTACACTCGCCAAAAAAGGATTTAAAATATTGCTTTTTAGTGGGTTCAGGGGTCCAGATGACAAACATGTAAGTAGAAGTGTCCAACTTACAAAACCGACATAATACAGGGGTCCAGAAGGTTATTTTGCCTAAAGTTAAACTCATCATCATAAATCAGTATGCAAAAAAAAAACATGCATTCCGATTCAATGATTGGATTTAAATGCCAATCAAATACTTAGATATTTCAGAAAGAGTAGCAAAATTCAATTGATACAAAAATGAAACATTATGTAAATGGATAAAAGACAAAATTAATGAGGATAATATCTTCGATATAGATATTGATATTTCACAATTAATATTACTCTTCATTTCTTTTTTTGGACAAAATCAATATATAGAAATTATTAGAAGAAAAACTTGTTAGAGAGATACCACATTACCTTGTCTATGTTTCAAACATAAACTGGAGAAAAAAACAAACAAATAAACTCTACAATTATCAAATTGTTATATATTGATTGATAATTGAAGACCCAAAACAGGCAACAACATGTTGCAGACACTTATTATAATGTTACGTATGATAAATTCAAATTATCAGTCAGTATCGTCAGGCAGAAAGAGTGAAACTGTTGTACCGGTCAAGAATAAAAAGAGTTGTGGTACATACCAACACAAAAATTATATTATGAAAATCTATTTGGATAAGTTTACATTACCTTGTCTATGTTTCAAACACAAACATCCATGAGAGTAGATGATACATGCTCTTTTAAGTTTGTACACTAATCTACATTCAGATTGAGACAACTTTGACAAGCATCAGATTGTCATGCTCTTTCAAATTGAAGACCTGAATAATCCAAAAAAAAAAAAAAATCAATTAGCAAAGAAAACTGCACATACTTAAACAATGAAAAAAATTTAAGCTTGATATAAATAATATAAAAATATTTTTAGAAGCATTCTCAAAATGATATTGTGAAAAAAACATATAAAATGAAAAATATAAACAAATTGCTATTACTCTTCCTTATTGGCACTCTTTGTTGTTTCACAGAAATGAGAAACTATAAAAAATATGTAAATTTTATATGAGAATATGAGAAGAAAAGAAAAGGTGAAAAGATTTATAACCAATCTGCAATTATGTTAAATTAATGAAAGCTAATCAATTGAAATAAATACTATTTGTTATAAATGTATTTACATTATAGTGAATATCTATCAAGATCTAATAAGATAAGATCTATCAAAATCTAACTGATATCTATCAGGATTTGAAGTATCTGTCTTTTAGTCGGAAACTAGGAGTATTGTCCCGTATAAATAGAGGAGTTTTATTCATTGTATTCTCAATCATATAATCTTTCCTCCTAAGAAATAAAGAAGTCTCCCCTCTTCTCTCTCTATTTATTCCTGTTCTTTTTTATATTCTTGTTGTTCTTTATTTATATTTATAACACGTTATCAGCACGAAACTTTAATCAATTAAATAATTGGATAATAAGGAAAAGTCATGAAATTTTCCCGCGTTGCAAGTTCCAGGGAGTATTGTTTTCCATTTATGTGTGTGGATTCATGATTAAGTATCATTTTTGGGCTTAGCTTTTTATGATCTGATTTTGTAATTATTATATTGTGTTATTATTGTTCGATATCATTATTTTATCAATATTATGCTAATTATGCATATACTAATTCTATGTGTCATTTTTTAAATCTGTAGTAGTATGAAAAATAGTTGTCCATATATAACACTTAAGTACTTATGTAATTACATATTATGTATAGGAGTTACAATCTTAATAAAGTGTGTGGCAATGAAGTTTTGTGAAAGTTTGTAAGGAATAGTAAGATTATTAATGTGTCAATTCATATCATAAATACATGTAATTGTAATCTATGGGCTGTCTCAAGTGGTAACGTAAGTATAGTTTGTTTGTAAGATATCACATTTCACCGCATGTTGCTCCATACACAATATATGTGAATTGCACAAATCTTGTGTAATGTATCAAAACATGCCTATGTGTGTCATGTTTTTTCAATACATGCATTTATAATTATCGTAACATATGTTAAAATAATTAAATATTACGTATCATGCTCAGTAGTATTAACATAACGGTGCGCAAGTTCAAGTTCTTGTATTTCAACTATTTTTATAATAGCATAATGTATTTTATCAATACTATAACCATTCATTATACATAAATCAATATCGGTATAACTGCTAGCATTTGTTTACTCTTTTTTTATTCGAAGGGCAAATTTGTAAGATGATGGATTCAAATCTCACTACAATAAATAGGGTAAGACATCAGGTTAAAGTACTGATGCACCATATTGATGATATAATGATGGCTAAGGCAATCGATCTATGCCTGAGACGCCTTTAAATGGATAAGATGTTGAGTTTTAATTAATGCACCATATTGATGACATAATGAGGGATAAGGAAAACTAATGTGTATTTCATGAAAAGTCATGAAACATGTCCTATTGAATATGCTCCATTCTTGAAGTGAATGTGGTAGCAGTACATGACATGTCTGAAATAAGACAAGTAGTTGAATAAATGCACATAAACGTGGAAAAGGGACAAAATAATAATATTTTCACATGTTTGAATGCCTCGATCTTGAAAGGTTATAAGCTATCATAATTTGATAGGCTTAAGGCACAATTAGATTCCATTCCTGGGGAATGAGAACCTTGTTAATTAAAGTGTGCACTTGTGATGGTATCACAACTCACCTACCTCCGAATGAGATAGAATAACCAAGAAGCATTATTTTGAAATCTACTTCTGAAGTAGTAAATCTGAAATTTATTCATGTAATAGTAAATCTGAAATTTACTAAAGCAAAAGCACATATCGTGGTAAGCTTGGAGTTTACTAGATTAAAAGTACATAAATTGACATGAACGATTGTGACATTCCAAAATGTGCATACTGAGAATTAGAAAATTCTTCATCACTTTTAATGTTGTTTGTTCTCATGATAAGTTGTTGGACCAACTAATTTTGGGATTGGATACCTTAAAATCTGAAAAGTATAAAAGGTGAAAAAGGGTTTGTTCACCATTCATGTGATCTATTAAGATGCATCGATATAATATGATCACTTGTACGTTTATTGTCAACCTGCAGTTTGACATTCATAAAGTTGCTTGCTTAATAAAATTGAGTTAAGGACATAATTTTCAGATTGTGTAATCAAGACAATTCATCTTGATGATAATGGTTTGGCATTGAAATTTTTCATTGATAAATAGCTAAACCATTGCCAATGAGAACAAAGCTTCATGTGTTGGTCTGAAATATGATATGTTGCACACAATAGCACTTGTATGACTTAGACCAATAAATTATGATTATCTCCTCCCTTTCAATTGGTTTAAAGTAAAGAACCAACAATTCCATCTAATAGTTAATGTGCGGTATACGATTAATGAATATACAATGATACACAAAGATGTATTCTCTAAAGTAAATTGAGGTGTATGTTAGTTTTCCTAACATAAGGGGGAGATGATAAGAGGCTATGAAATATGTTTGGAATTATCATGAGATCCTCATTCAAAAGATAATTCAAGTCAAATGTCGAAAGCATATCATGCTTAAGATGCATGTGCTCCTATTTTGTGTCTCTAAAGGACAAAGTCTATGCATGCGTAAAGCATAGTAGACTAATCGTAATTAAATGGCAATGTGCTCTTGAAGAACCTATGACATAACACTTCTTGGAACCTATGAGAGGTTCAGGTACCTGAAAATAATAAAGTGATGAAATCTCAAAATATTATGTCACACTATGAACCGATAAGAAATAATATATCATCAATATATTTGATACAATATTTGCGTAATATTGTGAGAGATTACGAGGATCAGGATTCTATGTTTATTTAAGCATGCTGACGTAGAAACATTTATCAAGTGACATGAAAGGATGCATCTTGGTAAGTGTAAAACCTATTTGATTTGCAGTCCAAACACTTGAAGATGTCACATATGAAATGTTGAATATTGTCAGATGACAAAATTTAAATGAACGCTTTCTAAGAATTCAAAATGTTTGAAGCATATAAAAGTTTTTGAGAAACTTATTTAGAATCCTTTTATTGTATAAGCTTATAGCTTGAAAATTATTAGAACTATTGGAGTGTTTTCAAAAGCAATAGATTGTCATATCCTAGTGCAAGTGGTGCACTAGTGTATCTTGCAAATACTACAAGGCCTGATATAGCCTTTTCAGTCAATTTGTTAAGCAAGACATATTTTTTTTCTCCTACTAGGAGACATCAAAATGGGATAAAATACATGAGTTTATTTTATTCTAAAGATTGTAGTCCCAACATTATTGGTCATGATGATATGGGTACTTATTTGACCCGCGTAAATCTAGGTCTCAAGCATGCAATGTGTTCACATGTGGGGACACTTTTATATCATGGAGATATAAAAAGCAGTGTATCTAGCCACTTCATTGAACCATGATAAGATAATAGTTATTCATGAATTTAGCCGAGAATGTGTATGATTGAGGTCTATGATATATCTCATTCGAGAAAAATATGGTTTGAAATATGACAATGTACCTACAATTTTATACAGAGATAATGCAGCATACATAGCACATCTTAAGGAAGGATTCATAAAAGGAGATAAAAGGAAGCACACTTTATCAAAGATTTTTTGAATACATGAGCTACAAAATAATGGTGATATTAACTTGTAACAGATTCGTTCAAGTGATAATGTGGATGATTTATTCACCAAGTCTCCTCCAATTGCAACTTTCAAGAAGATGGTGCACAAGATCGGGATATAAGGCTTAAGGATGTTCTCATTAGGGGGAGTTAATACTCGTTGTAATTTTTTCCCCTTTCAAGGTTTTGTCCCACTGGATTTTACTTGTAAGGTTTTTAATGAGGCAACCAATATACGTATTGTTAGAGATGTGTACTCTTTTTCCTTCACTAGATTTTTTTCCTACTGGATTTTTTCTTGTAAGGTTTTAACGAGGCACATTATCTATCTAGACATTCAAGAGGGGGTGTTATATATGTATTTACATTATAGTGAATATCTATCAAGATCTAACTGATATCTATCAGGATTTGAAGTATTTGTCTTTTAGTTAGAAACTAGGAGTATTGTCCCATATAAATAGAGGGGTTTTATTCATTGTATTCTCAATCAAGAATCATATAATCTCTCATCCCGAGAAATAAAGAAGTCTCCCCTCTTCTCTCTCTATTTATTCCCGTTCTTGTTTATATTCTTGTTGTTCTTTATTTATATTTATAACACTATTTAGATTTATGAGAATTGATTAAGTATTTATTTATTTATTTATTGGGGGGGGGGGGGGGGGGGGAGGGGTTATATAACACATAAATGCAAAATATATGAAAGAAATTCCCAAAAAAAAAGAGAGAGAAAAATACAAATAGAGGCCATTGAGAGGTGCCACATCATCCTCCAATGTCTCCTTTATATATATAATAGATTATGTATTTATTATGGGTTTTCTATAAACTTTAGATTTTATTCATGTGTTTATGTTATGGGTTTTGAAGTAATTGAAGTGTTTGAATTATGAACCCCACTTTTATGATAAGAAGTATGTATTTAACAATTGTTGTAGGTTCTCAAATAAATATGAAAAAATTGATGTCTCTATTTCTTTTTTATCAAATTAAGGTATGATATCTTGTATGATTTTCGTAGAGCATCTTATTCATGTCAAAATACTTTTGTTTCACATGAAACTTGTACGAAATATGAAAGCGACGACCGCCTAAGAGTTATGTCTTGAAAGGAAATTATTTTACCTAAACTTGTACATCCTTTTTTAAAGAGAACTCTTTTATGATAATTGAATCATCTTGGTGGTCAATAATAAGTTTTTGAATAAGAAGGCTTATGAATACGATATGGTATGATACGACTTGTAAGTCTGGTGATGTTCCGACTTTTGAAGGAACATTTGGGGCCTTTTCCTTAGTATAATTGTGTGTTTTCAAGCAACCATAGTTGTGTTTAACATGGTATTTTAGTGTTTTTAGGGTAAGGACTGAGCGTGAATGATAACTTGGACAATCTAAGCAAAACAAAGGCAAATTGAGCAGCGACGGCTCAGGAAATGGATCGTCGACCTTGTGGCGATCCGTCGGTCTAAACCTTCGACAAAAAGTAAAAGGCATAGACTCTAGATAGCCTGCGATAGTCCAGGCGATGGATCGTCAGAACTGTGATGGACCGTTGCTTGACCCATCGCCATAATACAGAAGGCATCATCATTAGAAGTCCTACGATGGTCCAATCGACGGACAGTCGACCTTTCGATGGGCCGTCGCACTACCCGCCTCCCAGAAGTAGAACATGGAGTCCCTGGACACCCTGTAATGATGCAGGTGATAGACCGTCGGACCTACGATGGACCGTCTCTTGAACCATCGCCCATAAGAAGAACATGGAGTCACTGGACACCCTGCGAAGATGCAGGCGACAGACCGTAGCTTGACCCGTCGACCAAAACATGGAGAATCTGAGTTTGAATTTTAAAACCCCAGTTATGGAATCATATAAATACCAAGAATTAGGGTTTATTCTGTATCTTTTGTCTTGAGTTTCATACTTTCTCCTCCATTGAGAGCTTTGTACTACTTTTCATTGGGATTTGAATCTAGAGATTGAGACTTGATTATTAGTCTTTATTTTTTCCATCAAATATTAAGAAGAACAATATTGTGACTTTTGTAAGTACTCTTCTGAAGTTATTTATGAACATCAATATAACTTTGATTTCTGGCATGGAGATGAGTAGCTAAACTACTATAACTAGGGTTATGAGAGCATTAATGTAGAGAACTATTTTGGGGTTGTGAATGGGTTGGTTTTCTAATATCTATCGAAATTGCATAAATCTTTCTTCTTTTTAATGACATATCTTAGTTGCAAACTTGAGAAGTGAGCCCATAAACTCCACTTGTCTGACAAGAAAGTGAATGTTGGGAAAAAAAGTGATTCACATGAACTTCATAGGTTTACCCTTTGGGTTAATGGGTTGATGCCTTAGCAGGATCAACCCTCATGAGAGTGTTATTGAATAATGCATGAATCCTTTAAGATCGAGAGAAGTAAAGGGTGAAATACTCATTAGGTTGAGAATCACGTGGGTAATCTTTAGAATTCAATAATTCTTGCAATTGGATACATAAGTTAGAATTCGAACACAAACTCACAACCCTAATTGTTTGAACATCTTGGTGAGCATAACTCCAGTTAATTTATTCTCATTGGAATTACATCTATATTTACTCTCAGTAGTTGGGCTTTTGTGTAACACCAATACAAAATAACACCGTTAACATTTCCAACCCCCCTTTATTTCGGAGCCTTAGATCAACCGTCTAATAACAGTCACAAATACTTAGTGAACATGGTATTCCCTGTGGGATTCGACACCCAACTTAGTTGGGTTCTATATTTGATAGAAACCACTTACTCTCTCGTAAGAGAGTTGTAATTTGGGCGTATAAAATTTTGGCGTCGTTGCTGGGGAATACGGTTGTGAATTAAGTTTGTGTTTGTTAATTGACCTTTGGTCAAGTTTCCCAAATTTTACTTTTATTTGTTGTTTTTGTTTGTGCAGGGGTGTTTTTGTGTATTCCAAGTACACAGAGATCGGGTGCACCATTATTACCAATACATCTGGAACTGCAACTTATTGGTAGAATGGCAGAACCCCAAGATGCTGAGAGACTAGCCGCATTGACTAGAGCTCAACTGAATTAGCAGAATGATGGCCAGCAGGCACGTCATCCTAACCCTGATGATGATGATGGTTTGGGGGATGATGACCTGTTAGACCCTGCTAATCGAAGGCGTGCAAAGAATGTTGCTGCAACAAGGAGCATAAATATGAATAGAAATTATCCTTTTAGGGAGAGACCTGATCGTCAAGCTGTTCAATTTGCTCTTAATGATGATGAAGATGGAATGGACGGAGCTGGTGCCACTGGAGTTATCATTCCTCCACCTCTAGCACCAGGAGAAAAGTTCAATATTACCAGTACAATGATCCAACTCTTTCACCTGAAGGGGTTGTTTGGTGGACTCCCGAGAGATGATCCTAATATGCATTTAGTGAATTTTGTTACTATTTTCAAGTCCTTTGATAACCCGGGAGTGGTAGAGATGATTTTGATTCGGAAAAAGAGGCAAACTATTTGAAAAACCAAGGGGGTTTCTGAGGCAATAGCCAAGAAAATCAAGGTCGAACTTATTATAACAAGGCTGGATATAAGGATCGGGATCAAGGAAACTTGAAGATCAAGAATGATAGGAGTGGGTTGTATGTACCTCCTAGAATTAGAGATAATGCTGCAACTAGCTCTGGCAAGATGTCCATGGAGGACATGATGGAAAAATTGTTAAAGGGGGTTGAGGCTACCAACTCTGGGTGACTACCATGAAGACCAATTTGTCTTCTATGAGTCAGTTCGTAAACTCGAACTCCACTTCGATCAAACAGTTGGAACAGCAAATGAGCCAACTTTCTGCAGCATTGAATCAGAGGAAGAGCGGAACTCTGCCAAGTGATACAACTCACAACCCTAATTGTTTGAACATCTTGGTGAGCATAACTCTAGTTAATTTATTCTCATTGGAATTACATCTACATTTACTCTCAGTAGCTGTGCTTTTGTGTAACACCAATACAAAAGAACACTGTTAACATTTCCAAGCCCCCTTTATTTCGGAGCCTTAGATCAACAGTCTAATAACAGTCACAATACTTAGTGAACACGGTATTCCCTGTGGGATTCGACACCTAACCCAGTTGGGTTCTATATTTGACAACGACCGCTTACTCTCTCGTAAGAGAGTTGTAATTTGGGCATATCATTTGGGTATGACGATACCTTGTTATGAAATAACAGATGAACTTTTATAAGCATGAACAATGATTTTAAGAAGCTAAAAATGGGCTCTAAGAGAGTTGGATGGTTACCTGAAGAAGAAACGAGTTCAGATAAATTGGAGATATGATTGGCTCGGTCCTGATATGTGGATAGCCAAATGTATACTTGCCCCAGAGCACTGGTATACTAGACTAGTATGTAGGACCCCAATCCTTGTGGCAAACTAGGATTCGGGGGCTTGGCTGACGAGCTAATGGCGGATTTCATATGGCCCGTGGAATTGTATGAATGTAGGGTGTATCATAGCTTAGAAGTAAAGTAAAGAAAGTTCTCTATGCTTTTACCAGAATGATTTGAACTCTTTAATTATGCCCATGTGTTTTTGATCTATTATGTTAAATTGTTTTCACAATACTCCCAATTATTTATATGAAATATATGTTGTTTTTGGATTGTTCTGCATACCAATACATTCCAATTATTGATCGTCCTCGGACGGCTACATTGCCTCATAATGTAGGATCTGAGACTTAGTCACTTGGTCCATCATAGCAGTAGAACCTTCATAAGCATCAGAGTTGGTGAGCCATCCATCTTTCGGAAGACATGTTATTCATATGTTGATCTCATGCAATTTATGGTCCAGTCGGGGCCTTGTCCCGGCCTAGACAGTTAGTTTTCATTAGATTCTTCGTAGACGGAATTTGGTTATTGTATTGTCATAACTTTATTGACATAGTTTGATTATAAGGTTTCTTTGAACTTCATTATATCTTCCGCGCTTCATTTTCATATGAATTATGCTTATAATGGTATGCTAAGGGGTCTCTCGGGCCTTAATGGTCAAGATACCTGCTGTGGTCAGAGCATTTTCGGACGAACCCACTATTACTAGGCGGCTCCGCCTCTATGTATTGATGATACGAATTGAGAGGTTTGAGTTTTCATGCCTGCTTTGATATACTTTAATTTACTTGAGCCTCCAAGTCCTCATTTTTGTAATCACACTGGGTACGTTGTACATATATTATTGTATACTTGGACGGAGTTGGAAGCAATGTGTTTGATTGAATGCGCAGCAAAAGGCCTCTGGTTCTTAGTGTACATCGACTGTTACAACGGCCGCCACATCAATCTTTTTTATCTAATAACCATGGTGTAAATGCTCCTCAAGCAAGTACTCCAGCAGCAATAGAAATGACACCACAAGATGAAAATGAAACAAAGCAGTCAGCTAGAAATCAGTTTTAAAAAAATACAGAAGTAAAGAGGACATAGCAAATAACATTGTAGAGGTAGAGAGGCTATTTCCGAAAGACCTTCGGCTCGAGCAATGCACGACAAAACAGTTTAACAACAACCCACTGTAATCCCACACATCACGAAGGTTAAAAAGAAAAATACTGAAGTAAAGAGGACATAGTAAATAAGGTTAAACATATTACGTAGCATTCAGAAAACAAGGAACAATAACAATAGCCAAATAATGTGATAAGCGAAGTACATGAAATAACGGGGAGTAGCAGAAACGTAAGACAAGAAACTACGAGAATAGTGCTACTACTACTGGTGCGAGTGCGTACCTTATCATGGAGAAAAAAATGACAGGACTATTTATTGAAAAACAACTGCATTCTCATGTTTTAGTTTTGATTTAAACTGAATGAATTGCATTGCTAATTGTCATGATTGTTAGTTTATTATACTAAATACAGAAAGATGCACTTACTCCCACATCGTTAAGTGAAGAAGATTTAATCGTAGCATGGAGATACTATAAAAAAGGGCCAAGTACACCAGATAAAGATACTTACCTGGACAGGGTCAATGGGTGATCAACAAGGTCCATGGTCTAGGTTGGTGACCTCCATTGCACTTTGGAGGGGTGCCTGCCCAAGGTCGGTCCAAGTAGCCGAGCCTACGTCATAATTTGTGTCAGTGGGGGCCTGCGTTCGCACGGCCCCTACCAATCCAAAGTCCAATTATTGTTTATTGTCTCATTTATATTTTTATGAACTGTTTGAACAAATATTCTTTATAGTTTGTTTTGGATTGAATGTGTGTGAAATGATTTTACTCAATAGACTGATGTGGCGGTTGTTGTAACAGTCAGTGTACGCTAAGTAACCACAATAGATGCCTTTTGTTGCTCAAGTGTAGCATATCAAATGCAATATGAAAAGGAAATACAGTAGTGAAGAAGAAGCCATGTCGAAAAGTTTGGAATAAGTAACCATAATTGTAAAATACTAAATAGCTTGGAACCAACAGCAGTTTTGAAAATCACTAGCACAGAGCCAATTGTACAGAAGGAAAGGGAAGTAAGTAACTATGACTTAAAGAACTATTTTGTTGCCTAAACAGGCCATTGAGTGTAGCAGCACTGTAACATGCACATTCAGGTGAACCACTTCTGACAACTTGTTACAGCAGCCTCCTGCAGAAGAAACATGATAACCGATCAGTTAAGGTGACGGTAAAGAAAGCTGACGAACTTGAGTTTTGACTCAACAACAAAGCTAACGAGATGAATGCTCAAGACCATACAACAGAGACAACAACAGTTCGTTCTCTCGACCAATATAGGAAAATAAACACCCTCCCCCCTTTCCTCGCATCCACGCCCAAGAACTAGACATCTGAAACATAGAAAATAGCATGGGAGCTCAAAGGGTAAATCAAGAAATAGGAATTGAGTCTCTCTGATATCATTAAAATCACCTAGTGCTTTTGCATCTGGTAGAATTCGAATATGAGACTTCATGGTTCTCACTTCACTCCATTTCGGCACACACTTGGGTGCGGCATTTTCTTTTTAGATGATAACCATGAAGAATTCCTTCCCGAACATCTCAAACCAAGCTAGATGATGCAGGTACTATAGTTTTATAGAAGTATTTTGGTTATGTACCTCCACATTATAGTCTGGTGGACTTCACTCAAAAGCCAGGAAACTTTTAGAAGCTGAAAATGTACGAAAAGAGAAGGTAATCCACTGGGATTCCTGGTGCATCCTCGATCATGTTAGCTTAACCGGGAACTGAATAATGCTAGGAACTCAGCTGGTTCTTCATTTTCTTTCACAACCTATCAATCGCATGTTTAGAGAGAATAATCATTGAGATAAAATACATCATAAACAGTACAACACAAATCTATAAAATACATCATAAACAGTACAACACAAATCTAGAGTGCTTAAGGTAGAGCATTCCAAGCAAAATACACATTATCCTGCAACTTTGTGAGTGCATATGACACCAAGAATTCGGCAAAGCTATTAACTGATAATACCTTAGTTAATTATCAGGGGCGGCTCAAACACCTTGGTGGCCCAAGGCGGAAATCAAATGAAGGCCTTATATTTTTATGAAAAATAAATATATTTTTTTATTAAATTTTTAAGAAAAGTAAACATATTTTGTGTAAGTCTATATTTTAAATTTTTTGAGATGCAAAGTTGTTAATATTTTTTTTATAGTGATTTCTTCTAGGAATTCTTTTTCCATCGATATAACTAATGCATTTAATTCTCTTGAGACAAAATACTTTAAAGTTTAAATATAAATCAAACTTCTTCTAATCATTCTTTCATAAGAAATCTATTTTCTCTACGAATAATATTTAATATTTTTTCATAAAAAGTAAATAATCTATTATTGCGAAAAAAAATGAGGCCCTCAAATTTGGGGGCCTAAGGCGGTTGCCTATTTTCTCAATAGGTAGAGCCGGACATGTTACATTAGCGTCTTCTGCTTTTCCACCCACATAACTTGCAGTTTCAACTCTAAATTCTCTCAACATGGAAAAACGCTCTATTTGAATAGTGCAATCCACTTTAACCTAGAAAAACTGTAAGGAAGATCCAATACTTGAAGTACTGTATGCTATGTTTAAGCCATCAACCAAAAGCACATCAAGCGTCAGATTGAATCCAGTGCTATATAAGGTCCAAAAATTTAACTGACGATGAGTGCAAAGCAGCTTAGAAAAACCAACGATGAAAAGTATATAGGGGAAGTAGAGGCTAGAACTTAGATCAAAAAAAGAAAGAACAGTGCAAAGAGTATGAAATAGTGATATACCTTAATGTTAGTCTCAGTTGGCAGAACCATTTGACGAAGAACATCTGCAGCTACCTGCTTCCAGTCAATCTCCCCTGGATCACCAAGTCCTTTGCAGTCTACTTGCCGAATCTTGCTATTATCACGACTAAAAGACCTTCTTACCCAAACATACACAGCTCTACCTGCATCTTTTCCAAAACCTGAAGTTGGAGTAATGAAAATATATGCACCTTTGGAATCCAAATCATTATCAAGTTTCTCCAAGCTGGGCCAATGATAGACAACAGGTTTCACTAGGTTACAAGATGTTCCACCAGTATCCACAACACTGTTTAACACAGCCGAGCTCCGTTCATTGCATTGTTTTTTCTCCCATGACTCACGAAAGCCACCAAAAACAGCAGCTTCTTTATCAGATGGATTACCTGACTTTGTTGAAAAGACAAAATCCTTCATATTCCCCAAACAAACTTTCGCCTTAGCATGCTCCACGAACTTTCTCTGACTGGATGGTGGGTTTCATGTTCAGTCTCACATGATGCAAATGGAGGCATAAAGCCGCCTGAAGTAGCTATTTGGAAAATTTCAAAGTCTATATTGTACTTATCCACCGTTCTTTCCCCTGGACAGACCTTACTTGACGACTCAACAGCTTTCTCTCCATTCTGTAGTTTATCCATCAATGGCAGGAAATTTGAGAACGCGTCCCAGAAGTACAAAGGTTCCTCGCCTTCCATAACTGTTATGATCGGTCCCTGCACTTTCTCATAACGAACAATCTGGCAAACAGCCCCTCTGGCATCTCTTTCCATGATTGCATCACTTTTTTTACCAATCCAAACATATATTGATGAGGGTAAATGTATAATAAATGCACCTCTCGAATCTAATGCTGATGGAGAAGGATCATTTAACATTTTCAGAGTGAGATGCAAAGGATCGTATGGTGAATGAGGTGCGACTCTATACATCCTTAATAATGAACTTGGGCTCAATGGGGAAGCATGAACCCTTTTTTGGCATTGTAACAACTGACAAGCAAAACCAATATTTGGTTCCGCGATAGATCTTGCTGCCTTTACATACTCAAATGCATCGTCAAAACTTTGTCCTTCTCTCCACATAAGATAACCGATAACCAAAGAGGTTGACCGAGAGACCCCTTGGTAGCAATGTACAAAAACCCTTCCATGTTGCTCTCTGACATCTTCAAAATAGTCAAAAACATCATAGAGAATGCTAGTAATATCTTCTGATGGGCTATCCCGTAATCATAAAGTCTGGTATACGAAATCAGACCTGAAATACTCGGGGCAAACAAACCCCACACAGTTAAGAACATGAGTAATCCCATTTGGCTTTAGTATATCCCTATCTTTTGCAACTGCATCCCCACCAAGAAAGACATGTTCAGACACCTTTGAACACTTTTTGTCGAAGAAAGTAATCTTTTCTCTTCTCACAAGCCCGCCATTAATCTCTGGATTTTTATGTATGTTCGACAGATCCAGCTTAAGCCTTTCACTGTTTCCATTCATATCCCTCCCACTGGGGGTAGAAAGAATTGGCCACTCTCCAATATCATCAGATCCTGATCTCAGGCACTCATCTGGACTTCTATGAGCAATTGTCAATGGACGCAAAGGTGGAAGACGCGGCCTATCCTTAAAACTCTGTGTCGACCTAGGGGCTAAAGGCCTCCGACCATGAGAACTATTACCTCCATTTGGATCCAACCCATCTTTTTCGATATCTGGCTTAAGCGGTGGCAGTGGAGTCCTCGAAGACAACCAAGATGCTGACCGACAGTACATTCTCCCACTATTTGCAAGTTGGCATGGCTCCTGAGAGCCATCAGCTCCCCTAGCTGAGGCAGCTTCCTTTCCCGTCATTCCAACAATCAAAACTAGGGACAAAGTCTAACAGCCAAACTACGGAGGACACAATGATATCTCTGCAGTGAATTTTTATATGGATGATCATGCATTAATTGCTTAACGGGATCAGTCTGCAAAATGTGTAAATGGAGATAGTACCCCGTTAAATGCCTCAATTAGTATCACATCAATTTTTAATCCCCCGCCAATGTGAAAGTTAACTCGTCAACATGTATTGATGATGAGAATTGAGAGCTTTGAGTTTTCATATCTGATTCAATGTACTTCACTTGAGCTGACGGTCTATTGAAAACAGCCTCTCTACCTTCTCAAAATAGGGATAAGGCTACATACACACTACCCTTCTCACACCTTGTGAGATTAGTGGGAGTATGTTATTGTTGTATATACATGGTCAAAGTGGGAAGCAATGTTTTGATTGGACGGATTGGAAAAGGCCTATGGTTCTGAGTGTACATTAACTGTTACAACGATGGCCACCTCAGTCTATCAAGTAAAATCATTACATGTGTTCAATCTAACAACGACCGCTACCTCAGTCTATCAAGTAAAATCATTACACTTGTTCAATCTAACAGTTGAAATTCAAACATTATTAGATGAACAGTCTGTTGAATTATGTAATAAATGTAGATACATATGACCATGTTGAGAATACAAGACCACCTTCCTTTAAATCTCTCATATTTAAAAGTTTCTATTTGAAAAATTCATAAGAATGTGGCCGCTAGAGCAATTCATCAGCCTATAAATGAGATTAGAAAACAATTGGACTTTGTATTGGGTAGGGGCCGCGCGAATGCAGGCCCCCGCTGCCACAAATTATGACGTAGGCTCAACCACTTCGATCGACCTTAGGCAGGCACCCCTCCAAAGTGCAATCCAACCTATGTCATGGACCTTGTTGATCGCCCATTGACCCCATCCAGGTAAGTATGTTTCTTGGTGGTCCTTGGACCATTTTTATAGTATATGTTTCTTGGTGGTCCTTGGACCATTTTTATAGTATTCCCTCCTACTATTTTATCTTCTTCACTTGACGATGTGGGATTATGGTATTATTTGCCAAGAACATAGTACTAGTCTATAAAAAGAGTAAGTAACATCTTCAATGTCCAAAAGAAGCAATATGTGCCTCGTTTATACTACTGTTTACTCCTGAAGAACCAGAAACGTTATATCACATCATTAAATAATAGTAGTAAATTCCTATAACATACAGAGGCCGATTTAGAATTTAACTTTGATGATTTCAACTTTTAGAATCTTATCATTGAATCTATTGCAACTTTTTGGAATTGCAAATTCAAAGTTTACTCGTTGTCGCAATTTTAGAAATAGTTATGCAGATATACACGTGGTGTCAAAAAGTATCCGCCTCCAACACATTAAAACAACATCATGAATTTAGCAAGTTCTTCTAGTATAAATTCTCAAATCCTAAGCTAAGCTTGTTAATGAGGCACTCAAAATTTATACTACTTTGGATAGGATAGAGGCAGCGAGTTCAGTTGATTGGCCGCTAGGTAATAAAGCAGAGATAAGTAGAAGGAAGTATGTTTACTTGATGAAACTACAGTGCACTTTATATACAGCTGAAATAATCAAAATTAGCTTAAACCAACTCCTAGAATGTAGGAACAGATAACTACGGCTAAACAAACTAACGCCTAAATAAGTTGAACAAATCTAATCCTAATCTAATTATATCTGTAGTATTAGTATATGTGCACAGTAAAACAACGTTACAGCATTGGTAAAACACTAATGCTAATGCGCTATTACACCCCCCCTCAAGTTAGGTGTGAAGAGACAACACGTAACTTGGGAAGCATTAGCTGGAAAACTGGCTTGGACAATGGTTTGGTAAGTGGATCAGCAAGTTGATCAGCAGCGTGTGTGTGCCTCATTTGGACCAATCCATTGCGGACCCGGTTACGAACAAAGTGAAGATCAACCTCAAGGTGTTTCATTTTGGTATGATGTCCCGGATACTCGGCAATGTATGTAACTCCAAGGTTATCACAAAGTATTATAGGTGTAGAAGGGAGTGACACATGAAGATCTTTGAGCAAATGAGTAACCCAATTTGTTTCAGAAAAGGCTGAAGCAACCGCACGATATTCAGCCTCAGTGAAGGATCTAGATACAGTAGGTTGCTTACAAGAACTCTAAGAGATGGGTGTTGTGCCCAAATAAACAATGTAGCCCAAGATAGAGTGGTGATCATTGATTTCACCTGCCCAATCAGCATCAGCATAGGTCTAGAGAGTAGTCGATTTCTGTGGGGAAATACGAATGCCATACTGGGATGTTTCTTTAAGGTATCATAGGATACACTTAACTGCCTTCTAGTGAAGCACAGAAGGAGAGGTGTTGAACTGAGTAAGATTGTTTACAGAGTATGTGATGTCAGGTCGGGTAAATGAAAGGTACTGAAGCTTACCAAGCACACTTCTGTATTCTTTTCCATCAGTTTTAGGTGCTCTATCATCAACTAGTAGGGTCTCGGACATGCTCATAGGTGACTGAATACCTTTGTAGTCTTGCATTTGAGTGTCATGTAGAATCTCCTGTATATACTTGGATTGACTGAGAAACAAGCCATCAGCATTCCTATGTACTTCAACACCCAATAAATAGTGTAATAAACCAAGTTACTTGACAGAAAAAAAATTTGAAAGAGAGGTAACAACATGTTGAATGAGTGTTTCATCACTACCTGTGATTATGAGGTCATCCACATAGATCAGAATATAAATAGTGACCCCCATATTATGCAGAACAAAGAGAGAATTATCACACTCAGACATCTTGAACCCCATTTGAATCAAAGAACTAGTCAATGCATCATACCAGACCTTAGGAGCTTGCCGGAGTCCATAAATTTCCTTTTTGAGATGGCAGACATAGTTGGGATCATTTGTGTCTTCATAGCTAGGAGGTTGAGACATACACGTCTTCTTGAATCTTTCCCTGAAGAAAATCATTATTGACATCTATTTGATGTAGCGGCCAATTCATCTGTACAGTTGTGAGTGTTGTTCGAATTGTAGTTAGTCTAACCACCAGACTGAATGTCTTGTGAAAATCAACTCCGAGCCTTAGGGTGAACCCTTTTGCAACTAAACGTTCTTTGTACCTATCAATGGAGCCATCAGATTTAGTTTTAATTTGAAACAACCACTTACAAGGGACAATATTTCAGGCATGGTCTGGTGGAACCAAGTCCCAAGTCTGGTTCTTCATTAATGCATCAAATTCTGCCTTCATAGCATCTCTCCAATATGATTTGTGGTTGACGTCGATAGACGTGGGTGATTAGTGGGCGGCGATTCTTGGAGATAGTACAAGTAGAGGGAACTAGGGGTTGAATTTGGAAAACAAAATAGGGTTGAAGGTTATCAGTAGGGGATTGCCTAGACCTATCAGAAGATATTAAGGAAGTAGAGGGGATATTACCTTGTACCTGAGTTATGGAGTGATCTGCCTTTGGGTAGTTTTCCTGTGCGGTCCGAATTAAGCATGCATCTTGGCGTGTGTCTCGTATAAGTGGAATAGTGGGGGGAAATGGGTGTTATTAGCGTCAAGTGCATTTTCTCCATAATTGAAAAGGTTAGAATTATTTGGAGAAGAAACTTTTTTCCACTTTAAAGAAGAAAATTTCTGGTTCAATTGAGAAAATATACTTTCAAATGGAAAAACATATTCAAAAAATTTTACATCCCAAGAGAGAAAAATTTTAGAACTTTTGGGGTCAAAACACTAATGGGAATGATGAGTGATGGAGAATCCAAGATAGAAACAAGGTTTGGAATATGGTTCCAACTTATTTTGGGCATATGGTCGAAGCCATGGGTAGCACAAACAACCAAATGTACGAAGATATTCATACGCTAGTTTGTCATTAAAAGGAACTTTAAATGGTAACTTGTTATTAAGTGTGCTGGTGGGTAGCAGTTGATGATATATGTGGCATGATGGCAAGCAAATGACCAAAAATTAGATGGTAAAGCAGTTTGATGAAGTAGTGTTTTAGCCATCTCAACTAGATGACGATGACGTCTTTTGGCCATGGCAACCCGCTGAGGTGTGTACGGTGGATAAACAAGGTGTTGTATGCCATTGGAGTGGAGGCACGGTTCTAATATTTGATATTCACTTCCTCCACCAGTGTATAGGGTGAGTAGGGTGAGTATTTTTTTATCAAAATGTTTTTCAAGCACAGGATGTAGGTTTTGAAAATTTTGTTGAACTTCATTTTTGTTTTTCAATGTGTATAACCAGATGTATTTGCTATACTGATCAACAAAAATACAATAATAATGTTTTTTATAAATTGAGAGAACGGGAGATGGCCCCCACAGATCATTGTAAAGTGTTTCTAACGGAGATTTACTAGACAATTTGTTTGAATAAAATGGAAATCTATGGGTTTTATTGTAGCAACAAGAATTACAATAAGTCAATTTATCTTTCAAAGAATAAGAAAGACCGAAACTATTGAGAATGCAAAATAAAACTCGAGAATGAAGGTGACCCATTCTTTGTTAAGATTAGTGCCTCAAAACCTGGAGATTAGTTGTACTAGCTGCTGTAATTCAAAATACAGCTTTAGAGTTGGATTAAGTTTAGGTAAATACGGTTACAATCATGCAGAATCTGATTTTATAACAATTGTTGATCCTTAGGAAATAATGTTAGAGATATGATAGCTTATTTTACTCATCTAATTAAGCTTTTTCAGTTATGATTTTATGTATAAATGTGGCAGTGATCATTTCAATAAGTAATGAAAACATAACAAAGCTTTCTGCTCTTTCTCTTCTTAGTTCAAGTTCTGTTTTTTTATACAAATTAAGTTCTGTTTCTTTCTTTCCAAAAGATTGGTATCAAGAGCATTTCCATCTTGAGGGACCTGTGAGAAGAAAGTGAATAAGAACACAAGTTCTTTCTATATAACCTTTCTTTAAACTATTATCTTAAAGAGTTTTTTTGAAAATGAATTCTGAAATAAGCTTTCTAACTCCACCTGTCTTCAATGGTGAAAATTATCAAGCTTGGGCAATTAGAATGACGGTTCATCTTGAAGCACTGGATCTATGGGAAGCAGTAGATGAGGACTATGAAGTAGCTCCTCTTAGAGCTAATCCAGCAGTGAATCAGATGAAACATCACAAGGAGAGAAAGACAAGGAAAGATAAAGCCAAAGCATGCCTTTTCTCTGTAGTATCTCCTTCAATTCTTACTAGAATTATGCAAATAAAGTCCGCTGCAGAAATTTAGGAGTATCTCGAAAAAGAATATCAAGGAAATGAAAGAGTGCAGAATATGCAAGTGGTGAATCTGATTTGGGAATTTGAAAGAAAGAGAATGAAAGAATCAGAAACTATAAAATATTATGCAGATCAGCTACTCGACTTAGCCAACAAGGTGAGAATGTTTGGTAAGGATTTTACTGATGAAAGAATCGTTCAAAAAATTCTTGTCAAACTTCGAGAAATATGAAGCCACAATCTTTTCTTTAGAGAATTATAAGGATCTGTCAAGCATTACCTTGGCAGAACTTGTTAAAGCTTTGAAGGCATTAGACAAAAAGAGAAAAATAAAGAAAGAAGGTTATGATGGAGGTGCTTTTCAAGATAAATCACAGAACGATTTATACGAGGAAAGAAAAAGAACCAAAAGCAAAGGCTAGGCAGTAATTATAACAATCAGGCGGGAAGTAATCAACCCTGCCCTCATTGCAAAAAGACAGATCACTCTCAACAGAAATGTTGGTGGAGAACAGATGTCAAGTGCAACAAATGTGGTCAACTGGACCATGTAGAGAGGGTATTCAAGTCACAAACGCAACAAGAAGAAGCCAAGGCTGCTGAAAATCAATTTGAAGAAGAGTAATTATTTGTAGCAACTTGTTGTGCTAGCAAAAGCACTTCTAAAAATTGGTTGATTGATAGCGGATGTACAAATCATATGACCAGTTATTAAGAGATCTTTAAAGATCTAGATAGATCTGTTATTTCCAAAGTCAAAATTAGAAATGGAGAATATCTTGATGCAAAAAGAAAAGGAACAATTGCAATTCAAAGTCCTATAGGTTTGAAACTTTTAACCGATGTTTTCTTTGTTCCTAATCTTGATCAAAACCTCTGAAGTGTTGGACAGCTACTTAAAAATGGTTTCAAAGTGTTGTTTGAAGAAAAAGCATGTGTCATCAAGGATTCTGATAATAAGGAGATGTTCAAGGTCAAGATGAGAGGAAGAAGTTTTTCCTTGAATCTATTGGACGAGGAGCAAGTAACAGTTGTCCGGTTGGAAAATGATTCAGAGTTATGGCACAAAAGGCTCGAATATTATCATCATGATGTCATACTCTTTATGAAAGAAAATTCAAGCCTTGAGAAAAATTTGCCTGCTTGTGAAGCTTGCCAGTATGGGAAGCAAACAAGGCTTCCTTTTCAGAATTCATTATAGAGGGCAAAGAATAAGCTGCAACTTATTCATACGGATGTAGGCGAACCTCAGAAAACACCATCTTTAAATGGTAGTAAGTACTACATTGCCTTTATTGATGATTGTTCCAGATATTGTTGGATTTATTTTTTGAATTTTAAAACTGAGGTCACTGATGTATTTTGAAAATTTAAGGCTTTTGTAGAAAATCAGAGTGGTTGCAAAATTTAGGTGATAATAACATATAATGGAACTGAATATACTTTAGAAAAGTTCAATAACTTTTGTAATGAAGCAAGAATCAAGCATCGGCTAACGACACCCTATACTCCTCAACAAAACGAAGTAGTGGAAAGGAAAATAGGACGCTAATGGAGATGACAAGGTGTTTTCTCAATGAGAAAGGGCTGTCAAAGAAATTTTAGGCTAAAGCTGCCAATACTGCAGTATTTCTAATAAACAAATTGACAACTAAGGCTTTGCAAAAGAAGACACCATTTGAGGCATGGTTTGGTTAAAAATCTTTGCTAACAAATTTGAAAATATTTGGTTGTCTTTGTTTTTCTTATGTACCTAGGTGAAAAGAGATAAAATGGATAAGAAGGTTGAACCTGGAATCTTTGTAGGATACAGTAATCTATCAAAAGCTTAGAGGATTTATCAGCCTCTAAATAACAAACTGATTGTTAGCAGGGATGTTAAGTTCATGGAGAATGACACTTGGAGCGGGCAAGATGATGAAAAGAAAAAGAATCTAGAATTTATAGATGATGATGTACCTATTAGACGAACAAGAACACTTTCTGATATTTATCAAAGGTGTAATGTTGCAGTTCTAAAACCTACAAGATTTATAGAGGTTGTGAAAGATGAGGAATGGAGATATGCAATGCAGGAGGAGCTCAAAATGATAGAAAAGAGCAACACATGGGAGCTGGTCGAAAGACTACCATACAAGAAAGCTATTAGAGTCAAATGAGTTTATATAACTAAGCTCAATCCTGATGGTTCTATAACAAGTACAAGGCCAGGCTAGTTGCAAAAGGGTACTCGCAAATGTTTAGAGTAGATTTTTCTGAAACTTTTACTCCAGTCGTCCGTTTGGATACGATAAGAATGTTGTTAGCATTAGCAGCTCAACAAGGATGGAAGATGCACCAGCTTGATGTAAAATCATCTTTTCTAAATGGCTACCTTGAAGAAGAAATCTTTATAGAACAACCTGAAGGTTTTTCTATCAAAGGCAAAGAAGACAAAGTGTACTTGTTAAAGAAGGCATTGTATGGTTTGAAAAAAGCTCCTAGAGCTTGGTATAGCAGAATTGAAGCTCATCTTCTTAGCTTAGGCTTTCAAAAAAGCCTCAGCGAGTGTACGCTCTATATTAGAAAAGAGGATTCTGATTTAACCATTGTTTCTTTGTAAGTAGATGACTTTCTAGTTACAATTAGTAATTTGGACTTAATCACTCTGTTCAAGATTGAAATGATGAAAGTTTTTCAGATGACAGACTTTGGTGAAATGTTCTATTTCCTTGGAATGGAAGTTCAGCAAAAAAGAAATGAGATCTTTATATGCCAGCAGAAAAATGCCAAAGAAATTCTCAAAAAGTTTAAAATGGAAGATTGCAAATCTACTGCAACTCCTATGAATCAAAATGAGAAGTTTTGCAAAGAAAATAGAGCCGGAAAGGTTGATGAAGGACTTTATAGGGTCTGATAGGTTGCCTAATGTACTTGACTGCAATGAGGCCAGATATTGTTTATAGTGTGAGTTTACTTTCAAGATATATACATTGTGCTAGCGAAATTCATTTTCAAGAAGCTAAACGTGTGATTAGATATGTCAAAGGTACTATTAATTTTGGCATAATGTTCAAAAAGACATCAGATTTTCAATTTCGTGGATTTTCTGGCAGTGATTGGGCTGGTTGCTCAGATTAATGAGAAGCACCTCGGGTTGCTATTTTAGTTTTGGTTCTGGAATATTCTCTTGGTGTTCAAATAAGCAAGATGTTGTGGCTCAATCTACAGCTGAAGCAGAATGCATTGCAGCTTCTTTAGATGTGAATCAAGCCCTTAGGATTCGGATGTTGCTGGCAGATTTGTACATGGAACAAAAGAAGAGTACTGAAATCCTTGTGGATAATGAAGCTACAATTTTAATTGCAAATAATCCTGTCTCTTGTGGAAAGACAAAACATTTCAAGATCAAGCTTTATTTCTTAAGGGAGGTGTAAAAGAATAGAGACATAAACATGGTGCACCGCAGAACTAATTTCCAGAATGTCAATATTTCAACTAAGTCTCTACCTAGAGCAAGATTCGAGTGTCTCAGAGAAAGACTTGGTGTTACTGATCTTTGATTCAAGGAGGAGTGTTAAGATTAGTGCCTCAAAAGCTGGAGATTATTTGTACTAGCTACTGTAATTCAAAATACAGCTTTAAAGCTGGATTAAGTTTAGGTAAATAAGGTTGCAATCATCCAGAATCTGATTTTATAACAGTTGTTGATCTTTAGGCAACACTGTTAGAGATATGATAGCTTATTTTACTCCTTTAATTAAGCTTTTTCAGTTATGATTTTATGTATAAATGTGGCAGTGATCATTTCAATAAGTAATGAAAACATAACAAAGCTTCCTGCTCTTTCTCTTCTTAGTTCAAGTTCTATTTTTTTTTTCTTGTACAGATTAAGTTTTATTTCTTTCTTTTCAACAATCTTCGATGCCATAGATATAATTAAGGGCTGGTAATAGCAACATTGATGGTTGGGTGAGACGGTGTTAGCCATTCGTAGATTCCTGCTTTATTCGAGCCACACAGAAGAGGTGTTCCCGTTTTCAGATCTTCACAAGAAAGTTAAAAGGAAAAAAATTCTACTGAGAATTGGTTATCTTGACAAAATTGAGAAACAAAAAGAAGCTTGCGCTTGATGGCAGGAGCAAATAAAATAGTAGAGAGTTTGAAGGCATTATTTGATGCATATAAATGAGTAGTACTAGTTTGAGTAATTGGAATCACATTACCATTACCCATCATCACTTCCTCCATCCCTTTAAAGTCCTGAACATTGTGCAGGGAGTTGGTATTGGAGGTAATGTGGTGAGATGCACCCGAGTCTACAATCTATGGGTCATTTGGCGGTGTTTGGGTAGCAAAATTAGCCGTTGCTTCAAATTGGTTGTGGGATCAGGACCGACAGACATTTGTTGTATGGACAAATTTGTCATAGAGCTGGCAGCGGACTCATGAAGATTGGTGTGGGAAGTTACGTTACTGAGAACTATTGTTGGAATCCTGAGGAATAGCACTTGGATTGGGCTGTCTGTTTTGGGGACGCCAGTTTTTGTTGTTGTTGGGTAGGCATCGATTATTGTGTGGTGCTGATTGGGAATTTGTGACACATTGAGAAACTATTGCAGTGACTTGTGTGGTTTATGTTTTTGAGATCCTCATGTTTGAGAAACACTTCGTGATCAAGAAGTTTGTCAAAAAGTTCTTCATAGCTGATTGGAGAGTCTCGTGCCCGTATAACTGTAGAAATCTCACGGAACTCTGGACCGAGTCCACTTAAAATTTTCACAAGTTCCTCGTTATTGACCGGTGAACCAGTTGTAGCGAACTCATCAGAAAGAGAGCGAATCTTATGTAGATATTCAACAATTGATTTGTTGTCTTTACTGACCCGACTGAGATGGTCACGGAGGCTAAATATGTGGGTTTGCAATTTATTCTCAAAGAAGGTGTGAAGCTGATCCTAGACATCTTTGGAGTTGTCAGCGAAAGCGACAATAGATGCAATTGTGGCATCAACGGAGGCCATAGGAGCAGTTTGGATTAGTTTATCTTGACGAAACCAATCCTTATTCAGGGTTGGCGGATTCAATTTCGTTAGTGATGATTGTTTTTGGAGGGGACAACTTGGTGCCGTCAAGATGACCATAGAGGTCATGGACATGAAGTAGCATGGCAATCTGGACCTTCCAAATAGTGAATTTGTGTCTGACAGATAATTTAATGGGCAGTTGGGAGGCTGGGTTGAATTGAATTAAGTTTTTGACGACAGTGGAGGCATCAACATTAGAAATTGGGGTGGAGGCATCCATTGATGTGCAAGAAAAAAATTACTCATTAGAGTTATTGTGATGCTGATACCATAATAAAGCAGAGAAATAAAGTAGAAGAAAGTATGTTTATTTGATGAAACTACAGTGGACTTTATATACAGCTGAAATAATCAAAATTAGCTTAAACAACTCCTAGAATGTAGGTACAGATAACTAGGGCTAAACAAACTAACGCCTAAATAAGTTGAACAAATCTAATCCTAATCTAATTATTTTTGTAGTATTAGTATTTGTGCACAGTAAAATAATGTTACAACACTGGTAAAATACTAATGCAAATGTGCTATTACTAGGCCTATAGAATCAACTCATTCGTTCATTGAGAGTACCAATAATGTTATTGTGATTGAAGATTGAATGTGTGGGGAGAAGAATCATGATCAAGAGGCCGGGGAGCTCAACTAAGAGCTTAGATTTTAAGTTATTGATCCCTCAATCTGATCCTCATTCTTATTCTCACACATCCAATCTGCAGTTACAACAATATTGGCATTTGCAATGGATGAACGAGTCCTTGGCCCTTTTTATAGTATCTCGTTGCTTGTCTTTTATCTTATTCACTTGACGATATGGGAACCTGGAGTAAATATACTGGAGATTGCATCTTTAACATGCAAAGATATATTAACATTGAATTTTAAGATGGATAATCATACATTCATAGATCATTGTACAAAATGGGTAAATGAAAAAAGAAGAATTTTAAATGCCTCAAGTATCATATTTATTACTAATCCCTCTCATTGTAAATTAGCAATTAATGGGTTCTAGTGAAATGTGAATGGAAAATGGAGGGAAAGTGAAATGTGTCTTTACTTTATAAAAGGAGTGTTTCTCCCACCAGGAGAAAGGAACATCCATGTTGTTAGTAAAGTAAGAAGAAGACAAGCCTCGCTCCGTTGTTGTCGTCGCTCGGCTTTGGAAAATGATTGAGAGACTATCTTTTTGGACAAAATTCACTTAAAACTTAAGTGTTAATGAGAAAGCGATCCTTCAGTTCACTGTTTGAATAACGAATGGGACTTGAGGCGCACTTGGCCGTCTGCGGCCACAAATGGCAATGCATGTTAGTCTCAACTTCCTGCTTCGAATGCAATGTGACATGCGGCTGCATCTCATCATGCGCAAACAAACATGGGTCCACATTTGGATCTGATATTTTAAAACAATGCAACTCTTCATGAACCATTGTTTCTTTTCTAATGCAACATATTTTGGCTATAAATATCTAATTTTTCTCACATATTGGCATGAAATTATGAAGTTAAAATACTGCTCTTTCTTAAAAAACTCAAGTGTGATTTGGTACCGTTGAGTGAGTTCATTGTTCGGTAGAATTTGAGGTACCACCATTTTGCTGAAGTGATTCATTTTATTCTGGGAGGATATATTTCATAACTTCGGATACTTGAGGGAAATAATTTCCTTATGGACACACTGTGAATTCATTTTACTCGAATCTTCTAATCTTCATCTCTTTCTTGTTAGAGCTTTTCATTTTCCAGAAAATTGTTTGAACTTGCTGAAGTTCGTATAGGAATACGATTTTATTTATACCCAAAATAACAACAGCTACACATAGACATGTATTAATGATAAGAATTGAGAGGTTTGGACCTTCATGCCTGCTTTGATATACTTTACTTGAGCCTCCAAGATGAGTGTGAGATTACATTTGATTGAACGCATAGCAAAGGGTCTCTGGTTCTAAGTGTACTCCAACTGTTACAACAACCGCCTGTTATTTCATGTGTATTTCAGGTACACGAATCTGTATATATATACAACACCAACTTCAACAATAGTTCATGTATAAATAAGAACACCTTTGAAGTTCGTTAACACCTTCAACACAAGATTACTAATAATCTATCCAAGAAGTGTGTTAGATTTAGAAAATAGATGAAACAGAATTTAAGGCCAAGTCCCCCGACTTCACGGAGTGTCCTTAAGGAATAATTCTCATCACTGTACCTGAGGTTATGGAATCTTCCTCCTAGGATAAAATGGCCTACAATCCGAACAATAGCGGTACCTCAAATTGTCGGATTCTACGAACTCACTCAACAGCTTAATGATCACACAGAGTTTTTGTTAAGTATAGAAGTGTTTTTGTTATCAAAATTCATATCCATACCTGAGGAAAATAGCAGGTATTTAAAGTCTTAAGTGTATCCTTTCAGAAAGGATACATTGGTTGAGCAAAAAGGCACCTTTCTGTAACAGTCACGTATCTGCGCTGGAACTATGCCAGGACTGCGTACAAAGTGTGGCCGCAGATGATATTTTGCAGATTCCAGTGAGAATCTACGTTTGAACTGCATCCGCAGTTTTTGATCTGCGTGCACAGATCAGTCGCGTTTTGAAACAGTGTGCCTTTTCTCGAAGGATCGCATTCCTTCGTGATGTGCGTTGCGTATGCGTTGGAATTGCACCCACATTTGGAGAAATTCAGATTTTGGAATTTTGAATTAAATTATCACTTGTAAACAAGTTTTAAATAAATTTTGTCTAAAATAGTAGATCTCATAAATCTGACGCCGAGCGAGCAACGATGACAATGGCACAAGGCATCTCTTATTTCTTGCCTCACTTACTATGTGGAGTTAGTGTTTCTCCTTATAAACACTCATAAGTTCTCTTCTCCCATCAATGTGGGAGAAATGAGTGAACTTTCCAATTTTGAAGTACACTTTCCAAATTGGTGTCTCCCTTCTCTCCACCATTTTTCCTCCATTTTCCATTCACATACACCTTGAACCCAACACCGCCACATCAGTCTATTGAGTAAAATCATTGAACACATTCAAAATTCAAACATTATTAGAATAACAATTTGTAGAATTAAAAGATCCATTGAGAGGTTTGCAACTGGAAAAGATAAAAACTATAAGGAATACTTGTTCAAGAAGTTCTTCATATATCATATATCATATAAAAACATAAAAAGAGACAATCAATATAATTGGACTTTGTATTGAGTAGGGGCCGCGCGAACGCAGGCCCCCTCTGCAACAAATTATGACGTAGGCTCGACCACTTGGGCCGACCTTAGGCAAGCACCCCTCCAAAGTGCAATGGAGGTCACCAATCTAGGCCATAGACATTCTTGATCGCCCATTGACCCCGCCCAGGTAAGTATGATTCATAGATGTCCTTGGCCTATTTATATAGTATCTCCCTACTACTATTCTATCTTCTTCACTTGATGATGTGGGACTATTAGTCCTTTGACCTTCATATCATTGTCAATCGGAAAGCTCATATCCAAACTTGTGTCTTCATTATGAATCTCTCTATTTCTCAAATAAAAGAAGAAATGAGTAACTGTTTCTTGGCTTAATTGAGTGTAACAATATTAAGATAATGTTGCAGAAGAGAAACTCATGTACCTGCTCGAATATAAGATAATGTAGTTTATGAATGATGGCCATTTTGACTTGTCATGTTTCAAGGTATTATTAGGACACACTGCATCCCTGATGTGATAGATGTAAAATAGTGTAACCTGTTCCATGATTACTCCAATGTTTATGAGTTGTTGATTGAGTGAAAAATGTTATATGCATGTTCGCTTAGTTATAGTCAGGTGATATGAGCGAAAGAACTGAAGGGTAGTCGAGAACGGTAGTCGAGAATGATCCTCTACGGCTCCCTGACCCCTGAAAGGCCATGGTCCCATGGGCATGGTTCATCGACCAGACTTGGTTTCCGGTCTCCTTAGCGCTCATGGATACAGTGATACGGACCTTGTATAAATAAGGTCGGTCCAATCAGTGTTGCTACCATGTAATATAAAGAAATAAAATGGGCAAAATAGCTCGGTGGACCCTTGTACTATATTCGTTTTGTAATGTAGATACTCCTACTTACATATTTGTCATCTGGACCCTTGAACCCACAAAAAAGCAACATTTTAAATACGATTTTTAAGTCCCACCACCACTCCAACTTTCAAGAAAGATTCAAATGGGGTTGTTCAAACTGCTCATCAATTCAATTTCAGCTCAATTGTCAAGAAACTTGTTGAAAACAAATCTGCTTCTTCTAAGTTCTTGAAGAGGGAGAAAAAGGGTGATTTGAAATTGGTTTTCCTGTGGATTTTATGTGGTGGTGGCAGGTGAACGGAGAAATTGGGGTTTAGGGCGGCTTTTGGGTGGCTGTTTTGGCTGATGTAGGTGGACGGCATGGGGGAACGGGTTGAGGGTGGTGGATAGCATGGGGGGATGAGGGAAGGTGGTGGGCAACTGTGGGGTGGTTGTTTTGGATGATGGGGATGGGAAAGGTGGGGGCGGCTGTGGGGGGTTGTTTTGGCTGATGTAGGTGGACAGCGTGGGGGTGGAGAAGGTGGTGGATGGCGTGGGGGATGGGGGAAGGTGGTGGACGGGGTGGCAGGGTGGTGGTGGTGGTGGGGAGACGGTGGTGGACGGCGGAGGGCGGGGATGTGTTGGAACAGAGTGGGGAGGGGGGAGGGGATTTTTAGTTTTTTTTTATTTACTGTTTTTTAATTATTTAAATATTATAAATATTTTTATATAATCACGCGCCCAAAAAAATGTGTGTAGTCACGCGTTCTCCACCTCAGCACTTTAATGCCACGTATGCAGAAGTGTTTAAAATGTTGCTTTTTAGTGGGTTCAAGGATCCAAATGAAAAACATGTACGTAGGAATATCCAAATTACAAAATAGACATAGTACAAAAGTCCATCGAGCCATTTTACCAATAAAATTATTAGCTTTCCAAGTTTGCATTAAGATTTAACATATTTTTGCGTTGGAATTTTTGGTCTTCTAATTTTGATGCACGAAAAGAAAACCAAATTTAGCTTACAATATATTTTTTTTTTTGGTTGAAAAAGAACTAAAGAGACGAGCAGCAATTCATAAAAGCAAACTGTTTCGTTCTTTAGTTCTTCTGCAACAAAAAAAGAAAAGGAAATTAGGAGAGCACCCCTCCGAAGTGCAATGGAGGTCACCACCCTAGGCAAGGGCTTTGTTGATCACATATTGACCCCATCCACGTTATGTTTCTTAGTAATTGACCTCGGCCCTTTTTTATAGCGTCTCCTCGCGACTCTTCTGTCTTATTCACTTTACGATGTCGTACAGTGGTATGTTTTGCCAAGAACATAGTACTAGTCTATAAAAAGAGTAAGCAACATCTTCAATGTCCAAAAGAAGCTATATGTGCCTAGTTTATACTACTTATTACATCATTAAATAATAGTCGTAAATTCCTATAACATACAGAGGCCGATTTAGGATTTAAAGTTGACGATTTCAACTTTTAAAATCTTATCATTGAATCTATTGCAACTTTTTGGAATTGCAGATTTAAAGTTTACTATTTGTCACAATTTTAGAAATTGTTACGTAGATATACACCTTGTGTCAAAAATATTTGGGTTCATTTGAACCGGCCCTATCAAACATGCTATATATGCCTCCAACACATTAAAACATCATATAACTGCTTGAGGAGTGTCAATGACACTATTTTTAAGGATATCTCACAGAGAAAGTTGTATCCTCCGAATTCAGTAAGCTTTTCTAGTATAAATTTTCAAATCATAAGCTTGTTAATGAGGTACTCAAAAGTTATACCACTTTGATTGGACAGGGGCCAACGAACGCAGTTGATTGGCTGCTAGGCCTATAGAATCAACCCATTCATCCATTGAGAGTAGCAATAATGTTATTATGATTGAAGATTGAATGTGTGGGGAGAAGAATCACGATCGAGTGGTCGGGGAGCTCGACTTAGAGCTTGACTAAACTTTATGTCAAGCTACTCGACATCATGATCCTCATTCTTATTCCCACACATCCAATCTGCAGTTACAACAGTCTTGGTACTCGCAATCGATGAACGAGTCCTTGGCCCTTTTTTATAGCATCTCCTTGCTTGTCTTTTGTCTTATTCGCTTGACGATGTGGGAATATGGAGTAAATATACTGTAGACTGCATCTTTAATAGACAAAGATATGTCAGCATTGAATTTTACGATGGATAATCATACATTCATAGATCATTTTGAAAAATGGGTAGATGAAAAATTAAGAGTTTTAAATGCCTCAACTATCATATTTATTACTAATCCCCCTCATTGTAAATTAGCAATTGTTGGATTCTAGTGAAATATGAACGAAAAATGGAGGGAAAGTGAATTGTGTCTTCACTTTATAAAATGACTGTTTCTCCCACATTAGTGGGAGAAAGGAACATCCTTGTGCTAAAGTATAGAAGCAGTTTGCCATATTGTTAATGAGGTAAGAAGGAGATAAGCCTTGCACTGTCGTTGTCGTTGCTTGGCTTCAGAAAATGATTGAGAAACTATCTTTTTAGACAAAATTTACTTGAAAACTTAAGTGTTAATGAGGATGCAATCCTTCAGTTCACTCTCTCAGTAATGAAAATGGGACTTGCGGGTGCACTTGGCCATCTACGGCCGCAGATGCCAACGCATGTAGGTCTTAATGTAATACCCCACATTTTCGGACTAGAATTCAAACCGTCGTTCCTACATATATAGACCCGAACTTAATGATTCTATGTCAATATAAGTTTAATGATTAATTCTATAGTGTGGGGACATCTTTGGAGATGAATTGAGATCATAAAAATCTCCTAATTCAAAGTCGAGTTGAGAATTTTTCTATCGACTGAGTTTTAGTGGATGTTCCAACTTGGGTCAACTTCCAATGACCATTACTCCTAGAATATAATCAGTTAGGTGTCCCTACTATATACCAAATGAAAGATATTTGAGTCCTCTTTCCAAGGCATTTGATTTCGCCTTAATACAATATCAGGGTAGAAAGTTATGCTCATTTTACTTGGGATGTCTGTCTGCTAAAAGGTGACGACTTAGTTGATGAGCTGTCAACTAGGTGACGAGCTATCAACTCAAGTCGTCAACCTTAACCAAATGGCCAAATCTAGCTAGAGATTGACGACTAGGTTGACCAGTTGTCAACAAACTGACAAGCTGTCAACTGAGAAGTTCCTGGAATTTTTTAAGTTTTCTTAGGGGTATTTTGGTCTTTTCCTCATCTCAAACCCTACCCCACGACTTAAATCACTCCATACACAATACTCAACCATCAGTTATCAACTTTTCAACACTCATTCTCCTCTCCGCTCTCAAGAGAAAGAAGTTAGAATTTCTTTCAAAACTCATACTTCCAAGGCTTAGATTCAAGATATCTCAAATTTTATTCATCAAAAAGGTATGTAGAACTATCCTAACATTTATGGGCCTAACAAATTTTGTTTTTCAATACTCTATTGTACATGTATGTTTATGGTATGGGATTTTAGATTTGATTTAAGAGACTGAATTATGAACCCTATAATGAAACTAGCGAATATAACCATGCTTTGCACAGTCATAAAAAAATTAGTAATAAGTAAATATTTTTTTTGTAAACTTAGTCGCAATGAATACTTAAAATATTCTTATTCTTATTATTATTATTATTGGTATTATTATTATTATTATTATTAAATATTGTAAACATAGTCGCGATGAATACATAAAAGTATTACTATTATTATTATTGTTATTATTCTTAAATATTAATTAAATTAATAAATTACACATATAAATTTTTTCATCTAAATTTTGTTGATTTATTAGTTGCTCTTTTTAGAATATTCTGCCATTTTTCTTTTTATGTTTTTGTGTAGAGTATAAAATATTCAATGTCAACTTGTTCCCTAATAAGGATTGTTATGCCAATAAATAATTTTTCATTGTAAATTGCTTTGCATAACATGCAACTACTAAGTTTTTCAATTTTGAATTTTTGTATTTGTGGTTAAGACCCTTATTGGAGTATTTAAAGATAGTGATATGAATTGTGTACACTTATCCTCCCTCGATTTTATTTGGTGAAAATTTATTGAGTATGTTGTTGTTATATGATACTTCACTTAACAAAATTTTGCTAGACATATAAGAAAATTAAGTAATATCATATTGGTGTAATTTTAAGGTGTCATAAACTTGCATATTAAATAATTGAGATGTTATAAACATAAAAATTTGGGAGTTATGAAGATGGAGAGATGTGAGTTACAAAAATATCTTTTTACAATAAAGAATTAAAAAATAAGAAAAAGACCAAAAAAGATAAATAAAATTTCTGATTAAAAAAAATAGATGTCACGTTATTCTTCTTTTACACTACTTTTTTTTTTGTTTCCAATCCGGTGTCCGGTACCCGCATTGGAGCCCGACTAATCCGGATTCGCACTGCGTAGGGCCTTATTCGGGGGGAAGCGCTCCCTAACAGAGTTTTCTCCGTACCCAGGATCGAACCCTCGACCTCTGATTAAGGGTGGAGCAGCCCCATCCACTGCACCACAACTCATGTTAGTCTTTTACACCACTTTAATGAGACATTAACAAAAATCAAGATATAATTGAACCTAATGTCATAATTAATGTCCCATTTAAATCATTATGTGTGAATCTAAATAAAAATAAAATAAATAAATAGTAATGTTAAAATCTAGGAATGCACACTATTCCTTTTTTCTTGTCTAAAGCTTCTTCTTTAAGGCATTCTAATTAGTATAAAATGATTTTCAATGTTTCATATTATGCTGTGTTCTTCTTCATCCATCACTAATATTTTCTTGGCATGAGCCTTCCAAATGCTGACTAAGTAAGATCATATTTAAATTGGACATTTACTACAATTTTTTGTATTGATTTAGTTAGTACTATTTGAAACCCTATAATTTTGAAATAATATAACACATAAAAATATCTTTTAAAAGCTTAGTATACCAAATTCACATTCCTAAAAATAAAAAAAATCGAATAAAAAATATCATTCAAACTATCACAATAACGAAAACACACAAAAAGAAAATGGGATATTTGTAATTGCCACAGTGAAAAGATATGATATGACTATCACTCAAAATTGATGGTGACAAAAAAAAATCTCAATAGAAAAATATGTTAAGAATATTATCCAAATTTTATAATTCACATCAATTGGAGGAAAAATATGTACTAAATAGGTATTACTTAAAAGTTAAACTCATCATCATAAATCGGTACGCAAAAAAAAAAACATGCATTTCGATTCAATGATTGCATTTAAATGTCAATCAAATGCTTATATATTTCAGAAAGAGTAGCAAAATTCAATTGATACAAAAATGAAACATTATGTAAATGGATAAAGGACAAAATTAATGAGGATAATATCTTTGATATAGATATTGATATTTCACAATTAATATTACTCTTCATTTCTTTTTTGGACAAAATCAATATATAAAAATTATTAGAAGAAAAACTTGTTAGAGGGATACCACATTACCTTGTCTATGTTTCAAACATAAACTGAAGAAAAAAACAAACAAATAAACTCTACAATTATCAAATTGTTATATATTGATTGATAATTAAAGAGCCAACAACAGGCAACAATATGTTGCAGACACTTATTATAAAATTACGTATGATAAATTCAAATTATTGGTCAGTATCGTTAGGCAAATAGAATGAAACTGTTATACCTGAATAAAAAAAGTTATGGTACATACCAACACAAAAATTATATTATGAAAATCTGTTTGGATAAGTTTACATTACCTTGTCTATGTTTCAAATACAAACATCCATGAGAGTATATGATACATGCTCTTTTAAGTTTGTACACTAATCTACATTCAGATTGAGACAACTTTGGCAAGCATCAAATTGTCATGCTCTTTCAAATTGAAGACCTGAATAATCCAAAAAAACCAACAACAAAATAAGTCAATTAGAAAAGAAAACTGCACATACTTAAAAAATGAAAAAAAAAATCTAAGCTTGATATAGATAATATACAAATATGTTTAGAAGCATTCTCAAAATGATATTGTGAAAACGACATATGAAATGAAAAATATAAACAAATTGCTATTACTCTTCCTTATTAGCACTCTTTGTTGTTTTACAGAAATGAGAAACTATAAAAATATGTAAATTTTATGTGAGAATATGAGAAGAAATGAAAAGGTGAATTGTTAAACAATTTGTTATAAATGTATTTACATTATAGTGAATATCTATTAAGATCTAATAAGATCTATCAAGATCTAACTGATATCTATCAGGATTTCAAATATCTGTCTTTTAGTCAGAAACTAGGAGTATTTTTTTATTTTTTTTATTTTTTAAAGGGGGAGGGGATTATAATGTGGGGAATCGAACCCTCACCAACAAGGTGGGAGTTCAGGTAACTAACCAACTAAGATACTAAGATTCCCTAAACTAGGAGTATTGTCCCTATAAATAGAGGGGGTTTTCATTGTATTCTCAATCATATAATCTCTTATCCCGAGAAATAAAGAAGTCTCCCCTCTTCTCTCTCTATTTATTCATTTTCTTTTTTATATTCTTGTTGTTCTTTATTTATATTTATAACACGTTATCAGCACGAATCTTTAACCAATTGAATAATTGGCACGAAGCTTCAACCAATTGAATAATTGGACAATAAGGCAAAGTCATGAAATTTTCCCGCGTTGCAAGTTCCAGGGAGTATTGTTTTCCATTAAGTATCATTGTTGGACTTAGCTTTTTATGATCTGATTTTGTATTTATCAACAATTTTGTAATTATTATATTGTGTTATTACTGTGCGATATCATTAATCTATCAATGTTAAGCTAATTATGCATATAATAATTTTGTGTGTCATTGTTTAAATCTTTAGTAGTATGAAAAATAGTTGTGCATATATAACACTTAATTACTTATGTAATTACATATTATGTATAGGAGTTACAATCGTAATAAAGTGTGCGGCAGTGAAGTTTCGTGAAAGTTTGTAAGGAATAGTAAGATTATTAATGTGTCAATTCATATCACAAATACATGTAATTGTAATCTATGGGCTATCTCAAGTGGTAACGTAAGTATAGTTTGTTTGTAAGATATCACATTTCACAGTATGTAGCTGCATACAGTATATATGTGAAGTGCACAAATCTTGTGTAATGTATGAAAACATGCCTATGTGTGTCGTGTTTTTTCAATACGTGCATTTATAACTATCGTAACATATGTTAAAATAATTAAATATTACATATCATGCTCAGTAGTATTAATATAACGGTGTGCAAGTTCACTTTCTTGTATTTCAACTATTTTTATACTAGCATAATGTATTTTATCAATACTATAACCATTCATTATACATAAATCAATATCGGTATAACTGCTAGCATTTGTTTACTCTTTTTTTATTCGAAGAGCAAATTTGTAAGACGATGGATTCAAATCTCACTACAATAAAAAGGATAAGACATTAGGTTAAAGTCCTGATGCACCATATTGATGATATAATGATGGCTAAGGCAATCGATCTATGCCTAAGACGCCTTTAAATGGATAAGATGTTGAGTTTGAATTAATGCACCATATTGATGACATAATGATGGCTAAGGCAAAATAATGTGTATTTCATGAAAAGTTGATACGGGTATGACCACGAAGGTGGGTGAGTGCGAGAGTGAATTGACCTGAGACTTGGAGTGTACATGTGAAGTGCAAAGGAAGGCCTAAATAGGTTCCAAAATCAGTCCATGCAATGCACTCCAAGGGAGACCACTTGAAGACTTTGACTAAGGGGTCATTTTGAACATTTCACACTATTCTAGTAATACACTATAAATACAACCTTCTAGGGTTTCATTCATTAGACTTGGCTAAATATTGATGTTGTATCACACTTAGAAACATTTCTCTCTTATGAGAAAGGCTCCCATAGCCGAAATCTATGTCACTAGGATTTTCAACTTGAGGGTGGAATCTCTCGTGGATTCATGCTTGGAAACGTTGGGTGCATTGAGAGACCAAGGTCCCTCTTATTTCTAAGTAGGAGATAGGTTACTGTTGTGTTTAGTATTAAAGGTTCAAGAGTGTAACAATTCTTAGGTTATTAATATTATTGCCTCATTTGGTCTATCTATCTATCTATCTTTACATTTCAGATTTGTAGTAGACTGTTTTATGTCTTTGTTGAATCTGACTTTTGTAATCATTATTTTCATCTTGTTCATTGTGTATTGTGGATGTTTTGGTGTTGAAAACACACCTCTTTATCTTGTTATTGTGTGGTTGTAGCGAATCCGAGAGTGGTCTCCATCTTAGTCCTCAAATCCTTCAGATTAGTGAACTATTTTGGAGTTGTTTCATGTTTTTCTTATTTTTCTCGTATCATTTGGTATCAAAGTCATCTTTAATTTTGTTCTAACAAGATCAATCTTGGGCTTGAGACTTGAAAAAAAATAGAAATTTCCAGAAAATAGCAATCTGTCCACATTGTGTTCTTGGCCAAAAATTGTGTTCTTGTTGTGTCTTGGCCTAGATTTTTACTTGTCTTAATTGTTTCTAGTGTTAGTATTGTTCTTCACTAACACTTTGAGTCTATATCTTGACTTGAGCCTTTGTTGTTGATATTGTTATTGTGAACTTGAACTTGACAGATTGTTGTTGGTATTGTTGTTGCGGATTTAAAGTTTGGACTATTTTGGACGTGTGGTGTGTTGTTCGTTCAAGGTTTTAACGTGTATTGTGGAGATTGTGTCATGGAGTTTAAGCTTGGAAAAGTGTTTTTGATGTTTGGGGTCCAACTTGAACCTTAGAACTTCATGACTCAAAGTTTGTGTTCTTCGTGTTCTTCACCACCTCTATATGTTGTTGAAGAAAAGGTGGTTGTTGATCTTATAAGTTGAAGAAAGAGAGTGTGAATTGATGTTAGTCTTGCAAGGCATAAATCCAAGATTTAAGGTGTAAGACTTGTGGCTCAAAGACTTTTCCTACAACCACAAAAGACTTTATCAACCCTTTTCCAACACTCCCTAGAATAGACTTCTACTTTTCAGTTTTTTCTTATTTCAAGAACCTTGTGTTTTGGGACAAACTACTTTTTCTTGTTTCAAGAACTTTGTCTTGTGGGATTAGAAAAAGACAAAAGTCATCCTTTTAAGAGTGGACTTGTAGAGATTCAAGACTTGTATTTTTCCTCCAAAACCAATTGTCATCCTTCCCAAATTACAGTGGGACCAAGACTTGAAATTGAAATATAAAATTGAGAAAACGCAACCAATACGTGACTGCCACATCATCATTTTTACTGTTCATATAACAATTTTGGCTCAAATTTTAGATTTCTTAGTTTCATTTTATTGTCTCTTAGTTCGTTTGTTGGTTCGAACACTAATTGACAACCTAGCAATCTCCTACTAGCTTGTAAGTTAGTTTTGTATCCGTTTGTTCATGTTTACGTTTTTTGTGTACTTTTATCTTTTTGAATTCGTTGTTAGTTCTTGACTCAAGTCCTACAAGATTTCATTTGAGTTTCAAACAAAAATCCATTCTGGGACAAGAGTAGACTCGACACTCTTGTGAAACACTTGTGAAACCAAGTGTGAGGTAAAACCGAGAGTGAGAGTGTGGTGAGGCATTTTTAATCTAACAAGTTTGTTTGTTTTCTTTGTTTGTTGTGTCTTTTTGTTAGGTACAATGGCTGCCCATAATTTCAATGCCACGTGTGATCGTATCAATGACAATATTGAAGATATGAAATGGCATATTGAAATTATATGCCAATTGCTACCCAAACTCTACCCACAAAATCCAATTGTCCTAGCACCTTGCGTTGAGAGCTTTCCGGAGGAAGTTGCTACCCAAATTGTGAGTAAAACTTTCCCACCACTTGAGGATATGTGTGATGTGATTAATGAATCTCAAGTGAGTGAAGGATTTAAAGATGTTGGCCAAGGAAAAAGGAGTGAACCTATGAGCCTATGTTGTTGTAAAGATGCTAGTGTTTGTTTGGCTCATAGGGTTAATCATGTGCTTGACATATCTTTGAAACTTGATAATGATTCCTTAGATAGTGAAAATTCCAAATCTATCCGCGGGTTAGATCATTCACTCTTTAGGCACAATGTCTTGTTTGAAGATAGTTTATTTACTCCTAATAAACCTAGTGGTGCAAGTGATGTCGACGACATGGTTTGTCTTGGAAGTTATAGCCTATATGCTAACCCACTATGGTGTGACAATATTCCTCCTCAAGATGAAAATCTCTTCTTGGAAGATGAGAGTACTCTTAAGGGTAGGGAATGTGTAGTCTTGAAAAGGAATAGTCAATCGGGTGAAGATGACCATGATTTGCTTGATTACTTGGGAAACCCGAAATATGATTGTTCTTGTAAAAATATTTTTGTGAATAATTCCTTTGCTGCCCATGGTGATTTATATCTATGTGGGGATTATTCTCTTGAAATAAAAGATGGTGCATGCTTAGAAATTCCATTTACTTCTTCTTTATGTGTTCCCTATGTTGAGCATACTAGTGGTGATGAACTTGAAGCTAGTGAGTACATGCATAAGGACACCATAGCTGAAGTTAGCTTGTGTGACACCTTTCTCTACCCTCTTTTTGCTCATGATATTTCCACTAATGATCTAGAGGGTATGCCTAATTTTGAGGACGACACTTTAGGGGAAAGTGAGAGTGGCCGAAACCCATGTCCATGGCTACTTCTTCCATTCGATCCCGGTACCATCTTAGGGTATGGTAGGAGATTCCTCGGCCCATGCTCATTATTTATTGATGTTCGTCATAGTGACTTCCTTTGTGACATTTGTACTAAGCTTTTCACGATCAACCCAAAGGATTCTTGGTTGTACTTCAAGTGTGTACCACCTTGGCATGATGATGTTATTTGTTAGATTGATTTTTGTTGCACTAACCCTAACTCTCATGCCATGAGGATGTGTTCTTGTTTTTCTTCTCTTTTGATTTTACAAAGTACGGATTCGAGGTTGAATTCTTTTTAAGAAGGAGAGGATGATACGGGTACGACCACGAACGTGGGTGAGTGCGAGAGTGAATTGACCCGAGACTTGGAGTGAACATGTGAAGTGCAAAGGAAGTCCTAAATAGGCTCCAAAATCAGTTCATACAATGCACTCTAAGGGAGCCCACTTGAAGACTTTGACTAAGGGGTCATTTTGGACATTTCACACTATTCTTGTAATACACTATAAATACAACCTTCTAGGGTTTCATTCATTAGACTTGGCTGAATATTGATGTTGTATCACACTTAGAAACATTTCTCTCTTATGAGAAAAGCTCCCATAGCCGAAATCCATGTAACTAGGATTTTCAACTTGAGGGTGGAATCTCTCGTGTTGGATTCATGCTTGGAAACATTGGTGTAACACCCCGTAAAAGTCGTGCATGGATTAGCCTTTAATAGAGTGCCCTTAGACTTAAAAACTTGAAATTCTTTGTGAGTTTAATGAGGACTTAGTGTCATTTTAGCTGGCAATCTTCGGGATACAACTTTTCAACCTTTTCGATATTCGTTTTTAGATTTTCAAGTTGTGTTACGATCGGGAAAGCTCATAGTTCATCTCGGATAAGTTTTGGAACTTTTCGGTACTCATAAGGCTGCGTTTGGATTTCAAAACAGTACCAAAACGCATAGCCTATTGCCCAGTTTTCAGCATTTCAGAGTCAACTTCAAACAATCATAAATCCCTGTATATAATGAACCGTGTGAGCTATAATATATCAAACGAAATATCTTTGAGTCCTCTTTCAAATGCAGTTAGTTTCATCCAATTTGATTATATGAGTAAAAAGTTATAATCGATTTACTCCAGACTATCAAACTGTCAACTGAGGGACAGATTTGACCTTAATTGTTCCTTAGGGGTATTTTGGTCATCCTTCACCCCTATATATACCACCAACACGGGATTTAATCCCTCAAACACCAAAATACACTTTCATTCATCAAAATTGCTCAAGAACACTCCTTAGGGTTTCAAAATAAAAACCCAAATAGTTCAAGATTCGACCGTAGGTTTTCGAAGATAATTACATATTCGGAATCACCAATCCGCAAGCTTCAAGAAACATCTATTATCCTTGGAAATAGAGGTACGCGGGGTTTTTCCTAAATTCTCATGGGCATAAAAAAATCATGTTTTAGAATGGGGTTTTAAATTATGTATATATATTTATGTATAAGATGTTTTAACATCATTGTTTTGGTCTTTTGACCATCTCCAAAGCGATTTGACAGTTTATATACATATATGAATGAATGTGTTTCAATTTTGAATACATGAACTTGCTAAAGACATTTGACCACCAGGTGTTTGATGAAATTTCTGCATGAATTGAACTTTAAGTTTCGGAATATGAAATCCTTTACATCAGTTACATGTTTTGGTGGTCTAAACTATGTTTTGAATGAAAGCTCTTGATTAATACATTATGGCTCAGCAAAATCATGACTTGCAATGTCTTGGTATAACGATACCAATTCAGACTAACGCCATATCGGACTCAGACTAACAGACATTTCAGACTTTCATGATTTTAGACATTCAGAATGTTGCATGTACAGAAAAGGTTAAAAATGGGCATACAGAGATGTTAGGTGGTTCCCCGAAGAGGGCTTGAGTTCAAGCGACTCATTGCCTAAAACCGTGGTTTGCCGACCCGGGTATACTATTATGCGCTGACTTAAATGTCCTGTGGCGTATCAGACTCAGACACTCCAACCCTTGCGGCACACTTGGGTTGGGGGCTTCCCCGCCGAGTCAATGGCGGATTCCATACAGCCCGTGGAATATCAGACTTGTAGGGGAATACCACCTAACTCAGAAGTAAAACACAGATCTTGATTTGAAATGAACAGGTAGGTTACATGTTTTCAGAAAGTGCCCATGTATTTTTCGGAAACAGTTTTATACATGATGTCTTGATGAAAAATTGCTTTCACTTAATATATATATATATATGTATATTCCATTATACTATTTTTGGGATTGCTTCGCGTGCCAGTACTTTTGTGCTGACCCCCCCCCCCCCCCCTCTTCCAGGTCCTGAGGCACAGTCTAGGGGTCCAGCTACTCTGTAGACATTTTCGGATTTGCAGACTTGATCTCGCAGTGGTGAGCCTTCTATTATTCGAAAGGCCTGATTATGTCAGACATTATCTTATTTATTATGTTTTTGGTTTACTGGGGGCCTTGTCCCAGTTTCTTTTCAGACAGATGTTTGTGTTCTTAGTAGAGATTTCGCAGACTGATGTCAGATAGTATTATTCAGAAATGTTGCAGAACTTGACCATGTATTCCGTACTCAGTTTCAATTCCGCACTTTATCATGATTACGAACGTTGTGTATGATAACCAGATAGAGAATGGGTGTTCCGGGCCTTCATGGTTCGGGATGCTCGTCACGGCTAGGGCCTAGGCTCGGGTCGTGACAGTTGGGTGCATTGAGAGATCAAGGTCCCTCTTGTTCCTACGTAGGAGATCGGTTAGTGTTGTGTGTAGTATTAAAGGTCCAAGAGTATAACAATTCTTGGGTTGTTAATATTATTGCCTCATTTGGTCTATCTATCTATCTTTACATTTCAGATTTGTAGTGGACTGTTTTGTGTCTTTGTTGAATCTAAATTTTGTAATCATTGTGTTCATCTTGTTCATTGTGTATTGTGGCTGTTTTGATTTTGAAAACACACCTCTTTATCTTGTTATTATGTGGTTGTAGCGAATCCGAGAGTGGGCTCCATCTTAGTCCTCAAATCCTTTAGATTAGTGAACTATTTTGGAGTTGTTTCATGTTTTTCTTGTTTTTCCCATATCAAAAGTCATGAAACATGTCCTATTGAATATACTCCATTATTGAAGTGAATATGGTAGTAGTACATGACATGTTTGAATCATATTGAATATGCTCCATTCTTGAAGTGAATGTGGTAGCAGTACATGACATGTCTGAAAGAAGACAAGTGGTTGAAGAAATGCACATAAACGTGGAAAAGGGACAAAATAATAATATTTTCACATGTTTTCATGCCTCGATCTTGAAAGGTTATAAGCTATCATAATTTGATAGGCTTAAGGAACAATTATATTCTATTCCTGGGGAATGAGAACCTTGTTAATGCAAGCGTACACTTATGATGGTATCACAAGTCACCTACCTCCGGATGAGGTAGAATAACCAAGAAGGGTTATTTTGAAATCTACTTCTGAAGTAGTAAATCTGAAATTTATTCATGTAATAGTAAATCTGAAATTTACTAAAGCAAAAGCACATATCATGGTAAACTTGGAGTTTACTAGATTAAAAGTTCATAAATTGACATGAACGATTGTGACATTCCGAAATGTGCATACTGAGCATTAAACATATATTGAAGAATCAAAAAATTCTTCATCACTTTTAATGTTGCTTGTTCTCATGATAAGTAGGTTGGACCAACTAATTTTGGGATTGGGTCCCTTAAAATATGAAAAGTATGAAAGGTGAAAAGGGCCCGTTCACCAGTCATGTGATCTATTAAGATACGTCAATATAAGATGATCACTTGTACATTTATTGTCAACCTGCAGTTTGACATTCATAAAGTTGTTTGCTTAACAAAATTGAGTTAAGAACATAATTTTCAGATTGTGTAATCAAGACAATTCATCTTGATAATAATGGTTTTAGCATTGAAATTCGCCTTTGATAAATAACTAAACCATTGCCAATGAGAACAAAGCTTCATGTGCTGGTCTGAAATATGATATGTTGCATACAATAGCACTTGTATGTCTTAGACCAATAAATTATGATAATTTCCTCCCTTTCAATTGGTTTAAGGTCAAGAACCAACTATTCCATCTAATAGTTAATGTGCGGTATACGATTAATGAATATACCATGATGCACAAAGATGTATTCTCTAAAGTGAATTGAGATGTGTGTTAGTTTTCCTAACATAAGAGGGATATGATAAGCAGCTATGAAATATGTTAGGAATTATCATGAGATCCGCATTCAAGATAATTCAAGTCAAATGTCGAAAGCATCTCATGCTTAAGATGCATGTGCTCCTATTTTGTGTCCCTAAAGGACAAAGTCTATGCATGTGTGAAGCATGGTAGACTAATCAGTTCTAAATTAAATAATTCTCAAAAAGGATAAGGAGAAAATAATCATAATTAGACGGCAATGTGCTCTTGAAGAGCCTAAGACATAACACTTCATGAAACCTATGATAGGTTCAGGTACTTGAAAATAATGAAGTGATGAGATATCAAAATTTTATGTCACACTATGAACAGATAAGAAATGATATATCATCAATATATTTGATACAATATTTGCACAATATTGTGAGAGATTACAAGGATCCAGATTCTACGTTTATTTAAGCATGCTGATGTAGAAACATTTATCAAGTGACATAAAAGGATGCATCTTGGTAAGTATAAAACTTATTTGATTTGTAGACACTTGAATATGTCACATATGAAATGTTGAATATTTTCACATGACAAAATTTCAATGAACTCTTTCTAAGAATTCAAAATATTTGAAGCATATAAAAGTTTCTGGGAAACTTATTTAGAATCCTTATATTGTATAAGCTTATAGCTTGAAAAGTATTGAAACTCTTGGAGAGTTTTCAAAAGCAATAGATTGTCATATCCTAGTGCAAGTGGTGCACTAGTGTATCTTGCAAATACTATAAGGCCTGATATAGCCTTTTCAGTCAATTTGTTAAGCAAGACATATTTATGCTCCTACTAGGAGACATCAAAATGGGATAAAATACATGAGTTTATTTTGTTATAAAGATTGTAGTCCCAACCTTATTGGTCATGCTGATATTGGGTACTTATTTGACCCGCATAAATCTCGGTCTCAAGCATGTGATGTGTTCACATGTAGGGACACTGTCATATCTTGGAGATATACAAAGCAGTGTATCTAGCCACTTCATTAAACCATGATGAGATAATAGCTATTCATGAAACTAGTCGAGAATGTGTATAATTGAGGTCCATGATATATCTCATTCGAGAAAAATGTAGTTTGAAATATAACAATGTACCCACAATTTTATACAGAGATAATGCAGCATACATAGCACATCTTAAGGAAGGATTCATAAAAGGAGATAAAACGAAGCACACTTTATCAAAAAAAAATTGAATACATGAGCTACAAAAGAATGGTGATATTAACGTGCAACAGATTCTTCAAGTGAAAATGTGGCTGATTTATTCACCAAGTCTCCTCTAATTGCAACTTTCAAGAAGATGGTGCACAACATCGAGATGTAAAGGTTCAAGGATGTTCTCATTAGGGGGAGTTAATACGCATTGTACTCTTTTTTCCTTTCAAGGTTTTTTCCTATTGAGTTTTTTCTAGTAAGGTTTTAACGAGACACATTATCTATCTAGATATTCAAGGGGGGGTGTTATAAATGTATTTACATTATCGTGAATGTCTATCATGATCTAATAAGATCTATCAAGATCTAACTAATATCTATTAGGATTTGAAGTATCTGTCTTTTAGTCAGAAACTAGGAGTATTGTTCCCTATAAATTGAGGGTTTTTATTCATTGTATTATCAATCAAGAATCATATAATCTCTCATTCTGAGAAATAAAGAAGTCTCCTCTCTTCTCTCTATTTATTCCTTCTTGTTTATATTCTAGTTGTTCTTTATTTATATTTATAACACTATTTAGATTTGTGGGAATTGATTAAGTATATTTTGGGGTTTTTATATATAACACATAAATGCAAAATATATGGAAGAAATTCTCAAAACAAAAAGAGAAAAAAAACTACAAATAGAGGCCATTGAGAGGAGCCACATCCCTCCTCCAATGTCTCCTTTATATATATAATAGATTATGTATTTATTATGGGTTTTCTATAAACTTTAGATTCTATTCATGTGTTTATGTTATGGGTTTTGAAGTAACTGAAGTGTTTGAATTATGAACCCCACTTTTATGATAAGAAGTATGTATTTAACAATTGTTGTAGGTTCTCAAATAAGTATGAAAAAATTGATGTCTCTAATGCTCTTTTATCAAATTAAGGTATGATGTCTTGTATGATTTTCGGAGAGCATCTTATCCATGTCAAAATACTTTTGTTTCACATGAAACTTGTACGAATTATGAAAGCGACGACCGCCTAAGAGTTATGTCTTGAAAGGAAATTGTTTTGCCTAAACTTGTACGTCCTTTTTGAAAGAGAACTCTTTTATGATAATTGAATCATCTTAGTGGTCAATAATAAGTTTTTGAATAAGAAGGCTTATGAATACGATATGGTATGATACGACTTGTAAGTTTGGGTATGACGATACCTTATTATGAAATAAGAAATGAACTTTTATAAGCATGAACAATGATTTTAAGAAGCTAAAAATGGGCTCTAAGAGAGTTAGAAGGTTACCTGAAGAAGGAACGAGTTCAGCTAACTCATTGCCAGAAATCGTATTTTGCCGATTAGGGAGATATGATTGGCTCAGACCTGATATGCGGTCGACAAATATATACTTGCCCCCCCCCCCCCCCCCCCCCCGAGCACTGGTATACTAGACTAGTATGTAGGACCCCAATCCCTGTGGCAAACTAGGATTCGGGGGCTTGGCTAACGAGCTAATGGCGGATTCAATATGGCCCGTGGGATTGTATGAATGTAAGGTGTATCATAGCTTAGATGTAAAGTAAAGAAAGTTCTCTATGCTTTTAACATAATGATTTGAACTCTTTAATTATGCCCATGTGTTTTTGATCTATTATGTTAAATTGTTTTCATGTTCTATATTATGTTAAATTGTTTTCACATTACTCCCAATTATTTATATGAAATATATGTTGTTTTGGATTGTTCTGCATACCAATATATTCCAAGTATTGACCTTCCTCGGACGGCTACATTGCCTCATAATGTAGGATCTGAGACTTAGTCATCTGGTCCATCATAGCAGTAGAACCTTCGGAAGCGTCAGAGTTGGTGAGCCATCCATCTTTCGGAAGACATGTTATTCATATGTTGATCTCATGCAATTTATGGTCCAGTCGGGGGCCTTGTCCCGACCTAGACAGTTAGTTTTCATTAGAGGCTTCGTAGACGGAATTTGGTTATTGTATTGTCATAACTTTATTGACATAGTTTGATTATAAAGTTTCCTTGAACTTCATTATATCTTCCGCGCTTCAGTTTCGTATGAATTATGCTTATAATGGTATGCTAAGGGGTCTCTCGGGCCTTAAAGGTCGGGATACCCGCTGTGGTCGGGCCATTTTCGGACGAACCCACTATTACTAGGCAGCTCCGCCTCTATGTATTGATGATACAAATTGAGACGTTTGAGTTTTCATGCCTGCTTTGATATACTTTAATTTACTTGAGCCTCCAAGTCCTCATCTGGGTACGTTGTTGTATATATATTATTGTATACGTGGTCGGAGTTGGAAGCAATGTGTTTGATTGAATGCGCAGCAAAAGGTCTCTGGTTCTTAGTGTACATCGACTGTTACCACAGCCGCCACATCAATTTATTTTATCTTATAACCGTGGTGTAAAATGCTCCTCAAGCAAGTACTCCAGCAGCAATAGAAATGACACCACAAGATGAAAACGAAACAAAGCTGTCAGCTAGAAATCAGTTTTAAAAAAATACAGAAGTAAAGAGGACATAGCAAATAACATTGTAGAGGTAGAGCCGTAGAGAGGCTATTTCCGAAAGACCCTCGGCTCGAGTAATGCACGACAAAACAGTTTAACAGCAACAACAACCCACTGTAATCCCACACATCAAGAAGGTTAAAAAGAAAAATACTGAAGTAAAGAGGACATAGCAAATAAGGTTAAACATATTACGTAGCATTCAGAAAACAATGAACAATAACAATAGCCAAATAATGTGATAAGCGAAGTACATGAAATAACGGGGACTAGCAGAAACATAAGACAAGAAACTACGAGAATAGTGCTAATACTACTGGTGCGAGTGCGTACCTTATCACGGAGAAAAAAATGACAGGACTATTTATTGAAAAACAACTGCATTCTCATGTTTTAGTTTTGATTTAAACTGAATGAATTGCATTGTTAATTGTCATGATTGTTAGTTTGTTATACTAAATTCAGAAAGATGCACTTAGTCCCACATTGTTATGTGAAGAAGATTTAATCGTAGAATGGAGATACTATAAAAAAGGGCCAAGTACATTAGATAAAGATACTTACCTGGACAGGGTCAATGGGCGATCAACAAGGTGCATGGCCTAGGTTGGTGACCTCCATTGCACTTTGGAGGGGTGCCTGCCCAAGGTCGGCCCAAGTAGCCGAGCCTACGTCATAATTTGTGTCAGCAGGGGCCTGCGTTCGCACGGGCCCTACCAATCCAAAGTCCAATTATTGTTTATTGTCTCATTTATATTTTTATGAACTGTTTGAACAATTATTCTTTATAGTTTGTTTTGGATTGAATTTGTGAAATGATTTTACTCAATAGACTGATGTGGCGGTTGTTGAAACAGTCAGTGTACGCTAAGTAACCACAATAGATGCCTTTTGTTGCTCAAGTGTAGCATATCAAATGCAATATGAAAAGGAAATACAGTAGTGAAGAAGAAGCCATGTCGAAAAGTTTGGAATAAGTAACCATAATTGTAAAATACTAAATGGCTTGGAACCAACAGCAGTTTTGAAAATCATTAGCACAGAGCCAATTGTACAGAAGGAAAGGGAAGTAAGTAACTATAACTTAAAGAACTATTTTGTTGCCTAAACAGGCCATTGTGTGTTGCAGCACTGTAACCTGCACATTCAGGTGAACCACCTCTGACAACTTGTAACAGCAGCCTCCTGCAGAAGAAACATGATAACCGATCAGTTAAGGTGACGGTAAAGAAAGCTGACGATCTTGAGTTTTGACTCAACAACAAAGCTCACGAGATGAATGCTCAAGACCATACAACAGAGACAACAACAGCTCGTTCTCTTGACCAATATAGGAAAATAAACACCCTCCCCCTTCTCCTCGCACCCACGCCTTAGAACTAGACATCTGAAACATAGAAACTAGCATGGGAGCTCAATGGGTAAATCAAGAAATAGGAATTGAGTCTCTCTGATATCATTAAAATCACCTAGTGCTTTTGCCTATGGTGGAATTCAAATACGAGACTTCTTGGTTCTCACTTCACTCCATTTTGGCACACACTTGGGTGCGGCATTTTCTTTTTAGATGATAACCATGAAGAATTCCTTCCCGAACATCTCAAACCAAGCTAGATGATGCAGGTACAATAGTTTTATAGAAGTATTTTGGTTACGTACCTCCACACTATAGTCTGGTGGACTTCACTCAAAACCCAGGAAACTTTTAGAAGAAGGTAATCCACTGGGAATCCTGATGCATCCTCGATCATGTTAGCTTAACCGGGAACTCAATAATGCTAGGAACTCAGCTGGTTCTTCATTTTCTTTCACAACCTATCAATCGCATGTTTAGAGAGAATAGTCATTGAGATAAAATACATCATAAACAGTACAACACAAATCTAGAGTGCTTAAGGTAGAGCATTCCAAGCAGAATACACATCATCCTGCAACTTTGTGAGTGCATATGACACCAAGAATTCGGCAAAGCTATTAACTGATAGTACCTTAATTAATTATACGGAATATATAGAAGAGTGAATTGTATAGACATGTTACATTAGCGTCTTCTGCTTTTCCACCCACATAACTTGCAGTTTCAACTCTAAATTCTCTCAACATGGAAAAACGCTCTATTTGAATAGTGCAATCCCCTTTAACCTAGAAAGACTGTAAGGAAGATCCAATACTTGAAGTACTGTATGCTATGTTTAAGCCATCAACCAAAAGCACATCAAGCGTCAGATTGAATCCTGTGCTATATAAGGTCCAAAAATTTAACTGACGGTGAGTGCAAAGCAGCTTAGAAAAACCAACGATGAAAAGTATATAGGGGCAGTAGAGGCTAGAACTAAGATCAAAAAAAGAAAGAACAGTGCAAAGAGTATGAAATAGTGATGTACCTTAATGTTAGTCTCAGTTGGCAGAACCATTTGACGAAGAACATCTGAAGCTACCTGCTTCCAGTCAATCTCCCCTGGATCACCAAGTCCTTTGCAGTCTACTTGCCGAATCTTGCTAATATCACAACTAAAAGACCTTCCTACCCAAACATACGCAGCTCTACCTGCATCTTTTCCAAAACCTGAAGTTGGAGTAATGAAAATATATGCACCTTTGGAATCCAAATCATCGATGCTACAAGTATCAAGTTTCTCCAAGCTGGGCCAATGATAGACAACAGGTTTCACTAGGTTACAAGATGTTCCACCAGTATCAACAACACTTTTTAACACAGCCGAGCTCCGTTCATTGCATTGTTTTTCCTCCCATGACTCACGAAAGCCACCAAAAACAGCAGCTTCTTTATCAGATGGATTACCTGACTTTGTTGAAAAGACAAAATCCTTCATATTCCCCGAAACAAACTTTCGCCTTAGCATGCTCCACGAACTTTCTCTGACTGGAAGGTGGGTTTCATGTTCAGTCTCACATGATGCAAATGGAGGCATAAAGCCGCCCGAAGTAGCTATTTGGAAAATTTCAAAGTCTATATTGTACATATCCACCTTTCTTTCCCCTGGACAGACATTACTTGAAGACTCAACAGCTTTCTCTCCATTCTTTAGTTTATCCATCAATGGCAGGAAATTGGAGAACGCGTCCCAGAAGTACAAAGGTTCCTCGCCTTCCATAACTGTTATGATCGGTCCCTGCACTTTCTCATAACGAACAATCTGGCAAACAGCCCCTCTGGCATCTCTTTCCATGATTGCGTCACTTTTTTTACCAATCCAAACATATATTGATGAGGGTAAATGTATAATAAATGCACCTCTCGAATCTAATGCTGACGGAGAAGGATCATTTAACATTTTCAGAGTGAGATGCAAAGGATCGTATGGTGAATGAGGTGCGACTCTATACATCCTTAATAATGAACTTGGGCTCAATGGGGAAGCATGAACCCTTTTTTGGCATTGTAACAACTGACAAGCAAAACCAATATTTGGATCCGCGATAGATCTTGCTGCCTTTACATACTCAAATGCATCGTCAAAACTTTGTCCTTCTCTCCACATAAGATAACCGATAACCAACGAGGTTGACCGAGAGACCCCTTGGTAGCAATGTACAAAAACCCTTCCATGTTGCTCTCTGACATCTTCAAAATAGTCAAAAACATCATAGAGAATGCCAGTAATATCTTCTGACGGGCTATCCCGTAACCATAAAGTCTGGTATATGAAATCAGACTTGAAATACTCGGGGCAAACAAACCCCACACAGTTAAGAACATGAGTAATCCCATTTTGCTTTAGTATATCCCTATCTTTTGCAACTGCATCCCCACCAAGAAAGACATGTTCAGCCACCTTTGAACACTTTTTGTCGAAGAAAGCAATCTTTTCTCTTCTCACAAGCCCGCCATTAATCTCTGGATTTTTATGTATGTTCGACAGATCCAGCTTAAGCCCTTCACTGTTGCCATTCATATCCCTCCCAGTGGGGGTAGAAAGAATTGGCCACTCTCCAATATCATCAGATCCTGATGTCAGGCACTCATCTAGACTTCTACGAGCAATTGTCAATGGCTGCAAAGGTGGAAGACGCAGCCTAGCCTTAAAACTCTGTGTCGACCTAGGGGCTAAAGGCCTCCGACCATGAGAACTATTACCTCCATTTGGATCCAACCCATCTTTTTCGATATCTGGCTTAACCGGAGGCAGTGGAGTCCTCGAAGACAACCAAGATGCTGACTGACAGTACATTCTCCCACTATTTGCAAGTTGGCATGGCTCCTGAGAGCCATCAGCTCCACTAGCTGAGGCAGCTTCCTTTCCCGTCATTCCAACAATCAAAACTAGGGACAAAGTCTAACAGCCAAACTACGGAGGACACAATGATATCTCTGCAGTGAATTTTTATATGGATGATCATGCATTAATTGCTTAACGGGATCAGTCTGCAAAATGTGTAAATGGAGATAGTACCGCGTTAAATGCCTCAATTAGTATCACATCAATTTTTAATCCCCCGTCAATGTGAAAGTTAACACGTCAACATGTATTGATGATGAGAATTGAGAGCTTTGAGCTTTCATATCTGATTCAATGTACTTCACTTGAGCTGACGGTCTATTGAAAACAACCTCTCTACCTTCTCAAAATAGGGGTAAGGCTACATACACACTACCCTTCGCACACCTTGTGAGATTTGTGGGAGCATGTTATTGTTGTATATACATGGTCAAAGTTGGAAGCAATGTTTTGATTGGACGCACTACAAATGGCGTATGGTTCTGAGTGTACATTAACTGTTACAACGACGGTCACTTCAGTCTATCAAGTAAAATCATTACATGTGTTCAATCTAACAACGACTGCTACCTCAGTCTATCAAGAAAAATCATTACACTTGTTCAATCTAACAGTCGAAATTCAAACATCATTAGATGAACAGTCTGTTGAATTAAGTAATAAATGTAGATACATATGACCATGTTGAGAATACAAGACCACCTTCCATTAAATCTCTCATATTTAAAAGTTTTTATTTGAAAAATTCATAAGAATGTGGGCGCTAGGCAATTCATCAGCCTATAAATGAGATATTAGAAAACAATTGGACTTTGTATTGGGTAGGGGCCGCGCGAACGCAGGCCCCCGCTGCCACAAATTATGACGTAGGCTCAACCACTTGGATCGACCTTAGGTAGGCACCCCTCCAAAGTGCAATATAGGTCACCAACCTATGTCATGGACCTTGTTGATTGCCCATTGACCCCGTCCAGGTAAGTATGTTTCTTGGTGGTCCTTGGATCATTTTTATAGTATCTCCCTACTACTAATTTATCTTCTTCACTTGACAATGTGGGATTATGGTATTATTTGCCAAGAACATAGTACTAGTCTATTAAAAGAGTAAGTAACATCTTCAATGTCCAAAAGAAGCAATATGTGCCTCGTTTATACTACTGTTTACTCCTGAAGAACCAGAAACGTTATATCACATCATTAAATAATAGTAGTAAATTCCTATAACATACAGAGGCTGATTTAGAATTTAATTTGATGATTTCAACTTTAAGAATCTTATCATTGAATCTATTGCAACTTTTTGGAATTGCAAATTCAAAGTTTACTCGTTGTCGCAATTTTAGAAATAGTTATGCAGATAAACACGTGGTGTCGAAAAGTATCCGCCTCCAACACATTAAAACAACATCATGAATTTAGCAAGTTCTTCTAGTATAAATTCTCAAATCCTAAGCTAAGCTTGTGAATGAGGCACTCAAAATTTATACTACTTTGGATAGGATAGGGGCAGCGAGTTCAGTTGATTGGCTGCTAGGTAATAAAGCAGAGATAAGTAGAAGAAAGTATGTTTACTTGATGAAACTACAGTGCACTTTATATACAGCTGAAATAATCAAAATTAGCTTAAACCAACTCCTAGAATGTAGGAACAGATAACTACGGCTAAACAAACTAACGCCTGAATAAGTTGAACAAATCTAATCCTAATCTAATTATATCTGTAGTATTAGTATATGTGCACAGTAAAACAATGTTACTGGTAAAACACTAATGCTAATGCGCTATTTGTTAATTGTTATTCTCCGACAATACGGGTACGTAGAATCTGTATAATATAGAATAACTACTTCAACACTAGTTCAAGTACAAAACAAGAACTCTTATGAAGTTGTGTAACACCCTCAACACAAGATCATAAAAGATCTTTCAAAGAAGTGTGTTTTTCAGAAAAATTAGATGAAAACAGAAATGTTGTTAAGACCAAGTCGTCCGAATTCACGGACTTTCCTTAAGGAAATAATTCCCCTCACTGTACCCGAGGTTGTGGAATTTTCCTCCCAGGATAAAATGGCCTTCAATCCGACTATAGCGGTACCTCAAATAGGCGGATTCTTCGAACACAGTCACGGTTTGAATGATCACACTTAAGAGTATTTTTAAGACAAGAAGAAGAAGTTTATAGTCTGAAAATTTCAGTTTTCTATATCATAAACCTGTGGATGAAACCAGGTTTATATAGCCACTAGATGCCTTTTTGAAAAGGTGGCATTGGTTCATAATAGAGGTGTGTGACTCTTCCCGAACATGCATGTCTATTCAGTTAAAACAATGCAGTATTTTTCTGAAACAGTGTTGCAGCAGTTCGTGAAGCAGTGCACTGTTCATGCGAAACAGTGTTACTATTCACGTAACAGTGCTACTGTTCACGCGAAACAGTCACTGTTCACGCATCAGTTCGTGAAGCAGTGCACTGTTCACGCAAAACAGTGCAACTGTTCACGGGTTCCTGCATGTATTAACATTTCCATTCACACCCTTTCATTACTATGAACCCAACACTATTACGCCCCCCTCAAGTAGGTGTGAAGAGACAACACGTAACTTGGAAAGCATTAGCTGGAAAGCTGGCTTGGACAATGGTTTGGTAAGTGGATCAGCAAGTTGATTAGCAGTGTGTGTGTGCCTCATTTGGACCAATCCATTTCGTACCGGGTTACGAACAAAGTGAAGATCAACCTCAAGGTGCTTCATTTTTGTATGATGTACTGGATACTCGGCAATGTATGTAACTCCAAGGTTATCACAAAGTATTATAGGTGGAGAAGTGAGTGACACATGAAGATCTTTGAGCAAGTGAGTAACCCAATTTGTTTCAGACAAGGCTGAAGCAACCGCACGATATTCAGCCTCAGTGAAGGATCTAGATATAGTAGGTTGCTTACAAGAACTCTAGGAGATGGGCGTTGTGCCTAAATAAACAATGTAGCCCCAGATAGAGCGGCAATCATTGATTTTACCTGCCCAATCAGCATCAACATAGGTGTAGAGAGCAGTCGATTTATATGGAGAAATACGAATGCCATACTGGGATGTTTCTTTAAGGTATCATAGGATACACTTACTCTTGTATCATAGGATACGCTTACGCTTAACTACCTTCTAGTGAAGCACAGAAGAGAGGTGTTGAACTGAGTAAGATTGTTTACTGAGTATGTGATGTTAGGTCGGGTAAATGAAAGGTACTAAAGCTTACCAAGCACACTTCTGTATTCTTTTCTATCATTTTTAGGTTCTCCATCATCAACTAATAAGGTCTTGGGCATGCTCATAGGTGACTGAATACCTTTGTAGTCTTGCATTTGAGTGTCATGTAGAATCTCCTGTAGATACTTGGATTGACTGAGAAACAAGCCATCAGCATTCCTGTGTACTTCAACACCCAATAAATAGTGTAATAAACCAAGTTACTTTAGAGAAAAAAAATTTGAAAGAGAGGTAACAACATATTGAATGAGTGTTTCATCACTGCCTGTGATTATGAGGTCATCCACATAGATCAGAATATAAATAGTGACCCCCATATTATGCAGAACAAAGAGAGAATTATCACACTCAGACATCTTGAACCCCATTTGAATCATAGAACTAGTCAATGCATCATACCAGACCTTAGGAGCTTGCCGGAGTCCATAAATTTCCTTTTCGAGATGGCAGACATAGTTGGGATCATTTGTGTCTTCATAGCTAGGAGGTTGAGACATACACGTCTTCTTGAATCTTTCCCTGAAGAAAATCATTATTGACATCTATTTGATGTAGCGGCCAATTCATCTATACAGTTGTGAGTGTTGTTCGAATTGTAGTTGGTTTAACCACCGGACTGAATGTCTTGTGAAAATCAACTCTGGGCCTTAGGGTGAACCCTTTTGCAACTAAACGTGCTTTGTACCTATCAATGGAGCCATCAGATTTAGTTTTAATTCGAAACAACCACTTACAAGGGACAAAAATACAATAATAACGTTTTTTATAAATTGAGAGCACGGGAGATGGCCCCCACAGATCATTGTAAAGTGTTTCTAATGGAGATTTACTGGACAATTTGTTTGAATAAAATGAAAATCTATGGGCTTTATTGTAGCAACAAGAATTACAATAAGTAAATTTATCTTTCAAAGAATAAGAAAGACCGAAATTATTGAGTATGCAAAATAAAACTCGAGAATGAAGGTGACCCATTCTTTGTTAAGATTAGTGCCTCAAAAGCTGGAGATTAGTTGTACTAGCTGTTGTAATTCAATATACAGCTTTAGAGTTGGATTAAGTTTAGGTAAATAAGGTTGCAATCATTCAGAATCTAATTTTATAACAGTTGTTGATCCGTAGGAAATAGTGTTAGAGATATGATAGCTTATTTTACTCATTTAATTAAGATTTTTCAGTTATGATTTTATGTATAAATGTGGCAGTGATCATTTCAATAAGTAATGAAAACATAACAAAGCTTTCTGCTCTTTCTCTTTTTAGTTCCAGTTCTACTTTTTTATACAGATTAAGTTCTGTTTCTTTCTTTCGAAAAGATTGGTATCAAGAGCATTGCCATCTTGAGGGACCTGTGAGAAGAAAGTGAATAAGAACACAAGTTCTTTCTATATAACCTTTCTTTAAACTGTTATCTTAAATAGTTTTGTAGAAAATGAATTCTGAAATAAGCTTTCTAACTCCACCTGTCTTCAATGGTGAGAATTGTCAAGCTTGGGCAATTAGAATGATGGTTCATCTTGAAGAACTGGATCTATGGGAAGCAGTAGACGAGGACTATGAAGTAGCTCCTCTTAGAGCTAATCCAACAGTGAATCAATGAAACATCACAAGGAGAGAAAGACAAGGAAAGCCAAAGCCAAAGCATGCCTTTTCTCTGCAGTATCTCCTTCAATTCTTACCAGAATTATGCAAATGAAGTTCGCTGCAGAAATTTAGGAGTATCTCCAAAAGGAATATCAAGGAAATAAAAGAGTGCAGAATATGCAAGTAGTGAATCTGATTTGGGAATTTGAAAGAAGGAGAATGAAAGAATCAGAAACTATAAAAGATTATGTAGATCAGCTACTCGACTTAGACAACAAGGTGAGATTGTTTGGTAAGGATTTTACTGATGAAAGAATCGTTCAAAATTCTTGTCACACTTCGAGAAATATGAAGCCACAATCTTTTCTTTAAAGAATTCTAAGGATCTGTCAAGCATGACCTTGGCATAACTTGTTAAAGCTTTGCAGGCATTGGAGAAAAAGAGAATAATAAGGAAAGAAGGTTATGTTGGAGGAGCTTTTCAAGATAAATCATAGAACGATTTATACGAGGACAGAAAAAGAACCAAAAACAAAGGCAAGGCAATAATTACAACAATCAGCCGGGAAGTAATCAACCCTGCCCTCATTGCAAAAAGACAAATCACTCTCAACAGAAATGTTGGTGTAGACCAGATGTCAAGTGCAACAAATATGGTCAACTGGGCCATGTGGAGAGGGTATACAAGTCACAAACGCAACAAGAAGAAGCCAAGGCTGCTGAAAATCAATTAGAAGAAGAGTAATTATTTGTAGCAACTTGTTGTGCTAGCAAAAGCACTTCTGAAAATTGGTTGATTGATTGTGGATGTACAAATCATATGACCAATGATCAAGAGATCTTTAAAGATCCAGATATATCTGTTATTTCCAAAGTCAAAATTGGAAATGGAGAATATCTTGATGCAAAAGGCAAAGGTACAGTTGAAATTCAAAGTCCTACAGGTTTGAAACTTTTAACCGATGTTTTCTTTGTTCCTAATCTTGATCAAAGCCTCTGAAGTGTTGGACAGCTACTTGAAAATGGTTTTAAAGTGTTTTTTGAAGAAAAATCATGTGTCATCAAGGATTCTGATAATAAGGAGATGTTCAAGGTCAAGATGAGGGGAAGGAGTTTTTCCTTGAATCTATTGGACGAGGAGCAAGTAACAGTTGTTCGATTGGAAAATGATTCAGAGTTATGGCACAAAAAACTCGGACATTATCATCATGATATCATACTCTTTATGAAAGAAAAAAACTCACAGAAGGTCTCTCAAGCCTTGAGAAAAATTTGTCTGCGTGTGAAGCTTGCCAGTATGGGAAGCAAACAAGGCTTCCTTTTCAGAATTCATCATTGAGGGCAAACAATAAGCTGCAACTTATTCATATAGATGTAGGTGAACCTCAGAAAACACCATCTTTAAACGGTAGTAAGTAATACTTTGCCTTTATTGATGATTGTTCCAGATATTGTTGAATTTATTTTTTGAATTTTAAATCTGAGGTCACTGATGTATTCTGAAAATTTAAGGCTTTTGTGGAAAATCAGAGTGGTTGCAGAATTCAGGTGATAAGAACAGATAATGGAACCAAATATACTTTAGAAAAGTTCAACAACTTTTGTAATGAAGCAAAAATCAAGCATTGGCTGACGACACCCTATACTCCTCAACAAAACAAAGTAATGAAAAGGAAAATAGGACACTAATGGAGATGACAAGGTATTTTCTCAATGAGAAAGAGCTGTCAAAGAAATTTTGGGCTGAAGCTTCCAATACCGCAGTATTTCTACTAAACAAATTGCCAACTAATCTTTTCAAAAGAAGACACCCTTTGAGGCATGGTTTGGTTACAAAGCTTTGCTAACAAATCTGAAAATATTTGGTTGTCTTTGTTTTTCTTATGTACCTCAGGTGAAAACTAATAAACTGGATAAGAAGGTTGAACCTGAAATCTTTGTAGGATACAGTAATCTATCAAAATCTTACAGGATTTATCAGCCTCTAATAACAAACTGATTGTTAGCAGGGACGTCAAGTTCGTGGAGAATGACACCTGGAGCTGGCAAGATGATGAAAAGCAAAAGAATCTAGAATTTATAGATGATGATGTACCTATTAGAGGCACAAGAACACTTTCTGATATTTATCAAAGGTGTAATGTTGCAGTTCTAGAACCTACAAGATTTATAGAGGTTGTGAAAGATGAGGAGTGGAGATATGCAATGCAGGAGGAGCTCAAAATGATAGAAAAGAACAACACATGGGAGCTGGTTGAAAGACTATCAGGCAAGAAAGCTATTGGAGTCAAATGAGTTTATAGAACTAAGCTCAATCCTGATGGTTCTATAAACAAGTACAAGGCCAGGCTAGTTGTAAAAGGGTACGCGCAAATGTTTGGAGTAGATTTTTCTGAAACTTTTGTTCCAATCGCCCGTTTGGATATGATAAGAATTTTGTTAGCGTTAGCAGCTCAACAAGGATGGAAGATGCACTAGCTTGATGTAAAATTAGCTTTTCTAAATGGCTACCTTGAAGAAGAAATCTTTATAGAACAACCTGAAGGTTTTTCTATCAAAGGCAAAGAAGACAAAGTGTACTTGCTAATGAAGGCATTGTATGGTTTGAAACAAGCTCCTAGAGCTTGGTATAACAGAATTGAAGCTCATCTTCTTAGCTTAGGCTTTCAAAAAAGCCTCAGTGAGTACGCTCTATATTAGAAAAAAGGATTCTGATTTAACCATTGTCTCTTTGTATGTAGATGACTTTATAGTTACAATTAGTAATTTGGACTTGATCACTCTGTTCAAGATTGAAATGATGAAAGTTTTTGAGATGACAGACCTTGGTGAAATGTTCTATTTCCTTGGAATGGAAGTTCAGCAAAAAAGAAATGAGATCTTTATATGCCAGCAGAAAAATGCCAAAGAAATTCTCAAAAGTTTAAAATGGAAGATTGCAAATCTACTGCAACTCCTATGAATCAAAATGAGAAGTTTTGCAAAGAAAATGGAGCCGAAAAGGTTGATGAAGGACTTTATAGGAGTCTGATAGGTTGCCTAATGTACTTGACTGCAACGAGGCCAGATATTGTTTATAGTGTAAGTTTACTTTCAAGATATATACATTGTGCTAGCAAAATTCATTTTCAAGAAGCTAAACGTGTGATTAGATATGTCAAAGGTACTATTAATTTTGGTATAATGTTCAAAAAGACATCAGATTTTCAATTTTGTGGATTTTCTGGCAGTGATTGGGTTGGTTGCTCAGATTAATGAGAAGCACCTCGGGTTGCTATTTTAGTTTTGGTTCTGGAATATTCTCTTGGTGTTCAAAGAAGCAAGATGTTGTGGCTCAATCTACAACTGAAGCAAAATGCATTGCAGCTGCTTTAGTTGTGAATCAAGCCCTTTGGATTCGGAAGCTTCTGGCAGATTTGTACATGGAACAAAAGAAGAGTACTGAAATCCTTGTGGATAATGAAGCTGCAATTTTAATTGCAAATAATCATGTCTCTCGTGGAAAGACAAAACATTTCAAGATCAAGCTTTATTTCTTAAGGGAGGTGTAAAGGAATGGAGACATAAACATGGTGCACTGCATAACTAATTTCCAGAATGTCAATATTTCAACTAAGTCTCTACCTAGAGCAAGATTCGAGTGTCTCAGAGAAAGACTTGGTGTTACTGCTCTTTGAGTCAAGGAGGAGTGTTAAGATTAGTGCCTCAAAAGCTGGAGATTAGTTGTACTAGCTACTGGAATTCAAAATACAGCTTTAAAGTTGGATTAAGTTTAGGTAAATAAGGCTGCAATCATATAGAATCTAATTTTATAACAATTGTTGATCTTTAGGCAACACTATTAGAGATATGATAGCTTATTTTACTCCTTTAATTAAGTTTTTTCAATTATGATTTTATGTATAAATGTGGCAGTGATCATTTCAATAAGTAATGAAAACATAATAAAGCTTCCTGCACTTTCTCTTCTTAGTTCAAGTTCTGTGTTTTTTCTTATACAGTTTAAGTTTTGTTTCTTTCTTTTCAACAATCTTCGATGCCATAGATATAATGAAGGGCCGGTAACAGCAGCATTGATGGTTGGGTGAGACAGTGTTGGCCATTAATAGAGTCCTGCTTTATTCGAGCCACATGGAAGAGGTGTTCCCATATTCAGATCCTTCACAAAAAAGTTAAAAGGGAAAAATTCTACTAAGGTTTGGTTATCTTGACAAAATTGAGAAACAAAAAGATGCTTTCGCTTGATGACAGGAGCAAATAAAATAGTAGAGAGTTTGAAGGTATTATTTGATGCATATAAATGAGTAGTACCAGTTTGAGTAATTGGAATCACATTACCATTACCCATCATCACTTTCTCCATCCCTTTGAAGGCCTGGACATTGTGCAGGGAGTTGGTATCAGAGGTAATATGGTGAGATCCACCCGAGTCTACAATCTATGGGTCATTTGGCGGTGTTTGGGTAGAAAAATTAGCCTTTGCTTCAAATTGGTTGTGGGATCAGGACCGACAGACATTTTTTGTATGGCCAAATTTTTCTTAGAGCTGGCAGCGGACTCATAAAGATCAGTGTGGGAAGTTATGTCACTGAGAACTATTGTTGGAATCCTGAGGAATAGCACTTGGATTAGGCTTTCTGTTTTGGGGACGCCAATTCTTGTTGTTGTTGGGTAGGCGTCGATTATTGCGTGGTGCTGATTGGGAATTTGTGACACATTGAGCAACTATTGCAATGACTTGTGTGTTCATCTTTTTGAGATCCTCATGTTTGAGGAACACTTCGTGATCAAGAAGTTTGTCACAAAGTTCTTCATAGCTGATTGGAGAGTCTCGTGCCCGTATAGCTGCATAAATCTCACGGAACTCTGGACCAAGTCCACTTAAAATTTTCACAAGTTCCTCGTTATTGACTGGTGAACCAGTTGTAGCGAACTCATTAAATAGAGAGCGAATCTCATGCAGATATTCAACAATTGATTTGTTGTCTTTACTTAAGGCTAAATATGTGGGTTTGCAATTTATTCTCAAAGAAGGTGTGAAAGTATGTTTATTTGATGAAACTACAGTGGACTTTATATACAGCTGAAATAATCAAAATTAGCTTAAACAACTCCTAGAATGTAGGTACAGATAACTAGGGCTAAACAAACTAACGCCTAAATAAGTTGAACAAATCTAATCCTAATCTAATTATTTTTGTAGTATTAGTATTTGTACACAGTAAAACAATGTTACAACACTGGTAAAACACTAATGCAAATTCGCTATTACTAGGCCTATAGAATCAACTCATTCGTTCATTGAGAGTACCAATAATGTTATTGTGATTGAAGATTGAATGTGTGGGGAGAAGAATCATGATATAGAGGCCGGGGAGCTCGACTAAGAGCATAGATTTTAAGTTATTGATCCCTCAATCTGATCCTCATTCTTATTCTCACACATCCAATCTTCAGTTACAACAATATTGGCATTCGCAATGGATGAACGAGTCCTTGGCCCTTTTTATGGTATCTCGTTGCATGTCTTTTTTCTTATTCACTTGATGATATGAAAACCTGGAGCAAATATACTGGATATTCCATCCTTAATATACAAAGATATATCAACATTGAATTTTAAGATTGATAATCATACATTCATAGATCATTGTACTAAATGGGTAAATGAGGAAAGATGAGTTTTAAATGCCTCAAGTATCATATTTATTACTAATCCCCCTCATTGTAAATTAGCAATTGTTGGGTTCTAGTGAAATGTGAATGGAAAATGGAGGGAAAGTGAAATGTGTCTTTACTTTATAAAAGGAGTGTTTCTCCCGGTGGGAGAAAGGAACATCCATGTTGTTAGTAGAGTAAGAAGAAGACAAGCCTCGCCCCGGTGTGGAAAATGATTGAGAGACTATCTTTTTAGACAAAATTCACTTAAAACTTAAGTGTTAATGAGGAAGCGATCCTTCAGTTCACAGTTTGAATAACGAATGGGACTTGATGCGCACTTGGCCATCTGCGGCCACAAATGGCAATGCATGTTAGTCTCAACTTCCTTCTTCGAATGCAATGTGACATGAGGCTACATCTCGTCATGTGCAAATGAACATGGGTCCACATATGTATCTGATATTTTGAAACAGTGCAACTCTTTATGAACCATTGTTTCTTTTCTAATGCGACACATTTTGGCTATAAATATTTAATTTCTCTCACATATTGGCACGAAATTATGAAGTTAAAATACTGCTCTTTCTTAAAAAAACTCAAGTGTGATTTGCTACCGTTGAGTGAGTTCATTGTTCGGTAGAATTTGAGGTACCACCATTTTGCTGAAGTGATTCATTTTATTCTGGGAGGATATATTCCATAACTTCGGATACTTGAGGGAAATAATTTCCTTATGGACACACTGGGAATTCATTTTACTCGAATCTTCTAATCTTCATCTCTTTCTTATTAGAGCTTTTTATTTTCCAGAAAATTGTTTGAACTTGCTGAAGTTCGTATTGGAATACGATTTTATTTATACCCAAAATAATAACAGCTACACATAGACATGTATTAATGATAAGAATTGAGAGGTTTGGGCCTTCATGCCTGCTTTGATATACTTTACTTGAGCCTCCAAGATGAGTGTGAGATTACACCGGGTATGTTGTTGTATACATGGTAGGAGTTGGAAGCAATGTGTTTGATTGAACGCATAGCAAAGGGCCTCTGGTTCTAAGTGTACTCCGACTGTTACAACAACCGCCTGTTATTTCATGTGTATTTCAGGTACACAAATGTTTATATATATACAACACCAACTTCAACAATAGTTCATGTATAAATAAGAGCACCTTTGAAGTTCTTTAACACCTTCAACACAAGATTACTAATAATCTATCCAAGAAGTGTGTTAGATTTCAGAAAATAGATGAAACAGAATTTAAGGCCAAGTCCCCTGACTTCACGGAGTGTCCTTAAGGAATAATTCTCCTCACTGTACCCGAGGTTATGGAATCTTCCTCCCAAGATAAAACAGTGTTGTTGAAACTGATTACTTTCTATCACTATTTTTCTAAAATTATTAAAAATCCCCGATTTAGTTCATATGGATACATCATGGATATATTACTTAATTTTACAATGATACATCACAACTCACTTGAATATATCACATTCTTCTGGATACATCACTTAATTTTACACGAATATATCATATTCTTCTGAATACATCACATTTTCCAGTGATGTGATTATCTCAACCCTTATAAATAATTACATAAATCTCATATTTTCCTTTCTATTTTTAAAACTCCCAGGTACATTATCACAGAAGAATGTGATTTATTTGTGTAAAATCTAGTGATGTATGCAAAAGAATGTGATGGATACGTATGGACTAAATGAAGTATTTTAGTAAATACTAAAACAAGTTGGGATAGAGAGTAATTAGCTCTAAAAAGTTGGAATTTGTGTTGTTTTTAGGAAAAATAACATAAACATATACCTCAACTTACCATATTTACCTAAATTTCCACCCTTACAAAGTAATTACAAAAATTTTAACTAATTATGTATCTTCGTTAGATGTATCGGAAGCTAATAATGTATCTCGAAACCCAAAAAATTTTAAAAATTTATCATGAGCTAATTATGTATCCTTGCTAAGAAAAAATTGTATTTTCATTGGATGTATTATGTATCTCGACACACTTAAAATCAAAGAAAATGTATCGAGGCTAATTATGTATCTTTTCTAAGGAAAAAACGTATCTTTGTTGAAAGTATTATGTGTCGAAGAAAAAATGTATCTTTGTTGAAAGTATTATGTAACTCGACAGACCCAAAAAAAAAATGTACCGGGAGTTAATTATGTATCTTTACATAGAAAAAACTTTATCTTTATTCAAATATATCAGAAGCTAATTATGTATCTAAATAGACCTAAAATCAAATTTTTTAATAATTATGTAGAATAGCAAAATTTTTCTATAATTAAACTTCAAACTATCGAAATTTATGTTGTTTGTCTTGTTTTAAACATGCCCAAGCCCAAACCCAAACCCAAACCCAAGAACACCAAGGAACTATGAGCCCAGTTTATAGCTTTACTTACAATTGAATTATGCGAACGTTATCAGAGAATTGCTAGTTTTTAGAGAAGAGAGCAATTAGTCTGGTGTAACTGGTAACGTTGTTGCTATGTAATTGGGAGAGATAATGGGTTCAAGCAATGAAAATAATCTCTTGTAGATGTGAAAGGTAAGGCTTCGTACAATAGATCTTTATGGTAGGGACGTTTCCCAAAGCCCGTGCATAGCGGGAACTTTAGTACAACAGACTTCCCTTTTATTTAGCTCCAAGTGATTGGTTGATTGATTTGTTAAATGTTCTAACTATATAGCACTCAAGGGTGTGATGTAGTGGTTCAGTGAAGTTGTGTTGAGCACCATGAGGTCTCAGCTTCATTCTCAACAGAGACAAACATAGCAAGACACTGGTGATTTCTTCTCATATGTTTCTAGCTTGGGTGGACAGATTTACCTGATACCTTGTACCTGTTGCTGGTGGGAGGTGACAAGTATCTCAAAAAAATTGAAGGAAAGGTGTCTTTTATGTTTTGAATGAAGAATTGATGACATCGACCAACTTAAAGGGTCAAACATAATTAGGAAACTTGATCAAGTTAATTGTGGACTTGATTAATACTTTCAAAATTTTCTAATCTTTTCAAAAGTATAAATCAACCCATACCCCTCTTCAATCCAAATCAACTGTCTCTCTCCTTTCCCTCTCGACAGTTTCTCTGAACTCTCTCCTACCCAACTGTTCTGCAAAATTTATCCCTTCAATCCTCGGCGACTTCAACCTCCAGCGACAAATAGTCGGACAAGTTTCTTTTTGATTTTCAACCGTCAATCAACGTGAAGACTTCTCCGGCGACAACAAATTTTTTATTTTCAACCGTCAATCAACGTGAAGACTTCTCCGACTAAAACAACTTTGAGTTCTTCGTCATCCTATTTCTTCTTTCACAGGTAAAAAATTATGTATTTTTAGTTATGAAGAAATAGAGGAACTTGAGCCAACTTCTCTTCTAGTATTGGTTAACAATTTCAATATTTCTTGCTTAAATTTGAAATGTGGACTGTATAAAACCCTAATTTTTGGCATTTCTTCTCTACTCTTCCGGTGTAAAATATAATTTTTTGTTGTTATTGTAGTTCTTATTGTCGAACTGTTGATTTGATTTGTTAGTGATTCTTTGTCACCATTGATGTTTTTATTGCGCGTGTGTGTTGTGTTGGTGTTGCTAGGTTGATTTGTTGTTTGTCTTGGTAAAAATAGTGTTGCAATATATGAACCATCTGATGCAATTAATTAAATATCTGATGTAACAGATGAAATATCTGAGGTAACAGATGAAACATGAGGCAACAGATGAAACATCTCATACAACAGATAAAACATCTGATGCAACAGATGAATAATCTAGCAGTTCATTCATCTATTGTGACAGACGACTTTTTTGTTTGGAAGAAATCTAAACAATATTGATCCAACAGATAACTTATTTTGCAATAAATGAGTGATCTATTTCAACAGATGAGTGATCTATTTTTATTATTTCTAACGAATTACTCATCCGTTGCAACAGGTTGCTTATATGTTGCAACAGATAACCTTTCTATTTCAACAGATGAGTGATTTATTTTTATTCTTTCCAACGGATTTCTCATCTGCTGCAGCAGGTTGATTATATGTTGCAATAGATATCCTACCTGGTGCAACAGATAAGTGATCTATTTTAATTATTTTCAATGGACTACTCATTCATTGTAACAAGTTGGTTATATGTTGCAACAGATAACCTTTCTAGTGCAACAGATGAGTGATCTATTTTTATTATTTCCAATAGATTACTCATCCATTGCAACAGGCTGGTTATATGTTGCAATAGATAAACTACTTGGTGCAACATATTATTGATCTGTTTTTATTATTTACAATGGTTTACTCATCTATTGCAATAGGTCGGTTATATGTTGCAATAGATAACATACCTGGTGCAACAAATTTGTGGTCTGTTAGAACTGTTATTTTACTATTATGCATGTTAAATTTACTGTTATCATTTTTTAACGATGCATTAATTAATTATAATCTATTTTATGTTCCTGTTAATTTAAGATAATATGACTCCCAAAAGAAAAAAAATGAATCAAGTCCAAGTAAAGTGTCACGCCTCAAATCCTATTGGGGCAGACTGGCACCCGTAACCGAGGAGGCCAGAGAGAACCAACTCATAACCTTATACTTCCCATGCATACCTCTATGACAAACCGAAATTCGGATAGCATCATGTCGTATATAAAAGGAAATAATCACCTGTATAAGCTCGAGCACACATATATATGTATATACAGTACTTGTCCATTGGAGCCATCACGCCTATTAACAAAACACCACCTTGACTGTACATTACGTCTACAAAGCCTCTAGACAATACACAGAGTTTAACTAAGGTCGGTACACACCCCGCGATATAACTAACTTCTATAAAATACCAAAAGTGATTGGATATGACACGGAAAGCCCCGAAGCAAATTGGAGGTCACCAAAAGCAGCTGGATATCCTGGCTCCTACTTGTGCGGTGTATGAGCTGAGGTACCTGTGCCTGCAGCATGAAATGCAGGTCCCCCGTATGGTACGTCAGTATGAAATATGTACTGAGTATGTAAAGCTGTAGATAATCACATATGATATAGGAGCTCAATAGAAATCAGAAACAAGTGAATAAATCGTAATAGGAGTGGACCACACTTATTAGAACTTATGACAACCTGTACATTGTATTTATTCAATCACTTTACCTTCGTTCTTATCATCTTTGTAATCATTACTGTACTGTACTGTGACCATTAGGCTGCCTCTAGTACATATCAACTGGTATCGACCCATATTCAATCACTTTACCATCGTTCTTATCATCTTTGTAATCATTACTGTACTGTACTGTGACCATTAGGCTGCCTCCAGTACATATCAACTGGGATCGACCCATGATAGGCTTATGCCCCTGGTATACCACCCATAAACACATAAATAGGGATCGACCCATGATAGGCTTATGACCCTGGGATACCACCCGATAAGAGAGAACTTTCATCACTTAGTTCAACTAATCTTTGAGATTGTTATTTCGGTCGCCATCGCATTTTTGATACTTTGAAACAATGATACATCAATAAGAGACATATAAATAGACCATCAATGCAATAACAATGAAGTAAGAACTCATTGGCACATCAATGAAGTGTTTTGGAGTCATCAATGCCATAACAATGAAGTGGGAACTTATTGGTATATCAATGAAATATTTTGGAGTCATTAATAGCACATGGATCTTGTTTGAGTAATCGGATACCTTCTGGCATTCATTAGTACAATAAACATGTAAGATTTGGAATACAAGTAAGTATTGGAATGTCTTGACATCTTGTAGGGTGGAAACAAGTTCATTGGTAACGCAGGACATCATACAAAACCATTACGGATCACATGTTACTGAATAACTTTGGAAACTTTCTTAATAGAACAATTGTTCACTTTCATGTCAAAGATATGGTATAGAGTATGCTTTACATACCTGACTTTCAACCTTCAATACTAGTCCCAAATGGACTTCCCATCTTTTCGGATTACTTATCTACAATGAACATATATAGCAATCTAGTATTAGCAACCAAACGTCACAATTCAATTATTTGAATTCACCAAACTAGTGGTTAAGTATTAATCCTTAATTACACCATAAAGGGTGTCACTTTAACCCTCTTATACTCCAATTACATTCACATGCTATGCATATTCATACAACATCCTCCAATATCAAGTTTGGATTCATTTATCCTTCCAACCAATCCATTAAACCAAATTGATACATAGACATAAATAATCATCAATTCAATAGTAGATCACCATATCCACCTTCCATAACTCAATTACCATATCCACCTTCTACAATTCAATACAACCAAACCATGCAAAATAGTCCATAACCCTATTTCCATCATCTTTCAATAACAACCAATACATATAATCCTCTATCACACATATACATATGGAAAAGAACAAAGGCAAACAATATTCATACCTTAGAATTCACCTCTTGATTATGCAATACTATTTGCACAAATAATAGGTGTCGTTTGAAGCTCTCGAGATGACAAACGCAATTATCAGATTACTTTGGAATTTCTACGGTTGAATCAAAAGTAATTTAAAGGTCAAATTTGGCTAGGGTTTGTTATTTCTCAATGATTGATGATGAAAATGAGTTTTTGAACTCATACACATGTATGTATACACATATTCCCATTCGTAATATAATAGGAAATGACCAAAATACCTTTAAAATTTAAATAATGTCAAATCTGTCCTTTGGTGGACTGTTTTGATAAGCTAAAGTAGATCGACCATAACTCTTTGCTCTGATATGAGATTTGGGTGAAATTAGTATCGTTGAAAGGATAATTCAAAGGTATTTCATTTCATATAAAGTAGGCCACCCAGTTTTATGGTCGTTTGAAATTGACCCTAAAAATCTGTTTTGATAGGCTAAAGTAAAACGAGTATAACTCCTTACTTAGACGTTGGATTTGGATGAAACCAAATGAGTTGAAAAGAAGAATCAAAGATCTTTATTTTCATAGGTCGCAGATCTCCCAGTTCATTATACTAAGTGAGTTATGATCTTTTGAAGTTGACCCAAAAATTTGGCTGGCTTCAGTAGTTTCTGTGCAGGAAATTTTCTTGCACATTTACTATTCCCAAATATCCCGGCCACCATTTTATAGTTTCGAATGTGCTCGATTATATCCAAAACCTATCTATTTTTGGAAATCTTTATATCGTTCAAAAGCTTATTCAGTAACCTTCGCATGGAACCATCAACGGGCAAATTCTGGTATAAATAAAATAAAAAAATTAATTCCATATAAATAAGACCAATACACGTACTTGAATACACCAATACGCGTACTTGAATACAGGGTGTTACATAAAGGAACAAGTGAAGAAACTAGGCTACATTCACCACTCTATGAGCTTGTTTTACAAGCGTTATCTCAATCAGGAGCAGAAGTTAATGAACATGGGGTGGAGAAATGTTTCAAAAGAGATGATCCAAATTGTAATAGCCCTTCCATCGAAGAGTTGGTCAAAACCTTCAGCATTGATCGTTATCATGTGAGAATGCAGTGCGATGGTGCCATAGATTTAACGGGTGATTTCGTAGTGAAGTCAACCATGGGAAAATCTTTTGACGACTTTAGAAAAATACGTCGAGATCAAAAATTGGATTCTTATTTCAGGGAGAGATGCTTTGGGCAATATCTTGATTTGCTAGAGGACAATAATGCTCATTTCCAGATGAAAATAGTATATGATCTTCTCAAGCGTAGGTTTATAAATGAAAACAAAAATAAGATGGATAAGGTGTGAATAAATGACTATAGAATGCCTGTTTGTTTTGGTTGGAAGGAGTTTGTCATAGTTACTGGACTAAAATGTTATCCTCCTTCTTCTTCTCAAGTTATACCTACTCTAATCCAAAAAAAAGGACCCCGCACACTCAAAAAAGGCAAAGGCAAGTCGAATGATAATGATGACCTGGTGTCCATTGTTGGTCCAAGCTTCAAAAATAAAAAATTGATAGAAGCGTTGAAAGGTAAAGGACTTTCAAAGAAACACAAGCAATCATTGTGCTTGGTTTGGTTTGTACATAATATTCTTTGGGTGAGAGATGTTAACAACAACATAAGCCTCAATTTAGTAAATCTCTTTGAGGATCTAAAGGCATTTAACAGCTATCTTTGGGGTTATGAAAGCTTCAAAATGACTGTCAAATATTTGTTGACTCCATTAACGCCAAAGACAGTCAACTTATATGGCTTTTCATGGACTTTCATGGTAAATATTTCTTTTATTATGATATATTTTTTTTATTCAATAATACTTTTAATTTATTGGCGTTATGCTATAGGCTTGGGCATTTGAAGTCATTCCTTATTTGAGACAACAAGTAAACTACCAGGAAAAAGTTTTCTGTCCAAGAATCCTAAGATGGTTGTAGGCCAAAACTAATAAAAATGCAAAATTTCTTGATCTTTTCAATCCTCCAAGGAAGCAATAAGTCTAATTCTAATCAAGTTTTTGTTTTAATTAATGATTATTTTAAATGATTTCATCAATATTCTAATATATATATATATATATATATATATATTAATTTATTTTAGATTGTCCATCCGTGGCTTGTTCCGACCAATCAAGAGTTGAAGTTACCATTTTTTTACTTTACAGTTTGTGCAAATTTTATCGGACCCTGAGATCATTGATAGAGTAAAAATGGAATTGTTTAGAGCAACGGCCATCACAAGAAAAATAATTTTGGAGGGTGGGCTTGTTGTTGTTGATGATGTTAGTGGTAGTGGTGGTGGTGCTGCTGTTGGGGATAACGATGCTCTTTTTACAGTTTTTGAGATAACAAGCCATTATGATTATGATCATACTGGTACAAATTATTCCACTTCTAGCGAATGTTCTGCATGTAAATTTCATGACTGCAAGGCAAAACATGATGGAGGGATTAATGTTATTAATGCACTAACTGCTTCTGTAAAGGAAATGACATCTAAGAGAGGATTCATTCCATCAAAGAGGATTTCATATCCATACACTCCACTAGAGATCAAGGTGGCTAAAAGGAGAAGGAAAGATATTTCTAAGCCATCATCAAGCATCGAAAAAAGAAAAATTACAAAGCCTCTATCTTTATCTTGAAACGCCGTTGTTAAATGTACAAGGACCACAGAAGAGCAGCATGAGTTGAAGAAGGTGAATGTATATCATTTGTTCCAACAAATAAACAAGAACATATCTGTTTCAACAAGTGATACATCTTCTAAAAATTATCAAATAGATATATACACCTGTTGCAACTATTTTCTAAACTATTACATCAGATATATTATCTGCTGCAACATATGTACGTCTGTTTCAGCAAATCAAACAGGTTTTTGTATTGTTTTGATTTCTACCAATTAATGAATCTTATGTTATAACAGATGGTTCATTTGTTCAAAATTATCATACAACTCTGATTTACCTGTTCGAATTTGTCCCAACAGATGATCCATCTATTGCAACATAAGACTCATATGTTGCAACAGATAGATTATCTGTTGTATACTTCTAATTAGCATTGACAATTTTGGCTTTCAAGGTGGATGTCACAGTAGAAGCTACTGCTAAAGAGCATAATATCATAGTTGATAATCTATCAACTACTTCCAAAGAAGAAGAAAAAGTGGATCCTATCAATTCAGGAGAATGGAATAATTACCCATTTAAAGAGTTCAACATCTCGGATGAGGCTCCAAAAAACTAACAAAGTTGATTAATGACTATTCAGAATGGATTGTCGATGGGCTGTCAAAGCATCATGCTGGCAGGTACATAAATCAATTTTAAAGATATTGATTTATGCAATTCTTGCTGTAAGAACATGATATTAACACATATAAATCATTATGTAGAAAACAAAATGATGAACACTACAAAGTGAACGAATCGAGTCTTGGTTTTGATATGTTCGACTTTGTTGTTGCACATCTCGGAACAAAAAATTAGTTCTATTTGATATCACAGCCCCAAACTTACTGAAATAATAAGGTTTAAATGTCATACATATTACTATTAATTAATACTTTATTTAATTACATCTATGTATTAATTTTTTCATCACGTAATCTGAAATGTTTGATAATATATGCAGCACATCGATGTCAGTTTTTACTACCTCCGAAAGAAGGCCAAGTTGCAAACACAAGAACAATATAATTACATGACAGGCAATTGTTTGTACAAAGTTTACATCAATAATGCCTACGATAGGTATTGCCAATAATAACCGGACGTTTCTCGAAATGAGGAATGCTTCATTAACATCATCAAAGGTTTTAGTAGTCTGGCTGGCTTGCTTTGGCATTTGGTCAACGAAGTGTACATCCCAATCAATTGTGCTGATGAATTCCATTGGATGTTGGCTTTCCTCGTTCAAAAAGAAAGGCGTATCTGAGTTTATGACTCGATGTCGCGAAGGAGACATTTTGGACCGTCATTTGAGATACAAAAGCTGGTCAAAATATTGCCTACTTACCTTGATATGAGTGGCTTTTTGGACCATTGAAGTATACCGGGATAAAATGGGTAATCCATTTGATGTACAATATGTTGAAGGAATTTCTCAACAAACCATTGGTAGCCTGTAAATTTAAGTGTCATGATTTAGTTTCATTCCACAAATTTCACAACGTTTGCATTAACTACAAGATATGGATTATTTATTTTTTAAAAACATAAGGATTGTGGTCTTTTTGTTTTCGCATACGTCGAGTATTTGAGTGATGGATAACAAGTACCAAATAATGGACTTGATGTCGTATTACTCCGCAAAAGATATGATGCTCTTTTATAGAAATATGGAGAAACAAAAGTCCAAAAGCCGTACGCAAGCGACATTAAAGATCCACAACGACCAAAGCCAAATTTCGCAGCACTGGATGAAGAACAACTTGTCCATATTAAGTAGATCTTTATAGCTTGAGTCCTAAATGTAATAACCTATCCTCCTTGGTTTAAATTTAACTTGTTGATTTATTTGTAGAGTAGATCATTTGTACCCATAATAATTTTTTTACATTTTATTTATTTGTTGAGTTATTTCATGTAATTTTCGAAGGCTTCAAATTATTTTATACTGTCTATGAATATAATTCAATCCTTAGTTTTGAACTTTTTAATTGAAATAGAATACTAAATTCAAAGATCGCAATAGATAATACATCTGCTGTAACAGATAACATATCTTATCTAAACAGATTTAGACATACGTTACAACATGTAGGTCATCTGTTGGAAATTATATAACAGGTCTTTCTTCTTTTTTGATTTGTTCCAACAAATTATCTATCAGTTGCAACAGATAGATTATATGTTGCAACAGATGATATATCTGTTAAGACAAACAGACTGGAAACATCTGCATAATGCAACAAATGACCAACCTATTCCAACAGATATTGTTATCGTGTTTGTATATGTCTTTGTACATATTTTTTTTATACACGAGCTCCAACCATTTAGTCAGTACCCCATAATCCCAAACCTCTTGCATCTTTACCACAACGGTGTCGTACATACCTGCCATTTTTGTATTGAACAGCAAGCACTCGATGTATGCAAGCGAGTACAGCCAGCAAGCTGCACCAATTTTATTTTTTTGGAGATGGATGTTCTTATTTTGACGTTGAAAATCACATGATTCCTTCATAAAGACTTTCGCTGGAAAATGATCCATCAGTTTACTATGTATCAACAACTTAGGGAACAACTTCAAGAGTGGCTGCACATGGGTTAAAAATGTGTTCTTATTGAAGACAGGTAAGTAGTATCTCAACAGCGAGAAAATATTTGACTTCCATATTCATGACTTCAAGGATTCTCTTTGCCTTGGTCCAGCTCTTGCCGTGTGGATTTGGCCTCTTCCCTCTAACATAGTTAATCATGTCTTTATCCCATTTGAACATATAAACTAACGTATCAAATCTTCGGCCATCGGGACCAGCTCGCCTACAGAGATCATCGTACCTACTCTTGAAATTATTGTAGAAATTGAGGTCCATTATCCTATCGACAACATCATAAGCATCCGGCTACGCTAATTGCCTGCCCCTTATGAGGCAGAGAATTTCATCAACATACTGTGGTATAAGAAGATAATTTTTGAATAGGTTAGTAATTGTAAAGAAGGAAAACACAATGGAAAGATTCTGTTGCAGAGGGTTCTCTGAATCATTTCACAGATTACCCAGCTAACGCAACTTATGCAATAGATGTGTATTATCTTGCAACAGAATACCTAGCTGTTGTAACTGATTACACATTTGTTGCGTACTTCTTCTTCATGGAGTAGATTGGAAGGCTAGGTTAGCAAAAGTAAACTTACATTGTCCACGTACCACTCACGCATATTGGTCATACTCATGAAGTCTTGGGCGTCAAATAAATTCATGGTGTATTCTTGTGGAGGTTTCGTCTTGTCAGTCATGATTTTTTCTAGTTCCTTCTTCTCTTCGTCGCCAAGTGCCGCGTATATGTCCACCTTCTTCAGCGGTTCCTGAACTTCAACAATTCTTGGAGCAGGAGGAGTTGAATTTTTTTTTGTTTTCAGAATGGAGAGTATTTGTCTAATGTTTCTTCTCTTCCTCCTAACTGCTACTATAGGAGTGTATAGATCCCTCAACTTCTTGAATGGTATGACACCCCTCTTAGATTTCAACTCCTCGGCAGCTTCAGTAATAGCCTCTAGTTTTTCAAGAAGTTTATCCTCTCTGTCCTTGCATACTTTGCATTTGTAATGAGAACATAAGGGTGAAGAGGGGTGAGAGGGACCTGTGCAAGGGGTGTTTTCAAACGTATTTATTTTTTCCTAAGCACCAACATGCTCATAATCATGACTGGTATCTGGATGATTGACACCATCATCAACAACTCCACCAGTAACACCCCCAAAAGAAGCACCCAGATTTGTTGCAGTAGGTTGGTCATGAAGAGCCTCAACATTAGGCTGACCTTTCCTAACTGCTCTTCTTATGGCTATTGCTCCAGCCAATTCCTACTTTATTAACTCTACAATTGGGTCTGTTGTTGTATCAACAAGACCTAGAGTAATAAAAGAAGTCATCCCCAACTCCTGCTCAGTAGGTACGATCCGAGGATGCACAACCTATAAAAAATAAATACATTTAAATCATATAATAATTTACAGTCATTTGGGTTACATGTTAACACAGATAACTTATGCAACAGATGATCTATCTGTCACAACAGCTGATCCGTATGCCATAATATATTAATAATATATATCATCAGATTACCTATCTGTTGCATAATTTGCAGTAGATGGGTAATCTGTTGAGTTGGGTTCAGAGAAAAAAAGCAATAGATGGTTAATCTATTGCAAAATATGGATCGTCTATCGCAATAGATTACCATCTGTTGCACCAGTTGCAGTTGATAGGCAATCTGTTGCAACAGATGACCCATCTGTCGCAACAGATGGCACATCTATTTCAATATATTTCTGTGAGGTAAATTATTTTAGTTGAAAGAAGACGTACTGCAACCTAAGGATCCTTGGATGAGAAATCTCATTCGGATAATTCTTGAACTACCTTCGGAGGAGAGGAATGGCTTCAAATTCCCAAGCCTAAAAAAATGCAAATAGGAAGCAAGCAAAAAAAAGTCATAATAACTATTTTCAATATAAATTAATGGATGAGTAAAAATAGTGATCAATTTTACCATAAAAGCCCAAGGAAAGCCATATAATGTGATCATCCTTGTGGATAGCTTTGTCAGTAAATATTGGATAGTCAAGTAGTAGCTATCATATCCCCAGGGATAATCATTGAATTTCTGAAAATCATCAACAAGCGCCAACAAATCATCTTCTATGAATTTCCTGACCTCTCTTGCCAATAAAATGGAATGGACAAACCAAACTAAGCACAATTTCTCCCTATAGTGCTTTGGTATGTTTTTATCCTCGAGATCTGCTATCAAATCCCGCCGCTTTGTAGCTACGTCGTCCAAAATGCCCAAATACCCATCTTTTTTCCCTTGCATTTGTTGGACCCTTTATGGGGTATTATCTTGATGAGAGGTTCTTCTGGACGATCGTATCTCAAGCCCGTCACTATAGAAAACTCTTTCAATCCAAAACAAACTGGCATGCCACAGTAGTTGATCCAGATTTCATCCATCTTTTTTTCGCCCTTCTTCTAATCTTTATCATCCCCCACGTACTTGATTTTGCGCTTGAGAATACCATATACCATGCTCATTTGGAAACGGAGAGTGAGGTCCTCAGGCAGCTTAAGAAAGTATGCAAAGTAGTTCTTCTTAAAAAGTTTGTCTATGTTTTCATTCTTCATAATACTCCTAAATTCATCAAAACATTTCCCCAACTGACATTTAATTACAAGATCACCAGTTACTTCTTTAGGGTGATCCATCGACATCGCAACTCGAAACTAGTCGATACTAATAGTTTTGGTAGGATCATGCTGGGATTTTGATTTTAATTCACGCCCCATTGGTGAGAAGGAGTTATCACTTTCCTCAACTTCATTTTACCCAAACTGAGATTATTCAGGAAGTTCCTTCGAATATATCTGTACTCTAGCCTTTTTTGTTAGGTGACTAGAAAATGATCCATTTTCAGTTTCTTTTCTTTTGGGATACATTTTTTAACTACAAAAAATAGAAAAATAAAAAACACATTGCATTTGATGTTTGCATAATATTTTTTAAAAAAAAGGTAAGACAAATTTCAATAAATTATTCTATGCCACATTACAAAAAAAAAAATACTCCAACGGATAACCCATCAGTTGGAAAAGATGATGAATCTATTTGAATACCTATTTAATATCTCCCAACAGATCTTCCACCTGTTGCAATAGATGGACCACCAACACCACAACCAATGCCACTAAGACCACCACCAATGTCACTAATACCAACACCAAGACCACCAACACCACTACTAAAACCACAAATACCGACACCACCACCAACACCACAAACACCATCCAATAATACCACGACAATCAACAAAACACTGAGACTAAAACTAAGGTTTTGTTAGGTGCTTCCTACATTTTTAGCATCAAAACTCAAAATTGTTAACTCATTCTGAAAGATAATACAACTAAAAGTCTTATTTTTTATAATTAACTAAAAAGCCATAATTTTTAGAATAAAGAACAAATGTAGAACTCTTCTCAAACTCTATTACCTACGAAGACAGAGAAAACGACAGATATAAGCGAGAATAAAGTCAAAAATAACAACTATGTGGTCAAAAATGGAAAGAAAATCAATCTATTTTGAAGGGTTGAGCAATATGTTGATTAGTTATTGTCTGTATTGTTGAGAGAAAGAGAGAGAGAAGAGCAAGAACTTCAGATTTGAAATCAGAAAAAGTTTTTCACGTAAATGAATGATTTGTATGGGTTGATTTGTAACTTTGGAAAAGAATGACAAGTTTTAAAATTATTAATTTAGTCTAAATTGATCTTAATTAATTTTTAAAATTTTAACAGAATAGTTTTTAAAATATTAAGTTAATGAGAATCTTTTCAACTCAGAGTGATCGATTAATGACTCGGGTCATATGAACGCAATACCAACACCATGCAATTGCAAAGACTCAACTAAAGTTATAGTTGACCCTATGAACTATTCATCCCTAGTTCCACCTAAATCAATTTACATACTAGCTTAAAATTAAATTAATGAGAATCTTTTCAACTCCGAGTGATCAATCGACTACTCGGGTTGGGATGAACGCAATACCAACACCATGCAATTGCAAAGACTCAATTGAAGTTGTAGTTGACCCTATGAACTCATTCATCCTTAGTTCCACCTAAATCAATTAAGATACTAGCTTAACATTAAGTTAATGAGAATCTTTTCAACTCAGAATGATCGATCGATGACTCGGGTCAGGATAAACGCAATACCAACACCATGTGATTGCAAAGACTCAATTGAAGTTGTAGTTGACCCTATGAACTCATTCACCACTAGTTCCACCTAAATTAATTTAGGTACTAGCTTAACATTAAGTTAATGAGAATCTCTTTAACTCAGAGTGATCGATCGACGACTCGGGTCGGGATGAACGTAATATCAACACCATGCAATTGCAAAAACTCAATTGAAGTTGTAGTTGACTCTATGAACTCATTCATCCCTAGTTCCACCTAAATCAATAGTAATGAAATTTGTTGCAACAAACGACTGAGTTATTAGAAATTTTCAAACAGATATTCATATCTATTGCAACAGATAACATATCTAATTTAATTATCAAATAGACATTTACATCTATTGTGACAGATAACTGAGTTGTTGGAAATTTTCAAATAGATATTGATATCTGTTGTAATAGATGACATATCTAATTTATTATCAAATGGACATTTACATCTATTGTCACAAATGACTGAGCTGTTGGGATTTTTCAAACAGATATTGCTATCTGTTCAACAGATGACATATCTATTTGAAACTATTTTTTTCTTTTAATTTTAAAGCAAGCTTTTGTCCGAGTAGATAAAGTAGTACTGCTAAAGGCAGTAAATAATATTTCTTGGATAACTCAAAAATCTCATTGAGTAGTCTTATATTGTCTTTTCAATGTCACTGTCTTCCTCGATCCCCTCAAATTATTGATGAATATTAATTAATGAATATTGAAACCCACGTCTACATATATCTAGAATTATCCCATCTCTCCTTCGGTCCTAAATTTATTTTACTCATCTCTCATCTTTTTCTTTCTCTCCTCTTTAGGGTTATCATAGCCTTTTTTTCTCTCTTTTCTCTTCTCTTTCACATAAAGATTCTTTCGGATCTAAACTGATCCATATCTTTCCTCGACTAAAATTGTTGTTTTGATCCCTTTTTGACATTAAGGTATGGTTCACTATTGCTCTTTCATTCTCGTCTTCTTCTTTACAAGTTATTTACATCTATTTTTTATTTAATTTCCATTTACCCATATCATATTTATTTACAAATTTTGAAGGAACTTTTAAGTGTAGAATAAATGAATCAAGGATTTTTATTACAATATGCAAAAAAAGTCATCTGTTGGGAGAAGTTTAAAAGCCTTGTTGGCAGTATTATTTTTTTAGATATATTTTATTTGTTTATTTGTTGTTGATGTTGTTATTGATATTGTTGGTGGGGTTGGCATTGTTGAAACTTGTGGTGTGGTATTGTTGATGGTGTTGGAACAAAGGATGTTGCTTCTTTGTTGTTGATGGTGTTGGAACAAATGATGTTGTTTCTTTGTTGTTGATATTTTTTATTTGTTGTTTCTTTGAAGTTTATGTTATTGTTGATGTTGCAACAGAGGGAGTAGCTATTGGAACAAATCAAACCACCAACAAAGCTGGTTTGATGTATTCTAATAGACTCTACATCTGTTGTAACAGACTCCACATCTATTGCAACAGACTCCACATCTGTTGCAACGAGCTCCATATCTGATGCAACAAGCTCTACATTTGATGCAATAGACTCTATATCTATTGCAACAAATGGATAATGTTCTTTTTGTGGCCTCATTTTTTCCTCTTCTTTGTAGATATAAGGAACTGAAAGTTGATCAAATTTTGCCCGACCAATATAAGAGGTTGCAGTAAAGATAGGTTCAGAGGAATAAGATGCTTGCAGATCTAACTTCATATGTGGGAGGTATGTATTACTGATAATGTTATTGTGGAAACACATATAGAGTACACAGATTTTGTGAATATTGTTTTTATCGTTTGGTTATTGATCATTCAAACAAGATATCTGTAATTTTACAGATAGTTTGGTAGGTCCGAACTGATAAGGCTTAAGGACCATGAATATAGTTCAGATACCCTATTAAGATTTAATGTCGGTTGTTGCTCATGTTTATGTGTCAATCATTGTGAAGGGATATAATTTTGGTGGCATTGTAAAAAGATTCAATATCTATTGGACTAACTTTTAGGGTGCATTGGACCCTGAAAGGGCCTTCGAAGCCTCTCACTGCTTCAACCAAGAACAAAATCAATATAGTTATTGCCCTAACCCAAATTTATATGGTTGGGTTGCTCGGGGTGATGATTATATGCCAAAACGTGCGGTAGGAGAATGTCTTTGAGAGAAAATGGGTGGGTGATAAAAGACCATAACATCTAAGAGCTAATTGAAGAGGATACACAGGGTAGAAAGTAACTTCTAGCGAATCTGACCGATGAAACTATCTTAGAACATAAGAAATTTGTATCAAGTGCAAATATAAAATTGTATCCGGTAATGAAAAATCCGTCTATTGTTTCTCTAAAAGAAAAATAGTGCATATGGTCTCTTTGCTAGGGATATGCGTCTAGGAAGCGTGGTCAGAATTATCAACTAGATAGAAAATAGCAGAAGACCGAGAAAGCAGACTTACGAGCATCAAGGGTTGAAATGATGTACAGTAAGTCTAAAAAACTTACGCCAATAAAACTGCGGTTACAATAAGAAATCTAAGCAAATGGGGCAATTTTTGAATTTTAAATTGCATCTCACGCCTTCTTGTTTGTGGTTCCAATTAGGTCCACTATTGTTAACTTGATCAAAACCACAAATGAGATTGAAAGACAGTTTGACTGTCACTATTTCCTTAGCAGTATGGATATAATTTATTATGTTTTGTAGCCTTAGCATGCTTTGAATATATCTTGGAAAAGATTAGAGGCTTGCTGTCGTATATGAAATTTGATAATTTTCAAGCTTGCCTCCAGCTTGTTGATTTGGTATTCAAGCTTGTCGTTGCCGTCTTTGAAATTGGTATAGAGTTCCTGATCTCTTGTGAGCTCGACCAGGAACACTATTTTTGAAGTTGTAGAATTCTAAAAGCCCTTCAAAATACCTTCTTCAGAAGCCTTAAAGGATACATGTAGGGTCGTCGTGTATGTTTTAAGGTCAAAATGTGTTGATGCACAGTCAAGATGTGGTCCCAACAGTTAAATAGCTCACTTTCAACGAGTGTTGCTCAATGCAGCTTACTCAACCAACCTTCAAAGGATTTTATAAATTTATAAGCAAGGAGTTACGTAACGTTTGATTTAAACTGACTCTACCAAGCCTATCAAGAGATATTGAGAGATTACTAGTCATGCCTTCTAAAGACTTTCGCTCTAGCAAGAATTTTTACTGACGGTGTAGACTTTTGCATGGTGGATATCTTGTCATCCACAAAAATTCTTGCTAGAGCGAAAGTTTTTAGAAGGCATGACTAGGAATCTCTCAATATCACTTGATATTTAGAGATTGCTATTGATTCCTTCTAAAGACTTTTGCTCTGGAAAGAATTTATGCTGACAGTGTAGAATTTTGCATAGCAGATATCTTGTCATCTATATTGGAGAAAAGCGGTCAGCAGAAAGTCTAAGAATTGAGCTCGTTTGATTTGTCCACTAACTCAGGCAAAGTTTTTTGATAGGGTAATGAGCCTGGAGTTACGTAACGTTTGACAGGCTTGGTAAAGTCAATTTAGATCAAACATTGCGTAACTCCTTACTTATTAATTTATCAAATCCCTTGAAGGTTGGTTGAGCAATCTACATTGATCAACGCTCGATAAAAGTGAACTATTCAACTATTGGGACCATATCTTGACTGTGCATCAACACATTTTGACCTAAAACAAATACAGCGACCCTCCGTGTATCCTCTAAGGCTTCTGAAGAAAGTGTTTTAAAGGCTTTCTAAAATGCCACAATTTCGAAGGAGAAAGTGTTCCTAATCGACTTCACAAGAGACAAGGAACTCTATACTGTCACACCTACTTTTTCTAACCAAGAAGATTATTTTTTAAGTTTCGAAAGGGTTTTCATTATTAAGTGACAAAAATAAAAATTTGTTCTGAAAAAGGATTATTTATATTCAAAATTCAGAGTCGTCACTTGGCATAATCCGGTGTGCCAAGTCACCTTTGTAAAATCCTTTTCAAAATGCTTTGACTCTTTAAGACTGGTTTACGAACAGAGATTTTGAGTAAGAAATTCTGTTGACCGAGGGGAAGGTGTTAGGAACTCCTCGATCTCGTGGTTCGACCTTGGTCGCTCGGTGGAATGTATCTGCTAATTTTGACATTACGAATCTATAAACCACATAAGACACACAACAATTAAACAAAACAAATGGGAATCCAAAAATTAATGTCCAGTCCAATTATTACAAACCCAAAATAAAAAGATAAAAAGGTACATAAATGTAAACCTACACTAATCCTAAACTACGCTTCATCAGGTGTCTCGGATCTTGATCACGAACATCTTCCACTAACATAATACGTCGGGGCATTCCCCGGTGAATGAATACAAATGACCATGGGGCATTCCCCGGCTAAATGAATACAGTTGATAAAATGCAATAAAAATGGAGAAAGTCACTCAACACAAACATTTACACATTCGATGATTAGAATCCTACGAGTTGCCAACTCCAAAACCTAGAATTTGCCTATCAATTTGGGCCTAAACATGATACTATCGTATTCAACAATTAACAAAATAATCAACATTCACCAAATCAATCTTTCAATTTCCAACCCCTTAATTTCATGCTCAATCAATGATTAACACATGCTTCCATTATCAATTCACTTTTCAAAGTCTGAAACCAACATCAACCAACTCACAATAAGGATTCAAACATAACAAACACACAAATCATTCACAATTACGTAAAAATTAAAGAAAGAAGAGATAGAATTGGACCTCAATTTTTTATTTCAACCCCAAATTGTTCGACAAAGCTTCCACCGGAATATCAGTATTGAACCTCAATAGCGACTACCTCAACAACACCAAACTCGACCCCAAATAACCTCGAAACTCTAGACGTCGACAAGAAAAATCTAAACGACGAGGACCAAGATGAAGAATGGGATTTTGGTCTCAAAAAATAGAAGAAGCTTGAGGTTGGGCTTGATTAATTGACTATTTCTGCTGCTGTTTCAGCGTTTTGGGATGGAATGGGACTGGCAGCTTCACCGGAGATGGGGACGGGTTATCATTTCTATCACACCGGAGCTGCGACGTGCTAGACAGTCCATTAAATGGGTCACCCCGGATAAATTTCACCGGTGGAAGACCGCAAAAAGGGAATAGCGATCTGTAAGGTTGTGAATGACCCATTTTCGTGGGGGTATTCCAATTCTGATTCTGGCAAAACAAACCCACCAGAAAACAGTCGAATCTACCCGTTTTCTCTTACCCAAACCACTCGTTGTTCTCTGCTCTCTCGCTTAAATATCTCTTTTTCCTCTCCATTTGTTGATTTTCGATCACCTTCTCTCGTAATCTCTCTGATTCTCCTCTCTCCCTAATGCTCTCTCTATTTTTTTGCTTCTATCTTCCGTTCCATTCCCAACCCTATGTTGATGTGTCGTGTATGGTGTGAGACTTTTGAGATGAGCGATGGTGTGTTGTGCGTATCAGTGATTAGTGTAGATGTTTGTGAGTTTTTGTGTCATGACCCGAACCTAGGCCCTAGCCGTGACGAGCATCCCGAACCATGAAGGCCCGGAACACCTATTCTCTATCTGGTTATCATGCACAACATTCGTAGTCATAATAAAATGTGGAATTGAAACTGAGTACGAAATACATGGTCAAGTTCTGCAACATTTCTGAATAATACTATCTGACATCAGTCTGTGAAATCTCTACTAAGAACACAAATATCTGTCTGAAAAGAAACTGGGACAAGGCCCCCAGTAAACCAAAAACATAATAAATAAGATAATGTCTGACATAATTAGGCCTTCCGAATAATAGAAGGCTCACCACTGCGAGATCAAGTCTGCAAATCCGAGAATGTCTACTGAGTAGCTGGACCCCTAGACTGTGCCTTAGGACCGTGAAGAGGGGGGGTCAGCACAAAAGTACTGGCACGCGAAGCAATCCAAAAATAGTATAATGGAACATACATACATATATATATATATATATATATATATATATATATTAAGTGAAAGTAATTTTTCATCAAGACATCATGTATAAAACGGTTTCCGAAAAATACATGGGCACTTTCTGAAAACATGTAACCTGCCTGTTCATTTCAAATCAAGATCTGTGTTTCACTTCTGAGTTAGGTGGTATTCCCCTACAAGTCTGATATTCCACGGGCTATATGGAATCCGCCATTGACTCGATGGGGAAGCCCCCAACCCAAGTGTGCCGCAAGGGTTGGAGTGTCTGAGTCTGATACGCCACAGGACATTTAAGTCAGCGTATAATAGTATACCCGGGTCGGTAAACCACGGTTTTAGGCAATGAGTCGCTTGAACTCAAGCACTCTTCGGGTAACCACCTAACATCTCTGTATGCCCATTTTTAACCTTTTCTGTACATGCAACATTCTGAATGTCTAAAATCATGAAAGTCTAAAATATCTGTTAGTCTGAGTCTGATATGGCGTTAGTTTGAATTGGTATCATCATACCAAGACATTGCAAGTCATGATTTTTCTGAGCCATAATGTATTAAGCAAGAGCTTTCATTCAAAACATAGTTTAGACCACCAAAACATGTAGCTGATGTAAAGGCTTTCATATTCCAAAACTTAAAGTTCAATTCATGCAGAAATTTCATCAAACACCTGGTGGTCAAATGTCTTTAGCAAGTTCATGTATTCAAAATTGAAACACATTCATTCATATATGTATATAAACTGTCAAATCGCTTTGGAGATGGTCAAAAGACCAAAATAATGATGTTAAAACATCCTATACATAAATATATATACATAATTTAAAACCCCATTCTAAAACATGATTTTTTTCTATGCCCATGAGAATTTAGGAAAAAATCCGCGTACCTCTATTTCCAAGGATAATAGATGTTTCTTGAAGCTTGCGGATTGGTGATTCCGAATATGTAATTATCTTCGAAAACCTACGGTCGAATCTTGAACTATTTGGGTTTTTATTTTGAAACCCTAAGGAGAATTCTTGAGCAATTTTGGAAAAGTATGTGTATTATGGTGTTTGAGGGATTAAATCCCGTGTTGGTGGTATATATAGGGGTGGAGGATGACCAAAATACCCCTAAGGAACAATTAAGGTCAAATCTGTCCCTCAGTTGACAGTTTGATAGGCTGGAGTAAATCGATTATAAATTTTTACTCATATATTCAAATTGGATGAAACCAACTTCATTTTAAACAGGACTCAAATAGATTTCGTTTTATATATTATATCTCACACAGTTCATTATATACAGGGAGTTATGATCGTTTGAAATTGACCCAGAAATACTGAAAACTGGGCAATAGGCTATGCGTTTTGCTACTGTTTTGAAATCCAAACGCAGCCTTATGCATTCCGAAAAATTTCAAAACCTATCTGAGATGTACTATGAGCTTTCCCGGTCATAACGCAACTTGAAAATCTAAAAACAAATATCGGAAAGGTTGAAAAGTTGTATCCCGAAGATTGCCAGCTAAAATGACACTAAGTCCTCATTACACTCACAAAAAATTTCAAGTTTTTAAGTCTAAGGGCACTCTATTAAAGGCTAATCCATGCACGACTTTTATGGGGTGTTACATTTTGTGAATGTGATCTCTATGGAAATTGAGAGTGTTGCTGTGTTGTTATTGTGTAGAAAAGCAATCCCTGGGTGTGTTCTGTTTTTTTGTGTTAATGGTGATCCCTTTCTAATGGTTTGTAGGTGAGAATATATATCCCTCTGCTTACTCCCCTCTATCAGTTTTGTGTGTGTATACATATAACAGTGAAGTGAGGTTAGGGTAGTGGGGTATGTGGGGGTTGGGTTGGGTAGTGGTGAGGATGGGGTGGTGATGTGTCTATTTTTAATTGGGAGAGGTTGTTAATTTGTTATCATAAGAATATTTTGGATTAAGTTGGTAGGGGATTTGTTATTTTTTGTATTTTTATGGGATATAATCATATAGTTGAGGGTACACGGTAGGATAAGGTAAAAAATGGAAAAAAATTCTTTCGGGGAGAGACATAATTATGTGTCTACATCATGCCCCTCTTTGCATGTAAACACAAAGTGTTTTCATACAAAGAAGTAGACAATGAGATAAAATTTTTACCCGACCATTATTCAGAGGAAGAAATAAAATAAAAAAGGACAACCGAGTTGGAGAGTCGAGTGAGGTCCCGTCGAGGTTCCGGTCCGCGACTCTGTCATTACATCAAAAATGAAGATTACAAGTTAAAACAAAAATGAAATTACAAAATCCTATCTACGCAGCTTAGTTTGGACTCTTGACTTGAGTTTCATCACCCTATTCTCCAGGCAGGCTCCTGACTTGCAATTTCTTCACCTTGTTGCTTGATTTTTAATTTCTTAACCCTATTCTGCAGGCGGGCTCCTAACTTGCTATTTTTCAATATGTTTAACTTTCAATTTCTTCACCTTATTGCTTGACTTTCATGCATTCGTCGTGTTTTTCAGGCGGGCACCTGACAATTGAAAGTTGACAAGGAAGTGTGTCTCCCAACAAATGCCACTTGAATCATGCAAGGAAATGTGTCTCCTTACAAATGCTTGAATTACCCAAACAAGGAAGTGAATCTCCCAATGTTACTTAAATTACCCTGATAAGGAAGTGCATCTCCTTACAAATATCGCTTGAATTACCAAACAAGGAAGTACGTCTCCTCACAAATGCCGCTTGAATTACCAAATCAAGGAAGTGTATCTCCTTACCAATGCTGCTTGAATTACCTAAACAAGGAAGTGCATCTCCTTATGATACCGCTCGAATTACCAAATAAGGAAGTGCATCTCCTTACCAATGTTGCTTGAATTTTCATTGATTCACCTTATTCTTCAGGCGGACTCCTGAAATCACATCAAAAATAAAAAGAAAAGTATCCCAAACAAAGATTATTGTAAAAAGATTTCATTTTGCCAGAAAAGTGAAGTTCCAAACACCAGAATTAAATATTTCCCCCAGTTTATCATCAAAGGACTTTTGTGAAAGTCACATCACTATAGGAATAAAGGAGGATGACTCGACTAAAAGGTACGTCTGATAGGAATCAAAGGAATTGACTCGACTAAAAGGTAAGTCTTCTAGGGGTCAAGGGAAATGACTCGACTAAAAGGTACGTCTTATAGGAATCAAAGGGAATGACTCGACTAAAAAGTACGTCTTCTAGGGGTCAAGGGGAATGACTCGACTAAAAAGTACGTCTTCTAGGAATCAAAGTGAATGACTCGACTAAAAGGTACGTCTTCTAGGGGTCAAGGGGAATGACTCGACTAAAAGGTACGCCTTATAGGAATCAAAGGGAATGACTCGACTAAAAGATACGTCTTCTAGGGGTCAAGGGTAATGACTTGACTAAAAGGTACGCCTTATAGGAATCAAAGGGAATGACTCGACTAAAAGGTACGTCTTCTAGGGGCCAAAGGGAATGACTCGACTAATAGGTACATCTTATAGGAATCAAGGGAGATGACTCGACTAAAAGGTACGTCTTAGAGAAATCAAAGGAGATGACTCGACTAAAAGGTACGTTTTATAGGAATCAAAGGGAATGACTCGACTAATAATTACGTCTTCTAGGAGTGAAGGTTCAATTTAAGAAGTGTATCACTCAACAAATGAAAACTGAAATCCCTGGACAAGGAAGTGTGTCTCCGAGGGATATAAGATGATGAATTTTTACCATGATTTAATTATCAAACCTGTGCAGTAACATTGCTTCCTGCATTTTTAAAAGTGAGAAATTACAGGCCTTGATGTTTAGGCTTTGAAATCCTTCATTTGAAGGTAACATGTGTTCCTGTTTCATGCAAAGAAAGGTTATGAGTTTAAAAAAATGGTGTCTTGTTTGTGGCTTTGGCTTTCGTGGAAAACGCTCTTGCTGTCATGACATTTAACCTTGTTTTCCAACCATTAGCCTGTATCATTGACTTGCTGCTTCATTGACCAAACTCAGATTATTAAGAGTGACTGAGACAAACACAGCATCTCTGCTTTGTCATGCTTCTCAGATAGACCCCTTGGAACCTTTGTATTTCATGAGTTTCCAGACTTCTCTGTTGCCAAAAATTCTATATACCCTTTTTGGCTCACAATCATGTCTCTTTCATGTGCTAGCTTTTGTCTTGCTTTGTGCAATTAATGAAGCTGGTAGCTAGTTTTGAAATCTTTTCTCACTTGTTGTGACACAGACTTGACTCGAAGACAAGAAAAGAAAATATAATGACAATTTTTATTTGGATAACTGACTCAAGAAAGATAATCAAAAATAAAGAGAAGAAATAAAAGACAATGAATGTCCCCATTTGAAACAAAGAAACGACAAATTCATCAAAAAAATGATAGTCAACTATAATAATTATGCCATGCATTTTGGATTAAGCAGCTTGATCTTTTAATCCAAAATTTCTACCAATTTTTGTTGAGTTAACGACCTTGAAACTGAGTTACTTCCTTAGCTTAATTGCATTTATGACCTCATTCGGCTAGTGTCTCCTTGAAGGGTTTTCACCAATAAACCTCTCTCATTTTTTCTCTCATCTCACCATCGCCTTATGGTGCCCGTGAGGGTTTTCCCCAATAAGACTCTCATTTTTATTTCTCTCAACTTATCATCGCCTTACGGTGCTTGCGAGGGTTTTCACCAATAAGACTCTCTCATTTTTATTTCTCTCTTGATCCCTTATACTGAGGAACATAAGTAGTTCCCAAATGCATCATCATATCCATTGCATGCTTAGCCTTAACATCCTCAAAGATTGATCTGAAGGTCTTTCTTTGGTTGTAACTTGACTTTTGGATAGGGTTAGAAAGAAAGGATGGCATAAGGCCCAATCGACACTTGAAGTGGGGTGGGACTTTCAACTTTGGATTTGACTCAAATGATGAGGATTAACCCATGCCCCAATTTCTTTTGACTGGGCAATTCTAAATTTATTTATTTGGTTGGACTGAGCCCAGAATAGGGAAGCATACGTATCTCACCCTCGAGAGAGGAGAATCAGGTCATGCGTAGTTCTGGCAGCTTGTTCATTCACTTGATTCTATTTTTTTTCTGTTGTTGACTCTTTTTCTCTTTGGGACTTTTCTGACTTTATTTTTCTTGACACTCATCTTTTCTTTCATTTTCGGCACATTTTTTTTGAATTTTGTTGACTCTATCTTGATTCCAAAAGAGGGGTATGAAGAAAATAACACTAAGGCCCAAATGGTGTAAACAAAGGATGATACAATGTTTAGATAGCAGAATGAAATGCATTCGTCATATCAATCCTTGAAAATGCTAGTACATAGCATGCCATGCGAAAGTGCACGATCAAGATCACTTATGAAATATTTTACAACACTAACTTGCCCCGAGCATGTGTTCCACTTCTTTCTTATACACTTGTCAAACATAACACTCCACCATTGTTGTACATCCCTCAACATTGAATGACTCATGATTTTGGTAGAGATACTTTTCTTCCCGTTTCTTTTGATATAAGATCACACATTTCTTGTTTGACCTAATTGGGACATGCCTTTCGATTGATGACCAAGTTATCCTTGTGATTCTTAAAATAAATGTCTTAATTTTCAAAGAAGGCTTCAACTTGATCACCAAATGCCTCAGCACTCTACCAATTTTCTCAAATGCTCTCTTTTCTTAACTTTAACTCTCTGATTCAATGTTCATGCTTAAATTGGATTTTAAGATCTGGCTGAAAATTCCATTAGCATGTCATATCACTAGAGTCAACATAAAATGTACTGTGGAAATTAAACAAAGAAACACATCTTTAAAATACAAGGAAAAAGGGACACTCTATTTAATTAAAATGAAAGATGGAAGGGTTTGAACATAACAAAAAAAATAGACAAAACAAGATAGATCCCGAACTACAACCCTAAAATAATTTGAATAACAGAAAATAAAATAAAACAAACTACCAGACCTCTTCCTAATGATGAGAGGGGTGACTTCTCAATTTCTCAGCCTGACAACTTGTCACGCCCCAAAATCCCATCGGGCCGGACTGGCACCCGAAGCCGAGAAGGCCCAGGAGAACCCGTTCAAATACCTGTACTTTCACTTACATGTCACCAAAAATTTGGGAAGCACTTTGTTACATATAGAAGGGTCTAATTCCCTGTATCAGCACAACACGCACAAATATATATATATAATACTTGGCCGTCGGGGCCACCACATATACAAATATAACATCACTATATAAACTCCCATGACTTTACCCTTCCTTATGTCTACAAAGCCTCTAGGATATACATGACATAACTAGGGTCGGGACAAACCCCCGCCTACACATGACTCCTGTACAATAACAAAACATAAGGAACCGACTCGGAAAGCTCCGAAGAAAACTGGAGCTCACCAACAGTAGTTGTATGACCTGGCTCCTACTTGTGCGGTGTATGAGCTGAGGTACCTGTGCCTGCAGCATGAAATGCAGGTCCCCCGTGAAGGACGTCAGTACGAAATATGTACTGAGTATGTAAAGCTTTAAATAACCATATGCGATATAGGGGATCAAGAAAATCAGACGCAAGTGAATAAATCATAATAGAAGTGAACCACACTTCATAAACACTTTTAGGATCATGTACATTATCATTAATCTGAATTGGGTTCTTGAATTCAAACACATTTGTGGAACGGTATATATTCGTTCATTTCATTCTTTACAATTATCATTCGCCATTACCTCCTCCTCCCGAACCTCCAACCACCTAACAATAATCAATACTGTATCGTACTGTGACCATTAGGCTGCCCCCAGTACTTATCAACTGTAATCATATCAAGTATCGGGATCGGCCCATGCTAGGCTTAAGCCCCTGAGCTACCACCCACACGTATATCAAGTAACACACATAAGAGATCTTTCCAATAACTTAGTTCAAAATCTTGAGATTATTACATTAGTGTTCATGCCAATATAGTACCTTTGGAACAATGATACATCAATAGGAATCAAGTAATAGACCTTCTATACAATAACGATGTAATAAAGACTCATTAGTACATCAACAATGTGTTTCAGAATCATCAATATCACAACAATGAAATAGGAGCCTTTTGGTATATCAATGAAACATTTTGACACCTTATAGAATGGAAACAACTTCGTTGGTAATGTAGAACAGTACATGTTTTTGGACAACCTCGAAATCTTACTTGACGGAACATTGGTGTTTTCATGCCAAAGAACATCATTAGAGTATGCTTTACATACCTCGTTGTAGATTCGGATACCAATTCAACACAACTTCCCGCCTTGACAAATCACTTATCTACAATGAAATGTTTGGCATCTAGTATTAGCAACCCAACACCACAATTCTCTTCCATAATTCCATACAACCAATATTTGCATACATTCCAAAAACCAACTTTAACAATAGGTTTATGTGTATATATATATATATAGCCATCATTTCAATACCACATCATCACACTAAATCCCTTCACAATTCAACATAATCCAACGATGCACAAGAATAATCCAACATCATTTCCAATCATCTTTCAACAACAATCAAATAACATACTTCTTATGCTCACATGCATATATATACATATCCATATAAATAACACCAACATAATTTACATCCTTACCATGAAATGGCCCTTTTGATTTCGAAGTCCTGTTGGCACAAATAAGAGGTGCTTCTCGAAGCCCTTGAGACGGTGAACACAACTACGGAATCAATTTGGATTTTCTACGGTTGAATCACAAGATAATTGGTGTTGAAATTAGGCTAGGGTTTCTTATTTTCAATAATTGGATGATGAATGAAGGATATGAGGCTAATTTTATGTATATAATGACCAATTTTCGTCCATGAGGTGATGGAAAATGACCATATTGCCCTTAAAAATTTAAGTAAATCCGAATCTGTCCATGGTGGACTGTTTTGATAGGCTAAAGTAAATCAGCCATAACTCTTTGCTCCGATATCGGATTTGGGTGAAATTGGTATCGTTGGATAGATAATTCAAAGGTATTTCATTTCATATAAAGTATGACACCCAGTTCTTCCTGTACAAGGAGTTATGATCGTTTGAAATTGACCCTAAAAAACTGTTTTGAGAGGCTGAAGTAAAATGAGTATAACTCCTTACTCAGATTTTGGATTTGGATGAAACCAATTGAATTGGAAAGAAGACTCAAATATCTTTCTTTTGATAGGTCGCAGCTCTCCCAGTTCATTATATTGAGGGAGTTATGATCGTTCAAAGTCGACCCAAAAAACTGGCAGGCCTCAGTAGTTTGAATTTCCTGCACATTTACTGTTCACAGTTATCCCGGCCGCCGTTTTATAGTTTCGAACGTGCTCGATTATATCTGAAACTTATCCGTTTTTGGAAATATTTATATCGTTGGAAAGCTTATTCAATAAACTTCGTATGGAACCATCGACGGGCAAATTCCAGTATAAATAAAGTCGATTCCCATACACATATGATCAAACTATACACTTGAAACCATCTAAAAATAATCAATACTCATACTTAAACTCATATATACCTTAGGATCAATACATATACTTCAACACATATAACCATGGCTAATGCACGTAATTAAGTATGGGGTGTTACATCCTTCCCCCCTTAAGGACATTCGTCCTCGAATGTAAATGTAGTTATTTAGCCGAAACAAGTTCGAATTCATAATTGATATTCACGTCATCATATAGATATTATGAATATGTAAAAACTTACTTGTTAGTGTCCCAGTTTCACTCCTTGCACTTCTTTTTCACCTTTGAACAAATAAGGGTATTTCGATTTCATAACTTCCTCCGTTTCCCATGTAATCTCTTCCCTTTGTTGATTTCTCCAAAGTACTTTCACCGATGCTACTTCTTTATTTCTCATCTTCTTAACTTGACGATCTAATATAGCAATAGGCATCTCCTCATAGGTAAGATCTTCTGTTACTTGCACATCTTCAGTAGAAGTAATAAGGGACGGATCTCCGATTCACTTTCGAAGCATCGATACATGAAATACTGGATGCACTGATGAGAGTTCCTGGGGTATCTCTAATTCATAAGCAACTTGCCCACATCTTCGAATAATCTTATACGGGTCTATATATCGTGGACTCAACTTTCCTTTCTTACCAAATCTCATCACCCCTTTCATTGGCGATACCTTCAAAAATACCCAATCACCTAACGAAAACTCTAGCTCTCTTCTTCTACTATCCGTATATGACTTGTGTCAACTTTGAGCTGTTTTCAACCGTTGCTGAATCACCTTGACTTTTTCTATGGCTTGATACACAAGATCCGATCCGAACATAAGAGTTTCACCCGCTTCGAACCATCCTATTGGTGATCTACACTTCCTCCCATATAAAGCTTCATATGGTGCCATTTTGATACTTGAATGATAGCTATTATTGTAGGCAAACTCAATAAGAGGTAAATGATCATCGAAGCTGCTTTTAAAATCTATAACACATGCTCGTAGCATATCTTCAAGTGTTTGAATGGTGCGCTCTGCTTGTCCATCCGTCTGAGGGTGAAAAGTTGTACTCAGATTCACTTGTGTTCCCAAACTCCGTTAGAAAGACTTCCAAAAGTTTGCAGTAAATTGAGTTCCCCGATCCGATATAATAGAAGTTGGCACTCCATGTAATCGGACTATTTCTTTAACATACAGCTTCGAATATTCTTCAACTGTGTAAGTGGTCTTAACGGGTAAGAAATGTGCGGATTTAGTAAGCCTATCCACAATCACCCATATAGAATCAAATTTCCGAGTTGTACGAGGCAAACCTGTAACAAAATCCATGTTGATCATGTCCCACTTCCAAATTGAAAGATCTATGCATTGCATATATCCTCTGGGCTTTTGATGTTCCACTTTAACTCGTTGGCAATTTGGATATTCGGCTACAAATTTTGCGATGTTCCTTTTCATGTCATTCCACCAATACATATCTTTCAAATCTTGATACATTTTGGTTGATCCTGGATGAATGGAATACCTTGAAAAATGTGTCTCTGTCATAATCTTCTTTCTTAGCCCGTCTACAACCGGCACACACAATCGGTTTTGGCACTGAAGTACTCCTTCTCGCGTAAGCTCAAATGCCTTGGTCGCACCACTCTGAACATTCTCCTTAAGTTGTAATAAAATAGGATCTACATCTTGCTTCTCTTTCACCTCAGCTACTAATGAGGATTCTGCGGCATTATGCACAATAAGCTCCTCGTTCGGAGTTTCGAGTAGACAGACTCCTAGACTAGCTAATTGATGAATATCTTTAATCATCCCTTTCCTTTCTATAGGTGCCATCATAGCCTTACGACTCAACGCATCAGCTACTATATTCTCTTTCCCTGGATGATACAAAATATCAACATCATAATCTTTTAATAGTTCCATCCACCTTCGCTGCCTCAGATTTAGATCCTTCTGACTGAAAATATATTGTAAGCTCTTGTGATCAGTATATATATCAACATTAACCCCATATAAATAGTGGCGCCATATTTTTAAAGCAAAGATAACCGCTGCCAGCTCAAGATCATGTGTGGGGTAATTTTTCTCATGTGGCCTCAATTGCCTTGAGGCATATGCTATCACCTTACCATACTGCATTAATACACATCCTAAACCAATTCTCGAAGCATCACAATACACTGTATACCCTTCTGTACCTTCTGGAAGTACCAACACAGGTGTAGAAGTCAACTTATTCTTCAATTCTTGGAAACTCTCCTCACACGCATCATTCCATTGGAACTTGGATGCTTTATACGTTAGCTTGGTTAAGGGTGCTGAAATGGAAGAAAAGTCTTTAACAAACCTTCTATAATAACCGGCCAACCCGAGAAAACTATGAATCTCCGTAGGCGTTGTGGGCCTTGGCCAGTTCTTCACAGCTTCTATCTTTTGAGCATCAACCTTTATCCCTTCACTAGATACAATATGACCCAAAAATGCCATCGACTTTAACCAAAACTCACATTTAGAGAACTTTGCATAAAGCTTACAATCACGAAGAGTCTGCAATGCCTGTCGTAAGTGATTGGCATGGTCCTCTTCTGATCTAGAATAAACTAGAATATCATCTATAAAAACTATCACAAATACATCCAGGAATGGCTTAAACACCCTATTCATCAAATCCATAAAAGCTGCAGGTGCATTTGTTAGCCCAAATGACATAACTAGGAACTCGTAATGACCATACCGTGTTCGGAAAGCTGTCTTGGGTATATCCTTCTCTTTGACCCTCACTTGGTGGTAACCTGACCTTAAATCAATCTTAGAAAAGCACTTGGCGCCCTGTAACTGATCAAATAAATCATCAATTCTTGGGAGAGGATATTTATTCTTAATAGTCACCTTATTTAATTGTCGATAATCAATACACATCCTCAGGGAGCCATCCTTTTTGCGCACAAATAACACTGGTGCTCCCCAGGGGGACATACTAGGCCTTATGAATCCCTTCTCTAGCAAATCTTTCAATTGCTCTTTCAATTCTCGTAATTCTGCTGGGGCCATTCTATACGGAGGAATGGAGATTGGTTGGGCGCCTGGTATTACATCAATACCAAACTCTACTTCTCATTCAGGAGGCAAACCTGGAAGATCTTCAGGGAATACATCAGGAAATTCATTTACCACTGGTACCGTGTGAAGATCTGGTGATTCCGATTCCGTATCCTTTACTCTAACTAAATGACATATGTAGCCCTTGGAAAGCATTTTTCTCGCTTTGAAAAAAGAAATAAATCTACCTCTTGGTGCGCCAATCTTACCTTGCCATTCAATAACTGCTTCATTAGGAAAATGTAAATACATCTTTTTCGTACAACAGTCAATTTTGGCATAACAAGACGCCAACCAATCCATACCCATTATAACATCAAAATCTACCATTTCTAGTTCCACGAGATTGGCCATCGTGTCTCGACCACACACAGTTACTACACAATCCTTATAAACTCTTCTAGCAACCAGGGTAGACACTTCCAACGGCTTATCTAACAATTCGGGGGTTCTTTTGAACCTTCCAGCAACCAAAGGAGTTACATATGATAATGTAGAACCGGGATCAATTAGAGCATATACATCAAATGAAAATATGGACAACGTACCCGTAACCATATCTGGGGAAGCCTCTAGATTTTGTCGATCCGCTAAAGCATAAGTGCGATTCTGAGTCCCGCTGGAACTGGCGACTCTTTTTTCATTTCTAGCATGACTCGCAGGTCGTGCGCCCCTACCAGAATAAGATATCGGTGATGATGATGCAACAGCTGATCCCGAAGGTCGTGCTACGCCACCTGCGCCCCTTCGTTGGCATTCTCTTATCATATGCCCCATCATACTGCACCAAAAACAAACATTTGTTCCCATTCGACATACGCCCATATGATGCTTTCCTCATCGATTACATAGTTCTCGAGAAGGTCTCGATTGGCTCATGTTCCCTTGGCCATGATAACCCACTGATCGCGAACTATGACCCTCACTTCTTTGCCCAAATTGACTGCCTCTGAACCCCTGATGCTGTGGTGGAGCACTAGCTACAGAATAAGAAAATAATGGCCTAGGTGGTCTAGCAGAAAATTGAGGTCTAAAACCTCCCTGTGGCGCCATAAACTGCCCTGTAGATCTGGCCCTCTTAGAAGATCCGCTTTCAAATTCCTGTGTTCTTCTTCTTTGCCTCTGATCTTCCATTTTCTGTGCAAATGTTTGGATCCTAGCTATATCCATGTCTTTATTTAGTGCAGCAATAGTACAATCCCTAACCAAATATGGATCTAATCCATCCACATACCGATGAACTCTGTCATCCATAGTAGCTATAACATTAAGAGCATATCTGGACAAGGAATTACCCTATCGAAGATTTAAGAACTGATCCGCACGGGCCTGACGAGTCTCATATGGAAGATAATGATCAATAAATGCCTCTTTGAACTCTTTCCAAGTAGTTGGGGGTGCATCAATGCCCCTTGACCGTTTCCAGTCTTCATACCAATATATAGCCTCGCCTTTGAATCTATACACGGCTAACTCCACTGTCTCTATGCCCGATATATGCATCACCTCTAGGGCACTTTGGATCTGATCAATATAGTCCTGCGGATCTTCATTAAGATCGGATCCGGTAAAAGTAGGCGGATCCATCTTAAGAAAATCTTGCGTCCGAAGACTAGCCGCCCTATCAGTACCGCTAGAACCCGCGGCAGGAATAGCTTGCCCAGCAACTATACGAGTCAAAAGTTGCACTGCATTTCTAAGATCTTGATCAACAACATTAATAGGTGGCTCTGGGGATATAGTTCTCCTCCCCCTTATTTCTTCCGGACTGGGGGAAGTTTCTGATGCATGCTCAGCTGGAGCCTCACTTTGATTAGCTGGTATAGCGGGTGACTTACTAGTCCCCTCTCCGACAGCCATATCTACTTGCTTACCGGTATTCTTACTTCTGGTAACCGGCATCATTACTATAATAAGAGAAACAAACTGATTCAGAGGTCAACTATGACTTCATATACAATATAAGCTCTATCGCACTATCTAAGGCATGAAGAAAAGAAACAATTCCTAAATGTCCATAGCCTCCTGTTTATAGATGTGGTGCACAACACACCGATAAACATGACTCTACATAGACACAGCTTTGTAGACTCACTAGGACGAACCGCTCTGATACCACTTTTGTCACGCCCCAAAATCCCATCGGGCCGGACTGGCACCCGAAGCCGAGAAGGCCTGGGAGAACCCGTTCAAATACCTGTACTTTCACTTACATGTCACCAAAAATTTGAGCAGCACTTCGTTACATATAGAAGGGTCTAATTCCCTGTATCAGCACAACACGCACAAATATATATATATATATATAATACTTGGCCGTCGGGGCCACCACATATACAAATATAACATCACTATATAAACTCCCATGACTTTACCCTTCCTTATGTCTACAAAGCCTCTAGGATATACATGACATAACTAGGGTCGGGACAAACCCCCGCCTACACATGACTCCTATACAATAACAAAACATAAGGAACCGACTCGGAAAGCTCCGAAGAAAACTGGAGCTCACCAACAGTAGTTGTATGACCTGGCTCCTACTTGTGCGGTGTATGAGCTGAGGTACCTGTGCCTGCAGCATGAAATGCAGGTCCCCCGTGAAGGACGTCAGTACGAAATATGTACTGAGTATGTAAAGCTTTAAATAACCATATGCGATATAGGGGATCAAGAAAATCAGACGCAAGTGAATAAATCATAATAGAAGTGAACCACACTTCATAAACACTTTTAGGATCATGTACATTATCATTAATCTGAATTGGGTTCTTGAATTCAAACACATTTGTGGAACGGTATATATTCGTTCATTTCATTCTTTACAATTATCATTCGCCATTACCTCCTCCTCCCGAACCTCCAACCACCTAACAATAATCAATACTGTATCGTACTGTGACCATTAGGCTGCCCCCAGTACTTATCAACTGTAATCATATCAAGTATCGGGATCGGCCCATGCTAGGCTTAAGCCCCTGAGCTACCACCCACACGTATATCAAGTAACACACATAAGAGATCTTTCCAATAACTTAGTTCAAAATCTTGAGATTATTACATTAGTGTTCATGCCAATATAGTACCTTTGGAACAATGATACATCAATAGGAATCAAGTAATAGACCTTCTATACAATAACGATGTAATAAAGACTCATTAGTACATCAACAATGTGTTTCAGAATCATCAATATCACAACAATGAAATAGGAGCCTTTTGGTATATCAATGAAACATTTTGACACCTTATAGAATGGAAACAACTTCGTTGGTAATGTAGAACAGTACATGTTTTTGGACAACCTCGAAATCTTACTTGACGGAACATTGGTGTTTTCATGCCAAAGAACATCATTAGAGTATGCTTTACATACCTCGTTGTAGATTCGGATACCAATTCAACACAACTTCCCGCCTTGACAAATCACTTATCTACAATGAAATGTTTGGCATCTAGTATTAGCAACCCAACACCACAATTCTCTTCCATAATTCCATACAACCAATATTTGCATACATTCCAAAAACCAACTTTAACAATAGGTTTATGTGTATATATATATATATAGCCATCATTTCAATACCACATCATCACACTAAATCCCTTCACAATTCAACATAATCCAACGATGCACAAGAATAATCCAACATCATTTCCAATCATCTTTCAACAACAATCAAATAACATACTTCTTATGCTCACATGCATATATATACATATCCATATAAATAACACCAACATAATTTACATCCTTACCATGAAATGGCCCTTTTGATTTCGAAGTCCTGTTGGCACAAATAAGAGGTGCTTCTCGAAGCCCTTGAGACGGTGAACACAACTACGGAATCAATTTGGATTTTCTACGGTTGAATCACAAGATAATTGGTGTTGAAATTAGGCTAGGGTTTCTTATTTTCAATAATTGGATGATGAATGAAGGATATGAGGCTAATTTTATGTATATAATGACCAATTTTCGTCCATGAGGTGATGGAAAATGACCATATTGCCCTTAAAAATTTAAGTAAATCCGAATCTGTCCATGGTGGACTGTTTTGATAGGCTAAAGTAAATCAGCCATAACTCTTTGCTCCGATATCGGATTTGGGTGAAATTGGTATCGTTGGATAGATAATTCAAAGGTATTTCATTTCATATAAAGTAGGACACCCAGTTCTTCCTGTACAAGGAGTTATGATCGTTTGAAATTGACCCTAAAAAACTATTTTGAGAGGCTGAAGTAAAACGAGTATAACTCCTTACTCAGATTTTGGATTTGGATGAAACCAATTGAATTGGAAAGAAGACTCAAATATCTTTCTTTTGATAGGTCGCAGATCTCCCAGTTCCTTATATTGAGGGAGTTATGATCGTTCAAAGTCAACCCAAAAAACTGGCAGGCCTCAGTAGTTTGAATTTCCTGCACATTTACTGTTCACAGTTATCCCGGCCGCCGTTTTATAGTTTCAAACGTGCTCGATTATATCTGAAACTTATCCGTTTTTGGAAATATTTATATCGTTGGAAATCTTATTCAATAAACTTCGTATGGAACCATCGACGGGCAAATTCCAGTATAAATAAAGTCGATTCCCATACACATATGATCAAACTATACACTTGAAACCATCTAAAAATAATCAATACTCATACTTAAACTCATATATACCTAACTTAGGATCAATACATATACTTCAACACATATAACCATGGCTAATGCACGTAATTAAGTATGGGGTGTTACATCCTTCCCCCCTTAAGGACATTCGTCCTCGAATGTAAATGTAGTTATTTAGCCGAAACAAGTTCGAATTCATAATTGATATTCACGTCATCATATAGATATTATGAATATGTAAAAACTTACTTGTTAGTGTCCCAGTTCCACTCCTTGCACTTCTTTTTCACCTTTGAACAAATAAGGGTATTTCGATTTCATAACTTCCTCCGCTTCCCATGTAATCTCTTCCCTTTGTTGATTTCTCCAAAGTACTTTCACCGATGCTACTTCTTTATTTCTCATCTTCTTAACTTGACGATCTAATATAGCAATAGGCATCTCCTCATAGGTAAGATCTTCTGTTACTTGCACATCTTCAGTAGAAGTAATAAGGGACGGATCTCTGATGCACTTTCGAAGCATCGATACATGAAATACTGGATGCACTGATGAGAGTTCCTGGGGTAGCTCTAATTCATAAGCAACTTGCCCACATCTTCGAATAATCTTATACGGGTCTATATATCGTGGACTCAACTTTCCTTTCTTACCAAATCTCATCACCCCTTTCATTGGCGATACCTTCAAAAATACCCAATCGCCTAACGAAAACTCTAGCTCTCTTCTTCTACTATCTGCATATGACTTGTGTCGACTTTGAGCTGTTTTCAACCGTTGCTGAATCACCTTGACTTTTTCTATGGCTTGATACACAAGATCCGGTCCAAACATAAGAGTTTCACCCGCTTCGAACCATCCTATTGGTGATCTACACTTTCTCCCATATAAAGCTTCATATGGTGTCATTTTGATACTTGAATGATAGCTATTATTGTAGGCAAACTCAATAAGAGGTAAATGATCATCGAAGCTGCTTTTAAAATCTATAACACATGCTCGTAGCATATCTTCAAGTGTTTGAATGGTGCGCTCTGCTTGTCCATCCGTCTGAGGGTGAAAAGTTGTACTCAGATTCACTTGTGTTCCCAAACTTCGTTGGAAAGACTTCCAAAAGTTTGCAGTAAATTGAGTTCCCCGATCCAATATAATAGAAGTTGGCACTCCATGTAATCGGACTATTTCTTTAACATACAGCTTCGAATATTCTTCAACTATGTAAGTGGTCTTAACGGGTAAGAAATGTGCGGATTTAGTAAGCCTATCCACAATCACCCATATAGAATCAAATTTCCGAGCTGTACGAGGCAAACCTGTAACAAAATCCATGTTGATCATGTCCCACTTCCAAATTGGAAGATCTATGCATTGCATATAGCCTCTGGGCTTTTGATGTTCCACTTTAACTCGTTGGCAATTTGGACATTCGGCTACAAATTCTGCGATGTTCCTTTTCATGTCATTCCACCAATACATATCTTTCAAATCTTGATACATTTTGGTTGATCCTGGATGAATGGAATACCTTGAAAAATGTGTCTCTGTCATAATCTTCTTTCTTAGCCCGTCTACATCCGGCACACACAATCGGTTTTGGCACTGAAGTACTCCTTCTCGCGTAAGCTCAAATGCCTTGGTCGCACCACTCTGAACGTTCTCCTTAAGTTGTAATAAAATAGGATCTACATCTTGCTTCTCTTTCACCTCAGCTACTAATGAGGATTCCGCGGCATTATGCACAATAATGCCGTTTTATAGTTTCGAACGTGCTCGATTATATCCGAAACTTATCCGTTTTTGGAAATATTTATATAGTTGGAAAGCTTATTCAATAAAATTCGTATGGAACCATCGACGGGCAAATTCCAGTATAAATAAAGTCAATTCCCATACACATATGATCAAACTATACACTTGAAACCATCTAAAAATAATCAATACTCATACTTAAACTCATATATACCTAACTTAGGATCAATACATATACTTCAACACATATAACCATGGCTAATGCACGTAATTAAGTATGGGGTGTTACACAACTTAGCCACTGGTTTGCATATCAGCATGACTATTGCTTCCCCCACTGTCAATGTTCTGCACCATAATTGATCCATCTTGAATCATCTTTTCAATTTCTCTTTTCAAAATCTCGACAATCTTCAATACTGTGACCCTGAGCATCAGAATGATGCGCACATCATGCGTTAGGATCAAAATTTATTGAACGTCGATTAAGAGTGTGCCCAAGGAGAGGAGCGATCATGCCCTCCTATACAAATCTCTAAAATAAGTTGGCATATGACTCTCCAATTGGTGTGAAGTTATCTCTCGACTTCTGCCTCATTTCATTGTTTGACTTGGACAGTAAATCTGGCCTAGAAGGGCTTTGGTATGTTTGTGGATTTAGAGGATGACTCTGAGGCGATAGGGTATTCCATTATGGATAAGATCGAGGTTGAACATGTGGTTGTGCATTATACACCGGATATGGATTTGAAGGAACAGAGTATAATGGATTTTGGGAGAGATTATGTGAAGCTTGGGCATGAACTTGGGTTTGATCCTGAGAGTGACGACGACGGGGTCTTCTTGACCTTTCCTGTTGTTCAACTACAATAGCAGATGCATCTTCCTCATTCGTTTTCTCCCCAACACTTTCTGACCCCTTTTGAATTGCTTGAGTAGTCACTTTCAATGTTGCAAAACTCACAATATGACCAGTCTTAATTCTCTCTTCTATCATCTCCCCCATTTTAAGGACCTCAATGAATGTCTTGCCTAATATAGGTAGCAAGTTTTGATAATATGTTTCATCCTATGCTTGAATAAATACCTCCACTATTTTGCTTTCTTTCATTGGTGGTTTTACTCTAGCAGCTTGTTCGCACCATCTGATCGCATACTCCGTGAAACTCTCAATATTATTCTTTTTTATACTAGTTAGGGATTTTTCATCAGGGATCAACTCCACATTATATTGAAATTGTTGCACAAATTCATTAGCTAGGTCATCCCAACTAATCCACTTGTCAATGTCTTGGTCAACAAACTATTCCGAAGCTAGGCCTGAAAGACCCTCCTCGAAATAAGCCATAAGTAGTTCTTCCTTCCCTCCAGCATCTCTTAATTAGTTACAATAGCGCCTCAAATATGCCACTGGGTCCCCATGTCAGTCATATTTCTCAAACTACTGCATTTTAAAGCCAGGATAAAGGTTGATACCTGGAAACATGCATAAGTCTTTATATGAGACACTTTTGTAACCCCCAAGTCCTTGCAAGTTCTTCATATCCAGTTCCAAACTTCTCAATTTTCTCATCATTTTCTCTTGTTCTTCTGTCATAATAGGCTTATCAGTGATAGAAGGAAATTCAGGCAGGTGAGTGTCACCGTAAAGACCAGTCAACTTACATGTAGGCTCAAAAGTGTAACGCTGATCACTAGTAATATTCAATGCAGGCTCTCTTGTAGAGTAGGGAGGCATAACTTGTGGATGAACATCAAAAGTAGGAGCTTCATGTAGGGGTGGCGCCGCAAAAGCATGAACAAAATGGGGAGCTGAGAATGTGGCAGTATTGAATTGGGGAGTGAGGAAATAAACATTGGAAGTAGTTGGATATTGTTGCCCCGAAGTCGATCCTGATGCATGTTGTGCCATATCAACAAAAATGGTAAATTGTGCATGTGACACGGGAGGCAATCTAGAAAGATATTCCAGATTATCAGTGGGAACTGGAGGAGGAGGCAACCCATTAGCCCAAGCTCGATGCATTTCTATCATTTGCTGCCTTAATTTCCGAATCTCTTCATCAGCTTCTAAATTCTCATTTCCCAAACTCCCTATCTGATTAGTGACTTGGTGCAATATGGAGGACCAGCTAAAATGCCACAAACCAGCCACCTCAAACTAACTGAACAAGAGATAGCAAATGTGTTAGAGTTCAACACTTTTTCAAAATCTCTCTCTAATTTTTTTCTTTTTGAAAAGGTCACTGAACCCAAGAAGGGCACCTACGTATCTCACCCTCGAGAGAGGAGAATCAGGTGTGCGTAGTTCGTGAAGTCTTGCCAAAATGTCCAAATAAACTCTTTTTCCTTTTCTTTTTCTTTTTCTTGAAATTCTAAGAAGAAAAGAAAAATTGCAAATTGTCAAAAGAATAGAAGAAAATCTTTTTGAATTTTCCGCTTTAATACCCTATACAAAATGAAACCTATGATTACCAAAGAAACTCTTTTTGGGGTTTTCAATTTTGCATTTCGTACGAAAATAAAACTTGAACCTATTAAAGGAAAATCTTTCATAGTTTTCTTTTAAAAATGTATATGAAACACCTACTCTAAATGAAGAGTGAAGAAAATCTTTTTGAATTTTTGAAATAAGATCAACCAAAAATGAAACCTACGACTATTAAGGAAAATCTTTTTGTAGTGTTCTTTTCGAGGCAGATGTGAAACACCTACTCTAAATAAAGAGTAAAGAAAAAAAATTGAATTTTTTAAATAACATCAACCAAAAATGAAACCTACGACTGTTAAGTAAAATCTTTTTGTAGTGTTCTTTTTGAGGCAGATGTGAAACACCTACTCTAAATAAAGAGCAAGGAAAAAAAATTTAAAATTTTTTAAATAAGATCCCTGAACCAACAATAGGCTGTCTACGTATCTCACTCCCAAGAAAGAACAATCAGGGGTGCATAGTTCATCCAGATTGGACAATTAAGGATTATAGAACAAACAAAACCTTGGCTTGAGAGACACGAGTACTCGATGAAAATAATTTTTTTTTAGATTTTTAATTTGACACTTCATACAAAAACGACACCAACATCTATGAAAGAAAATCTTTTTGATATTTTTGTTATATGAAATGTACAAAACTTCTACCACCTTTTTTTTGAATTTTTCTTATATAAAAAGCTCCTAAAAAAAATCTTTTTGGAGTTTTCGAATTGTGAATGCTTGCTAAAGAAAACAAAGGGAAAATCTTTTTGATTTTTTTTTTTTTGAAAAATGAGTGCAAAAAGTAAAAAAAAAATCTTCTTCTTTTTTTATTTTGAATTATAAAAAAAAAACCATAAAGAACCTAAAAACTATGAAACTCTTTTTTGATTCACCTTTTCTCTTTTTTCCTTTTTTTTTATTTTTCCATGCCTACACACCTTTCTTTGATTCTAGCACATGCTTTCCCCAAATCAGTCCGTCAAATGAACGTGTTATCCTAAAAAAGGCAACAATTATCACGTAGGAATGTTTTAGAGGAGAGTCTTTTACAACGGATCAAGTGGGCCCCACTAGGTCTCAATATGATACACATAAGCATGACCTAAAGACTGACCTACGTTGGGGTTTACTAACAAGGTCGTTCGGGGGAGCATATGATCAATAGTAGTTGCTTTGCTTTCCACCCACTTCATACATCCAACGGTTCCCCCTCCTAAAATAAGGGTGACTCAACTAGAGTTTGTGCACACGACGTGCACTCTGGGACTTTTTGCAGAAAGAATTGACTCGGGTTATGCACATGATGCCAGATATAAAGCGGTAACACACAAGAGAAAAATTGTTTGTAAACACGTAGCACTCAACAATGATAAAATAAACAACAAAAGATAATGTAAACAATGATTATACACCCATAGTGTCAAACTAAGCCGATACAACTCCAAAAATAAGCTCGAATTCTGAAAAATCCCCAGCAGAGTCGCCAGAGCTGTCACACCCACTTTTTTTAACCAAGAAGATTATTTTTTAAGGTTCGAAAGGGTATTCATTATTAAGTGACAAAAATAAAAATTTGTTCCGAAAAATGATTAATTATATTCAAAACTTAGAGTTACCACTTGGCATAATCCGGTGTACCAAGTCACCTTTGTAAAATCCTTTTCAAAATGATTTGACTCTTTAAGACTGGTTTGCGAATAGAGATTCCGGCTAAGGAATTCTGTTGACCGAGGGGAAGGTGTTAGGCACCCCTCGATCCCGTGGTTCGACCATGGTCGCTCGGTGGAATGTATCGGCTAATTTTGACATTACGAATGTATAAACCACAAAAGACACACAATAATTAAACAAAACAAACGAGAATCAAAAAATTAATGTCCAGTCCAATTATTACAAACCCAAAATAAAAAATAAAAAGGTACATAAATGTAAACCTATACTAATCCTAAACTACGCTCCATTAGGTGTCTCGGATCTTGATCACGAATATCTTCTGCTAACATAATACGTCGGGGCATTCCCCGGTGAATGAATACAAATGACCACGGGGCATTCCCTGGATAAATGAATACAATTGATAAAATGCTATAAAAATGGAGAAAATCACTCAACACAAACATTTACACATTCGATGATTAGAATCCTAAAACCTAGAATTTGCCTATCAATTTCAGCCTAAACATGATACAATTGTGTTCAACAATTAACAAAATAATCAACATTAACCAAATCAATCTTTCAATTCCTAACCCCTTAATTTCATGTTCAATCAATGATTAACACATGCTTCGATTATCAATTCACTTTTCAAAGTCTGGAACCAACATCAACCAACTCACAATAAGGATTCAAACATAACAAACACACAAATCATTCACAATTACATAAAAATTAAAGAAAGAAGAGATAGAATTGGACCTCAATTTTTTATTTCAACCCTAAATTATTGGACAAAGCTTCAACCGAAATATCCAATTGAACCTCAACAGCGACTACCTCAACAACACCAAACTCAACCCAAAATAATCGCAACTCTCGACGTCGACAAGTAAAATCCAAACGACGAGGACCAAGATGAAGCGATGGGATTTTGGTCTCAAAAAATAGAAGAAGCATGGGGTTGGGCTTGATTAATTGACTATTTCTATTGTTGTTTCAGCGTTTTGGGATGGAATGGGACTGGCAGCTTTACCGGAGATGGGGACGGGTTATCATTTCTATCACACCGGAGCTGCGACAGACTAGACAGTCCATTAAATGGGTCTCCCTGGATAAATTTCACCGGTGGAAGACGGCAAAAAGGGAATAGTGATCTGTAAGGTTGTGAATGACCCATTTTCGTGAGGATATTCCAATTCCGATTCCGGTAAAACAAACTCACCAGAAAATAGTCGAATCTGCCTGCTTTCTCTTACCCATACCACTCGTTGTTCTCTCCTCTCTCGCTCAAATATCTCTCCCTTCTCTCCGTTTCTTAATTTTCGATCACCTTCTCTCGTAATATCTCTGATTTTTCTCCCTCTCTGATTTTCTCTCTATATTTTTTGCTTCTGTCTTTCGTTCAATTCCCACCCCCATGTTGATATGTCGTGTATGGTGTGTGACTTTTGAGATGAGCGATGGTGTGTTATGTGTATCAGTGATCAGTGAAGATGTTTGTGAGTTTTTGTGAATGTGATCTCTATGGAAATTGAGAGTGTTGCTGTGTTTTTATTGTGTAGAAGAGCAATCCCTGGGTGTGTTCTATTATTTTGTGTTAATGGTGATCCCTTTCTAATGGTTTGTAGGTGAGAATATATATCCCTCTGCTTACTCCCCTTCTATCAGTTTTGTGTGTGTATACATATAACAGTGAAGTGAGGGTGGGGTAGTGGGGTATGTGAGGGTTGGGTAGGGTAGTGGTGAGGAAAGGGTGGTGATGTGTCCATTTTTAATTGGGAGAGGTTGTTAATTTGTTATCATAAGAATATTTTGGATTAAGTTGGTAGGGGATTTGTTATTTTTGTATTTTTGCGGGATATAATCATATGGTTAAGGGTACACGGTAGGATAAGGTAAAAAATTAAAAAAAATACTTTCGGGGAAGGACAAAATTACGTGTCTACATCATGCCCCTATTTGCATGTAAACACAAAGTGTTTTCATACAAAAAGTAGACAATGAGACAGAATTTTTACCCGACCATTATTCAGAGAAGAAATAAAAGAAAAAAAGACAACCGAGTTGGAGAGTCGAATGAGGTCCCGTCGCGGTTCCGGTCTACGGCTCTGTCATTACATCAAAAATGAAGATTACATGTTAAAACAAAAATTAAATTACAAAATCCTATCTACGCAGCTTATTTTGGACTCTTGACTTGAGTTTCATCACCCTATTCTTAGGCGGGCTCCTAGCTTGCAATTTCTTCACCTTGTTGCTTGATTTTCAATTTCTTCACCCTATTCTACAGGCGAGCTCCTAACTTGTTATTTTTCAATCTGTTTAACTTTCAATTTATTGCATAAATAGTTATGTAGTGTATGTACTGTATCCATATTGTGTAAATGTAGACACGTAATTTTTTATCCTCTCCAAGTTTAATATATTTTTCGACATTAAATATTTTTATTTTTGTCCAATATTTATCTTAGTTTTTATTTTATTTTTAATAAGTTTTGGTTGAAAATAAATAAAAAATAATAATAAATAAATTTTCATATTTGATATATTTTTATTTTTGTTTTTAAAATAATACAAAAATTTTAAATATATATATATATAAATTTAATAAATAGGCTGTTAATTTTATTATTTTTTTTAATTATATTTATTTTAGACTATTTATAAACTTATATTATATTTTCTTAAATTTAAAAATTAATTAATTAATATTATTTTATTTATATTATTATTTATTTTATATATTTTATATTTATTAAATATTATTATTACCATTAATAGTGATTAAAAAATCAATTCAAAATTTGAATCCTAAACTACTCAAATTACTCCCCCAAATCCCCCTATTTGAGGACTTTTCACCAAGACAAAAAATAAATTATGTACATTGACTATCACCATCAGACAATCTATTAGATAAAAATCACATAGAATTCGAAAAGATAGAGAGAAAAACACAATGTCAAATAAAAAAATAAGAAAAAGAGAGAAAACAAAAGCACAGAAGTTGAATTTCAGATCTCCGTTTGAGTTTTGGTTACGGTTTCTTGCCTCATCTCAAGTTCTATTCAATCATGTATCATTTGTTTTGTAAACTTTATTGTGAAAAAAGCATGAATGAAAAATGTTTAAATGATGTCAATGAATTATGTACTATGTATGTTTGATTATGTGAACCTTTTATTATCACATGTATACTATTAATTTATCGAACGTCTATATATTAGTTCAGTAAATATGTTTGGGCATTAAAATGCAGTATTTTAATATCATAAAAAGGAAAAAGAAAAAACAGATGTAACAATATAGATTGATATATACATATATTCACTGGTATAAACACAAATACACACCCACACTGTTTCACATACACACTTTTTCACTGCTCCACTGGAAGCCAACACACATAGAACCAAAAAAAAAAGGGAGAAAAGTAGATGAACGGAGAGAAACATAGGAGAAACAGTGAAATAAAAGAGTGAAATTGATGGAAAATCAGTGAATAAAAATAACAAAACGGAGGGAAAATCTGAGAATAAAAGAAATCCAAAATAGTGAGAAATCGAGGAGGGTGAGTGAAAATCTGATTGGTATTGAGTTTTCCGGCAAATTTCTCGCTGGAATACACCAATCCATCACTGTTATATCGCCGGAATCAGTCAGATCTCTCCGGATTCAGCCACCCCCATCTCGAAATCCGCCGGAATCATCACAGAAAACACTCCCAATCGCTGTTTGTTACTCCTACAGCGAAACCCATCGGAAAAGACGCTGGCCGTTCCACCCCACCAAAAATCCGATCAAAACTCACCGGAAATACCCTCCCACCAGCGAAACATCGATGCCCGGCAACACCAACACCAACAACTGTCTCCCACCGGCGCCAGCAAACCCATTTAACCTAAAATCCATGCCCCCCCTAAGATCACAACCCGGTGCGGATAACTTTTGTGATAAAATAGTTCTATTATAAATTCGATGGATCTATTTTTATTTGTGCGTGAATATTTCTTTAACTTCTTTAAATATTTTAATTTTTATTTTTATTTTAAATTTATTTATGTTAGTTTTATCGATATTCATATCTGGGGTGATTATATGGTAATTGATTAAATATTTTACTATAGTATTCTTTATTTTTTTTTTCCTTAATTTTTATAATTCTTCTATATTATTTTGTAGGTATTCTAAATATTCTATATCTTTTGTTTCAAAAATATCCAATTAGATTATCTTTAATAAGTTTTTCTAATAATATTATTTCTTTCATATTTTGTCTCCAATATTTAAATATTCATAATCTATCATTTTATCCTGTAATAATTATAGAGTTACAAATTTCTGTATAATAATTTATCCTAATTGTACTGTAATGTATATCTAATTCTAGATTTTCAATGCTATTTATTATCTTGTGTTGTTCTTCTCGTAGCGAGTTTTTTTAAATTATATAAACTATCACATATACTTTTTTCTAAATTTTCTAGGGTTTCTTCTATCCATATTAATTTTTCTTTTAGATTCTCCATTATTTTTTCAATTCGGTTTCTATAATTTATTTTTTCATTTAGATTATCTTGATTTTCTCGAGTTTTTTTAATATATTCTAACATTTCTTAATTTGAATAATATCTATCTGGGCAATTATCCAAATATAACTGTTCTATTCAATTTATTGTTTCAATTTCATAGTCTAATAATTTTTCTAATATTATCTCTTAATATCTATAATTTCTATATCTCTAAGTATATATAAGATTAATATTTAAAGATTATCTATCATTTAAAATTTGTTAAATACTTTATTATAATATTTTTTAATTGTTTGTTTTAATCTCATTAATTCTTCTATATTTTCACTAAAAATTGTATATATTTTATATCTATTTTCCAAGATTCTAAATATACATAATTTATCATAGTTAGTGTGTGGGTTTAGTATGTCAGTATTTATAAGAGTAGTTCGGTAGGTGTGGTATATAATTAATTCTAGTCATAAAATATCTATCAAATATTTTTTCTAATATGATTTTTCTTATATCTACTATTTCTATATCCTTAAGTACATATAAAACGAGTATTTTAAATTTATCTACCATTTCGTCAGATAAATAATTATCCATTTTTCATAAAATTGTTATTTTCAAAATATTTCCTTCAATCATGCACATAACAAAATATGATCACTTTAGATTGCTATATACTAGATTATTCTTAAATAACATATTCTTCAGTCACTATTAGCATGGTAATCTGGATACTTTTCCCTTAAACAACGTTTCTACTCTGGTTACTCCCCTATCACGGCTTTCTTGCCTCACCGATTTCATCTTTAGGATGGCATAGTTCTTAAGGATTTTTCTCCTTTTCCACTTTGCAAATAAACTTCTTAACATTCTATTTTTCGAATAATTCTACTATAAAGCAACTAACATGAACATATTTTATCATATCATGATTGTTAGGAATTTATGAATTTAGCTATTCATAATAGTAAATGAATATACCTATTCTGGTAGTTTTGATAATTCTAAGCTTTGTTCCTCCATAGATTTTTCCATTGAAATATATACCTGTTTTTTAATAAATAAGCAAAATATTTGTTGTAGACAAGAGAAAGTTTTTTGCTTCAACGCATGAAGGCTTACTTTCATTTTGCCTCCGATGCCTTGTATTTATAATATGAAACTTTACAAAAGTTTCTCTAATTTTACACGTTTCTTAAAAGTTTACAAAAAGTCCTAACCTACTTTACTATACAAAAAGTCTAAAAAGACAAAAGCTATTAATGTTTTAGATTAATAATAGTCAAACTATACAATAGTTTCTAATAATTTACGTAAAGAAAATTGTGAAAGTTTGTTACATGTTGCTTTCACAATTTAATAGCTTGTCTTCCATTATTGCTCCGTTGTTATCTTCTTTTTGTCGTTTCTGCTGTTTTTTTATCTTCTTTACAGCTGGCATGCTTATCTTCTTGGTTGATTTTTTTTATTTATTCTAACTGTATGTCTGGGAAAATATTATCTTCTCCATTACATCTCGAACATTGATGATCTGAATATTTGTGTCCAATTATCTTGCAATATCTTGTCAATAATCCGTCTGAAATAAATCCTCTCTTAATTGCTCTTGCAGTAGATTGTTTTTCTGGGTTAAGTAATGTCATTATCCATTGTTTAACATCTTCCATATCTGCTTGTCATAATTCTTTTGAATTTGAATAAATCATCTGATGGTCTCTTGAATAATAGCTTCATATTCGGTTTTCATTGGTATAATTGTTTGCTAGTTCTTGAATAATTGTAGCTAGTCCAATAAGTCGTTTGTTTGCATAAAAATCAGGTATCTCGATTCTGGGTATCTCTGGCTGCTGCACAATTTCTTCTGGTATAATCATATCTCTGGTTAATCCTATTTTTACAACTTGTATAACTGGTTTTATCTCGTCGTATAATATCTCTACTAGTGCAGTATAACATTTTATATAAAATAGATTTTCTTTGGTTACTCTTTTATAGGTGTTGAATATTTTTTGTAATTCTTCCATAGCTGATAGTTCTTCTCCATCTTGGGTGTATATGGTATTTAATAATCCATAATCAAAATAAGTTTTTATTAAGCTTGGGTTGGTTTTGGGTAATGCAATTAGCTTGTTATGACCTTGTAATCTTTGAGTTATATAGTTTGTGTTGGGTTCTTTGATATCTGTAGCTATGGGGTTAAGGTTTAGAAAAGTTTGTACTCGGTAGATATTTTCTATGTATTTTTGGGTTGTATAGTTATAAACTTTTTTATCTTGATTCAGACTATCTCGATATGTGGTAATTTGTGGGGGTATGTTCAACAGGTCTTTTTGTATTTTTGGTGTAAATGATTTTTCAAATGTCTTATTTAAATTCATATTCTGGTATCTTTGTTCAATAACTTCTTTGCTTGTACCTGCAATTGTAGATTGATAAACATTGTGGGTTTTATGAAGTGTCCTAACGTCTCCTTCTAGCTCTGGAATTTTAATGTCTTTCAATCGACATAGCTCTACACACTGCTGAGTTAGCTGATTTGTAGCTACAGACTTCAGTTTATCTTCATTAGTCTTTAGCTTTTCTATTTCATTACCCATATTGTCCACTTTCATTGAAAGCGTAGTTAGGGTTTTGAATATCTTTTCTAAAGAATCATCTTCTATTATATTAGTCTATGTAGTTTTGTCTTGATATGTAATCTGCAATTACGTTTTTGTTAGTATTAATTACTTCAATTGTAAATGTAAAATTTAATATATTCAATACTAGTCTCCGAATCTCTTTTGTTGTAATTGAATTTTGTATTTTCTTTGTTAGCCACCAACGTACCTGTGTATTATCTGTTCGTACAATAAACTTGTTATATACAATATATGGCTCAAATGCTAATAAATATTTATATAATGAACATAATTCTTTTCTATTTATTTCCCATTTTATTTCTGTTTCACTAAATGTTCTTGAATAATATCTACAATGATGTTCTATTTTTTCATTTTCATACCTATATTTAAGTACTCCTCCATAACTATATTCACTAGCATCTCCTTCTACTATTTATATATAAATTTTCTATTTTCGTTTGGGAATTGTAATTTTGGTAATTCTTTACAAAGTGTTTTTATTTTCTGGACTTGTTTTTTATCTTCTTCGTTATAAATATATTCTACATCCTTTTTTAATTTTTTCTGTAAAGGCTTTAGATTTTCTGCTAATTTTGGTATATATTTCCTTTCTTGGTTTACTAATCCCAAAAATGATTGTAATTTCTTTTTTGTATCTAATTCTTCTTTTGAATTTATTATTTTTTGTACTATATATAGTTGCATTTTTACTCCACTTTTATCTATTTGTATTCCTAAAAATTCTATTTGATTTTTCATAATTTCAGCTTTCTTTTCACTTAAACTATTCCCGATTTTTCTAGTATACCCGTAAATTGTTCTAATAATTTTAAATGTTCTTCTTTGGTTTTTGTATATAATAGTATATCATTTATATATACTATACAATTAGGTAATTGTTTAAAATAACTATCCATAAAATGTTGATATCTACCTAGTGCATTTTTATATCCAAATGGTAGTACATTCCATTCATAAAATCCTTGTGGTACCGTAAAAGCGGTTAATTCCTTAGATTCTTCTTCTAACTTTAAATGATAAAATCCTGATTTACAATCAAATTTACTAAAGTAATTGTATCCTTGTATTTGTCTTATTTTTAATATATTATTTGGTATTGGGAAATTATATGTCATAGTTTTTGCATTTAAATTTCTATAATCAATAACCATTCTACTTTTTCCTCTTTTTTGTTCACTATATTTATTTACTATAAATGCTGGACTATTGTGTTTACTATTATTTTTTTGTATATATTGTTTTTCTAATTATTCATCTATATGCATTTTAAATTCTTTTAAATCGTCAAAATTATATTTTAATGGTTTTTGAGTTATTATGCTATTTTTATATATTAATTCAATTTTTATAGTAGTTTTATACTTTTCCCATCCTTTTAATGGATCTTCACTATATAATTGTTCTAATTTTTTCTTAATTATTTCTATCTTATTTATTGAAAATATAGTTATTTCCTTTTTGTTTATTGAAAATACGACTAGTTCTATTGTATCTTCAGTATTTTTTATATTTTTAATTTTTGTGTAATTTTTTCACTTTCTTCTATTCAATCAGTTTTCTTTCTTATTTTATTTGTAACTCTTTTTGCTCTTACTTTCTGTTTACATGGTGTTGTAAACAACCAATCCGTTCTAGTTATTATATATGGGTATAATTTATCTAAAAAAGGCATTCCTAAAAGTATATCTTTTGATGTTAGCTCATAATTATAGATTTCTTCTATTGTTAATATTTTATCCCATACTTGTGTTTTTACATTCTTAGCTTTATAAGTAATTAAGCTTCCTTCGTTATTAAATCCTTTAACTATTATTGGTGTTTTTAATTTATCCCATTTACTTTTTGGTAACAATTATATCTATATAAATTAGCTTCTGCTCCTGTATCTATCATAGGCGTATAATATCTACTGTAATACTCTTCTACTACTATCTTCATTAATACATATATTTTCATATCATGTTAAAGCTCTTCTTAAGAATAATTTTTCTCTGTTATATGTTATAGATAATTGTGTGTGCTCTATATTAAATGGTTTTACATGTTCTAGCTATTTTATTCCTAATATTATGTCTGCTTTTTGCATTTCTTCATTTATTTCAAATTCTATTTTTATTTTTCTAACTCCTATTGTTATTTTTTTTTCTGCTATATTTTTAGTATTTATTAAGTTTCTTGGTAGATTTGGGCATATATTATTGTCAGATTTTATTTCCTCATTTTTTATTAGATATCTTGCTATATAATTTTCTTGTCCTGTATTTAAGAGTATTAAATATTCTTTTTCATTTATTGTTCCTGTTATGTAATATTGGTTTAAATTAGTTGTTGAACTTGTTTCATAACTTGTTCTTTTTGATGAACTTGATGATTCTGGTTTTTCATGAGCTATTCTTTTTGTTGTACTTATTCAATCATTTATTATTTCTAAATTTTCTTCTATATCTATGTCTCTATAACTAAAATCATTATTTAGCAATTGTTTTTACAAATTGTTCGAAAGGACTTTCTATTTGTATTTTGTTAATTTTATTTTTTCCCGTTATTTTATGTTTTGTTGTTAATACATATAGATTTTTACATCTTGCTGTAAATATTTTACTTCATGGGGTTAGTTCTACTCCTGATATTTTTTAATATAATACTAATGATTTATCTATATTTTTATCTGTTATTGCTACTGAATAATTTGCACTTATTATAAATTTAAATTTTTGGTATATTAAATTTCCTTTTATGGCAGTTATTATACTTTTTTCTATAGATTTTATAATTCTATCATCTGCTAGGTATAATTCTATTGGTGTATCTATTCCTTCTCTAAAACATGCTTTTATCAATATCTTTGTTCCTCCAAGATGTACATATTTTATTGGGTCTTTACTTTTTATATCGTTTATTTCTTTATTAATTATTCTTTTTGTTACTAGTGGTATACTAGCTCTTCCTTTTACATATCTACAATCTATTACATGTTCTTTTTGACTTACTACGTAGTATTCTTCTTTTCTTATACTAAATATGTTTTTTATTGTTGGTATTTTAAATATTTTTTCTACACTTAAATCTAATTCTTTTCCTTTTATTTCATCAAATATATGACTATCAAATATTATTTTTTGATCTGTTCCTTCTTCATTTAAATATTCTTCCTTTGTTATTATTTTTATATCTTCTTCAGTTATTTGGTTTATTCTTATATCTTCTTCAGTCATTTAATTCATCTAATTCACTATCTATTTCATTATCTGTTTCATTCTCTGAAATTTCATATATACTATCTTCACTTTCTAATTCGTAATCTATATAATCTATCTGCATATATTCTATATTTTCTATTTTTATTTCTGATATTTGTTTATATTTTGGGTTTTTAGGTAATTTACAATCTCTAGCTAAATGTCCTAATTTTTCACAATTATAACAAGTACATTCTTTTATAGATTTCTTTTTCCTATATGATCTTTTATGTTTATAATTTTTTACATAATATATTTTTCTTGGTTTCTTATGTTTATATTTTGATATTTTGTATTTCTTACATTTCTTATGTCTTTTTCTTTTCTTATAATATCTTTCTTTGAATCCAAATTGAGGTGCTATTTTATCTTTGCAACATGCTAAATTTCTTATTAATGTTTTTTCCATTGTTATTTCTTCTCTATATTTTTCACATAGGTTTCTATACCATTGTTGTAAAAATTTTATTCTTGCTCCTAGAGTATCTACTATTTTTGCTTCATCCCAACTTTTTATTATTTTTGAACTAAATGGTTCAGGTAATTTATTAAAATATAATTTTCTTGTTTCTTTACTTTCTTCTGTATTATATGTTCCTTTATAATAATATTCTTTAAATACGCAAGTATATTCATCTAAGTAACACATATTACATATTGCTAATTTTAACATTAAATTCCTATTTATATCTTTCTCTTCATTTTGTTCTTCTTCTGTTGTTGTTGTCACACCCCTTTTTCGTACTCCAAAAGAAAGAATTCGTTTTAAGTTTCGAAAGAGTTTTATTATTAAAGTGACAAAAGATGAAAATTGTTTCGAAAAGGATTCATTAGTTTTAAAACTCAGAGTCGCCACTTGGCATAAATCGGGTGTGCCAAGTCACCCATGAATATCCTTTTTCAAAACGGTTTTGACTCAATAAAACTGATCCGCAAATAGAGATTCTAGCTAAAGAATTTTGTTGACCGAGGGGAAGGTGTTAGGAACCCCTCGATCCCGTGGTTTGACCACGGTCGCTTGGCGGAGCGTATAAGCTAATTTGACATTATGAATATATAAACCACACAAAACATGCAAAACAATCAATCAAGCAAACAAGATGAAACAATCCAAAATTTAGTGTCCAGTCCAATTACATAGTCCAAAAATAAAAATGTGTAAAAATAAATCCTACTCTAAATTAATTCTAGACTAATGCTCCACCCGACGCCTCGGGCCTTCATCACGAACGTCCTCCGGGTACATGATACCTCGGGGCATTCCCCGGTGAATAAATATATACAGATACTTCAGGGCATTCCTCGGCCAAATTATACAATTGATTCAAAAGTGATAAAATCAAACCATTCAATCAAATTTCAAACATTCAATCAACCCACAATCTCTAGATTTGCCTACCCAACCTACGTCTTGCCTATTCCAATCGGCGTATCTTGATACTACCAAATTCAATTAACGTTTATTTCAAGTCAAACAACTAATGAATCAAACTAATCAAAATTCACTAATTATATCAAGTTTTCAATTCTCGCCCCATTTATTCCCACATGAATTCAAATCTTTCAATTTCTTCATTCACGTAAATCAATCAATCAATATCAACCACAATAATCACGATTGCTCAAACACAATATCGAAACATATCACCACGTCACAATCATCAACCAAACAAAATATTCACTCCAACACACAAAATATAATAACCATGAAATAAAAGAGGAGAATAGAATTGGACCTCGATTCGTAGCTTTCAAACTCAAATATTAATCGAGTGAAAAAATGAAGACCGTGTCCGAATATCCCAAGCAGAACCTCAACAACGATCAAACCAAACTCGGTATTAAAAATAATAACTGGACAGCTCCAAAACCAGTGAAGAAAAACTCATAATACGGAATCTAAATCACAAATGTTGACATGATTTGAACACAAAAACTACGAGGACTAACATCGCCAAAGAAATGCCAAAATAGACGAACCCAAAAACTCAACGACAGAAAACTAAAATACCGTACAATCCGAGCTCCGGCGAACTGACAGTAGGAAAAACCAACAGGAAAAGTTAGATTTCAGCGACCCTGATATTTTCGGCCAGATTTAGCTAGAAACCAACGAAATACGGAGAAAAGTTTGGGGATTTTAGACTAGACCCATTGAACGGACAAATTGGACACTGATGACGCCGATTCCGGCGCAGATATCACCGGAAAAATGCGAAAAGGAATTAGATTTCTCGTCGTTTTCCAGTTTCTTCATCGGATCTCCCTCAAACAAACTTCCTATTCTCATTTTTATTTGTTGTGTGCGTGTGCATATCAGTGAGGATGTGTGTACGATTTGATCTTGAGAAGAAAAAAATAAAGCCAGGCAAAATGAAATCCGTGCTTTCTCTTTTTTTGGTATCTTCTGGTATGTGTTGCTATCTCTGTCTATGGTGAGGATGAGTTATCCATATATGAAAAGAAAAGAAAGATGTCCTCTCCTTCACTGTGGGCCCCGTGCGTATAAATATGTATATCCTTATCTCCGTTCTGTTAGTGGTGAGGAAAAGAAAATGTGTTAAGGCGGGGTGGATTGTTAGGATGAGGTATAAAGTTGGTTAGGATAGGGTTGTCATTATTATTTTTTTTTGTATTTTTGTGGGATATAATCATACGGGTGAGGACACGTAGTAAGACGAAGGTAAAATGGTAAAATGCTATGGGGGAGGGACAAAATTAGGTGTCTACAGTTGTCATGCCGCTAAATTTGTCTTTTATAGCTATTTCATATTTTTTTAATAATTCTATAGGTGTTAATTTAGTTGTAGTTGTTGATGATGTTCCTTCTGTAGGTTTATCAGTTCTTAATACCTTCTTGCTATTTTCAATTAAATTTGAAAACCATAATTTCACTATTCCTATTAGTGTTCTTTCAATGTATTCTGGTGCATCTGTTACGTTTATATTATTATCTAATAATTATTTTGTCATATATCCTATCCATAATTGTATTGTTTTTTCTGTATCTATTACACAATCTAAGTCTAAAAAGTTATAATTTTTATTAACTATTTATTTTGGTGTCCATTTGTCATATTCATCTTATCTTTTAAATTTATTCTTATAATATGTAGGTTTTCTTATTTCTGATGTTCTAGGTATTATATTTTCATCTTCTTTTTTGTCAAGAGTATTTATTTCTGTGTTTATATTTTCTAAGTTTTCTTCATTAATTAGGTTTTCTTCATTAATGACTTCTTGTTTTTTCATTGATTTCTAGTCTTTTTGTATTTGTTAAGATTTCTGTATATGCTTCACTATCTTCCGAATCATAATTATCTGTTTCTTCAACATCTATTGTATTTATTTCTAATTTTTCTTTAAATTGATTTATCTCATTTAATAATTTTTGTTCTTTATCTTTTTCTTTTTTTTCTTTCTGTCTTTTTTCATACAAATCTTTTAGCATTTGTAGTTCTTTTTCTAATTCAGCAATCCTACTATTTTTAGTTTCTTCTATTTTTCGTATTTCTTCTGTAGTTTGTTGTTTTATTTTTTTTCTATTTCCTTTTTTTCTATCTATTTCTTCATTTTCTTTTTCTGTTCTTACCATAGCTGTCAATTTATCTTCTAATTTTAATTCTTCTTTTTCTAATATTAAATATAAATGTTCACCTATTTTCTTATACCTTCTTCCTAGATTAGAAAATACTACTTTTATTTTAAATCCTTCATGGTTTTCATATATTTTTTGATCTATTATAAATTCTTCTTTGTTCATTTTTTATTTAATTGTTAATAGATCATGTTGGTATGTATAATCTAGACTATCTATTGTTGATTCTAAATTTGATATTTCTTCTTTTTGTGCATTTATTGAGTTTTTACTAACTCCGGCAATTATGTTATACTGTAGTCTTTCTATCCTTATTTTTAATTCTTTACATTTTTTAGATATTATTTGCTTTAATTCTTTATATTTTGGTAATTTTTGTACATTATTTATCTAAATAATATTTTGGGGAATATCTAAACTTAGTTTTATCAGATAAGTCATAATTAATAAATTAATCAAATAAATCCAAATATATACTACTTCCGTAACTTTAAACAGCATAGATTCTGATACCAATTGTAGGGGGTGCGGATAACTTGTGTGGTAAAATAGATCTATTATAAATCCAATGGATCTATTTTTATTTGTGCGTGGATATTTCTTAACTTTTCCCTCCCCGTCGCTGCCTCTCATCGGTGAAACCCCAGCTGGCTGTCGCTGCCTCTCTCACCCTCTTTCTTCTTTCCGGCGACCAACAACAACCGTCGCCAACCACCAAATCCACTGGATTTCCTTTTATTTTTACCCCCTAATAATTTCTAAGAATACGTTCCTTTGTAGATCTGCACTTATTTTTTTAATTGATTTTTTTATTAGAGTTAATTTAAAGAGATTAAATTTGAGGATAATATTAAACTTAGCATAATGTGGGTAAATTTATGTATTGTTATTTATTTTATTATTCTATTATTTTATTTAATAAAGATTGATAATTTTGATTTGTAAAATTAATTGATCACTTAACCAAGCTTGGTTGGCCTAGTGGTTAGCTCACTAGGTCGCTTAAGCAAGTGTCGGAGGTTCGATTTCCGCCTTGTGCATGCAACTACCAATTGGCCAGCGGCAAACCCTTAAATGGAGCTCAAATCCGTGAAGGATTAGTCCTTGGCTTGTCAGGCTGGGATGCCTTGGGAAACCAAAAAAGAAAATTAATTTATCACTTTAAACGAATATTATTAAAATTAAATAGCATTTCGAACAGAAAAATTGTTACAAGTTTACGAAAGATAAATTAATATTTTAATGTTAGGCAAATTTTAAGTACATTTTAAAATGTTTGTCTCAATTAAGAATGCGGCATACGCATCTTTTCGAGATATTTTAAAATTCAAGGATGCGATAATGCACCTTGACAAATAGTTTTTAAAATTAAATTTTCACTGATTTATTTAACATAAGAGACGTAGACAACTATTTTGGTATAGTAAAAATGAACGAATTTAGACCTTAACATAATTTATCAAAATAGTTTTAGTTAAGTATAAGTCAATAAAAGTGACCATGTTAGTACTACGGGACTCGAGGGGTGCCTTACACCTTTCCTTCGGTCAACAAAATTCTTTACCCGATTTTTTATTTTCGAGACCATAATAAAGAGTCATTTCCTTTTGATTAGGGATTCAAAAAGGTGACTTGTAACACCATAACTCAATTTCAAGTGGCGACTCTATAAATAAACTAATCTCTATTCAAAACCGTTACTTTAATTGAAAAAATCCTTCGATTTCGATTCCCTCAGGGAAAAAAGGGGTGTGACAGTAAATAATGTATAAACATGTATATATGCTATACAAATAGTTAGGTAGCATATACGTAATATCGATATTGTATAATAGTTATGTAACGTATCAGCATTGAATAAATGGTGTACAAGCGCGTATTAATATTAAATAAATAGTATTTAGACATGTATCGATATTGTATAAATAGGTATGTAATGTATTGACATTGTACGAATGATGTATAATCGTATATCAATATCATATAATCAATTATATAATGTATCAATATCGATATTTATTTAACTATCATATTTTCCACCTTAATAAATAAAAGTTTAAACCCCCCCCCCCCCACCCGAAAAAAAGGTAAAGAAATTATAAAATAAAAAAAGATTTAAAAAAAGAGCAACAAAAAAGTTTTAAACAACGAAGAGGTTTTTTCAAAAGTAGCACACCGAAAAAAATAATAAAAAATAAAATGGCCAAACATTTTTAGTAATAACTTTGGCCATTTAATTTTAAAAAGTGGATTAGTTTTTGTGTAATTTTTTTTAATGGACATTTTGCGTAATTTTTCCTTTAGAAAGGAAAATTCTAGTATCTGTTATGTATCTCAGATAACGTGTCTGTGTATCTTCAGATACATGTTTTATATACATGAAAAAAGACTGTGTACCTGTATTTGTTATATTAGGCGCTATTAGAACGTGTATTTGAAGATACACAATGTTTTGTAATTTTCTTAAAGTTAGGTGTGGTTATATAAATTCCGCACTGATGTTTATTTAATTCTATTTTTAAATAAAACCCCATATCAATAAGACATAATACATAAACGTGTCATTTAACTTTGCATCAGTTGCAATCTATGTACTCTAATTTAAATGTGCATAATTAGACATTTAAATTTTGTAAAATTGAACAAGTAGATATATGCATTCTAGGGGCTTTGAGCTCTAGGTGACAATTTTTTTTTTTAAATGAGGTGTAGGTGACACAAGTCTTAATAATTGAGTGGAGATAACAATTACTTTATTATGGATTAAGAAAGTTGGGAAAATTTCAAAATAATTTTCCGTTGTTGACAATTACTTTGAGCTCTCTTCTCATCCGTTGTTGTTTTCTCTCTCTTCGCGATTTTTGTTGTTCATTGTTGCTGCTGCTTTATTCATCATCTTCTGATTCATTGTCATCATCTTATACTTCATTATCATCTTCATATTCTTCTTGTTAATCATTGTTGTTGTTATTGTTGTTACCGCAACTGCTGCTTCTTGATCAATTTCTTAGGTCAAATTTTGTTTCGTACATCACTTTCAACTTTGGCATTAACTTGATAGAAGACTTTGGTAAGTCAAATTATGTTTTTTAGTTGAATTTGTTATCTGGGTAACTGCCAGTGTGCTGTTTTTTCAACAATAGCTCGCACGCGAACATGAATGCAACATAAGAGCCATCTGTTTAAACAGATCCATCATCTGTGGCGCCAGATTAATATTTTGTTGCAACAGAAGACTCATATGTTGGATTCATGTTAATATTCTATAGTGCCCATAATATGATCAAACAGATGGGTATTCTATTGTAGCAGATTAGTAATCTATTCCAATAGACAATTAATTTGTTGCAATAGATTAGTAATCTGTTCCAATAGACAATTAATCTGTTGCAACAAAATATTTATCTGTTGCAACAGATAATTATTCTGTTGCAATAGATGAATAATCTGTTTCGAACAACATAATACAACTCCTGTCACAAATCCAACAGATAACCCATATGTTAATCTCTTGCTATTGATAATGGATTCAAATATTCCTTAATCGTAGACATGTTTGTTGAGAAGAAGAAATAGACAAAATAAAAATTAAAAAAGAATTAAAACGTCAAAGTGGATCAAACATAAATTTTTTATTAAATAAAAAAATAGAAATACATAGCTAAAAGAAAAAAACAATCTAATTATTATTATTATTATTATTATTATTATTATTATTATTATTATTATTATTATTATTATTATTATTATTATTATTATTATTATTTCCAGCGGCCAATCTTCAATCGGCAGCAGCAACGCCCTCCTCAGCCTGCGGATCTCCCGCAACATCCTTACTCTGACGGCGGCCAACTCCCATTGCATGTCATGAACCTGAGTCTGCAGTTCCCATATGGTGTCTCGTAAAATAGCGACATCCACACTGGATCATCCATATCTAGAACATGAATAAATAAATAAAAAACGTAAAAACATAAGTAAAGAAAAGAATCCAAATGTAATACAACATATATTTACACAAAAAGCAAGAAAAAAACTTACCAGAGATGGAAAAGCTATCAAGTCCTTGAAGAGAAAGTAGTTGAAGGTGTAATATGAAAGACAAGAGCAAAAAATAAATATAGTGTAGTAAAATGAACTAGTAAGGAGGGACCTATTTATAGAGGATTGAATTTGAATGAGTTCGGCAAAAAGGCACAACTGTTCACCTCATTTTGTTAATGACATTTTTGATTACTGTGAAAAGTTATGACTTAATTAAGTCATGACTTTTCGGCTTATTATTATTAATTAGTTTTTTCAAGAACCGTTTTTATTAAGTTGTGACAACAGATTCTATATCTGTTGTATCAGATAACTCATCTGTGATAACAGATATATCATCTGTTGTAACAAATAGACAATCTGTTGCATCAGATAATTTATTTGTTGCAACATATAATCTATCTTTTTTTTTAAAATTACCATCATATCATTAATCCAAATTTGTTGACTTTTTTATTATATAAATCAATAAAACATATTTAAAAACAAAAATATTTTATGTAAAAAGAAATCATGACTGTTTAGTATTAACGTCAATTATTAAAATTAAATAATCATTATTTTACGGTTATAAATTGTGTTTATCAATTATTTCCTTATTGTTTTCTGTGAAAAAATGACTTAATAAAATCAAGCTGGTGAGTTTTTTTTATTATTGTGACAAGTCATGACTTTTTAGCTTATTATTATTAATTAGTTCTTAAATTTAAATAACCTTTTTCTCAATTTAAAATCGAAGACACCTTTTCAATAACCGTTTCTTTAATAAAATAATAACTATTTTTATTGAGTTATGGCAACAGATTGTATATCTGTTGCATCCGATAACCATCTGTTGCAACAAATATTACATCTGTTGCACCAATCGACCATCTGTTTTAGGAGCTTTTTTGATTTCTTCTAATAGTTGATTCATCAATCGCAACAGATGGAGAATTTGATGCATCAACAACATTATTTGTTTGTTGAATGTGTTTACTCAAAAAGTCACGACTGTTCACCTTTTTTTTCTTAACAATCATCATATAACTTAACTTAATTAATCCAATGTAGTGACTTTTTTTATTATATAATAAATAAATAATTTTAAAAAATAAATTTAAAAACAAAAATGGTGAAAAATCACTATCAGTTACTAAAATCAAATAACCGTTCTTTTACGGTTATAAATTGTGTTTATCATTTATTTTCTTATTATTTATTTACGAACCATTTTTTATATTAAATAATCGGAGAATCATGACTTTTCACCCTCTCAATAACAACAATAACCCTTTTTTTAATTAATAACCGCCTATTGCAACATATGATTCATCTGTCGCATCAGATTAATCTCTGTTGCCATAAATGCTAAATCTTCACCTCCAACCGTCGACATGTTGAGAATAAGGAATAAACAGAATGATAATTAAATATTAAATAAGAACTAAAAATTCAAAGTCGACCAGACATAGATAGATTAGATTTTTGAATCCCTTAGGTAGATCCGATATAAAAAAGAAAAATACATACGCTAAAAGAAAAAACATATCCTAATTATTATTACTACTTTTATTATTATTATTATTATTATTATTATTAGTAGTAGTAGTAGTAGTAGTAGTAGTAGTAGTAGTATTAGTATTACTATTATTATTATTATTGTCAACTGGACAATTTTCATCCGGCAGCAGTAGGGCCCTCCCCAGCCTTGCACTGAAGTCGGCCAAATCCATCTGAAGTTCATCAAACTGCCTTTGAAGTTCCTGCAAGGACTTGATATGAATCTTCTTGTACGAATCTGGATCAGCCATATATGTAAGTGTAGTAGAATGAACGAGTAAGAAGGGACCTATTTATAAATTATTGAATTAGAAGGGTTGTAGTAAAAAAGTCAGGAGTGTTCATCCCTTAATTAAATCAAACTGGTTTGAATATGTAAACTAAAAAAATGAATCTAAATACAACATTTTATCTTTTATTGTATTTTGGAAAGAAAAGAAAATTGCTTTAAAATAAATCTAACAGATAGGTAATCCGTTGCAAAATACATTCTATCTGTTTGACAATTTACAACATATTGAAAATGTTGCAACAGATGCATGTACCTGTTTGATATTTCCAACATATAAGTCCTATGTCGCAACAGATTGATCATCTGTCGTAACAGATTCTATAATTGTTTGACAATTTAAATGGATGTGGGTTCTGTTGCAACTTGTTAGTCATCTATTTATTCAATTTAAGCCATAGATGGGCTAGGAAGAATAAGGTGCCTACAGATGGATGGATCCACTATCATGTGTGGGAGTTAAGTATTACTGATAAGGTCATCGAGACAACACAGACACAAAGTATAATGTTTTTGTGAATGCAGTTTTTAATCGATTAAGCACTGATCATTCAAATAAGATCCTGTATTGTACAATTAAGTTTGACAGGCTCGAATTGATAAGGACGAGGGCCCCATGAAGATGGTGTAGATACTTTGTTATGAATTACTAATGGTTTTTGCTCATATTTATGCGTGTCAAGTTTTGAGAAAGGATCAATATATCATTGTAGAGATCCAATAGTGTTTGGACTTAACTTTAAGTGTGTATTGGACTCTGAGAAGGCCTTTGAAGCATCGCACTGCATCAAACAAGAACAGAAAACCAATAGAAATTTCCCTGGCCCAAATTTATATGAAAGGATTGTTCGAGAAGATGATTATAATCTAGAAGGAGCCGAAGGAGAATGCCTACGAGGGAAAGGGGAGCTGATGAAAGACTATCATCTAAAGAGCTAATTGAAGAGGAAACATAGGCTAGCAAGGAACTTCTAGTAAATTTGGCTGATGAAATTATTCTTAAAACATGAGAAATCTGAATCAAATGTAAATAAGAAAGTGTATTCGATAATGTAAATTCGTCTGTTATTTCTCTGAAAGAAAAATAATGCAGATGGACACTTTGCTAGGGAGCTGCGACTAGTAGCGTGGTCAGAATTATCACCTAAATAGAAAATAAAAGAAAACCAAGAAAGCAGCCTTACGGGCATCGAGGGTTGAAATGATGTACAACAAGTCTATAAAACTCATGCCAATAACCACTGCAGTTAAAATAAGGAATCTAAGTGAAGGCGGTAATTTCTGAATTTTAAATTGCATTCCATGCCTTCTTGTTTGTGGTTCCGATAAGGTCCACTGTTGTTGACTTGATTGGAACCACAAAAAAGATTGAAATACAGATTGAGTTTCATTACTTCCTTAGCAATATGGATTAATTGATTGTGTTTTCTTGCCCTAGCATGCTTTCAACATATCTTGGAGCAAATCAGAGGCTTGCTGTAGTATGTGAATTTCGATAATTTTCAAGCTTGCCGATTTGGTATCCAAGCTTGTCATTGCCGTCTTTAAAGTTGGTATATGTAGACACAAAATTTTGTCCCTCCCAGAAAGCATTTTTTTCCATTTTTTACCTTATCCTATCGTGTACCCTCAACCATATGATTATATCCCGCAAGAATACAAAAATAACAAATACCCAACCAACTTAATCCAAAATATTCTTGTGATAACAAATTAACAACCTCTCCCAATTTAAAATGGACACATCACCACCCCTTCCTCACTACTACCCTACCCAACCCCCACATACCCCACTATCCCACCCTCACTTCACTATTATATGTATACACACACAAAACTGATAGATGGGAGTAAGCAGAGGGATATATATTCTCACCTATAAACCATTAGAAAAGGATCACCATTAACACAAAAAAATAGAACACACCCAGGGATTCCTTTTCTACACAATAACAACACAACAACACTCTCAATTTCCATAGAGATCATATTCACATAAGCTCAAAAATATCTTCACTGATCATTGATATGCACAACACACCATCGCTCATCTCAAAAGTCATACAACATACACGACACACAACATGGGGGTGGGAATTGAACGAAATATAGAAGCAAAAAAAATAGAGAGAGAATCAGGGAGGGAGGAGAATCAGAGAGATTACGAGAGAAGGTGATCAAAAATCGAGAAACGAAGAGGAGAGAGAGATATTTGAGCGAGAGAGGAGAGAACAATGAGTGGTTTGGGTAAGAGAAAGCAGGCAGATTCGACTGTTTTTCGGTGAGTTTTTTTTTTCGGAATCAAAATTGGAATACCCCTACAAAAACGGGTCGTTCACAACCTTACAGATCGCTATTCCCTTTTTACGGTCTTCCTCCGATGAAATTTATCCAGGGAGACCCATTTCATGGACTGTCTAGTCCGCTGCAGCTCCGGCGTGATAGAAACGATAACCCGTCCCCATCTACAGTGAAGCTACCAGTCCCATCCCATCCCAAAATGCTGAAACAGCAGCAGAAATAGTTAATTAATCGATCCCAACCCCCTGATTCTTCTATTTTTTGAGACCAAAATCCCATCTCTTCGTCTTGGTCCTCGTCATTTGGATTTTTCTTGTCAACATCGAGAGTAGTGAGGTTATTTGGGGTCGAGTTTGGTGTTGTTGAGGTAGTCACTGTTGAGGTTCAATTGGATATTTCGGTTGAAGCTTTGTCCAATAATTTAGGGTTGAAATAAAAAATTGAGGTCCAATTCTATCTCTTCTTTCTTTAATTTTTATGTAATTGTGAATGATTTGTGTGTTTGTTATGTTTGAATCCTTATTGTGAGTTGGTTGATGTTGGTTCCAGACTTTGAAAAGTGAATTGATAATCGAAGCATGTGTTAATCATTGATTGAGCATGAAATTAAGGGGTTGGGAATTGAAAGATTGATTTGGTGAATGTTGATTATTTTGTTAATTGTTGAACACGATAGTATCATGTTTAGGCCAAAATTGATAGGCAAATTCTAGGTTTTGGAGTAGCCAACTCGTAGGATTCTAATCATCGAATGTGTAAATGTTTGTGTTGAGTGATTTTCTCCATTTTTATCGCATTTTATCAACTGTATTCATTTAGCCGGGGAATGCCCCGTGGTCATTTGTATTCATTCACCGGGGAATGCCCCGACGTATTATGTTAGCGGAAGATGTTCGTGATCAAGATCCGACACACCTGATGGGGCGTAGTTTAGGATTAGTGTAGGTTTACATTTATGTACCTTTTTATTTTTTTATTTTGGGTTTGTAATAATTGGATTGGACATTAATTTTTGGATTCTTGTTTGTTTTGTTTAATTGTTGTGTCTTATGTGGTTTACACATTCGTAATGTCAAAATTAGCTGATACATTCCACCGAGCGACCGTGGTCGAACCACGGGATCGAGGGGTGCCTAAGACCTTCCCCTCGGTTAACAGAATTCCTTAGCTGAAATCTCTGATCGCAAACCAGTCTTAAAGAGTCAAATCATTTTGAAAAGGATTTTCCAAAGGTGACTTGGCACACCGGATTTTGCCAAGTGGCGACTCTGAGTTTTGAATATAAATAATCCTTTTTCGGAACAAATTTTTATTTTTATCACTTAATAATGAAAACCCTTTCGAAACTTAAAAAATAATCTTCTTGATTAAAAAAAGTGGGTGTGACAGCTCTGGCGCTCTGCTGGAGATTTTTCAGAATTCGAGCTTATTTTTGGAGTTGTATCGGCTTAGTTTGACACTATGGGTGTTTAAACATTGTTTGTATTATCGTTTGTTGTTTATTTTATCATTGTTGAGTGCTACGTGTTTACAGTTTTTCTCTTGTGTGTTACCGCTTTATATCTGGCATCATGTGTATAACCCGAGTCAATTCTTTCTGCAACAAGTCCCGGAGTGCACGTCGTGCGCACAAACTCTAGTTGAGTCACCCTTATTTTAGGAGGGGGAGCCATTGGATGTACAGAGTAGGTGAAAAGCAAAGCAGCCACTATCGATCATATGCTCCCTCGAACGACCTTGTTAGTAAACCCCAACATAGGTCAGTCTTTAGGTCATGCTTATGTGCATCATATTAAGACCTAGCGGGGCCCACTTGGTCCGTTGTAGGAGACTCTCATCTAAAACATTCCTACGTGCTAATTATTGCATTTTTTAGGATAACACGGTCATTTGACGGACTGATTTAGGGAAAGCATGTGCTAGAATTAAAGAAAGGTATGTAGGCACGTCGTGCGCACAAACTCTAGTTGAGTCACCCTCATTTTAGGAGGGGGAGCCATTGGATGTACAGAGTAGGTGAAAAACAAAGCAGCCACTATCGATCATATGCTCCCCCGAACGACCTTGTTAGTAAACCCCAACATAGGTCAGTCTTTAGGTCATGCTTATGTGCATCATATTGAGACCTAGCGGGGCCCACTTGGTCCGTTGTAGGAGACTCTCATCTAAAACATTCCTACGTGCTAATTATTGCATTTTTTAGGATAACACGGTCATTTGACGGACTGATTTAGGGAAAGCATGTGCTAGAATTAAAGAAAGGTATGTAGGCATGGAAAAATTAAAAAAAAGGAAAAAAGAGAAAAGGTAAATCAAAAAACAGTTTCGTAGTTTTTAGGTTCTTTATGGATTTTGTTTTTTTTACAATTCAAAATATGAAAAAAAGAAGATTTTTTTTTACTTTTTGCACTCATTTTTGAAAAAAAAATCAAAAAGATTTTCCCTTTCTTTCCTTTAGCAAGCATTCAAAATTTGAAAACTCCAAAAAGATTTTTTTAGGAGCTTTTTATATAAGCAAAATTCAAAAAAAAGGTGGCAGAAGTTTTGTATATTTCATATAATGAAAATATCAAAAAGATTTTCTTTCATAGTTGTTGGTGTCATTTTTGTATGAAGTATCAAATTAAAAATTCAAAAAAAAATTATTTTCATCGAGTACTTGTGTCTCTCATGCCAAGGTTTTGTTTGTTCTATAATCCTTAATTGTCTAATCTGGACGAACTACGCACCCCTGATTCTCCTCTCTCAGGAGTGAGATATGTAGGCAACCTATTATTGGTTCAGGGAACTTATTTAAAAAATTCAAAAAAAAAATTTCTTCACTCTTTATTTAGAGTAGGTGTTTCACATATGCCTCGAAAAGAACACTACAAAAAGATTTTTCTTAATAGTCGTAGGTTTCATTTTTGGTTGATCTTATTTAAAATATTCAAAAAAAAAATTCTTTACTCTTTAAAAGAAAACTACGAAAGACTTAGCTTTAATAGGTTCAAGTTTCATTTTCGTATGAAATGCAAAATTGAAAACCCAAAAAAGAGTTTCTTTGGTAATCATAGGTTTCATTTTGTATAGGTTATTAAAGAGGAAAAAGTCAAAAAGATTTTCGTCTATTCTTTTGACAATTTGTCATTTTTCTTTTCTTCTTAGAATTTCAAGAAAAAGAAAAAGAAAAGGAAAAAGAGTTTATTTGGCCATTTTGACAAGACTTCACGAACTACGCACACCTGATTCTCCACTCTCGGGGGTGAGATACGTAGGCACCCTTCTTGGGTTCGGTGACCATTTAAAAAATAAAAAGAGAGAGAGAGAGATTTTGAAAAAGTGTTGAACTCTAACACATTTGCTATCTCTTGTTCAGTTAGTTTGAGGTGGCTGGTTTGTGGCATTTTGGCTGGTCCTCCATATTGCACCAAGTCACAGAGAAGGTTATGTCCAACAAGGATACCGAGTTTGTTGTCACTAATCAGATAGGGAGTTTGAGAAATGAGAATTTAGGAGCTGATGAAGAGATTCGGAAATTAAGGCAGCAAATGATAGAAATGCATCGAGATTGAGCTAATGGGTTGCCTCCTCCTCCAGTTCCCACTGATAATATGGAATATCTTTCTAGCTTGCCTCCCGTGTCACATGCATAATTTCCCATTTTTGTTGATATGGCACAACATGCATCAGGATCGACATCGGGGCAATAATATCCAACCACTTCCAATGTTCATTTCCTTACTCCCCTATTCAAGACTGCCACATACTTAGCTCAACCTGTTGTTCATGCTTTTGTGGTGCCACTCCTACATGAAGCTCCTACTTTTGATATTCATCCACAAGTTATGCCTCCCTACTCTACAAGAGAGCCTGCATTGAATATTACTGGTGATCAGCGTTACACTTTTGAGCCTACATGTAAGTTGACTGGTCTTTACGGTGACATTCACCCGCCTGAATTTCCTTCTATCACTGAGAAGCCTGTTATGAAAGAAAAACAAGAGAAAATGACCAAAAAATTGAGAAGTTTGGAACTGGCTATGAAGAACTTGCAAGGACTTGGGGGTTACAAAAGTGTTTCATATAAAGACTTATGCATGTTTCCAGGTATCAACCTTCCTCCTAGCTTTAAAATGCAGTAGTTTGAGAAATATGACGGACATGGGGACCCATTGGCACATTTGAGGTGCTATTGTAACCAATTAAGAGGCGCTGGAGGGAAGGAAGAACTACCTATGACTTATTTCGGGGAGGGTCTTTCAGGCCTAGCTTCGGAATAGTTTGTTGACCAAGACATTAACAAGTGGATTAGTTGGGATGACCTAGCTAATGAATTTGTGAAACAATTTCAATATAATGTGGAGTTGATCCCTGATGAAAAATCCCTAACTAGTATAAAAAAGAAGAATACTGAGAGTTTTATGGAGTATGCGATCAGATGGCGCGAACAAGCTGCTAGAGTAAAACCGTCAATGAAAGAAAGCAAAATAGTGGAGGTATTTATTCAAGAGCAGGACGAAACATATTATCAACACTTGATACCTACATTAGGCAAGCCATTCATTGATGTCCTTAAAATGGGGGAGATGATAGAAGAGGGAATTAAGACTGGTCGTATTGTGAGTTTTGCAACATTGAAAGTGACTACTCAAGCAATTCAAAAGGGGTCAGAAAGTGTTGGGGAGAAAAAGAATGAGGAAGATGCACCTGCTATTGTAGTTGAACAGCAGAAAAGGTCAAGAAGACCCCGTTGTCGTCACTCTCAGGCTCAAACCCAAGTTCATGCCCAAGCTTCAGATAATCACTCCCAAAATCCATTATAATTTTTTCCTTCACATCTATATCCGGTTTATAATGCACAACCAGATGTTCAACCCCCATCTTACCCATAATGGAATACCCCAAAGCGCCAGAGTCATCCTCTAAATCCACAAACATACCAAAGCCCTACTAGGCCAGATTTGCTATCCAAGCCAAACAATAAAATAAGGCAGGAGTCAAGAGATAGCTTCACGCCAATTAGAGAGTCATATGCCAATTTATTTCAGAGATTGGTACAGGAGGGCATGATCACTCCTCTTCTTGGGCACACTTTTAATCGACGTTCAATAAATTTTGATCCTAACACATGATGTGCGTATCATTCTGATGCTCAGGGTTACAACATTAAAGATTGTTGAGATTTTGAAAAGAGAGATTGAAAAGATGATTCAAGATGGATCAATTATGGTGCAGAACATTGACAGTGGGGGAAGCTCTAGTCATGCTGATATGCAAACCAGTGGATAAGTTATCAGGCTGAGCAATTGAGAAGTCACCCCTCTCATCATTAGAAAGAGGTCTGGTAGTTTGTTTTATTTTATTTTCTGTAATCCGAATTATTTCATGGTTGTAGTTCGGGATCTATCTTGTTTTGTCCATTTTTTTCATTATGTTCAAACCCTTCTATCTTTCATTTTAATTAAATAGAGTGTCCCTTTTTCCTTTGTATTTTAAATATGTGTTTCTTTGTTTTATTTCCACAGTACATTTTATGTTGACTCTAGTGATATCATGCTAATGGAATTTTCAGCCAGATCTTAAAATCCAATTTAAGCATAAACATTGAATCGGAGAGTTAAAGTTAGGAAAAGATAGCATTTGAGAAAATTGGTAGAGTGATGAGGCATTTGGTGATCAAGTTTAAGCCTTCTTTGAAAATTATGACATTTATTTTGAGAATCACAAGGATAACTTGGTCATCAATCGAAAGGCATATCCCAATTAGGTCAAATAAGAAATGTGTGATCCTATATCAAAAGAAACGGGAAGAAAATTATCTCTACAAAAATCATGAGTCATTCAATGTTGAGGGATGTACAACAACGGTGGAGTCGTATGTTTGACAAGTGTAGAAGAAAGAAGTGGAACACATGCTCGGGGAAAATTAGTGTTGTAAAACATTTCATAAGTGATCTTGATTGTGCACTTTCACATTGCATGCTATGTACTAGCATTTTCAAGGATTGATATGACGACAACATTTCATTCTGCTATCCAAACATTGTGTCATCCTTTGTTTACCCCATTTGGGCCTTAGTGTTATTTTCTTCATACCCCTCTTTGGAAATCAAGATAGAGTCAACAAAATTCAAAAAAAATGTGTCGAAAAAGAAAGAAAAGATGAGTGTCAAGAAAATTAAAGTCAGAAAAGTCCCAAAGAGAAAAAGAGTCAACAAAATAAAAAAAAATAGAATCAAGTAAAAGAACAAGCTGTCAGAACTACGCATGACCTAATTCTCCTCTCTCGAGGGTGAGATACGTAGGCTGCCCTATGATGGGCTCGGTCCAACCAAAAAAATAAATTTAGAATTGCTCAGTCAAAAGAAATTGGGGCATGGTTTAATCCTCATCGTTTGAGTTGATTCCAAAAGTTGAAAGTCCCACCTTACTTCAAGTGTCGATTGGGCCTTATGCCATTCTTTCTTTCTAACCCTATCCAAAAGTCAAGTTACAACCAAAGAAAAACCTTCAGATCAATCTTTGAGGATGTTAAGGCTAAGCATGAACGGGATATGATGATGCATTTGGGAACTACTTGTGTTCCTCAGTATAAGGGATCAAGAGAGAAATAAAAATGAGAGAGTCTTATTGGTGAAAACCCTCACGGGCACCGTAAGGCGATGATAAGTTGAGAGAAATAAAAATGAGAGAGTCTTATTGGGGAAAACCCTCACGGGCACCATAAGGCGAAGGTGAGCCGAGAGAAAAATAAGAGAGGCTTATTGGCGAAAACCCTTCAAGGCGCCACTAGCCGAATGAGGTCGTAAATGCAATTGACCTAAGGAAGTAACTCAGTTTCAGAGCCGTTAACTCAACAACAATTGGTATAAAGTTTGGATGAAAATATCAAGCTTCTTAATCCAAAATGTATGGCATAATCATTAGAGTTGACTGTCATTTTTTCGATGAATTTGTTGTTTCTTTGTTTCAAACGGGGACATTTATTGTCTTATTTTCTTCTCTTTATTTTTGTTTATCTTTCTTGAGTTATTTATCCAAATAAAAAATGTCATTATATTTTCTTTTCTTGTCTTTGAGTCAAGTATGTGTAAAAACAAGTGAGAAAAGATTCCAAAACTAGCTACCATCTTCATTAATTGCACAAAGCAAGACAAAAGCTAGCACATGAAAGAGACATGATTGTGAGCCAAAAAGGGGTAAGTAGAAGTTTTGGCAACAGAGAAGTCTGGGAAATCATGAAATACCAAGGTTCCAAGGAGTCTATCTGAGACGCATGGCAAAGCAGAGATGTTGTGTTTGTCTCAGTCAACCTTAATAATCTGAGTTTGGTCAATGAAGCAGCAAGTCAATGACATAGGCTAATGGTTGGAAGCAAGGTTAAATATGATGACAGCAAGAGCGTTTGCCATGAAAGCCAAAGCCACAAACTAGCCACCATGTTTTTAAACTCATAACCTTTCTTTGCATCAAACAGGAACACATGTTACCTTCAAATCAAGGATTTCAAAGCCTAAACATCAAGACTCATAATTTCTCACTTTTACAAATGCAGGAAGCAATGTTAGTGCACAGGTTTGATAATTAAATCACGGTAAAAATTCATCATCTTATATCCCTCGGAGACACACTTTCTTGTTCAGGGATTTCAGTTTTCATTTGCTGAGTGATACACTTCTTAAATTGAACCTTCACTCCTAGAAGACATACTTTTTAGTCGAGTCATTCCCTTTGATTCCTATAAAACGTACCTTTTAGTCGAGTCATCTCCTTTGATTCTTATAAGACGTACCTTTTAGTCGAGTCATCTCCCTTGATTCTTATAAGATGTACCTATTAGTTGAGTCATTCCCTTTGGCCCCTAGAAGACGTACCTTTTAGTCGAGTCATTCTCTTTGATTCCTATAAGGCGTACCTTTCAGTTGAGTCATTCCCCTTGACCCCTAGAAGACGTACCTTTTAGTCGTGTCATTTCCTTTGATTCCTATAAGGCGTAGCTTTTAGTCGAGTCATTCTTCTTTACCCCTAGAAGACTACCTTTTAGTCGAGTCATTCCCTTTGATTCCTAGAAGACGTACCTTTTAGTCGAGTCATTCCCCTTGACCCCTAGAAGACGTACCTTTTAGTTGAGTCATCTCCCTTGATTCTTACAAGATGTACCTTTTAGTTGAGTCATCTCCCTTGATTCCTATAAGACGTACCTTTTAGTCGAGTCATTCCCCTTGAACCCTGGAAGACGTACCTTTTAGTTGAGTCATTTTCCTTGATTCCTAGAAGACGTACCTTTTAGTTGAGTATTTCCCTTTGACCCCTAGAAGATGTACCTTTTGGTCGAGTCATTCCCTTTGATTCCTATAAGATGTACCTTTTAGTCGAGTCATTCCCTTTGTTCCTATAAGACGTACCATTTAGTCGAGTCATTTCCTTGATTCCTATTAAACGTACCTTTTAGTCGAGTCATTCCCCTTGACCCCTAGAAGACGTACTTTTTATTCGAGTCATTCCCTTTGATTCCTATAAGACGTACGTTTTAGTTGAGTTATTCCCCTTGACCCTTAGAAGACTCACCTTTTAGTCGAGTCAATTCCTTTGATTCCTATCTGACGTATCTTTTAGTCGTGTCATCCTCCTTGATTCCTATAATGATGTGACTTTCAAAAAAGTTGTTTGATGATAAACAGGGGCAAGTATTTAATTCTGGTGTTTGTAACTTCACTTTTCTGGCAAAATGAAATCTTTTTACAATAATCTTTGTTTGGGATAATTTTCTTTTTAGTTTTGATGTGATTTCAAGAGTCCTCCTGAAGAATAGGGTGAATCAATAAAAAGTCAAGCAACATTGGTAAGGAGATGCACTTCCTTGTTTGGTAATTTGAGCGGTATAATAAGGAGACACACTTCCATGTTTAGGTAATTCAAGTAGCATTGGTAAGGAGATGTACTTCCTTGTTTTGGTAATTCAAGCCACATTTGTGAGGAGACGCACTTCCTTGTTTGGTAATTCAAGCGACATTTGTAAGGAAATGCACTTCCTTATCTAGGCAATTTAAGCAACATTGGGAGATGCACTTCCTTATTTGGGTAATTCAAGCATTTGTAAGGAGACACATTTCCTTGCATGATTCAAGTGGCATTTGTTGGGAGTCGCACTTCCTTGTAAGCTTTCAATTGTCAGGAGCCCACCTGAAGAACACGGCGAATGCACGAAAGTCAAGCAATAAGGTAAAGAACAATACATTATATATACACTACATAACTATTTGTGCATCATATATACATATTTATACATTATTTACATAATATGGATACATTACATATACTACATAACTATTTATGCAATATCGATACATTACATATACTAGGGTTGTTAGCGGGGCCGGGCCGGGTCAACCCGGAACCGGCCGATCACAATTAAACGGGTTGTGGGCTGGTCCGGTTCCGAGCCAGGTTTAACGGGCCGGTCCAGTTTTGGACCCAATAGTAAATTTTCAAGAAACAACCCGAGACCGGCCCACTACACCTAACCCGGTTTAACCCACCTAAATCTGGTTAAAAACGACCCAAAATTCGGTCAAAACCGATCAAAACCAAAAAAAAAATTAAAAGTTTTTTCTCCAATATACATTATATATACTCACCTATATACATTTTAAATACGTTAAACAATATATATACACTATATCTATAGTATATACTACGTTAGAATTTAAAAAACATATACACATACACACAATTACACATGTAATCGTGTATACGACTATATGTTAGTTAAATATATATACAACTTTAAATAAAACATATACTACAAGATATATACTACAATATATATACTAATTTATAAAACATATACACATGTATACGTTAAATATATACTACTTTAAATAAAACATATACTACAATATATACACATAATATATATAGTTATATACTAATTTATAAAACATATACACATGTATACATTAAATATATACTACTTTAGAGTCTATAGAAAATATACACACACATATACGTACCATTCAATATGTGTACTACTTGAAAACATATACTACAAGATATATACTATAATGTATATACTAATTTATAAAACATATACACATGTATACGTTAAATATATACTACTTTAGAGTCTACAGAAAATATATACACATATATATGTACCATTTAATATATGTACTACTTTAAAAATATACATACAACATATAAACAATATATATATATATATATATATACTAATTTATAAAACATATACACATGATTACGTTAAATATATACTACTTTAGAGTCTATAGAAAATATATACACATATATATGTACCATTCAATATATGTACTACTTTCAAAAATATACATATAACATATAAACACTATATATATACTAATTTATAAAATATATACACATGTATACGTTAAATATATACTACTTTAGAGTCTATGAAAAATATATACACATATATACGTACCATTCAATATATATGTACTACTTTAAATAAAATATATACTATAATTTATATACTACAATATATACACACACTATATATATAGTTATATACTAATTTATAAAGTATATACACATGTATATGTTAAATATATACTACTTTAGAGTCTATAGAAAATATGTACACATATATATGTACCATTCCTCATGCTGTGGGAATACACTGGGTTTTTTGTTGTTGTTGTATATATGTACCATTCAATATATGTACTACTTTAAAAAAATATACATTTCTATTATATAGAAGAGGTGGTTTCGACCACCTCTCATGCAATCACCAAAAAACCCCTCCAATATCACTTAATTACATACCATACCCCAATATATAATAATTTTATTGTTTCATCATAATGGTTTAAATATTTAATATATTCTATTAATTTATATTAATTAACTATAACTACATATTGAAAGTAAAAAAGAATTGTTTATTTAATTGGCTATCATGTTCAAAACTAATTTGTTACCACGAATCACAATAATTAATAACTTAAAATATTTAAAAGACATATAGAAATTTTATTGACTCTCATTATTTTAGCAATTCCACATAAATTGAGATAAAAGAAAAAATACTGCAAATTAACAACTTAAAATATATAAAAGATATATAAAAATTTTAGTTGATTCTCAAAATTGTATCGACGCCACAGAAATTGGGACACAAGGGGTAAATATATTATTTGATAATTACGTAAAAATTATTATAAATCACAATAATTAACAAGTTAAAATACTTTTTTAAAAATAGATAAAAGTTCTATTCAACTCTCAAAATTTTATCGGTGCACCATAAATCATCAAAAAATAAAATATTATCTTAATTAATTGCAACTAAATATTTAAAGTAAATCAATTTTATTATTTTAATTGACTTTTATATAGAAAATTAAGTTTTTATTTATTTATTTATTTTAGTAAATTTAAATTTTAAAATTATTTTTTCTTATATAGAAATAGTAATATTTATACTTAACTTTAAATTTTTAAAGTAAAAAATTATTAAAATTAATTTAATAAATTAAATTTCTAATGAATATTTTCTTATAATTTGTGTTGGGTCAATATGTATCAAGTTAAAAGAAATACAGAAAAATATATAGTACAATTTTATTATTGTGAAAGATAAATATAATGCACTATCCAATAATATTTAATAATATCATATTTTGCATATACAAATATAGCATTCCTTATTTAATTAATATACTATTTCGGTGAATTATCGATGATTACTATTGGATCTGATAAAATTATATTAATTTTTATAGTAATAAAATAATCAATCGCTCTTAATTAATTATTATGAGTCATCTAGGTATTAAGAAAATAAATAATATTTAATGAAAAATAAAGTAGACATAAAATGCAAAATTAACTCTTAATGTTTTAAATTAAATTTTCGTCTTTCGAACGATAATTTTACTATATCACTCCTTATTATAAGTCATTTATGTATTAGAAAAATAAGAATAACAAAATGATATGTCAACATAAAATATTTGATTGACTATCAAAATTATATTAGTGCCACATAAATTGGGATAGGACAGAAGAAGAAATAAAGCAACATATATTATTTGAAAATGAAATAAAAAGTACTGTAAATAACAATAATTAACAAAATAAAATTTAAAAATTGACTGATTTCTATTGCGTTAGTCATGATTTTAATGTATCACGCGCAATTAATTATTATAAGTCACTTATGTATTGAAAAATTAATAATATTGAATCCACGATTTTACTATATATATATATATATACTATGAATAAAAATTTTCATGATATTTTTAAAAAAAAAATTACTACATATACTCAAAGGGCAAAAGAGTAAAAGCACTCAAGAGATAAATGTAGAGAAATGAAGAAGCACCAAATGGATTATTAACATTTATAACATTCAATACATTTCTAAATGTTTTCAAATTCTTCTTGAATCAACACATACACATAATAAAAACAATAAATACTAAATAATAATAATTACATTTTACTATATCAACCCTAATTAATTATTATGGTCATTTAAGCATTGTGCCACATAAGTTGAAATAGAAAAAATATTATAAATCACAATGATCAAAAATATAAATTATTTAAAAAAATATAATTGGCTATCGTTGACACAAAACTCTGGACAAGGAGAGTAGCATATATTATTCAAAAATTACATAAAAAGTATTATAAATTACAATAGTTAACAACTTAAAATATCTAAAAATAATTGAATATGTTATATCTTTCAAAACAATTACATGAAAAATATTAGAAATCACAATAATTAACAACTTAAAAAATTTAAAAGATCTAAAATATTTGGTCGACTCTTAAAATTATATTAGTGTCACTAAAATTGGAATAGAAGAAAAGTATTATAAATCACAATAACTAGAAACTTAAATAATTTTTAAAATATAATTGACTATCAATTCCACAAAAATTTGGACAAGAAAAGTAACGTATATTAATTTGAAAATTACATAAAAAAATATTATAAATTACAATAGTTAACAACTTAAATTATCTAAATACATATTAAAATAACATATGTTGAACTCATGCTAGATTCTGGATGAATCCTAGAAAACATATGCAATCCTTTTATTAAAATTTTTTATTTAAATATATTAAGATTGAAAAGATAAATAAATATCTTAATGTTGGGCCCGTGCTTACGAGGGCCATACTCCTCTAGTACAACATATAAACACTATATATATACTAATTTATAAAACATAGGCATGTATACGTTAAATATATACTACTTTAGAGTCTATAGAAAATATATACACATATATACGTACCATTCAATATATGTACTACTTTAAAACATATGCATATACTACAAGATATATACTACAATATATATACTAATTTATAAAACATATAAACATGTATATGTTAAATATATACTACTTTAGAGTCTATAGAAAATATATACACATATATACGTACCATTTAATATATGTACTTCTTTAAAAAATATGTTACTTAATATAATAAATTAATAATACTTGATAGTAAATTAGTAATATATTAAAAATAAGTATTTAATTTAAACTAGAAATTTAATTTAAATCATTAAATGAAAAAAGTTACAAAGTAAGGAGTGAATGAATGTTATATTTTATTAATTGCAAAATGCAAAATGACTTTAAATTTATAATATATAAGAATGAAAAATCTTCAAAGTTTTCATCATTTTTTCCAACTTATCCATGTTAATTGTTTACATTAACGGGAACTTGCATAGGATAGTCAAAGTCAATGGATGCATTGGACTTGATTGTGCTGAGTTCTCCATTGAAGTCATAATTTCTTCAAGAATTTGTTCGTCATTCGGTTCCACCTCCATTCCTTGATTTCTTCGTTCCGCTCTAATACAATCTCTAAGGTAAACTAGAACAATCATAGAATTGTTTCCCAATGCGTGTCGGTTGTCTCAAAGCTGTTGTCGTCCCTAACTAAAAGCGCTCTCCGATGCAACGGTTGACATTGGAACATTCAATATATCTCTATCTAATCTTAAAAGCACAGGATATTGTGTTTCATTATTCTTCCACCAATCCAACGCATTGATCCATCATCTACAAACCTCTATCGGTGTTCAAAGATAATACTTAAGTTCTTCCCGAGAAGCTGTTGGGTAAGTTCCCTCCTCAAAACTGTTTCAAATATTTAAATCATAAAGGTAATCAGGAAAACCACTATGTGCCGGCCTTTTAGAAGATGATGGCTCCTCGGGAGGATAAGGAGCGACAGTTGGAGTGATATATCGGTACAACTAAATCAAGTAAATCAGCATAATGGTTATATAATTTATTTATGTAAATATCTGTATCACTCATAGCCGTATACAAATCTGGTTGTTCTGGTTCTTCATCATCAGAAGCATTGTTAGTAATTGTCTCTAAGTTAGAATAAATAAGAGTACTAAAGTGGCACATAGTAGTATATTTCATACATTGATTTAGTATAGCACCAACCAAGTAAATAGAGGGAATCGAAAAAAAATATTTTTAAAATTTTGTAAACATAGCACCAACAATTTCTTTGTAATCTTCTTTATTCTTATATTCTTGAGCAAAGCAAAAATATCGTCTATATATGCTAAAATATTACAAACAGTAGGATAATAAGCATCGAAAAAGTCAACCATATCTATATAATTTTTTTGCAAAAACTTAATAAGATAATCAATTACAGCTCAATCAGAATCATGTAGCATACATTCAATCGAATCAGCAAATGAACCACAATATTGGTTAAAAGTTAGTGTAATAGGAACTCTATAAGCATGACAATTTTTTAAATAATCATACGTAGCATTCCATCTAGTATCACATTCTTCAGGCACCAATATCGGTTTAAGTCCATTTTCTTGACGTTTAACTTTAAATTCTCTAATTTTTTTTCTTCGATTATTTCCTTGAATAAAGCCAACAGGAAGCTGGATTTTTTCAATATAAAGCTCAAAAAATTCAAGATCATCTCTTACAATTAAATTATATATATGACAAACACACTTAACATGAAATATTTCAGGTAACGACGGAGAGAGCTTAGCTTTTAACTTTGTAATAGCAGTCTTGTTGTTAGAAGTATTATCAAAAGCAATACATAATACTTTTTTTCAATACCATAAAATTCTGCAACTTTACTAATCGAATCAGCAATAAATTCTCAAGTATATCTATGATCTTCATCATACAAAAAAGCAAGGATATGTTTTTGCATAACATAATTACTATCTATCTAGTGACAAGTAATGGTTAAATAATTATTTTTATTAACAGCACGACCGAGATCAGAAGTTAGAGTCATTCTACATTGAATTTTTTTAACAATGTAGATAAATAAAAAACATATTGTGAATGAAGTCTAAAAATATCGGTTCGACAAGTACCTCTAAGAATACCATTAAACATAGGATTATAAATTGCTTGAATATAATGAATAAACGCATCTGAAGAAGGAAAACTGAAAGGCAAACACCCCACGGCTACCATTTTTATTATTTCTTCCCGGTCCCTATATTTATTATAATTCTTAATTACATGACCTGTTGCTAGGTCCATTCTAGTTTGTGTTGGCCCACCAACAGCCTCATCACCTTTTGCAATAAATAACTCTCTTTCATGATTATCATTTATATGTCTCATTAATGAACTCGTACCCCCTTGCTTGCCTCCACTTTTATGCTTATATACTTGTTGACAAATATTGCATTGCACCTCAGTATATCCTATACGTGTAAAAAAATTGTCATGCAATACTAGTTGTTCTACGAGCTCTTGGGGCACAGGGAGGATGAGAAGGGAAATTAACCGATTCAGATCTAACGTTAGCATTTTTTACTGTGGGTGTCTCACCAATATTTTTATCATCTTCATCTAAATCAACCGCATCTACTTCATTTTCTTCTTCTATACCGTAATTTTTCTGAGCTTCTACATAATCCATATCGTGAGCACCTACACCAACTTCTTCCTCAAAAGATTGACTAAGCAGTACCTGAGGCACACAGGTATATCTACTACTTGAACTAGCTCTACCGCCAGTAATTCGCTTTTTACTATCACTACCACTTACGGGACAAAAAATTTTACTACTTTTACTGGTGAGGTTTTTTAATTTATCCATAATATAAATCAAACTAAAAAAATTCAAAATACACAAATATAATAAAATTAAATATTCAACAATTAATACACTAATTAAAAATTAAAAGTAAGAGATGGAATGACAATACCAAATTTTGGAAGTATCCGGAAGTTGCGACTTTAAAAACTCCACTCGTAATTTGTAATCGCAAAATTAAAAAATTAAATTGAGCACTTTAGGAAATATATAGAATATTAGAGAAATGAGATTTGAGAGAATGAAAATTGTGTGGAAAATGATTTGAAAGTGTAGGTTATTTATAGGAATTTTTTTGGGTTTTAAAAAATATTTTAAATTAAAAAAAAAATTAATGTAAAGGGCCAAATAGTCGTTTTTTGGGTCCGGCCCAACGGCTATATTGGCCCAACGGTCAAAATTCAATTTTTAATAAAAAAGTAATAAATAAAAATAACCAAGCCGGTTAACCAGCGATCCTGGATCGGGTTGGGTCCGGACAGGGTTATCCGGGCCACAAAAAATTGGCCCAGGCCGGGGGCTGACCGAGCTGGGCCTTGTATGTGGGGCGGGTTGGGCCAATTTCGGCCGGGTTGACCTCAACGCGGCCCGATTGACACCTTTAACATATACACTACATAACTATGTGTGCATCATATATACATATTTATACAATATTGATATAAAAAAAAAGTTATACAAAAAAAAAAATTAATAAAGAAAAGTGCGGCATAAAAAAAACAAAAAGAGTTTTTTTAAAAAAAAAAAACAACTGTTGCAAAATGAAGGGAAAAGGAAAAAATGGTCTAATGGTTTTTTGTTTTTTTTTTTGTAAACAAAAAATTGACTATTGTTATTGTAAACTATTTACTTTTGTTGTATATAATTGAAATGTTTCCTTTTTTAAAACCTATATTACGTGCTATAATAATTGTCTCCTACTTTTTTTGGGTTTTCCCTTTTATTTAAGGTAACCCAACTGCTCCATATTTTTCTCTGTAACAAACGTGTCAACTTCCACGTAATACAACTGTACGTACTGTTTTTTCTACTATTTTTCTCTCCAACCTCTAGACATTAGAAGTAATGTTTGCGTATACTTTATCCTTCGGAGACCCACGTGTGTGATTAGTGGATATGTTGTTATTATTGTTGTTGTTGCAAAAACAATTTGTTATTGAGCTTTACTTGAGTAGGGTCTAGGGGGTCGTTTATTGTAAACAACAGCTCTATTGGTACGAGTTAGGGTTAAGGTTTGCGTACATTCTGCTCTATCCCGATTCCCGACTACACTTGTGGGACTATATTGGTTAAGTTATTGTTATTTTAAAATTTAACCACAATTGTTACTAAGCTTTACTTGAGTCGGGAGTTTATTATAAACAACATATTTATCTCTACGAGTTAGGGCTAAGGTTTACGTGTACTATGCACTTTTCAGACATCACCTGTGTAATTATATTACTAGTATGTTGTTGTAAACACAAATTTACTTGTGATTTTCTATTTACTGTTTTTTTAATTTGCTTCCCATGCGCGATCATAGCTCAACCTACGGTAGGGATAAGGTTTATGTGCACCTCATCAACCCTAGAACGTACTTATGGGACTATACTGAGTATGTTATTGCTGTCATATGTGATAGTAGCTCAAAGTTGTGAACTTGTGATGGTACATATATATTGTGTCAAAATTAATACTACCACATAACTATTTAGTAATACCTTTTATGTCAAAATTATTGATTGTTAGAGGTTGGTAATGTGCATATTTATAATGTTTGTAAGCAGATTTTGCAAACTAAATTTAGTTAAAGTATCGTTTGGCGTACGTGGTACTTGTGCTGGTGGAAGGTAGTACTTGTGCTGGTGGAAGGTAGTAGGTATCAGGTGAATTAGTTGAGGTCTGTGCACGCTGGTCCTGACACCGTCATAATTATGAAACTAAATATTGCTGTATCCCCTGTTGTCTCATGCAAGTAAATATACATTGCTATGATTTGATTGATTATGAAACTTATGATAAGGTCGATTATGATGAAAATATTAGCAAGATGATGACTACTATGGAGATGAGAACCGCGAAATCATCTTGATTTTTTAAGTTAGTTTCTGTGTTATCATGAACTCGCGTGCTCAGATTATGGATCAAGTACTGTCAGTTAGTGTTTTTTTCTTCATATTGTATAGGTTCCCATAGGACTTAAAATTTATGCATCCGATATTAATCTGTTTCGATTTGAGCTGTGAATGCAAACTTTTGATTACTAGTTTTACATCCTTACATATTTGGATCTAATTTCTATATCTAGAGCATATATTAACTGATCGTTACCTGTTTTTCACGCGCAAGTTGATAGAATGATACAATTGTTACTGAACAGAAAACGAAAAGATAGGAAAGAATACATTCCTTTTCTGTGGGATTGTACTATCTTATGGTTTTCGATCTAGAGACAATGAAAATAACATTTCTTTCTATCTTGTATGACGAACAAATCAGCGCTCTCAACATTTGATATGAATTGAGTGATTCAGAAATGTTGAACTTGTCTTTTTTCGCGTTAGTGTTTCTATGTGCGACAGAAACTATGCTAGAAAGACAGTTTTTGCTTCTTCAGAGTAGTTTTATGTGTGTAATATAACTATTCTATCAATCTTGTCATCATGTAATAATAGTCTTATTAGTAACTGCTAACCACCTCGCTGGAGGATGGGACTTTCAATGAAGGAAGTCGACAAAAGGTTTTTATTACAAAGAAGACCGATTGAATCACTTATCTGATGTGTTCGATGCTCAGAGTATTTGCTCTTTACAGCTTCTAAAAATTTTTGATTTAGTAGGGCAAAGATGACTCTATCAGAAGAGGAGCTCTCGAGATTTTTCAGAATTCGTAAGACAGTGATGGAAATGTTGAGCGATAGGGGCTACGTAGTTGGAGACTTTGAGATAAACATGTCAAAAAATGAGTTCCTTCAGAAGTATGGTGAGAACAAGAGAGAAGACTTTGTAATTCTGAAAGCCAAGCGCAACAACGATCCTGAGCAGGTGCGCTCTTTCAATAACCGGCAGTTTATTTGTATTGCTTTCTTGCTAAAGATTTTAATCTTTCCTTAAATCGATGAACTTTCCATGGTTTGATTTACTTCTCCAGCAAGAAGTTCGACTTTTTTTCCTTTTCTACTTGTTTGTCTTACGCTATGTTACTCATTGTATAACTTGGTATTTCATACAGAAAATGATGATGATTAAGGTTATCTTGTCGGTGTTGCAATAGATCCTCTCAACATTGGATAAACGATGGTTTCCTTTTCTAGTTGAAGACAAGTTTAGGGGTATATCATAAAAGATAGCTATCGCGTTACACCACATAGCGAAGTAAAATGTTTTTTTCTTTTTTGAACGATGTTGTCTCTGATGCATGAAGTAAAGGGAAGGTAAAAAGCATTAGCTTGTCGCTGGCCGGACACCATGGTTATCAATAAAAAGAAGATAAAGGTTTGTCATTTAGCAAATGGAAACGCGTTAGAGGTTGATTATGGATAGAAAACCTCGATATAGTAATGAAATTTGGAAGGAATTAGACTTCTCCACACAAGAAAAATCTGCATTGTAAACCAAACTTTTTATGAGAAGAAGAAGAAGCTCATCAATATCTAGAATATAGATAAAAGACTTAAAGATTTGAAAGTGTATTTCTGAAGGATACTGTAATGAACCAATGTCCCACATTGGAAAAAAAGAGAAATGCTAAACGGGAGAGCCCAACCCAAAAAGCTAGTCTAATAGGTGGGAGAACCCATTTGGCATATAAACCCCTCAGCATTTCTCTTTTTTTCCAATGAGGGACATTGGTTCATTACAATCGCCTCCGCTTGAGAACCAATGACCTCGTTGGTTACTGCTGGCACCCCTCCTGGGTCCAGGCCACCACTCCGAGACGCGGCTCCACACGTGGTTTGTTTCTCATTGGTCACGTCTATGCCCAGTTGGTCACGGCTGGCACCCCTCGGGTCTAGGCCACCACTACTGGCACATAGGCCACCACTCAGAGTCACGGGCTCCTCGTTGGTCACGGCTATGCCCAGTTGGTCACGGCTGGCACCCCTAGGGTCCAGGTCACCACTACTGGCACATAGGTCACCACTACGAGTCACGACCTAACGCGTGTCTCCCCAACGAGGCTCTGCCGTGACCAACGAGGTCGTTGGTTCTTAATCGGAGGTGATTGTAATGAACCAATTGTCCCACATTGGAAAAATAGAGAAATGCTAAGGGGATTATAAGCCAAATAGGTTCTCCCACCGATTAGACTAGTCTTTTGGGTTGGGCTCTCCCGTTTGGTTTATAACATTGGTGCTTTCATTGAGAGTCCCACACGTTAGGTCGTGACTCGGAGTGATGGCCTGCGTGCTAGGAGTGGTGGCCTGGACCTAAGAGGGGTGCCAGCCGTGACCAAGTGGGCGTAGCCATGACCAACGAGGATCGATCCACGTGTGGGGAGCCGCGCGTTGGGCCGTGACTAGTAGTGGTGGCCTGGATCCAAGAGGGGTGCCAGCCGTGACCAACTGGGCATAGCCGTGAGCCCATGACCAACGAGGATCGATCCACGCGTGGAACCACGACTCGGAGTGGTGGCCTGTGCGCCAGGAGCGGTGGCCTGGACCTAAGAGGGGTGCCAGCCGTGACCAATGAGGTCGTTGGTTCTCAAGCGGAGGCGATTGTTATGAACCAATTGTCCCACATTGGAAAAATAGAGAAATGCTAAGGGGATTATAAGACAAATGTGTTCTCCCACCTATTAGACTAGTCTTTTTGGTTGGGCTCTCCTGTTTAGTTTATAACAGATACATCAACGATAACTATGCCTTAATCTCAAGCTTAGATGGGGACATGGGGTCGTTAGTATGAATTCTCACTATCCGAGTCACTCCATTTAGATATACTTTTTATGGATATAACAATGGATTCAATGTTGGACTTGTTTACAACAGAAATACCTTTGATCTGCTGACATCTTAATAATACAGGTCGGAAGGAAAGCAACAAAATTTTACTTGTAAAAATATACTCCCTCTGTTTCAATTTGTTTTTCTTACTTTCCTTTTTAGTCCGATTCAAAAAAGAATGTCTCTTTCCTTTCTCGGCAAGTCTTTAATTTCAACTTTTCACCTGGCATGTTTAAGACCACAAGATTAAAGGACATTCTAATACATTATACATATCTACTTTCTAAAACTCCATGTCAAGTAAAAACCAGACGAACAAATTGAAAACGGGGGAGTAGTAACTAAGGAAAAAGTGTAATGGGAATATGATATGACCATTTGTCCTTTTAGTCGATGTTTGGTGTGTGTTTAGTATAACAATTTTGACAGATAAATTTTAGCTACTTCAATATTTGAGGTTCTTGTATTTCAATTATTTGCTACCCAAGTCTCAGCCATTTCATCGGTTTATCGATTCCAGATATATGTGTTCTTTCCAGAGGAGGAAAAGGTTGGTGTTCAGGCAATAAAAATTTATGCGAAACGAATGGAAACAGAAAAAGTCTACCAAGCAATCCTGGTTGTACAACAAAAGTTGACTTCCTTTGCTCATAGATCGATAAATGAAGTATCTGCACAGTTCAACTTCAAGGTTTTCCAAGTGAGTACTGTAATATTTTCTGCTAATAATTTGTCCTTACTACTTGAACGAAGGATTGAAATTGTTATGAAATAGCTAATGAGCTCGGTTAAATGTTAATTAACTCCTACTCTTGTGATCGTTTTGATTTTCTGGTACATTTGTTATCTTGTTTCCTTGATTGTGGTCTAGCTACTATTCGTTTGAGCAGGTGACACTACTCAAGTAGTTGAACCACCAAAATCAGAATACAGTATGTTCTGTTTGATTTGGAACTTGGGAGCTTACCTGCATTTCATTATGCACTTGTAATTGATATTATCTTAGATAGTGAAAATCGATGCTTAATCATCATGATGTGTGTTTGATGTTTCAGGAAGCAGAGCTGTTGGTAAATGTTAAAAATCATGTTCTAGTTCCTGAGCACCAGTTACTACTGAAGAAAAGAAAACTTTTTTGGAACGACATACTGTGAAAGAAACACAGGTTCGTCTTAGTAGTATTACTGCACTTTCTAAACTTTTGACCTTATATAATACACTAAAGGCCTCTTTAACCATAAAGGTTAGGGGTAAGGTGTACATTCTATCCCTATTAGTCTAGAAAATTTAACTATTTTTGCCGCCTTTGCATCTTGTTTTATGTGAAAGGTGGTTGAAATCTTGTATTGAATAGCTATTTGTCCATGTTAATACATTTCTATAGCTAGTCTTCTATTCTGAGTTTGATTTTTAGAAGGAACTAAGGTCTAATGGAGACACATTGCTTGAAAAATTTTATGTTCACTTGAAGGGGGCGCGGTAAACCTTATGTTAATTTGAAGTTCTAATGAAAAAACTTCCTGAGCCGGGGATGTATCAGAAACAACCTCTCTACTTCATCTGAGGTAGTGGTATAAGGTAGTGGTATAGACTGGTAAACTTACCCTCCTCAGACTCCACTTTGTAGAAATATACTGGGTATTGTTGTAGTGAAAAAACTACCTGCAAGTATTGATTATCACCATCATGGCCTTGTTGTCTTCCTTTTGGCCTATGTTGCTTGGACCTTCCAAAAATGTCGCCTCACCCTTGTCGGATCCTCCAAATATGCATTACTTTTGGAGGATCTAACACACTCGGCAGCATTTCTGGAGGATCCGATCAACATAACTTTTGACTGATAGTTTTGTTAGATACTATTTTACATAGCTGTTGTTCGTTACTATCATCAGTTTTCTATTTAATCAAATGCCTAATATTTTCTTGTGTTAAAACAGCTTCCTCGGATTCAATTGGCCGATCCAATTGCCAGATATATGGGCTAAAACATGGACAAATCGTGAAAATCATCAGACCAAGTGAGACTGCAGGCCGTTATGTGACTTACCGATATGTGGTTTGAACTAGTTTTGATGTTTACACTGCTCAGATGTAAGTAGTCACCAAAAAAGTACTGAAGTTGTTTGTTATTTGCTTCTTCCTTTTTTGTGTGTACCTCGACTATTTCGAGAAAATTGAAGGAAAGGTGTCTTTTAAGTCTTGAATGAAGGATTGGTAACATTGACTAACAGATAGGGTCAAACATCATTAGAAAACTTGATTAAGTTAATTGTGGACTTGATTAATATTTTCAAAAATTTCTAATCTTTTCAAAAATACAAATCAACCCAACTCACACCCCTCTTCAATCCAAATCAATCACTCTCTCTTCTCTCCCAACCAACAGTTCTGCAAAATTTCTCCCTTCAACCCCCGACGACTTCTATCTACGGCGACAAATAGTTGGGCTTCGAGTTCCCCTCTTTTATCCCTTCAACCCCCGGCAACTTCTACCTCCGGCGACAAATAGTTGGGCTTCGAGTTCCTCTCTTCAATTCAATCAATCTGTCTCTCATCCCTCTCTCGACAGCTTCTCTCAACTCTCTCCCAACCAACTGTTTTGCAAATTTTTCATTTCAATCCTCGGCGACTTCAACATCCGACTACAAATAGATGGGCTTCGAGTTCTTTTTCGACTTCAACCTTCAATCGACGTGACAGCCTTGCTCTCCGGCCACAACAGCTTTGAATTCTTCATCGTTCCTTTTCTTCTTTCATAGGTAAAAATTTATGGCCTTTTTAGTTTTAAAGAAAATGAGGAACTTGAGTCAACTTCTCTTATAGTATTGGTTAACAATTTTAATATTTGTTGCACTAATTTGAAATGCGGTCTGAATAAAACCCTAATTTCTGGTATTTCTTCTCTTCTCTTTTCGAAGTGAATTATGATATTTTGTTGATTGTTGCATTTTTTTGAAGTTTGATTTTTATTGTTTGTGTTTATAAAAATAAAACGACAATTTGGTTTGATTTGTTCTGTTCTTGTTCTTAGTAAAAATGGTGAAATTGTTGTTTTTTATTGAACAAAATCGTGCTACTGTTTTTTGTTTCCTCCAAAAGATTACCCATCTGGTGCAACATATTAACCATCTGATGCAATAGATTTATCATATGATACAACATATCAACCATCTGATGCACCAGAGGAACCATCAGAATACAATTCTGATGCAACAGATTAATAATCTGATGTAACAGATTAACTATCTGATGCAACAGCTTTACCATATGTTGCAACAAATTAAGCATCGGATAAAAAATCTGATTCAATTAATTAACCATTGGTACAATGAAAGAACCATCAGATTAATGATCTGATGCAACAAATCCTATCAACTCTTCCTACAGGACATGTCCAAAACTTGATTTTTCCAACTGATCATTCATCTGCCGCGATAGACGACCCTATGTTGGAAGAAATCTAAACAATATTGACTGTTGATAATTGTTCCAACAGATCACTCATGTGTTGCAACAGATATGTGACCTGTTGCACAGACCATTCATCTTTCTCAATAGATGAGTGATATGTTTTGTATTATCGCAACAGATTACTCAGTCGTTACTGCAGGTTAGTTAACTGCTTTGACAGATCACTCATATGTTGCAACAGATGTGTGATCTGTTGCACAAACCATTCATCTTTCTCAACAAATGATTGATATATTTTGTATTTTTGCAATAAATTATTTAACTGTTCCAACAGATCACTCATATGTTGCAACAGATAATGTCACAACAGTTGTATGATCTGTTGAACAGACCTTTCATCTGTCTTAAAATATGAGTGATATGTTTTGTATTGTTGCAACAGATTACTCATCAGCTGCAACAGTTTGGTTATATGCTGCAACAGATATACTACTTGGTGCAACAGATCGGTGATCTGTTGCAACTGTTATTTTACTGTTTTGCTTGTTTGATTTACTGTTATCCTTTTTTAACGATGCATTAATCAACAATAATATATTATTTTATGTTCCTATTAATTTTAGATAATATGGTCCCCAAAAGAACAAAAATCGAATCAAGTCCAAGTAAAGGAACAAGTGAAACAGCTAGGCTACATCTACCACTCTATGAGCTTGCTTTACAAGCGTTATCTCAATCGGGAGCAGAATATGATGAACACGGGGAGGAGGGATGTTTCAAAAGAGATGATGCAGATGCTAATAGCCCTTCCACCGAAGAGCTGGTCAAAGCCTTCAGCATTGATCATTATCCTATGAGAATGCAGTGCGATGGTGCCGCAGATTTAACGGGTGATTTCGTGGTTAAGTCAGCCATGGGAAAATCTCTCGTCGCCTTCAGAAAAATACTTTGAGAATAAAAATTGGATACTTATTTCAGGGACAGCTACTTTGGGCAATATCTTGATTTTCCAGAGGACAACAATGCTCGTTTTCAAATGAAAATGGTATATGAATTTCTCAAGCGTAGGTTTACGTATGAAAACAAAGATAAGATGGATGAGGTGTGGATAAATTACTGTGGCATGCTTGTTAGTTTTGGTTGGAAGGAGGTTTCCATAGTTACTGGACTAAAATTTTATCCTCCTTCTCAAGTTATACCTATTCTAACCCAAACAAAAGCACCCCGCACACCCAAAAAAGGCAAAGGCAAGTCGTGTGATCGTGATGACCTGGTGTCCATTGTTGGTCCAAGCTTCAAAAACAAAAATTTGATAGAAGCGTTGAAAGGTAAAGGACTTTCAAAGAAGCACAAGCAGTCATTGTGCTTGGTTTGGTTTGTACATAATAGTCTTTGGGCGAGAGACGTTAACAACAACATAAGCCTCGATTTAATAAAGCTCTCTGACGATCTTGAGGCGTTTAACAACTATCCTTAGGGGTATGAAAGCTTCAAAATGACTGTCATAGTCAACTTATATGGCTTCCCATGGGCGTTCATGGTAAATGTTTCTTTCTTCTATTATGACATTGTAACGCCCCGCAATCGGGCTCCGAAATGTCACACGGTGCTTAAGGCTACAAGTAGCCCCAAGCTAACCCTTTGAGCCTTCTACTTCATATATTATCTTACTTAAAGATAAAAAAAACATGAACTCAACACTGTGACATCATAAAATGAGAAATATGAATGAAATACTTGGTTTGAACAAACTACAACTCAAAGAAAATCTCAAAGTGCTGATAATCTGATGACTAGTCTGACAAACCTCTACTGCTCTAGACTAGAGAGCTATTGGGACAGGTCCCCAACTGACTCATACTCAAATAACAAGGATTAAACAGCTACTAAATAAAACTGGAAGTCTGAGAATAACCGGTCCCCAAAACATGAGGACTCACCACGGCTGATATGTAGATAGGAGTGCTCGAAAGGATCACTGGTGAGAGTGAGACTGAGCACCTGAACCTACATTATGAGAATATATGGCACACAAACAAAATATGTGGGTTAATACTTTGGGAATTTACTAAGCATATGGGGGAGTGTGCAATTAAAATACTCAATATCATAAGCTTTTATAGAAAACCTGCATGGTGTAAAACATACTCACATAGCTTGAAATAAATATATGCCACAAGACTCATAAATCATCATGCTTTTACTTAAAACCTCAAATTATCATGACACCTGAAATTATTAGGACCATAGCTTTCAAAACACTTATACTTTCAAAACTTTGTAACTTTAAGACTAAAACTCTTTGTAACTTGGAAGACTTTAGAACTTAGAGAACTTTAGGACCTTAGGGATTTTCTCTTAACCGACATAAACCATGTGAGCTACATGGAGTCCAACGTCTTACCCACGTTGGGGAGAGCTGTTCTATCCTTTCCATCGGATAAAACCTTAACTTTAGTGATCACTATCTTAACCCACTTGGGGTATATCAAGAACCTACGGGGCACGTAGTTCTGGGGCATGAGACCTCGAAATCAAGCCCAACTCGGTGCTAAATACTACTCCCTTACTTAGCTCAGAACTTTAGAAAATCCACCTTAAAACAATTCAATAATATATATATATATATATATATATATATATATATATATATATATATATATATATATATATATATATATATATATATATATATATATACAATGGGAGCCAAAATGCATCCCCTTTACTTCAAACTCAAGAATGTGGATTTCTATCTTAACTTACAATCTAAACTCACTTCTTGATATTCTTTAAAAATTGCTAACATCTCATTCTCAAACTCATGCTTTAACCATAAGGTTCAATTCACAACAATAGGACTTGAAATTCTCAAAACATGATATAGACGTTCAATTATGCAACTTAAACCATAAATTGACAATTTAAAACATTAATAAGCATAATAATATTACAACTCAAAGCTTGGGTAAGACATAGTTTCATAAAACTCACAATATAATAACATTATAGGAATTCTCCATGAATTTACGAAACACTTTACGAAAATATGTAGCTTTTGGGCACAAGAACAAAATGGTGTTCTTGTTCAAAACCACATACCTTAAACTTGGAGCTTTTGGATGACTTCAAAAATTTTGGAAGGTTATTCACAAACTATTGGGTGTCCCTCGTAGCCCTCTTAACGGGGAATTCAAATATGCAAGAATTATTGAATTCTCACGGTTGAATCTCTAAATAATTAGGTTTTTATGTTGAAACCCTAAACTTGTGGTTGAAGGTGTGCAGAGAATTTTGAGATGTTTAACTAAAGAGAAATAGAAGAAAATACATTCTCTGAGGGTTATAAGTCGTGGGAAGTACAGAAAAAAGACCAAAATACCCTTGCAAAAACGTCATTAAATTGCTGAAAAAAATAGCTGACGACATTAGTGACAAGTCGTCAGACTTGTGACAAGTTGTCACGAAATGTCATCAAAAAAGGGTGGATTTTATGATTTCCGTCTTAAGGTTGATGACATTTTGTGACAAGTCGTCACAAAATGTTGGATTTTGTGACTTTCTGCTTATGGTGACGACTTTTGTGACAAACCGTCGGGCTTGTGACAAGTCGTCACAAAATGTCGTCACGAAATTTTCAGACTGATACGCTGGAGTAAAATGGGTATAGCTCTTTGCTCCGATAATGGATTTTGGAGAAATTGGTATCGTTGGAAAGCTAATTCAATTATATATCTTTTGATTAGTCATGAGCTCGAAAATTCATAGTATAACGAGAGATATGCTCGTTTGAAGTTGACCATACCAATATCCATCTCAAGAATTCAATCGGCAAGGAATGTTTTGATTCGACTAATAGCTAGGACAATTTTGAGGCCCAAATACTCATCAAGATAGATCATGTACCTACCAAATCACTAACTTTATTTCTACCGAGCTTGAAACAAGGTTCTACTATTAGTTGAAATTCTCGAGGTATTACAGATATCATTCATTTTTTTTCGCTCAATAATGGTTTTGATTTATTGGCGTTATTTTATAGGATTGGGTGTTTGAAGTCATGCCTTATTTGAGACAACAAGTGAACTACCAAAAAGGAGTTTTCTGTCCAAGAATCTTGAGATAGTTGTCGGCCAAAATTGATAAAAATGTAAAATTTCTTGATCTTTTCAACCCCCCGAAGGATGCAGTAAGTATAATTATAATTAATTTTTTATTTTAATTAATGATTTTTTTGAATGATCTAATCATCATTCTAATATATGTAATGATTTATGTTAGATTGTGCATCCGTCGCTAGTTGAAGATGTGCAAACTTTACGGTCTGTGCAAACTTTATCAGACCCTAAGGTCATCAACAGAATAAAAATGGAATTGTTTGGAGCAACAACCATTACAAGAAAAATAATTTTGGAGGGTGGGCTTGTTGTTGTTGATGGTCTTAGTGGTGATGGAGCTGTTGGTGGTGGTAGTGGTGTTGCTGTTGGTGTTAATGATGCTCATCTTACAGTATTTAAAGAAAACCATTATGAGTATGATCATACTAGTTATACAGATTTTGACTCTCCTAGTGAATGTTTTGCATGCAAATGTCAAGACTGTAGGCGAAACATGATGTAGTGATTAATGTTATTAATGCATTAACTGCTTCTGTAAAGAAATTGACATCTAAGAGGGGTCTCATTCAATCAAAGAGGATTTTATTTCCATCCTCTCCATTAGAGATTAGGGCTAAGAGGAGAAGGAGAGTGATTTCCAGGGCATTATCAAGCATCCAAAAAAAGCAAAATTGTAACTCCTCTGACTGTGTGTTGCACTGAGCAACGTACAATGTCCAAAGGAGAGCAGCACGAGCTGAAGAAGGTGAATATATTATATGTCTTCCAACTGACAAAACAAACAGACATATATTTGTTTCAACAGATGACACATCTGCTGAAAATTATCAAACAGATATATACATCTGTTGCAACAGTTGACTAACCTGTTGCACTAGATACTTTATCTGGTGTAACATGTCTCATCTGTTTTAGCAAATCAAACACCTCTTCGTACCACTTTTATTTGTACCAATAGATGACCTATCTACTGCAATAGATGATTCATATGTTACAATAGATGGTTCATCCGTTGAAAATTATCACACAGGGTCCTCTTCATGTAGAAATTTATCCCAACAGTTGATTCATTAGCGCAACAGAAATATAATTTATTTGGGATAATTTAAAATGGGAGGAAGACCTCTTTGATTTGCTAGAAGAGATGAGTTATCCTTTTTCTATTTTGTTGTATCTCCGTGATTAGCATTGACCAATTTTGGCTTTCCAGGTGGATGTAGAAGAAGCTAATGTTGAACAGCATTGACAATATGCTACTCTTTTTATGGAAATACGGAGAACAAAAAGTGCAGAAACCGTACGTAAGCGACAATAAAGATCCATGACGAGCAAAGCCGAATTCCATAGCACCGGATGAAGAACAACTTATCCATACTGAGTAGATCTTTATAGCTTGAGCCTGTCAAAGCAATCCTTGGAAGTATACTTAAATTGTTGTTGATGTATTTGTTGATATCTGTACCCATAATAATTTTTTTACATTTCATTTATTCGTTGACTTATTTCAGCTAATTTATAAAGGCTTCGATTTATTTTGTTTTGTCTATGAATTTTATTTATTCCTTAGACTTGAACTTATTAATTGAAAAGGAATACAAGATTCAAATATTGCAATAGAATATGTATCTTTTGCAATAGACGATACATCTATTGAAAAAATCGAACAGATTTAGACATATGTTTCAACAGGTAGGTAATCTGTTGGAATTTATCAAACAGGTCTTCCCACTGTTGCAACAGATGGACTTTAGATAAAAATATCTAGATAATGCAACAGATGACCAACCTATTATAATAGATAAACTATATATCAGAACAGGTAGGATAACTGTTACAACGGATGGAGAATCTGTTGCATTATAAAATTCAACTTTTGTTGGACATAAAAAATTACCACTACGTGTAAAAAGGTTAAAGTGAATTGAATTAAAATAAAAAAGGCGCAACTCATCGACGGTGTTCAGTTCAAATACCTAAAATAAAATAGGCATCAAGTAGATAGTGTTTATTTTAAACACGTAAAATAAAATAGGCATCAAATGTGTCAATGTCAGTCTGACACATTTCACTGACTTGCCGTCACTTGGCCCCCAACGGTCATTTTTTCCCTCCATTGTCTTATATATTCATCTGTTTCCTAAAATTTAACCCTAAATTCCCAAATCTTCTTCTTCATCGTCATCTTCTTTTATCTATCCAAATTCTTCAAATTATTTCTTTCATTTTTTCCAACTATCTTTCACTGTTTTTTGTGATAAAGATTTTCCATATTGTAAGTGCGGTCATGAAGCTCTGTTAAAGACTTCTTGGACTCAACAAAATTTGGGTCGTAGGTTTTTTACTTGTAAGATTTCAAAGGTAATATTTTTTTATTTAATTAGTTGATTAATTATTGACTTGTAATTATTTTGTAATTGTGTTCTCTTTTTTTATAGAAATTGGGTGGATGCGATTACTTTGATTGGTATGAAGAACGACACCCTTCACAAGCAAATCGTATAATTTGGGGTTTTTTGAACAAAGTCAAGGCTTCTGAAGAGAAACAAAATCGAGCAAGAAGTTACTACATTGTTGCCATTATTGCTACTGGTTTGGTGTTTTTGGACACATGGATATTCAAGTCTAATTGCTGAAATTTTCATGGTGGTGTGTGTATTTGCTACTGGTTTGGTGTTGTTGAGCACATGGATATTCAAGCATGACTGTTGGAAAATATCAAAAACATTTAGGCATAAGTTGTAAAATTTAGGTCATCTGTTGGAAATTATCAAACAGGTCTTCCCACTGTTGCAACAGATTAGACTTAGATTATTAGATTATTCATAGAAATAACATCGGCATAATGCAACAGATGACCAACCTATTGCAACAGATAAACTATCTGCCAGAAGGGATTAAATATATTTTACAATAGATTTACAATCTAATCTATTGCATTATAAAACACTCAACTTTCATCAGAAAAAAATTATTGCCACTACATGTACATGTAATAAAGTGAAGGGTGACTTGAAATTAAAAAATTTTATTTCATAGTCTCTTCTATATACACAGGTATCAAGCGTCCAGTTAGTACCCCATAAGCCCAGACCTCTTATAGGTTTGCCACAGCGTTGTCGCACAGAAAATTCATTGGCTCGGCCATTTCTGTGCTGGTCAGTAAACATTCGATGTGCGCAAGAACATGCGAGCCACTCGCTTTAGTGGCATCATCTTTTAGAAGGATCATTTCCCTATTTCGACCATCGAAATTCCATGATTTCTTTATCAACACTTCCTTTGGCAAATGATTCATCAGTTTACTCTCCCTCAATAAAATGGGCAACAACACCATCAGTGGCTCCACGAGGAGAAAAAGATTAAAATCGTCGATGAGAGGTACGTTGGAGTCATTTACATTGATCTTTCCCTCCTCGAATAGTATCTCAATAGCTCGATAATGCATGTCATTTACGCTAATGACTGCAAGAATCCTTTTTGCCTCGGTCCAACTCTTGCCCTATGGATTTAGCCTGTCCCCTGTAACCTATTTTATCATTTCTTCTTCATCCAAGACCAACGTAGGAACTAGGAAATCAAGTCCCATGCCAAGGGCTGACGTCTCTCCATTGAGTTAATCATAGCTATCCTTGAGCTTCTTGCAGAAGTCGAGGTCCATTATCCTATAGGCAACGTCATAAGTTTCCAGTACGTTAATTGCCTTTTTCTCATGAGGCAGAGAATTATGTCAACATGCTATGAGATAAGAAGTCAATTTTTAAATTGGTTAGTAATTGTGAAGATGCAACGGATGGTCCATCTGTTGCATAAGGTTCTTTGAATCAATAATCCAACGCAACTTATGCGACAGATGGATAATAAGTTGCAACAGAACCACTACCAGTTGCACCAGTATACCCAGCTGTTGCAACAGATGTGAAATCTATTGCATAGATTCTTCTTCATGGGGTATATTAGAAGGGCTAGGTTAGGAAAAGTAAACTTGCCTTGTCCTCGTACGGCATACGCATATCAATTATAGTCTGGAAGTTTTGGGGGTGAAAGGGAGGCCTGGGGTAATCTGGTGCGCCTGGCTTGGCATTCTTGGCCTATCGCAGATCCCTCTTCTCTTCGGTGCCAAGTTTCGCATATATGTCCACCTTCTTGACTGGCCCCTGAACTTCAACAGCTTTTGGAGAGGGAGGAATTGCAAATTTTTTTATTTTCGAGCGGAGAGTACGTCTTTAATTGCTCTTTTCTTTCTTCTAAACAACACTGTAGGAGTGTGTGCCTCCCTCACCTTATTGAATGGTATGACACACCTCTTTGATTTAAATTCCTCAATAGCTTTAGAGATAGCCTCTACTTTTTCAAAGAGTTTATACTGTCTGTCCTTGCACTCATCACATTCGCAACGAGAACACGAGGGTGAAGAGAAGTGAGAGGGACCTGTGTAATGGAGAAAAGAGGTATTTTCAAACATATTTATTCTTTCTTGAGCATCAAAATACTCATCATCATGAGTGGTAGCAGCATCAGTATGCCTGCCACCAACACCAACAACTCCACCAGAAGAAGCACCCGAATCTGCCTTAGTAGAGGTTGGTCATGAAGAGCCTCAATATTAGGCTGACCTTGCCTAATTGCTCTTCTTATGGTTGTTGCTCCAGCCAATTCCTTCTTTATTAACTCCACCGTTAGGTCTGCTATAGTATCAACATGACCTAGAGTAATATAAGAAGTCATCACCTACTCCTCCTCAGTAGGCATGATCCATGGATGCACAACCTATACAAAATAAAAAAAAGACAGATGTATTTAAATCATATAATATAATAATTTTCACAGTTGGGCTATATTTGAAAAAAAAAGACCCATCTGTTGCATAGTTTGCAGTATATGGTTAAAAACCGTTTGAGTCTAGTTCAGAGAAATAGAGCAATACATGGATAATCTGATGCAAAATATCAATCATCTGTTGCAACAGTTGCACAAGATGGGTAATCTGTTATTCATCAGATGATCTGTACATCACAACAGATGAACAATATGTTATCAGATTAAATATTTGTTGTATAATTTGCAGTAGATGGTTAATCTTTTAGGAGTCTGGTTCAAAGAACCAAAGCAACAGATGGGTAATCTGATGCAAGATATACCCTATCGCAACAGATATCCCATCTGGTGCATCAGATATAACATCTATTGCACCAGATATAACATTTGTTCAATATCTTTCTTATCTTTGAGTAGAATTATTTTACTTGAAGAAGACGTACTGCATCATCCGGAGGGTTAAATAGATCAGCCTCCTTAATATTGGTGTTGCTCTTTGCAGCCGACCACCTAAACATCCTTGGATGAGAAACCTCATCCGGGTAATCCATTAACTGCGTTCGGAGGGGAGGAATGGCTTCAAATGCCTAAGCTTAAAAAATATAAATAGGAAGCAAGCAAAAAAAAATCATAATAACTATATTCAATATAAATTAATGGATGAGTAAAATTAGTGATTAATTTTACCATGAAAGCCCAAAAAAAGCCATATAATGTGGTCGTCCCTGAGGATAGCTTTGTCAGTAAATATTGGACAGTCAAGTAGAAGCTGTCATATCCCCAGGGATAATTATTGAATTTATTAAAATCCTCCGCATGCGCCAACAAATCATCTTTTATGACCTTGTTGACTTCTCTTGCCAATATAACCAAATGGGCAAACCAAACTAAGCATAATTGCTCCCTGTACTACTCTGGTATGGTTTATCCTCGAGATATGTCAATAAATCTGATGCTTTATAGCCATGTAGAGCAATGTCAAATAACCCATCTATTTTTTCCTTGCGTTTTCCTGCCTTAGATCTTTTGCGGGGTGGTGGTCCTTCTGGACGATGGCATCTCAAGCCCGTCACTATGGCAAACTCTTGCAAGCCAAAACAAACAGGCATGCCACAGTAGTTGATCGAGATTTCATCCATCTTCTTTTTTCCCCCCTCCTCCGGATCTTTATCATCCCCCGTGTACTTAATCCTGCGCTTGAGAAGACCATATACCATCGTCATAGGAAAACTGATACGGGCAGAGGGGTCCTCAGGCAGCTCAAGAAAGCATCTAAAGCAACTCTTCTTAAAAAATCCGCCTATGTTTTCGTTCTTCATAATTTTCATAAAATGTTCAAAAAATTTCCCCATCTGACATTTAAGTATAATTTGACCAGTTAGTTGTTTTCCTTCCGGGTCATTTATCGGTATCGCAACTTGAAACCTGTCAATACTAAAAGTTTTGACAGGATCATGCTGGGATGTCGATATTAACTCATGCCCCATCGGTGATCCATTATCATCATGTTGATGATCATCCTCTTTCTCTTTCTGACTTTCCAATTCCTCCTCTTTCTCACTTTTATTTTCTTTATCACCATCTACAGACCCTTGTCCACCTCTCTAAACATTGTTTTCACATCTCTTCTCAGCTTCACTTTTCCCTGACTGAGATTGTTCAGAAAGCTCCTCCGAATTCCTCTGTACTATAGCCTTTTTTTTAGCGGTCAGACGTTGATCCACTTTCACTTTCTTTTCTTTTGGGAGACATGTTTTACCTACAAACAAAGAAAAACAAAAATTACATTACAATTGATGTATGCATAGATTTTAAAAAATACATTACAAACACCACGAACACCGACACACCAATAGCCACCACCACAAACACCACCAACCAATGCCAACAAACAAACAAACACCACAAATACCGACGCCACCACAAACACCACCAACCAATGCCACCACCAGTGCCACCGTGACGACCACAAACACCAACAACAACAACAATAATAACACCATCCAACAATACCACGACATTCAACAGAACACTGAGACGGAAACTAGGGACTTCTCGAGTTCTTCCGATGATTTTACCATTAAAACTCAAAATTGTAAACCCTTTCTTGAAGATAATACAACTAAAAGTTTTATTTTTCATCATTAACTTAAAAGCCCTTATTTTTTAGAAGAAAAAAATAATAAATATAGAGCTCTTCTTAAATTCTGTTGCCTACGAAGACAAAGAAAATGGCTGATAAAAGCAAGAATGAAGTCGAAAATAACACCTATGTGGTCAGAAATGAGAAGAAAAATGATCTGTTGTGGAGGGTTGAGCAAATTTATTAAGTAGTTGTTGTCTATATTGTATTATTGAGTGAGAATGAGAGAGAAAGAGCAAGACCTCAAGATTTGAAATGATGAAACGTTTTGTATGGGTTGATTTGTATTTTGGAAAAGAATGACAAGTAGTTTTGAAAATGTTAATTTGGTCCAAATTGATCTTAATTATTCTTAAAATCATAAAATATATGCGTAATTTTTAAACCTCTCATCATGAAATTGCCAAAAGGGTAATTCAATTGAAATTGTATAAAAACAATTGAAGTTGTAGTTGATCGAGTACTCTAGGAGGTGATCCTATGAAAACTCACCCCTGGTCCTAGATTAATCAATTTAGGTACTATTAGTCTAACATATGAACTCAATTGAAATTGTAAAAAACAAATGTTCAACATATTGCATCAGATTTCTCATCTGTTGTAAATTATCAATTAGATTAGGTAACAACAGATTATGAATTTGATGTAAATTATTAGACATATTAAGTCATCTGTTACGACAGATTACCCATCTATTGTAAATTATCAAATGGATTGTCATATGTCGCAACAGATTACCCATATATTGTAAATTATCAAATAGACGCTGCCATCTATTGTGGTTGACCCTATGAGAACTCACCCCTAGTCCTAGATTAATCGATAGTTTACCCTATGAGAACTCACCCCTAGTCCTAGATTATTCAATCAAGATATTATTACCCTAGTCCTAGATTAATCAATTAAGGTATTAGTCTAACATATGAGGTAGTAAGAATCGGTTCAACTCAGAGTGATCGATCAATGACTCTGGTCGGGAGGAACGAAGTACTGTCTCATCATGCAATTACCAAAAGACTCAATTGAAGTTGTAGTTGACCATATGAGAACTCACCCCTAGTCCTAGACTATTCAATTAAGGTATTAGTACCCTAGTCCTAGATTAATCAATTAAGGTATTAGTCTAACATATGAGGTACTAAGAATCGGTTCGACTCAGAGTGATCGATCGCTGACTCTGGTCGGAAGGAACGCAGTACCGTCTCATAATGCAATTGCTAAAAGACTAAATTGAATTTGTAGTTAAACCTATGAGAACTCATATTCAATTAAGGTATTAGTCTAACATATAAACTCAATTGATTATATATAAACAAATGTTCAACCTGTTGCAGCAGATGTCTTTTTTGTTGGATCAAATCAAACAGATTATGTAATATGTTGCAACATATTACGCATCTATTGTAAACTATCAAATAGATTACATTATTTGTTGCAACAGATCATGAATCTGTTGTAAACTATCAAACAGTTTAAGTCATCTGTTGCGACAGATTATCCATCTGTTGTAAATTATCAATAGGCGTTGTCATCTATTGAAGTTGACATTATAAGAAATCACCCCTAGTCCTAGATTAATTAATTAAGGTATTAGTTGAATATATGAGGTAGTAAGAATCGGTTCGGCTCAGAGTGATCGATCGATGACTCTTGTTGGGAGAAATATAGTACCATCTCATCATGCAATTGCCAAAAGACTCAATTGAAGTTATAGTTGACCCTTTGAGCTCATTCATCCATCCCTAGTTCAACGTAGATCAATGTAGGTACTATTATTAATCTTAACATTAAGTTAATGAGAACTCATTTCAACACAGAGTGATCGATCGACGACTCGGGTCGGGATGAACGCAATACTAACACCATGCAAATGCAATGACTCAATTGGATTTATAGTTGACCATGTAAGCTCATTCATTCATCCCTCGTTCCACCTAGATCAATGTAGGTACTATTATTAATCTTTAACATTAAGTTAATGAGGAGCTCATTCTTTCATCCCTAGTTCCACCTAAATCAATTGCAATGAAATATGTTATAACAAACGAATGAGTTGTTGGAGAATTTCAAGCAGATAACAATATCTGTTACAACAGATGACATTTCTAATTTAATTATCAAATAAACATTTGCATCTGTTATGACGGATGACTGAGCTATTGAAAATTTTCAAACAGATATTGATATTTGTTGTAACAGATGACGTTTCTGATTTAGTTATCAAATGACATTTCCATCTGTTGTCACAGATGACTGAGTTGTTGGTATTTTTCAAATAGACATTTAAATTTGTTGCAACAGATGACATATCTATTTGAAAATCTTTTTTTTTTCTTTTAATTTTAAAGCAAGCTACTGTCCGAGTAGATAAAGTAGTAGTACTACTAAAGGCGGTAAAAAATATTTCTTGGATAACTCAAAAATCTCATTGAGTAGTCTTGTTCTATCTTTTCAATGTCATCCGTTTTCTTCCTCGTGTCCCTCAAATTATTAGTGAATATTAATTAATGAATATTGAAACCCCTAATACTTCTTCCGTTTCATATTGACTTGACACACCCATTGAGAAAATATTAATTAGGGGTTTATTTTACTACCAAATTAGCCTTATTAATTATGCTTTGAAAATATAAATTTGAATAAATACACTTTGTTTAGTCATTTAATATTAAGGGTAGTACATCTAGAAATTAGAATTATCTTATCTCTCCTCTCCTTCAGCCCTAAATCTCTCATCTTTTTTCTTTCTATCCTCTTTAGGGTTATCACAACCTTTTTTTCTCTCCTCTTTCTCATAAATTTTCATTCGGATCTAAATCGATCGATATCCATATCTTAGATTCCTCGACTGAAATTGTTGTTTTGACCCCCTTTTGACATTAAAGTATGATATGATTCACTATTGCTCTTTCATTCTCGTCTTCTTCTTGCAAGTTATTTACATCTTATTTTATTTAATTACCATTTTTCCATATCATATTTATTTAAAAAATTTGAAGGAACTTTTAATTGTTGAATAAACGAACCGAGAATTTTTATTACATGATGCAAAAAAAAGTCATCTGTTGGGAGAAGTTTAAAAGCCTTGTTGGCAGTATCATTTTTTTTATGTATTTTATTTGTTTCTTTATTGTTGATGTTGTTATTGATGTTTTTGGTGGGGTTGGCATTGTTGGAACTTGTGGTGCGGTGTTTTTTACCGTGGCGGATTCAGGTTTTTTAGACGGTGGGTGCTTTTTAGCTTAAAAATAGCGAAGTCCGAACAATCAACACAAGGAGTAAGGGAGAAAAAAATAAAAGAAAGTTTAAAGTGAATAAGGAGAGAAGAGTTGGTTACCAAGAGTTGAGTGGGAATTGAACTCAAGACCAAAAGAAATAAATAGCCTTAAGCACCCATAAACAACAACTAGGCTAACCAAACAACTCTTATTATGGGTGCTCACTGATTAGATTATATACATTTTTTCTAAATTTCTATATACATATATAAAGTTCGATACAAGTTCAGTCTGTGCTCGTGCACCCGGAGGACTCCATGTGGGTCTGTCCCTAGTTGTTGATGGTGTTGGAACATAGGATGTATGCTTCTTTATTGTTGATGATGTCATTGGAACAAATATTGTTGTTTTTTTTGTAATTGATGTTTTTTATTTGTTGTTTGTAGTTTATGTTGTTGTTGATGTTGCAACAGATGGAGCAACTGTTGGAACAAATCAAACCACTAGCAAGGCTGCTATGTATTCCAACAAACTCCATATCTGTTGTATCAGACTCCATATATGATGCAACAGACTCCACATCTGACGCAACAGACTCCTCATCTGATGCAACAGAATCTACATCTGTTGCAACAGGAGGATGATTTTCTTTTTGTGACATAAATTTTTTCCTTCTTCTTTGTAGATATAAAAGGAATTGAATGTTGATCAACTTTTGCCTGACCATCACAAGAGGCTGCAGTAAAAATAGGTTCGGAGGAATAAGCTGCATACAGATGGAACCACTTCATATGTGTGAGGTATGTATTACTGATAATTTATCATGGAAACACACATAGAGTATACTGATTTTGTGAATGTTGTTTTTACCGATTAATCATAGATCATTCAAATAGGATATTTGCAATTTTATAGTTAAGTTTGGTAGGTCCAAACTGATAAGGCTGAGGGACCATGAATATGGTTCTGATACCTTTTTAAGATTTAATGTCGTATGTTGCTCATGTTTATTTGTCATGCCTTCTACAGAATTTTGTTGTGGCAAGCATTTCTGGCGACGGTGTAGACTTTTGCATGACGGATATGTTGTCCTCTATATGGTAGAAGAATAATTAATCTTGCCCTTCCTTGCTTATCTTGTGTATTCAATATAAAAAGTGCAAGGCAAAACACGATGGTGTGATTAATACTGTTAATGCATTAACTGTTGATGTAAAGGAATTGATATCTAACAGTAGTGTCATTCGATCAAAGAGAATTTTAGTTTCATTCACTCCATTAGAGATTAAGGCTAAGAGGAGAAAGAAAGAAATTTCCAAGGCATTATCAAGTATCCAAAAAAAGAAAATTTTCGGATTTGACAAAGGTGAGAAGATAAAAAGGGGAGGGGAATAGGATGGAAAAACTGAATGCTAGATTTAGTTCATTTTGTTTCATTATGTAGAGATACTCTATCTAATTTTGAGTGCTTTTTATTTTCAGGATGGTGAATAAGGCAGAATCTCCCCATCATTAGCTAATACCAAAAATAAGACATCTGATGTTATTGAACCACCAGACTGCCCTGTGAAGTTTGATAATCCAGAAGATGTCTTTGCTCGAGTTAGTCAACAGATTAAACAATCTCAATCACTTGGTTTTTCTGCTGATCAATCTTCTCCGTAGAAGACAAGATATCAACACAACTACTTGACACAGCAAAAGCTGATATCGATAGATTACTGATTATGTCTTCTCAAAACTTGCTTCTACCAGAAAACTGTTCTGCATTGAGTGTTGCACTATCCATATATGCTGCAGCACAGGATTTATTAGCCAAGAGAGCATTTGCCTTGGAAAAACTCAAAAAGAACCTTCCATACTTCTCCTTGACCTTGCGTAGAGCTAAGAAGGACCACGAGGAGTATTATAAGAAAGATGCCAAGAAATAAAGTGAGTGGTCCTCATTGACAAACTCACAAAAGATTAAGAGCTCTATACTGAGCTTAACGACCACAATGACAAAATGATTGAATTGGAATTAGTGGTGACTTGACTTAGTCAAACAAAAAGCCATGACTGTTCATATCCCTTAATTAAATAAAACTGGTGACTTTTCGAATATGTAAATTAAAAAAAATGGATCTAAATACAACATATCATCTTTTTATTGTATTTCGGAAAGAGACAGATTAGTAATCTGTTGCAAAATATATTCCACCTGTCAGATAACTTACAACATATGGATAATCTGTTGTAACAGATGGATATATCAGTTTGCTTTTCCATCAGCCGTGGCCGACTTCGGAGCAAGGCTGAGGAGGGCCCAGCTGCTGCAGGATGAAAATTGTCAGGTTGACAATAATAATAGTAATAATAATAATAATAATAATAATAATAATAATAATAATAATAATTAGGTTATGTTTTCTTTCTTTTAGCATATGTATTTTTCTTTTTTATATCCGATCTACCTATAAGGGATTCAAAAAAATCCATGTATATGTTTGGTTTGGTTTGGTTTGGTTTGGTTGACTTTGAATTTTTAATTCTTATTCAATATTTAATTATCATTCTATTTATTCCCTATTCTCAATATGTCGGCGGTTGGAGGTAGGGATTCGTCATGATGAGAAATTATCCTAAAAATGGTTCGTTAATAAATAATAAAGAACTAAATGATATTATAATCGTAAAAGAAAGATTATTTAATTTTTAAAAAGCCACAACATTGGATTAATTTAATTAAGATAATGATGCTATGATTTGTAAGAAAAAAAGTTAATGAATAGTCGTGACTGTGACTTTTGTCTAAACACATTCAACAAACAAAAACAAAAAATGCTTCTGATGCATCAAATTCCGCATCTGTTGCGACTGATGAATCAGTTAGAAGAAATCGAAAAAGCTCTTTAAACAGATGGTCGATTTATAGAAACAGATGGTATATCTGTTGAAACAGATGGGCTATCTGATGCAACAAATATACAATCTGTTGACATAACTCAATTAATAAAAATGGTTATTAAAGAAACAAAACGGATATTGAAAACCAGGTGTATTCGATTTTTAAATTGAGAAAAAGGTAATTTAAAATTAATAAGCTGAAAAATCATGACTTGTCACAATAATAAAAAACTCACCACCAACTTAATTTAATTAAGTCATTTTTTTTCACAGAAAACAATAAGGAAAAAAATGATAAACACAATTTAAACCGTAAAAAACTCACCAGAAATATTCTTGTTTTTAAATCTTTTTTATTAATTAATATAATTAAAAGGTCTGAAAATTTGGATGCCATGAAGATAATTTATTTTTTAAAAAAATATATATCTTATATGTTGCAACAGATATATTATCTGATGCACCAGGTTAACTATTTGTTGCAACGGATGATATATCTGTTGTAACAGATGATTTTTCTGATGCAACAGATATATAATCTGTTGTCCAACTCAGTGTAAAAAAAATGATTGCTGGAAAGAACTAATTATTTTAGTAATTATAAAGCTGAAAAGTCATGACTTATCACAATATTGATTAATTTAATTAAGTCATAACTTTTTACAGTAATCAAGAATGTCATTAATAAATGGAGGTGAACAGTTGTGCCTTTAAATCTGCGTTATTAATTTGTATAATTAAAAAATCAGAAAATTTGGATGTCATGAAGATAAATTTTTTTAAATATATATATTATATGTTGCAACAAATATATTATGTTATGCAATAGGTTATCTATTTGTTGCAACAGATGATATATCTGTTGTAACAGATGATTTTTCTGATGCAACAGATATATAATCTGTTGTCCAACTTAATGTAAATAAAATATGATTCCTGTAAAGAACTAATTATTTTATTAATAATTAATCTGAAAAATTATGACTTATCACAATATTGTTTAATTTAATTAAGTCATAACTTCTTACGGTAATCAAGAATGTCATTAATAAATGGAGATGAACAGTTGTGCCTTTAAATCTACTTTATTAATTTATTTAATTAAAAAGTCAGAAAATTTGGATGTGTTGAAGATAATTATTTTAAAATATATATATATATATATATATATATATATATATATTATATGTTGCAACAGATATATTATCTGATGCAACAAGTTATTTATTTGTTACAAATGATGATATATATGTTGTAACAGATGATTTATCTGATGCAACAGATATATTATCTGTTGTCCAACTCAGTGTAAAAAAAATGGTTCCTGGAAAGAACTAATTATTAATAATAATAAAGCTGAAAAGTCATTACTTATCATAATATTGATTAATTTAATTAAGTCATAATGTTTTACAGTAATCAAGAATGTCATTAATAAATGGAGGTGAACAGTTCCGATTTTTTGCCTAACTCATTCAAGTTCAATCCTCTATAAATAGGTTCCTCCTTACTCGGTCGTTCGATCTACTACACACTATTTATTCCTTGCTCTTGTTACACCTTCAACTACTTTCTCTTCAAGGACTTGATAGCTTTTTCCTATCTCTGGTAAGTTTTTTTCTTGATTTTTGTGTAAATATTCGTTGTATATTATATTACATTCGAATTCTTTCTTTTCTTTACTTTTATTTTTACGTGTGTTTTGTCAACTTATGCGTTTTCTAGATATGGTTGTTCCTGTGTGGGATGTCGCTATTTTACGAGACGTCATGCGGAAACTGCAGAAGGAGGTTCATGACCTGCATAGGGAGTTGGCCGCCGTCAGAGTAAGGATGCTGCGGGAGATCCGCAGGTTGAAGAGGGCGCTGCTGCTGCCCGTTGAAGATTGGTCGGCTGGCTATACAAATAATAATGATGTTAATAATGATGACAATAATAATTAAGCTTTTTTTTTCTTTTATCTATGTATTTTTTTTGTTTGTTTTATAAAAAATTATGTTTGATGCACTTGACTTTTTATTTCTTATTTAATTTTCGTGTTGTCTATTTCTATTTCTTAACGAATGACATGTCTACAATTAAGGAATAATTTGATTCTAGTATCAATAGCAAGAACATATGAGTTATCTATTAGGTTTTGTGTGTGACAGGAGGTGTATTTTGTTGTTCGAAACATATTAGTAATCTGATGAAACAGATTATTTATCTGTTGAAACAGATTACTAATCTGGTGCAACAGAATACCCATCTATTCTATTCATATTACGGGCACCTAGAACCCTTAAACATGAATCCAACATGAGTCTACTGTTAAAACAGAACATTTATCTGGTGCCGCAGATAATGGATCTGTTTAAACAGATTGCTCTTGTATTACATTCATGTTCGCGTGCAAGCTATTGTTGAAAAAATAACACACTAGCAGTTACCCAGATTCAACTAAAAAGCATAATCTGACTTACCAAAGTCTCCTCTCAAGTAAATTCCAAAGTTGAAAGTGATTTACGAAACAAAATTTGACATAAGAATTTGGTCAAAGAGCAGCAGTTGGGGTAACAACAACAACAATGGTCAACAGGAAGAATATGAAGATGATAATGAAGTATAAGATGATGATAATGAATCAAAAGATGATGAATAAAGCAACAACAACAATGAACAACAAATATCGCGAAGCGAGAGAAAATAACAATGGATGAGGAGAGAGAAAAAGACGTCTTTTTCCCTTCGTTCCCCGTTATATATTAATTAACATTTGGATCAAAGTATAAATTTAAAAACTTATGGGTTATTTTGAAATTTTTAAAACTTTTTTAAACCATAATTAAGTAATTGTCACCTCTACTCAATTATTAAGACTTGTGTCACCTACACCTCATTTTAAAACTCTTTTGTCACCTGTGGCCCAAACCGACTATTTCACCGGTACATATCGAACTGGTATTGATGTTTATGTAAGTAGTAACCAGAAAAGTACTGAACTTGTTTGGTATTTGCTTCTTCCTTTTATGTGTGTACCTCGACTATTTCACCAGTACAAATTGAACTAGTTTTGATGTTTCCACAGTTATGTAAGTAGTGACCAGAAAAGCAACGAAGTTGTTTCTTAGTAGTATTTGCTTTCTTTTTTTCCGCGTACCCAGACTATTCGGGTATTTGCTATCTCTCACCAATACGGGTGCTAAATTTTGTTTGCTAAGGCTCATGAAAATGAGGAAAAATCACCTAGTATTCTTTGTCCTTCCCTGTGATTTTAGCACTAGTCGTCGAAATTAGAACCCACTTTTTTAGCCACTAGGCCGCGCTTAAAGGTGATCTTATCACCTAGACACTCCAAGACAGAGTAAAGATGATCAAACACCTCCAAGAATTAGAACAAGACTTAAACCTCCATTAAAGCAACTTGGCGAAGATAGGATTTTCATCAAAAAAGTTCATTATTTACTATATATACGTTTAAACATGCGATCTTATATATACGATGTAGACATGTAGTTTTTCAAATCCTTGATTGGAGCATGTTTTTTATTTTGTTCCAAAAGCATAACCAAAATAGGTTAACCTGGAAATTCCCTTGTAGATTTTGATGGAAATCAAAACAAATAGTTCAGTAACCTTCTAGCTATTAAACAAACCTAGACTCCATACTAATTGTGCTAAAAAAGAATAACATACTCGGTGAAATCCCACGAGTGAGGTCTGAGGGTACTTGCTAAAAAAGAAAAGCTAGAAAAGATATGCCATAGATTGACCACTAAATAACCTGCCTATATTGATGAATATTTTGCTACTCCATAATCCTTTGCTTTCTCATCTCCAAAACTTTCCTATGAGAATTTGAATGTAAATCCGCTGAAAAAGTAGGACTATTCGCTGGGCGATACTCGGGTAACAACCTTCCAGACTTATACCGGACCCCACAAGCGTTGCACAACGTCTTAGGTCCCGTAGGACCCCCACGCCATTGTGGGGTCTTGTCGACCCCACAATGCTGGCACCTCCTACCAATGCTAGTAGCTTTTTTAGCTTTGGTCATTGGTTTTGAGAGCAATGTGAGTCTTCGCTTAGTAGTGTTCTTCAATTTCACTTGGTTTCCCCACTCAGCAAAGGCGGTTCTTCGCCTTCTCTTGCTCCGTGCACCAACAGGATGGTTAACGGGGACTTGTAGGATCCCAGGGGGGCGGCTCATAACCGCGTTCTCTTTAACATTTACGTTGCAACTGTTGTGGCTCGTCGTGGTGGTGCTACTATTTTCCAGTACTGAAACTGGGCTATGGTGATCAAATATGACACTAGGGATATGATCAGAGAATATGTCAAACTCAACTGCTGGAAATGCATCTTTATTTGAAAGCCATTCCAATTCTTCCTCCACAAAATCCTGCAAAATGCACCTATATTAGTACTCTTATGAGAACGTAACTACCAACAACATGTTCAGTGTAATTCCATAAGTAGGGTCTGAGGAAAGTGGCGTGTACGCAACCCTTACCTCTTCCTTATGAAGTTACGGAGGTTGTTTTTGATAGACACTCAGTTCAAGTAACTCTTATGAGCAGCTAACAACAACATATTCAGTGTAATTCCATAAAAAGGGTTTGGAGCGGGTGGTGCGTATGCAGCCTTAACCCTACCTTATGAAGTTACAAAGGTTGTTTTCGATAGACTCAGTACAAGTAATTCTTATGAGCGCTAACAACAATATATCTAGTATAATCTCATAAGTAGGGTTTGGGGAGGGTGGTGTGTATGCAGCCTTACCCTACCTTATGAAGTTACAGAGGTTGTTTCGATAGACTCTCAGTTCAACGTAACTCTTATGAGCAGCTAGCAACAATATATCTAGCCAGAGGCGGATCCAAGATTCGAAAGCTCTGGGTGTCACCGTATTTTGAACAATAACGTATACTCCATACGATATTTTAGGATAGTGGAATCAATATTCAAAGAGTAAACTATAATTATATATATCTAACATTTTATTCTTCGTAGCCACACTATGTTTTTTTTTAAAGAGAAAACAGACAAGTGCTAAAAATCACTCTAAAAATACAGTGCAGAGCAGGTTTCGAACCCGCGTTGTTGGAGTTAAACCAAATAATTTCAACCACTTACGCCACCAGTCTCTTTGATATTGTGGGTGCCAAGCATAATATTTATACATTAACTAATACATATACACATAAATATACAGAGTTTCATCTGAGAAGTGCGGGTGCCGTGCCACCCCATACATTCTACATAGATCCGCCCCTGTATCTAGCGAAATCTCGTAACTGGGGTCTGAGAAAAGTGACGTGTATGCAGCCTTACCCTACCTTATGAAGTTACAGAGGTTGTTTTCGATAAACTCTCAGTTCATGAAAATCTTGTGAGCAGCTAGCAACAATATATCTAGCGTAATCTCATAACTGGGGTCTGAGAAAAGTGGTGTGTATGCAGCCTTACCCTACCTTATGAAGTTACAAAGGTTGTTTTCGATAGAATCTCGGTTCAAGTAGCTCTTATGAGAAAATTAACAATATATCTAGCGTAATCTCATATGTGGGGTCTGGAAAAGGTAGGTAGGTGTGCACAACCTTACCCTTACCTTGTGAAGATAGAAAGGTTGTTTTCAACGAACACCACTAAAAAAAACACAAGTGATAACTTTTTCCATGACAATTTGGGTTCAATAATTATTTTTTGTAGCAAAAATTGAAAATATCTACAAATCATTTACTTATTTTAATAATATAATGCATAAGAAAAAAATCAATTCCAAAATATAGTCTTGCATAGGGGCAATAACGTCATTTTGTATTTATGGAATGCAAGTGGAAAAAGGATGCGTAGTAATTATTCATACAGCTAAGTTATCGTGATTGCCAACTTACCAATCATAAAAATATGTCGGCCATATTTTTTAATTCCAAAAGTACCCCTACATTTTATTTCCAAAAATACCCCTACCATTTACCCCACCGTTTGAATTTGTGTGAAGCTTTTTATTTTCGTTTTTAATCAATAAATTGAATTTATTTCCTTTTTTCTTAAATTTTTAATTTCAAATAATTTATTTTACACATAATAAGAAACTTTCATTTTACTTTTATAATCACATAAATATTATACATGTTTAAGAATTAAGATTACAAAATTTAAAAGTAGTTCTTTTTTAAATTTTGTTCAAAATAGGTTCACATAAATAGAAAAGAAGAAGAAAAAACAGAAGGCCAAGAATAAATTCAGAAAAATTGTTTGGTGCACGAAATGAGATAAGCAACTATATTTCATGGTTAATTATGTCATGAGATTATTATTCTGGCTTTTATATATTCTGGCTTTTATATGAAATAGTAATCGGGTAAATAATTCCAACATGGCATAAAAAGTCCAAATTTTATTCAAAATTATTATTCGTATCTCACGTATCGAACCACCCTTTAAATTTCAAGGATAAAATAGTCCAAATATATTCTCAAGCACCTACACTTTTATTAGGAGGAGTATCTTATTCCCTCAACCAACAAATTTACCCCTTCTTTCCACATTTATTTACGAAAATGCCATTCTATGTACAAATATCACAGCATTAGAAAAAAATAATTATCAATCAAGTAATACTTACAGGAAATGAATGGCTATGATGATCATGTGGAAGAAATCCAATGGTATTTGAAGATTCAAAAGAAGAAGAAGAAGTTTGGTATTTTTCATCATCTAATGAGAAATTTAAAATATCATCATCTACCATAAAACATGTTGTGTCCATAATTTCCATTTTCATAAAAATAATTTCAACAAAGAAGAAAAAAAAAATTAGACAGAATATTTTTGTATAGAATAGAAGAAGGAAAAAATAAAATTCAAGAAGTTTTTTTTTTTTTTTTTTTTTTTTTTTTGGATGTGTGTTTGGTTTGAATTTGTTGAGAGAGATGTTGGGAAGGAGAAGTAATGGTGGGTAGGAAAGAGAGAATATGTGTCCTCTCTCTTTCTTATATTGGTATTCGTGGTGAATGAGATATTTTTAAAAAAAAAAATTAGAAGTTTTGATTTTGAGTTGTGTTGATATGGAAAAACTCTTAATGATAATTTTATGTTTGAAATGATTTTATGCAGTGTAAATTTAAATTAGATAAATTTTAATTTGAAGATTTTGGTTTTGGGTTCGTAATATGAAAAAACTCTTAATGAGAATGAGATTTTATATGGTATAAATTTAGATTAGTCAAGTTTTAATTCGAAGGTTACGATTTTGGGTTCGTAATATGGAAAAACTCTTAAAAATTGCTTAATTTAATTCCGTTTGATGCAAATTCAAATTAGTTAAACTTTAATCCGGAGGTTTCGATTTGGAGTTCGTAATATGGAAAAATCCTTAAAGAGAGCTTAATTTAATTTTGTTTGATGTAAAATCATATTAGTCAAACTTTAATTTGGAGGTTTCGATTTTGAATTCGTAATATAGAAAAAAATTAAAAAGAGCTTTATTCTCAAATTGATTCTATCTGATATTAAATTTAAAATAGTCGAATTTTAATATGGAGGTTTCTTTTTGAGTTCATTATATGAAAAAACACTTAAAAGAGTGCTTTATCCTCTAATGTATTCTATCCAACACGAAATTTCAATTAGTCAAATTTTAATTCGAATGTTTCAATTTTGAGTTCATAAATTGAAAATAACCTTCAAATTAGTCAAACTTTAATATGGAGGTTTTGATTTTGAGTTCATAATATGAAAAAGAAAAAATTAAAGAAAGTTTTCATACAAATATCAAATATTAAATACAATAATAACATATTTCAAATATTCTCATAAAATTGGATTTAGAAAGTATAAAATATATGAAATTAATATTACTATCTCAAATGAGGCAGAAATATTAGATGAAAAATAAAAAGAAAATTATTGTTGCCAATAAAGAGCCAAGGTTTTATTATTGAATGGCAAATTGTCAAGTTGGGCAACAAGAGGATGTTGATTTTTCGTCTGTTTTTTTTTATTTTTTTCCTTTGATTTTACGTTTGCAGTAGAAATGCTACCCTGCTTATCTCACTCACTACTTTTTTTTATTTTTTATTTTCTATTAAATTCACTTATTTTGTGTTCTGATTAATTCAAATTCATTTCCTACAAGATTCATAAAAAGGGAAAAATAAAATATTTTCTACTAAAAAAATCATTTTCATAGCTAAAATTTAGAGGCGGAGGCAGAATTTCAATTGAGAAATCAATATTTGAAGAAAATCTAACCAAAAGGGGGTCAACACCTATTATAAATATATAAAAATAATTTTAATCATATATAAATGATATATTTCTTCATCGAAGGATTTTCGACCTCTATCAAAAAGCTGACTCCGCCCCTGCTCGAGCCATTAATATGTAAGACATTACCACAACATTCCAATACGATTCCACAAATATGGTGAAAAGAACGGGATGCAGGTAGACCTTTCAACTTCATTGTGTGAAGTATAGACATTGCTTCAAATCTCAACTTAAGAAAAATCAGTTCAAAATAGTCTAGAAAAAAAACTATTAAAAGTGAAAGCAAAATAATAGATTTTCAATAATAACTATAACAAAATAATACGATAATAAAAATATAAGAAAACACTATATAATATAAAAAATAAAGAACAAAAAATTACATAAGCAATACTACAACTATTAATATAGACGAATATTGAAACAACGCACTATCTATTAACTTATTATTCTAATTTATATCCTCAACTCCATAATATCCTATCTAACGTTCACGTAAGTTATATACTCATATTTTTTTCATTAGCATTTATTTATTTCAACAAGTAGGTATCCCAATAATCCCATTATTATCAATTATATTTAGGTACAATTGGTATGTGTCCAATCATCAAGACCAAAAACAGTACTAACGAAAGTACACCCAACATTTCCTGAACCTGACAAGGACTATACACCAATTGCCTCTATAATTTATTTTAGTTTTTATTTACTCTCTCCAGCCTATTTTATGTGTCACTTTTTTATCGGATATGAAGTTTAAGAAATTCTTCCTTAGTTTCATAATAAATGAATTGTTGGATTTTGACACAAATATAAAGAAAAAAAAATTAAAGATATAAATTTAACACAATTTTTCATTTTTACCTCAAAAAAAAAAAAATTAACCTTATAATACCTTTTCAAAAGTTAATTGGTTGTCAAATCATAAGGATAAATTTGGAAAAAAATTCAATGATTCACTTATTTTGAAACACCAATAAATACCACAACAATTCACTTATTCTGAAACGGAGGTAGTAAGTGACAATTTTGTAAAGTTTATAAAATTGTCCTTCTTAAAGTGTACTTTTTAGTTGTCTTTTCTTATTAAGTAGACCCAGTAAGAATAAAATGGGGATATTGTCATTAAATAATTAGGAAAGATGACATTTTTTTTGTTGGATGGACTAAAAAGAAAATACCGATATATAAAATAGGACGGAGGAAGTATTATTTTAAAATATTCACATGTTGTTTTCATTTTGCAAAGTAGGATACAAATATAAATAATTACAAGGCTAGTTTGATATAAGAGATAAGAAATATTTAATCTCAAGATTAATTTTAAAATAAATTAATTTCATGTTTAGATGAGATAAAATAACGAGATTAGTTATCTCAAAATTAGTTATTCTGTAATTGTATTGTTATGCTCATCTGGCAATACATCAATAACATACTCAGTATATTGAATATGTAATAACAATTCCTGAAACTAATCTCGAAATATTTATATTCCGCTATCTCGACAGAGGCGGAGCTATGACCTTTTTTTGATACTCCGATACCTATTAAATTTGAGACATATTAGGTATAATTATATAAAAGAAAGTATAAAAATTGATATAATGTTTGAAAAAGTACCTAGTAAACCAAGAAGATAGCTGAGTGTTTTAATTTCCAAACAAAATCGTAAAACTTCAGGCATCAATATACATGTTCAAACCTCTCGAACACCTACGATCTTTAATTTGTGAGTTCGTCATTATATTCCGAGATAGCTTATTCCCCAACCAAACAACCCTTAAAAGTTAATTGTCATTATTGTGATAGCACTATATATGTAATTTACATTATTAGACAACGCAGGCTGCTTAAGCAACTAGTCGAATTGATTTGTTAATCTGTCCAATAAGAAAGTGCCACGTATGTTGTAAATTAATATAATAATTGAGTTACTTGAAAATATCTTTGACTATTCCAACAATTGCATGTGGGAGGTTTTTTTTTAATTTTTTCTTTTTGGTGTGTGTGTTTAAGGAATAGTTCAAAAGTCTTAATCAAAAGTTAACATAAGATTTAAAGAATGATAAGATTAATTGAAATTGAAGTTACATTGTTCTTGAGATTATATAATACTAAAATACTCTGTCTATTTCAATTAAAGTCAAACTCCATGTTTGTTATCCCATAAAAAAAGTTTTACAAAAATAATTTTTATAAAAGGTGATTTTGATTTTTTGATTCTGCTTAAAAAAAATTAAAAAAATAATATAAACATACACTTTAACTTATCATATTTACACAAATTTCCACCCTTATAAATTAATTACAAAAATTTCAACTAATTATGTATTTTCATTGGACATATCAGGAAGCTAATTATGTATCTTGACAGACCAAAATCAAAAAAATATATCGAAAGTTAATTATGTATTTTTAAAGGAAAAATGTATCTTCGTTGAATGCATTATGTATCTCGACAAATCAAAAATCAAAAAAAATATATCAAAAACTAATTATTTATCTTTACAAGAATTTTTTTTATATCTTTATTAAATATATGAGGGGTTAATTATGTATCACAATAGATTCAAAATAAATTTTTTAATAATTATGTAAAATATAGAGATTTTTTCTAATTAAATTTGTAGACACAAAGCTTAATTTCCTCCATTTTGTCTGCCGGTGCATTTTAAATTATTTGAATGAAACTAATTCACTAATTACAAGGTCCTACCATGTTTTCCAAACTTTTATGATTATAGTGGTTACATGCTTACAACTAATCTCCCATTTTGCATGTGATAATCACATGCAAACTTAGAAAAAAGTTATATGTTCTTAATTTGTTTATTTAAATTGAAGTTGAATAAAAGTAGCTTTGTCTTTATGTCCTAAAATAACACATCACTCAAATCAATGGTATAGTCGAGCAAAATCTTTTCACGAAAAAAAAATAGTCTAGTACTAAAGTTAGGTGTTGATTTCCTCTATTTTACACTTTAGTCTTCTATAATAATTTCAATAAATATCTCTTGAATTTTAAAACTATATACTATATCATTTCCACTTCCACATACATATTTGTCTTTCTTTTCAAGTGTCCATAGATATTGATAAAATTTCAAAACAAATACAATAATATATCAAGTATAATTACATGTGTAGGATCTAAGAGGGATGAATGTATGAAGATCTTATTTTTGTATTTGTAGATTAGTGAAATTGATTAAAATAGACCTTCGACTCAAAAAAAATGGTCTTTTTAGAATAGTTTTAAAAGAAAGGTCAGAGTAGAAAATTATTAATAAAACAAACAGTTTAAGTTATTCGTTGTTCAAATTCAGAGGACAATATCTTAATCAAATATGTATATATATTCAAACATTTTAATTTTTTTAAAAAAGAAAACAATGTCTACTGAGATGGATCTGTGGCCATACTAATTGAGATAAGATTGGAAATGAGGCTATTCAGGATAAGGTTTTGTGGCCTCGATAGAGAATAAAATGTACGGATATCTCGGTGCAAAGGTGTGAGAGGTTGACCGTGTATGGTTTTAGAAAAGGTAAACGTACACCAAAGAAGCTAAGTAGAGATAATTAGACAGGACATGACTTAGCTACAACTAATCGAGAACATGATCTTTGATCTGAAATTATGCGGGACATGGATTAGGGAAGAATGTAGGTGGATAGTTGAGTATTGTACGACTTAACCTTTCATACTAATACTAGTAGTGGTAATAGCTCTCTTGTAGTCACCACCAAAAGGATGTGGTTGAGTGGTTCTCCTTTAACCAGCAATCTCGGGTTTGAGCTCTGGTTATGGAAAAATCCTTAGTAGGGAGTGCTATCTCCTGAATAGGGTCCCACCCGGCGCGAATCCAGATTAGTCGAACTCCAATACGGATACCGAACACTAAATAGGAAACCAAAAAAACAGCTCTCTTGTAGTCTTTTTTTTATTCAATTTATTGTTTCTTATTTTATTGTATTAGTGTTCTATTGTTTCTTGTACTTCTGCTATTTCTTCTTCTGAACCACTTTGGACCATTTCTATTACTATTTCTGCCTCAAGGAGAAGGGAAAAAAAGAGTACAACACGCAAGTCCGCGTACACTGTACCATCCGCATACCCCACCATCAGGGGCGGAGCTACACTTGGGATAGGGGTTCATCCGAACCCCCTTCAACGGAAAATTATACTATATATACATGGTTAAAATCATTTTATATATATATATATATAGTAGATGTCGAACCCCTTCGGTTAGTTCGTATGTTCACTTATGAATCCCCTTACTGAAAATCCGAGCTCCGCCACTCCCCACCTTGTGTAATTATACTTATATGTTGTTGTTTTACCTATTGATAATAATAGCTCTTCATCACAATGATCTTCCATTGCAATGGCAGACATTTTCATTAATCTGACACTCAAAATGACTTCACACAACAATAGGCTTCCAATGAAAGAATTGGCTAGCTGAGACTTAAATTTAGTACCATTACAAGTGGTTTGATGAGTACCTCGTGTTACATCTTCTGTCTAATTTGCTATGTTAAATCATCTGGAGGAGCTCTTCTCATATTGACATTGATCATTCAAATATGATCCATTAGAGAAAAGATGAAGAAATTTTTTCTCAAGCCTCTTTGCTCCGGAACCCGGTCTTAAGATTTCAACGTCTCCCCAGACGGTACATTTGTTAGTTTCATTGTCGCCTAAACACCACCCGCCGGGCACTGGTTCGTCACGGTTGTGGTGGAGAAGTTCACGGTCGATCTTATCAAGAACCGGATCGCCTGCCTTAAATGGCGAAGCAAATGCTGCTCCACTCATCACCATGTCGTTGAAGTCACTTGAGTTGAGCCGGCGAGCTTGTGATCTGGAGTTAAAAGCGGAATACTGCATGTTGTGGTTGATTGTTGTCCCATTGAATTTCCGCGAATTGCACAAGATGGTTGGAAAATATACAGATTCTGAGGATGGTGAGTTTGACAAGTACAATAACAGAGTTCTAGGTAGGTTATCTGAGCCTAAGATACAGAACTCGGTAAACTTTCGACTCAAAATAGCAGATGATGACCCTACAGTAAGAACATATTAGTCAATGGTTATGGATGCAATGTTTAATGAAGTTTGTACCTTCTAGTAATTAACATAGATAAATAAGAAGATACAGACAGAAACGAAATCGTGAAAAAAGTAATGGCATTTCGAGGAGTCTTGTCAATCAGGCGTTTTAGGCTTTGACAGTGGACAAAGACGAACATCCAATTAAAAAAAGTAAGTAATTAACCACAAGGAGATTGTACTAGCCTATGCTTTGTGAACATTGCAAGAAATAAGATCCAGTATTGCTTAGACAGATAAGTGATTTCTCATATATGAGTGGCAGCAACTCCATCAAGAAACTCTTATGGTGAAATCATAATTTTCGTCAAAAATTTTCACGCCACCACACTTCATCAGGAGGATCAATATTGTTCCCCCTTACCCTCCAGGTTAATGGAGATGCTCAACCACTAGCCTCACTTGTCAATTGTAACCTATTCCTCCGTCATTTTTAGACTATAAACAACATGATAGTAACATTAATGTGGTAACCTGTGGAGGTAGAGGTACTAAATCATCTTCCTTCACACCTTTGCTTGTTAGGCAAGTTGTATCATTCAGACTTGATCGATAACTTAAAGGTGCTCTCTTTGGTAGTATCTGTTGGTTTTCAAAGGTCACTTGTTTGGCATATTGCTAAAAAAATATTAACTACAAAAGGAGGTAAAACACTTGGACTAATCCTTCATTATCTGGCCATTGACATTTACCTTCTCGCCATGTGCCTCCAAATTAAGGTGGACAAGGAACAGAATGCATAAAGATGGAATTTACGTTAAGTTGCTTGGACTCTCCAAAAATGTTGCCGCACCCGTGTCGGATCCTCCAAAAATGCATTACTTTTGAAGGATCCGACACGCACCCGATGACATTTTTGAAGAGTCCGAGCAACATAGGAATTTACCTTCAGCCGTCATGGAATTTATTTTAAAACCCAACATAGTCGGGATGTCTACATCATGGTACACTAAGTTAATAGGGATCCAACACCTTTGGAATAAGTTAATGAAGCAATTATTTTGTAGATAAGGCTTAGGTGTTTGGTTCACTAAAACCTATCCCACTTAATTCTTCGAATTAACTAATTATTGATTCCTGTTTCTAGATGTTTTTCAATAATTTCAAAAGAAATACTGCGTAAGCATCAAAATTTTCGTTTGAGCTCTGAACATATCCCTGTGAAAAATGTTCCTCTTCAACAACAACAACATACCCAGTGAGTTCCCACCAAGTGGGATCTTGAGAGGGTAAAATGTACGTAGTCCATACTACTACTTCCGAAGAAGTAGAGAGGCCTACAAATTTTGGAAACTGTGTTACAATTCCTTTATTCGATCACACTGCATAGTTCTTCCATGATTGGCAAAACCAGTACTCTTTCCTGGGAAAACTTAAATTAGACATCTGCTGGCTCATCTTTCGGAAAGTTCTCCAGGAAGCCAGGGACGTCCTTCTCACTGATTAGCACTGATCTGAAGAGTGCTATAAATGGTGCAAAAGATATTCATACGTCTATTCACAATTTACATCAAAATTATACTCTCCCTTTAATAGTTAGTAACAACTTCTAATGCTGCCTAAAGAGGTATAATCCAACGTTCTTTACTCTTTTATTTCATGACTTTCCAGGTCATCTTTTTTTTTTCGATAACCGTGGTGTCTGGGCCAGCTTTTGCGCACCTCGACTAAATCCACAGGATACTTGCCACCTCCCACCAACAACAGATTTTCCAGGTCGTCTTTGTTTCGGTTTTTCATGACTTTACAGGTAATCTTTTCTTTACGATGCTCCAATCTCTAGTTTATACCAGTCAGGGTTCATTGCATCTTATGGAATTATTAAATTAGGAGCGTTGCTTGAAACTCCATCAGATAGACATTTCAGCCTTAATTGTGATAGAGGATGTTGTAATAGGGGCCACTGTTCTGGTCCGTCACAACTTACTGTAAAAAGTTCTATTTTTCGTTCGTGGAGGTCTTGAGAACATGTTTGCTGATTAAAAATTGTCCATGAACAAAAGGTGTTTGGACAGGATTAGTTTTTCTCTTCATTTTTAGAAACATTCATCAAAAGGGAGCATTCAAAAACAGCTAGATGCTGCTGCTACAATTTCACACCAAAAATGAACCTGCCACTTCCCGCTCGCAAATAGATGAACATCTCACTCAGAGATTCTGAGACAAGTTCTCCTACAAGCAGAGATTGCTACTACCAAATAACCGTAAACTTCTGGATCTCTGTCTCCAAAAGATTTCCTCCGACAACAATAATAAAGTGGGGTTAGGAGAGGGGGTCTATGCAGACCTTACCCCTACCTTTGTGAGGTAGAGAAGTTGTTTTGGATAGACCGGGTTTTCAGACAGCGGTTTGAAAGAAATGCAAGAACAAAAAGTTATTATGAAAATATTGAAGAAAGAAAAGTACTGACAGTAAAAGTATTAGAGATAACTAAAGTACAATAAAGAACAGTAGTAATAAAATCGAACAATAAGATAACACTAGTGTAATAATCGTAACACTGGGTAAGGGAACAAGTCCAGACTAGAACTCTGCTCTATCACGAGAAAGAGAGAATACACGCGACTACCTACTAACCATCTACCCTAATCCTCAACCTCCATGTTCTCCTATCTAGAGTCATGTCCTCGGAAAGCTGAAGAGGCGTCATGACCTATCACCTCTCTCCAATTCTTCCTCGGTCTACATTTACATCGCCTGAAACCTGTCACCGCCAACTCATCGCACCTCCTCACTAGGATATCTGTGCTCCTCCTCTTAACAACGTATGCACCATTTTAGCCTCTTTATCTGCATTTTATCCACCGCAGAGGCTACTCCCACCTTGCCTTGTATATCTTTGTTCCTAATCTTGTCTCTTCTACTATGCCCACACATCAGCATCCTCATTTATGTTACCTACATCTTCTGAAAGTGAAAGTTCTTGACTGGCCAAGACTCCACCCCCTACTACATCTTCTACGAATGGAATCCTCTTAGTCTATTTTAGCCGTTACTCCTTTCTCTTTAACAGAAGGCATGCTTGTTCTAACCTTATAGTTATCCCTCCATATCAAGAAAAAGAAAATTTTCGATCACAAGGCAAAAAAGCACAAGCAATTCACACCAAAAATTGTCTATTGGTGCAGATAGAATAATTATCAGTATCCGCACCTGTGAATAATCGATAAGCATCTGGCAGTTCCCGTTTTTGAGAGGCATAATATACTTCACTTTCCTCTGTAAGATAGAGCCCTGGATCCACAACTATCGGTTTCAACTTCTTTGACCTACACAATCGAAAATAGAAGTATTACTAAACCCTAGAAGCACATGCTATCCACATGTTCATATCCTTCTGTACATAGAGAAAAACATATAACAGGAGAAGGATATTGTCATACTCTCTCCAACCGATGTAGCTCGAGTGGTTGACAAAATTAAGATCCTTGGGTAGATATGATAAAATGTGTAGAAGATCTGAAAATCAACAAAAATTTCCACCACGTGACTCATCAGTCGTCACTCATCACCAAACAGAAAGCAAGGAGAAAAGTTCAATGATATGGTGTATTGATCATCTAGCGCAACCAGTCCAAACACATCCAACAGCACAGTTCCATGGCAACAATTTGCATTACAAAACAACGGTAACCACTCATCACCAAAGAAATAGCCCGGCATAAGGAGATATGTTTTCAACTACACAGATTCATTGATGGAAAATCTAACGGTAACCCAACCCAAATACAAATGAACTTTTTTGGGTTAGACATCTCTATTTATAAAAAAATTACCAATATCAATGAACTTTTTCTACTATTTCTAACAAACGTCTCCAAGAAACAAATTGCACCAAGTGCATGAATAATATCTTCGGCCAATTTAAAAATAACTCTTTTATTAATAAGCATGGTGTTTGGACCAGCTTGCGGGTACCTCAGCTAATTCCACGAGGTACCTGCTACCTCCCACCTGCACAAATACCAAGTAACTATGTCCACCAAGTTCAGTTTAAAGATAGCTCCCCTTCACATAGTTTTTCGACTTCTCACGAAATCAATCTTAGATAAGATTTCAATTGAGATCCTAAACTTACAAAACATGGAATTCAACACTCAAAAAGCCCAAAAAGTAGCTAGCAGAAGAAATTTGAAACGAACAAATGTAAAAACTAATTCTTTTTAAGGAATCTTAGTAGCTCAGTTGGTTGGCTACCATAAAATAAGGGATTAGACATTCAAAAATCCCAAAAAGTAGCTAGCAAAAGAAATTCGAAACGAACAAATATAAAAGTTAAATCTTTCTCCCGGAATCTTAGTATTTCAGTTTGTTGGCTACCACAAAACATGGAATTCGACACTCAAAAGCCCAAAAAGTAGCTAGCAAAAGAAATTCAAAACAAACAAATATAAAGTTAAATCTTTTCCGAGGAATCTTAGTAGCTCAATTGGTCGGCTACCACAAAACATGAAATTCAATGCTCAAAAAGCCCAAAAAGAAGCTAGCAAAAAAAAATTGAAACGAACAAATATAAAAGCTAAATCTTTTTCGAGGAATCTTAATAGCTCAGTTTGTTGGCTACCACAAAAAATGGAATTCGACACTTAAAAAGCCCAAGAAATAGCTCGTAAAAGAAATTCAAAACAAAGAAATATATAGTTAAATCTTTTTCGAGGAATCTTAGTAGCTCAGTTGGGTAGCCACCTCGAAATATGGAATTCGACATTCAAAAAGCCCAAAAAGTAGCTAGCGAAAGAAATTCGAAACTAACAAACATAAAAGTTAAGTCTTTTTCAAGGAATCTTAGTAGCTCAATTGGTCAGCTACCACAAAATATGAAATTCGACACTCAAAAAGCCCAAAAAGAAGCTAGCAAAAGAAATTCAAAATGAACAAATATAAAAGCTAAAACTTTTTCGAGGAATCTTAATAGCTCAGTTGGTTGGCTACCACAAAAACATGGAATTCGACACTCAAAAAGCTCAAAGAGTAGATAGCAAAAGAAGTTCAAAACCTAAGTTACTCGGACTCTTCACTTTCAGTGCCGCACCCGTGTCGACACGACATGGGTGTGGGTGTGGGTGTGGGTGTGGCTGTGGCTGTGGGATCGTACCTGATTTGGTCAACCGGTTTTCGGTACTTTGACCAAAATCGACTGGAAAAGTCCAGAAAAATTTAAGAAATTTTGTAATCAAAACAAAAGCTAAGGTGAAATTACAGGAAATAGAATACCTTGTATATAGAAATTTCTATGTTATTGCTTTTCTTTTTATCTCCTTCCAAGATTTTCTTCTTGGACAATATTTTCTCCTCAAGTTTTTCATATAATATCTCATAATTTATGTTTTATAACTCTATTTTAGATATTTAAATTATTTTTTGCCGAATCCCCGCACCCGTATCCATCCCTAGATCCATATCCCCGAATCTTTAAATTGAGACTGTGAAGGATCCGACCTCCAGATCTGTACCCGTATCGGACACCCTCACCTGAGCCCGAGCAACTTAGTTCAAAACAAACATTTATAAAAGCTAAATCCTTTTCAAGGAATCTCAATAGCTTAGTTGGTTGGCTCTACACTTTCACCGTATTGATGAGGATTCGATTTCCCACCTTATAATCTCCTTCCCTATCCTCCTCCCCCCACCCCCCCAACCCCCCAACCCCCACCCCCCCAACCCCCAACCCCCCAATATAACAACAACAACATACCCAATGTAATCCTACAAGTAGAGTCTGGGGAGGGTAGCATGTATGCATACCTTCCTCCTACAAGATAGAGACTGTTTTCCATAGACCCTCGTCTCAATTACAAGCATTACAAAGTAACTCGAAAACAACAGGACTGACAAAGTCTCGACAAAAATACTAAAGAAAGCACGACAAAGCATACTAAAGTGGAACAATCACTATCACAAACTAATACGATAATCAAGTACAAGAACCAGTAAATAGTAACAACAAAAACTAAGATAACAAGCTAAATCAATTCCCCACATAGTAATCCCCTTCCCCATTTCTCCTTCCCCTACCCCTAATTTAATAACAACATGCCCAGTGTAGTCCTCCCACAAGTAGGGTCAGGGAGTGTAGTGTGTATATATATATAAACCTTATCCCTACAAGGTAGAGAGGCTATTTCCGCTAGACCTTCAGCTCAAGTACAAGGATTACAAATCAGTTCGAAAAAGAAAACAACGGGAGTGAAAAAATCAAGACAAAAATGCAAGACAAAGCATACTAAAACAGAACAATCACTACTCACTAACTAATACGATAATCAAAGTGCAAGAAACAATAAATAGTACTAACAAAAATGAGATTACCATCTTGAGTAACGAGTGGATAATCATCAGCTGATAGATTAATAAACCAATCCCAAGAACTGGAAAGTCGTAAAAGTATGGAAAGCCCATGAAGTGTAGCAGACAATATAGAAGACCCCAACGAGTATCGAAAATCAGCTTTACCAATAACATTTACATTCTCTGCAGCCGTAAAAACCTGCAAAAACGCACCCAAGGGTGTAACTTAGTGGTCAATAAAGTGGGTTGAGGGCCTCAGGTCTCAGGTTCAAATCCCATAGACAAAAAAACACTGCATGATTCTTCCAAGCATAGACAAAAAGTCACTACTCCCTCCGTTCAAAATTCCTCGTCACTTATTTCCTAATTAAATTTCCATTTTTACTTTTCATTCTTGACGCATCAAAAAATGAAAACTTCTGTTTTCATACTTACCATTAATTGCTTATTCTCCAAACTAACATCAAGACACAATGACAAGCATCATTTAATAGGGATACAGGATACTGTAGTAAAATAACAATGTCAATAATTATTTTTTTAATGAATGTGTCTAATTTAAAATGTGACAAGTACAAGTGAACGGAGGGTGTGTGTGATATGTGTTGCTGTGGATTTAGTGGAGGCACACAAAAGTTGACTCGGACACAACGGTTATGTAAAAAACAATACCTGCACAGACTGAACAGCAAGTGCTAAATGTTCACGTTCAACATCAGTAGCTTTTCTATCAAGATGAAGTAAATACTGGTTTCTTGGATGGTATATAGAAAACAACAGACGGATGATTCTTGAAGTGTCTTTGGTTGATCCAGTAATGAGATAGGCAATGGAAGGTGGGGTGGGTGGGGTGTTGGAGGGGAGGGTGTTTTGGTCATTTGGGTTTGATGGGGTGTAAGGGTGGGGGTAGGGGGGGAAAGGAAGGGTGGTAGTGGAAGGGGAGAAGGAGAAGGTAAGGATGATGACAAGTGAGAAAATGGTTGTGATGAGGAGGATAAAAGGTGCTGAAAAAGTGGTTAGGGAGATATTGGTGGGGGTGGTGGGAGGCGTGGTTGATTGGTGGTTGTGCATTTTGGTGGGGGAAATCGGTATTGATGTGGCTGGCTATGGCTGGAAATCCTTGGAAGAGTTTCATATTATTTCAAGGCGGACACGTAAGACTAGGCATTTTATGAAAATTTTCAAGTGTTTATATTTGGCGGAGGGGTGAAACTAAGTGTGAGAAGGATTCGTGAAGTGTCTTTGGTTGATGTAGTGATGCGCTAGTTGGCAATAGAAGGTGGGGTGGAGGGAAGGGTATTTTGGTCTTTTGGGTTTGATGGGGTGTAAGGTTACGAGGGTACAAGGGGTGTTGGGGTGGTGCATTTGAGGGGTTGGGGGTTGGGGTGGAGGTTGTTTGCGTAAGAGGTGCTTGTAAGAGTTTATAAGTCGATTAAAATGGCTTAAAAGTCATTTTTTGTTTTTAGAAGTGTTTGACAATTTTAAAAATTGCTTAAACGAAAGTCAGTTTCGACTTAAAAAAGTTAAAAACTAAAAAGTTCAAATTCCTAACTTATTTTTTTGGGTTTTAAGTCATTTTAATTTGATCAATTAAAAGATATTTTTATCCCTAAAAAATATTTCTTATGTCAAAATTACCCTTGTATAGCTCCAAAATAGGTTTTAATGCTTGTATTAATTGAATATTTTTTCTTTTTGTTTGTATGGCGAATTTAACTTTAACTATATTAGTACTTCTTTTGTATGAAAATTCTAATTTATGAAATATGAATTTTTATATATTATTCTTCTTCTTTAATATATTCTTTTAAATTTAAACAATTATTATTGCACAACATATGAATTTCTCTAATAAAAAAAATATTAACCAACCAAAATATATTGAGAATACTCATTGAAGATATATAACTTCATGAACGCTTAGTGAATGATCTATCTATACTTCACGATGCGACATTCATATTCCCCAATGTTTTAATAGTGATAATCATTACTCAATCGATGAGTAATATATTTTCTAATTAAGAGTCTTTTTATCAAACAAATAGTATCATTTGTGATCAACTATTTATCCATTAATGTAATTATAATGATTAGTAACATATATATTTAATGATTTAAACTTTTTTAATCAAAAAGAAGTTTTTTAGCGTATAAATTAATATTCATTCATAAAAATATTATATATATATATATATATTAATTTTAATTTGAATCATTTTAGAAATAAAAATTAATAATAATCAACTCTATATATTATTAATAACTTTAAGGGTATTTCAGGTATTTTGACCCCAAAAAAGTGTTTAAAAGCACTTATTTACTAAACACATCAATAATTTTTTTTCAGTTTCAGCACTTTTATCCAAATACGTAACTACTTATTTTTAAAATAAGTTCATCACTTTCAAAAGCACTTTTAAAGAGTTTTCTAAAAGCCACTTTTTTCAGTTTATTCAAACGAATACTAAAAACCATTTTTTCGAGCTTATCCAAACGAACACTAAATCTACGAAGTATTTGTATGTACTTTGGATTAATGGTTTGTTTGTGTCAGTAATTATAATGGTTGATCTCTAGTACTGTTCAAAAGCACTTCAAAAGTTTAAAAACAACAAAAAGTTATTATCACTTAAATTATTCAGAAAATTTGGATAATAACTTTAATTTATTTCAAGAAAGATACTACTCCAATTTGTAATATTATTTTTCACTTTAAAAATAAAAAATAAAAAAATTACTTTCACATCGAAACATTGCCAAACACCTACTATATAAAACTGAAAAAAGTTCAATTCATCCAAAATAATAGCCTGCTCAGTCAAATTTCTAAAATTGATTTATTCTAAGAAGCATTTAAAAAAAAAAAAACTTTTAGTGAGAAATAATTTATATCTGATCAATAAATTTTAAAAAATATTTTTGAACAATAATTAGTATTTGGTCAAGTTTTTAAAAGTGTTTCTAAGTATATATTCTCAAAAGTGTTTTTCGGATAAACTATTTTTTTAGTTTATGAAAAATGTTTTTGGTACTCCCGAGAAGCACTTATTTTCTTTCAAAGGTTTAGTCAAATATCTCACATTTTAGAAAAAAAAAAAAAAAACAATTTTGAGGAAAAATAAGCTTGGTCAAACATCATATACAGCTCTAATTTTTTTAAAAAATATCTTTTTTTTTAAAAGAAGAAATGAGAAAAATAACATAAACACGCCTTAACTTATCATATTTATTCAAATCGTCATCCTTACAAAATAATTACAAAAATATCAATTAATTATGTATTTTGTTGGATTTATCAGAAGCTAATTATGTATCTCGATAGATTAAAAACTAATAAAATATATCGAAAACTTATGATATATCTTTACAAAGAAAAAATATATCTTCGTTGAATATATTATGTATCTCGAAAGATCTAAAATCAAAAAAAGAATATCGAAAGCTATTTATATCTTTACAAAAGAAAAAATATTTCTTCGTTCAATGTATTGAAAGTTAATTATGTATCTCGATAAATTTAAAATTGAGACTTTTAATAACTTTACAAAATAATAAAATTAAGATCCAAAATGTCGGAATTTATGTTTATACTCTTTCTTATTTTAACGCTAACATGGTCAAACACCTAGTCTCTTAGTTACATTTGATAACACTTTCTAATCTATATGTTGCTTGAATTATTTAATAATGTCAACAGGTGTGTGTTGAAATTGTTAAAATTAATGTATTTTTAAAGAATTTGATACGAGTGCAGCAGTCAAGCACAATTTAGCTTTTGACTAAAAAGGAATAGCCATCACGAGTATTATGTCAGACTGGAAAAAGTACAATCTATCCAAAAAAAAAAAAAAAAAAAGATTAGTATATTCATCCTAACAATAGTTATCAGTTCTCCTGTACACTCATACATTAAAAAAATAGAGCAAAAACATCAATGGAAGAAGACAAAATCACCAACACCATTGAACTCCAAGACCCTTTAGATTACCCAAAACAAGCATGGACACATTTCCAATTAGTCCATCAAAAATCACCATTAATCCAATGTATAACAAACTTTGTTTCAATGGATTTCATGGCCAACACTTTATTATCTGCAGGTGCATCACCTGCAATGATTCATTCAGTTGATGAAATCCCTGAATTTACTCCTAAGGCACTTGGAGTTTGCATAAATGTTGGAACACTTGCACCTGACTGGTTACCTGGTATAAAGCTGGCTGCACAAGTGGCAAATCAGTTCAAGAAACCTTGGGTTCTTGATCCTGTTGCTGCTGGTGGATCAAGTTTTAGGTTGAAGGCGTGTTTGGAGTTGCTTGGTTTGAAGCCTAGTGTTGTTAGAGGCAATGCTTCTGAGATACTTGCTCTTTTTAAAGGTTGTGTAGACTCTACTTCCAAGGTAAGACAATGTGAGGTCGTATGGTAGCTTGTTAGAATTATGCAGGTACTAGTTATGCATGTATTAGTTATGATGATTCAGTTAGTTGATGAAATGCCTGAATTTACTCCAAAAGCCCTTGGAGTTTGCATAAATGTTGAAACACTTGCACCTGACTGGTTACCTGGTATGAAGTTGGCTGCACAAGTTGCAAATCAGTTGAAGAAACCTTGGGTTCTTGATCCTGTTGCTGCTGGTGGATCAAGTTTTAGGTTGAAGGCGTGTTTGAAGTTGCTTGGTTTGAAGCCTAGTGTTGTTAGAGGCAATGGGTCTGAGATTCTTGCTCTTTTTAATGGTTGTGTTGATTCAAATTCTAAGGTAAGACAATATAAGGTCGTGTGGTAGCTTGTTAGAATTATGCAGGTATTAGTAATACGGTTATTAGTTATGCGTGTATAAATTCCAAGATAAGACAATATAAGGTCATATGGTAGTTGGTTAGAATTATGAAGGTATTAGTAATACAGTTATTAGTTATGCAAATTTTAGTTATGCACGTATTAATTGTGCAAGTTTTAGGTATGTGTGTGTTAGTTATGATGATTCATTTAGTTGATGAAATGCCTGAATTTACTCCAAAAGCTCTTGGAGTTTGCGTAAATGTTGAACACTTACACCTGACTGGTTACCTAGTGTGAAGTTGGCTGATATAAAGTGTGTTTGAGGGTAGGGGACACAGTTAATATGGAATACCACTAGGTGGGGGCAGGGGTAAGGACAAGGGTGTGGGGTAGTGGGGATGGGAGCTATGAAAGTAGGCTGAAGATGAGGTGTGTTGGAGGATGGGGACACAATCAATGGGGAATACCACTAGGTAGAGTAGGGGGCAAGGTAGGGGTGTAACATGATAGAGATGGGGAGCTATGGCAGTAGGGGCGAAGATGAGGTGTGTTGGAGGGTGGGGGGACACAATCTATGTCGAATATATTATGGAACTTGTTTTTCATATTTCTATTTGGGAAGTCATTTTCCTTATTTTCAAGTAACTTGTTTTCTTAGAGAAAATATTTTACAAAAATTTTGACGAAACGGACATGTGAAAACTAGAAACATTTTCCTCCGTACAGAGCACATCATATGTGTGCAATATTTTGTTTAAGTTGTTTTGGCATAATGCATATATATATGGAGTATTGATTTTGGTAAATACTTATTAGCACCGAGTCTTTCTACCTTCTTGAGTCGTGGATGTATTGGAAGCAGTTTCTCTGTTTCCACAGGGTAGGGCTAAGGATGCGTAAACACCACCCTTCCCAAAACCACACTTGTTGGATTACGCTAGGTATGTTGTTGTACAGAGTCTTTATAACTTCTTGAGCTGAGGGTGTATCGGGAACAATCTCTCGCTATCTGTACAAAGTTGAGGTGAGGCTCTTTAAACACCACCCTCCCAGACCCCCCACTTGTGGGATTACGCTAGGTATGTTGCTGTTGTACCATATCAACTCACCATAGTTAATAATTTAATGAAGTGAAAATATACATTAACTACTCATAGTTTAGTGATAGTTACATATGTTCTAACATATGTAATGATGCATTGATCTGTTTGGTGTAAACACCCGACACAAGTAATGTTTTATCGTCAATTTTTATCTTTGTTGGTATGCTTGCATTATATCCAGTATTAGGAGTTTTTAAAGTACGAGACTTGCACATGGTAGGAAATGTAGATAACCTCTAACATATTTCTGAACATTAAACTACTGAATATTGGAATGAAATTTCCCAAATGGAGCCAAATAGATAGTACTGTCTTGTAAGATTTATATAGCCAAACATTAGTGGATTGTGACTGAGACATAGTAGTTGTTGTTTTAATTGAATAACTTCTTAGCGATTTCTCTCTTAGATGACTATCAAGCCAAAATGGGGCCTTTATCTTGTAGTCATTTTCGTGCAGTGGTTAGTTTTACCAAACGGTAGCATCGTTATGCAAGATCTGAGAATGTCGCCTCTATCCAAATTTTGGTCTCTCCTTGTGTGACCTATAAATTGTTGTTACTGATGTAAGAATGGGAGGAAGAGAAGAATCTTCCATTTGTGCGAAGTTAAGTGATTAGTCCTCTTCATATTCCTTACTTACTTCCCACGTTGTGAAAAACTATGTGAAATGGGACATTTTTTACCCGTTGATGGTAAAGGCGTATTGGTAGCAGAGAAAAATTCTAAAATAGGTTGAAAATTGACCAAAAGTTCAATATAGGAATGGTCTGTCTAACCACAATGCTTGTTTCATGTCTGGCCCTTCTTGGGTCTGGATCACAGTATACCGGCTTTTGTCCTTGAATTCATTTTATTTTCGACTTGTTTGATAGATTGAAGAAGACCAAGTAATCTGATGAAATCATGTAGTTTGATTCATCTTCTTTTTGGATAAATTTGCTACCTGTGGTCATAAAGATCTTTATTTTTTGCATCTTATTTAGGATCGTGTGCTCCGAGTTAAAGCTTTAGAGGAGTTGATAGGTAGATCAATACTTTTTGATAAGCAAAGATTTGCTAGTAACAGCTGAGAACTCATCGTTACAGTATTTACAATTTTCCTATGCATTAAATTCAATTATTGTGCACATAATGTCTCATCTGTTTCGATTTGACCGATTAAGGGTGTGGATAGTGTCCACGGTTCAAGTGATGCTGTTGAAGCCGCAAAGTCCCTTGCTCAACAAACTGGTTGTGTGGTTGCTGTTTCTGGAGCTATTGACTATATCACAGATGGAGATAGGGTTGTCTATGTGTATAACGGGGTTCCTATGTTGCAAAAAATTACTGCATCTGGATGTTCCGTCACTGCTCTCATTACTGCCTTTGTCGCAGTTGATCCATCCCATGCTGTTGAAGCAACAGCTTCTGCATTGGCTATCTTTGGTGTCGCGAGTGAGACAGGGATGGACATGGCTAGAGGTCCAGGTTCACTGCGGACGCTATTGATTGATTCATTATATGGACTTGATGAAGCTACTGTACTTGGTCGCGTAAGAATCAACCACCTTTAATGCTCAGAGGAGATATGAATGCATACTTGGTCAGCTAATGTTGTTTTACTTGGTAGATTTTTCACATCCTTCAACCCTTTATAAAAGCATGTCTTTTCAAGAATCAGACTGATATTCATTGTCATTCCTGTCGAAACTGGTCTTAGCATAGATTTTCATCGTGGCTTAACCGCCTAAGCATACGTAATAGTTTGTGGCTTGGTACCCTACTTGTATCACTTGTTTGTTGTAGACTTCATAAAAGAGAAAAGAGGCATTTGTCGATGGATAATTATAGGGTATAAGGAGATTTCAGTAGCGCTGGGTAGCTCTCTTTGCCTCGATTCACCCTTATGCAGTGTCCGATAATGGTAACTTTTTCGAAGTACAAAACCAGGCACGTAGAAGGAGGGCATGAGGAGCACTTTCTCAAACTTGTGAGCTATTTAGGATTGTAATACTGATGAAGAACTACTGGACATGACATCTTTGTGCCAATTTTTTGGTCTTTTAACCCTTCGCTCCCCTACTTTGCTCCCTTGGTGACTCGAACCATTGGAGGTCTGTGACATTTTTCGGTTGGGGAACACAAATAGGTTTAGTGTTCTATGTTGAAAATGTTGGACTTTTAACTTTGCTGCTTGGTGAGAGCAACCGCGACTTCTTGAACAGGGAATAGCACAAAAGCAAAGATGTGAAGTTGCTGTTACAGGCAGAAGCAATGAAAAGACAGAAAAAGAAAGACATGGCTTCAGCATTCATAAAGAATGCTTGTGAAGAAATAAATATCTGTTTACATTCATTTACCGACAGATTGAGACAGACTTGAAAGACAAATCAAGTAGTTTTTTCACACAATACAATCAACAATTTCTTGTGTTTCTTAAAGATACAGAAAAACCTTAGTAAGTAAGATGAATAAGCGATCCTAAGCAGTGTCTCTGACATTCTGACCAACTGGTATGAGGGAATGAAGGTCTGTGAAGCCACATGCATTCTTAAACTTGCCAGTGACTGAAAGTCGAGACATGGTGCTTCCGGTCCTGTACACTCCAATGACGTTAAGGCTGTCGCCTGTCAACATATTCCCCTCCTCCCATCATGGCTGTGAATGCTTTCATCTGAGTACACTCCTATCTGTGGAGCTTGCAATGTAGTCTCGTTGGGTTTTGCCAACGTTTTGGGTGCCAGCTCAGGTGAAGAGGTCAAGAAACCATCAATAACAGTGATTGTTTTGGAGGTTTGAAACCAAAAGGTCTCGCGAAGGGGACCTGGCTGCTGTAGATGTTGCCTAACAAGCCTGTGATTGGCTTGGCTGCCGGGCTATTGCCTCCGAGAACATCATGCATGTACAACTCCATGTTTGATCTCCTGGTCTTTCAAGTCAGGCTACAAATGGAAATTCTGTAAAGGAAGGTGATGATTGCCTGCACATCGAAACTCTTCTTTTATCAAACTGCTTTGAATGTTTTTACTTGAGTCGAAGACCTATCAGAAATAGTCTCTCTACGTAGTAGGGGTAAGGTCTGCGTACCCTCCCCCACCCAGATCCTACTTGTATTGGCCGTGGGTTATTGTATGAAGATGTTCCTAAATAGCTGCTATCTGAATTACTCTAAACCTCTAAATAACAACTCTCTGTCCCAATATTGTTTTTAACTGTTATAGCCATAATGTTATAGAAAACATATAATATAACATAATATAAAAGATCGATCCCACAAAAAATATGGTTGATGCAATAACACCTATAATGTGAGCTTGATCTTACCAACAATAGAAAATTTGGCCATTGTATGCAAATTATTCGTCCGATTGGTAACTATATGCCAAATTGTCCGATTGGTAACAAACTATATGCCAAATTCTCCAGACTACAGTATATGCATTAGCAAAGAGCCAACCCAATGTACTACAGCTCACTGCACACGGAGTCCACTAAAGAGCTAAAAAACAAAGAGAGTTATTGTGCACAACCTTCTCTTGCATTTCTACGAGACTATTTCCAAGGCTTGCATTTCTACAAGAGACTATTTTCAAGGCTTGCATTTCTAGAAGAGACTATTTCCAAGGCTTGAACCTGTGATTTCCAGGTCACATGGGAATATGACATTCATAGTTCCTCTAAAAGATTCTTTTATACTCCGAAAATTCTTGGAATTCATGTCACCGAGAAGGAAAAAAAATTCAGATATTAGAGAAGAATTTTTTTTCATAGATTAGAGATGAGGACGCCGCTGTCTAGCAAATATTACAAGTTCTCAACCTACAAAAACATGAATTTCACATTCATCTCTTGCTATTGTTACAATTGTGATACCATCAGCAACAACCTCAAGAAACTTCCTTATTCTGTGAGCTAAATTGTATGTCAGGTCATCTTGAATCACTGCTTTTTGATAGTGCATTAGTAGTCCATACCACCACCAGGCATAGGTGGAGATGCCTTCTCATCCTTGGGAAGCTCAACAATAACAGCTTCAGTTGTAGTCAATAGAGATGACACACTGCACACAACAAAAATAGGCAAAAGAAACACAGTTTAGCTTCTGCATACCAGCAATGTAGAAGTTTTTACGCTACTAGATCACCACATATAAGTGGAATTAGACAGGATAATTAAGGACATCGATGAGGATAAAAACTTAAAAGAGGTGGTTGACTGCAGACTTATTTATCCCTTCCATACTAGTAGCCATGGCATTGCCTTGTAGGTTCTTGTTCCTTTGATTTCTATCACTATCTATTGTCCCCTTGTAATTTGTTTATCGTATTATTTTGTAGTTACTATTCCTTTTTAGGTATGCTTTATGATGCCTTGCGGAGTATTTTGTCTTGGTTTCTTCGCTTGTGTTATTTTCTCGAGCTGAGGGTTCTATCAGAAACGTCTCTGCCTAAGGTCTGCATACACACTACCGTCAAACCCAAACCCCACTAGTGAGACTACACTGGCTATGTTGTACAAAATAAGATAAGCAACATTGGATAGCAGCTCAAGTAACGGTTATGGTGTAAAACTTTTAAATTTCCACAGACACAAGTTAAATGCAAATATATTAAGAAGAACGTCAACTCGCCAAGGGAACAAGTAAATTGGAAGACTAAAAGAGTGCGCTCACCTAGCAGCATCAACCAGGGCTGTCCTAATTACTTTCAATGGGTCAATGATTCCTGCTTTTACCATATCAACATATTCACCTGTCGCAAGCAGAGAGATTAATCATTATATTTCGTATGCATTGACATACCGCGACTATTTTAATCATTTATCAGATGGAAACTCAGAAAGAACAAGAGAGAGCATCCAAACCTTTTGCCGCATCATATCCAAGATCAGGGTTATCCTGCTCCAACAGTTTGCCAACCACTACTGATCCCTCCACCCCAGCATTAGAGGCAATGGTATGTACTGGCATCTGCAATCATAAAATTCATTCTAAAGCATCACAGCTCTGCTAATTATGATTAGGTAACTACTCTATTCCTGAGAAGCAACACACTAAGGAATCTAATCTAGCAGATGTACGATGTTTAAATTGTGGACCTTCAGAGCATTCTGAATAATTTGCACACCAATCTTCTGGTCAAAGTTGGCTGTTGGCAATGTCTCCAATTCTTTTGATGCATACAGAAGTGCAACTCCACCACCTGCATGGCAAGAACTAGATTAAGTGCCCGACTATAGGCTCTTAAGTGAGTCAGACCAAAAATAAACAAGTAATAACCTGGAACAATTCCTTCCTCTACGGCAGCTTTTGTGGCATTCAGAGCATCGGTAACTCTGTCTTTCTTCTCACCAACCTCAACTTCACTAGCTCCTCCTATCTGCCAGAACCATACTAATCCAAATTAATATACCTTCTACAATTGTCTTGATTATTTGTGAACATATACTAGACGTTGCAAATTCTTTATACATGTAAAAATAGTTGGGATCCTTTTCTTCATGTACTTGGGTTCTCAGAGAATACAAACTGCAGTTAGATTGCATACCTTCAAAACTGCAACACCCCCTGAAAGCTTAGCTAGTCTTTCCTGTAATTTCTCCTTGTCATAATCAGATGTGCTCAGTTCAATTGCTGATCTAATCTGTCAAAACAAAGAGCACAACATATGTTCAACCCCACACTTTTGATTATGGTATGTATATATATTGATAATATAAGTGCAGATGTACGCGAACTATACCTGTTCACATCTGTCCTCTATGGCCTTCTTCTCACCCGCACCATCAAGAATAACAGTGTCATCCTTGGAGATAGTCACCTAGAAAACGAATTGCCATGAGAATTACAGAAGACAGAAATGATCAGCAGCAAAAGATAGAAAAAGAAAAAAACAAGAATTGCAACGGAGAACTACTTGCACCATTAAGTAATACCGCAAAGTAGTGATGTACCGACGAAATCCATACTACAGTGACATTATCAAATATACCTTTTTACATTTTCCCAGCATGTCCAACTCCACATTTTCAATGTTCAATCCAAGTTCTTCTGTAATGACCTGTAAAGAACGGGGAAGAATTGCTGGTGATGCCAGAAGAAATAGCAAATATCTTATCCAGGAGCATACCATAACAGTTTCTTACCTGGCCTCCAGTTAAAGCTGCAAGATCTTGCAAATTAGACTTCCTGTTTTCACCAAATCCTGGAGCTTTGATGGCGCAAACCTGTATTGCTTTCCAGTATAATTAGCTAACAAAGTGTTATACCGACCATCAACAAAACAAAGACATATGTTTCCTCAAAGCAACAGATTACCTTGATTCCAGCGCGAAGCTTGTTCAGAATAAGTGTAGCAAGTGCTTCACTCTCCACATCTTCGGACACAATTAAGAGGGGCTTTTGTCTCTGAATATATGAATTAGAATAAGAAACAACTCCAGAGGTCATAGTTGAAACTCCAAGAATCTCAGAAGAAGAAAGACTACCTTCAAAGCCAACTCTAACACTTTCACAATCGCATTTATGCTTGAGATTTTTTTTTCGTGAATAAGAATAAGTGGGTCCTCCAGCTCCTGTCAGTTATCAAAATAGTTGTCAGTTCAAATGAAAATGAGGCTGGCTGTAAAATAAGTAAGACTGCTGCATCAGTCATGCCGCTGCGTTGATATTGACAAACCAAAGACATACACATTTCTGGTTCTTCTCATTTGTGATGAAGTACGGGGATATGTAGCCTCTGTCCAGCTTCATCCCCTCAACAACTTCCAAATCATTTTCCAGTGTCCTTCCATCCTGCATTATATCAGCAACGAGTCAGTGTCATATCTTTTTCTTATGAAGGAAATGAGTTAGCGTGACGTCTTTACAACAAGATTCCATATGTTTCGACTCAGTTATCACAAAGTAAGTGATTATACAATATTCTTGTTTGACAAATAAAAAGACCACCAGGGTTCCAAATATCAGATTGTTGCACAACTTTTTTTGCTATTACCAACTCAAATGGATCAAATGACAATAAGTTTAGTGACAACTCTACATCTTCTCCTCTTTGAGATTATATACATACGATATGAGGCTTTAGGGAAATTAAGATTTTACCGGAACAGAAACTTGAGAAAAAGTTCATACCATTGTGGCAAAAAAACACCATGTCTTATACATAAACAGTATCAAGAAATTACTTACTTGAATAGTGATGACACCTTCCTTGCCTACTTTCTCCATAGCCCTAGCAATTAGCTCACCAATTTCCCTTTCTCCATTTGCAGAGATAGTACCAACCTATCAAACAGTCATATTATCATTTACTGGAAACTGTGCAGCAGGAACACTCTAGAGCATAAGATTGATATCTCATTCAGTTATCCGGTGCATTAGTGTTTTGAAATCATTCCTTGCAACGAAGAACGAGTTATATTCGGCTTTTACACCCTGAATTTTATTCTTGCAATATCCTAATGGAAATAATACAGCACTTACATCTAACACACAATGACAGAAAAGCAGTATCACTTTCTTAAATGAATTCCTCCCCACCTCCCACCCCCTCCTTTTTTTTGTGTGTGTGAAGGGGTGAGGGGTAAGATCGAGGCCAGAGGAGCTTGCTGCTCAAAATATTGATGTTTTAAGTACCACAAAGAGACATCCTCCAGGCTGTGATTCATAAAAGTTTGAAGCTAGCAAATATACCTGGGCAATCTCCTCGGATGTGCTTATCATCCGTGCTCTGCTTTTCAGGTTTGTTACAACAGCATCAACAGCCATTGTGATACCTCGTCTAAGATCCATTGCATTCATACCAGCAGCTACAGACTTGCACCCTTCAGTAAATATTGCTCGGGTGAGGACTGTTGCACAAGTGGTACCTGAAATACAGAGCTAGTGTTTAACTCAAGCAGAGATGTGATAGATTATTAGAACTTTTAGCGTGCAAACAAGGCACAAACTAGAGATGCAACAGAAGGAACAAACATTATATATGAAAGCTTACCATCACCAGCAGCATCATTAGTGGCATTGGCAACCTGTTTTACAAGGCTGGCACCAACATTTTTTATTTTGTCCTTGAATTCGACGGCTTTTGCAACAGTGACACCATCTTTTGTCACCTTGGGTGCACCCCAACTTTGTTCAATCACCACATTACGACCCTTCATAAATAAACACACAGCATTAGTCGTCACCTAATGACTTTATTCTCAACAAAATCAAAATATATTTGGTGGTGCTCCACTTGATATTTTGTCCCCTGAGAGTCATATAGAATCTTGCCTGTCCAGTCAACTTTCAAGCTCAAATAGTACGAACAAGGAGAGAGAACTGGTAACATAATTCACTTTTAACTGAAAGGGAACAAGTTAGAAAACAAACATCCAGTTGCCTCAGTAAAAACTTGAGGAGAAAATATTGATCAAGAGGAAATAAAAGGAAGGAGAAAACAGAAAAAGGAGTAACATAGAAAGAAAATATATATGTGTGTGTGCGTTCTATTTTCTTCAATTTCACCTTAGTTTTGTTTTGATTACAGAAATCTTTGAATCTATCCGAAACTTCTCGGTCGATTTTGTTTGGAAATACTCAAAATTGGTTTGTCAGATTGAGTATGGATCTCACATGCACACCCAAGTCGTGTCGCCGAAAGTGAAGAATCCGAACAACTTAGGTATAAATGGTGTTAGGGTTTACTTTTAATGATGATAAACTTGATGCAAGAGTTTTATATGTATGCGGGATAATGCAGCATACCATATAAGCTCTTTTAAAGGAAATCGAGTAAAGTAGCTATATGCAAACATAGCCATATGGAAAGGAATCAATCAACATCTAATAAAGAAAGGATGCATAGCCGAGTAAGTAGAATTAAATAGGAAGATCTTGCCCCAATAAATGCTCAAGATCTCAAGGCAATAATCAAGGTTTAATCAAACGTATTCTATGGAAACAAGTACCAAAACACACTTTTCACTGAAGCCCTAGAAGCTAATCAAGTCCTTTTGAAGACTACGACAACTTCCCCAACAACAAATCATGAAAGATTGCGCTTTACTCTTGGAAAGATAGCATCTAAGTATTCTTTACGAGGACCAATTCTCTTGGGTGGCCATCTCTGTCTAAGACCTCAACGGCTAGATCGAGAAACTATTAAAGGAGAATACAAGACGTGAAGAAGATATATACTTGTCTAAACCTTCTCAAATACCTTTGTTCTACTCTTAACAAGCATTATATTTACTGTTTGAAATAACTGTATATTAAAAATGAAAAGAAAGGAAAAATATTATTGGTGAGACACAGTATCAATCAAAAGTAAAAAGATTTGAGTACAGATGTCGGAACTACACACGCTCACAGGATCTGTAAGACAAACTTCAAGAGCTCCCAAGGAACATTCTTGCAACCCAAGGGCTCAACTAGCATAAAACATCTGGTATCAGTCTACTTTTCGAGTTCTTTACTTTTAAGTATCTCCTTCAGTGTCGGTCGACTCATCTCTGAGATAGATGACGCAGAAAATAAAAAGAACCCCCCAAAACCCCTCGTCTCACTATCAGACAGATCCCTGTAGTACGCTTTACGCGCACATCCATCACAATATAAATCAGAGCAGTAAAATGTACAAACATACAGACGTCAAAAATATAATATCTACTTCACTAAAAACAAGAATATGAAATCAATGTTCAGATGTTTACCACAAGCACTACTACTACTATTATAATCAATTACACGTCAATGGGGTATTAAAAGAACCCACCTTTGGACCCATGGTGACTTTAACAGCATCAGCAAGCTGTTCAACACCTTGAAGCATCAATCCCCGAGCTTCAACTCCAAATTTAATATCCTTAGCTGCATAGTTTCTGCTCCAATTCAACCTACTACCAACCTGCATCAAAATTATCTCAAATACCAATCCAATCCTCAAAAACAAACAACATCCCACATATTCCACACGAAAAATATACCTGCAGAAAATGAGTACACCCCAAGACGCATCTATAGCCTAAAAAACGGGCGTGCGACCTCATGATCTCTCCATAAAACTAGACACTTTACGTACACATATTTACTAAAATTGGTGTAATATTATCTGCTCGCACACATACTACAAGAAGGCTAAATGGCGTACATAATACATACATTTTTTCCTTCTTTTTTTTAAGATAAGCCCATGTTTTAGTATCCAAGTTCGACTCTGAGTACACAAAAATGCAACTTTTCTCATCCACTAAAACAAGATACTTTAAGTATATATTTCTATAATTAATATAATATTATCCGCTAATGCTCATACTATATTAAGGTTAAATGGTGCACTTAATGCATTTTCTCCTTCCTTTTTCTTACGGTGCACCCATGTTCTAGAAGTCCAAGATTCGACTTGAGTACACCAAAAGGGAACTTTTCTGATCTACCAAATTGTTACAAGCATAAAAATTTCACCTTTTTCGTATGAAAAAATTCCTGCAGAAAATGAGTACACCTGGGGGCAAATTTGTACAATACCCTAAAAATTCGGACACGTGAACCCATGGTCTCTATGTAAAGCTAAATACTTTATGTATATATTTTCAAAAATTGGTAAATATCAACTGTTGACCCACATGCTACAAGAAGGCTAAATGGTGCACTTGGTTGAACGTTTGAGTTACTTATTACATTTTTTTCCTTTTTTTTACGGTGCACTCGTGTTCTAGCCTCTCTACCTCACCGAGGTAGTGATAAGGTTGCGTACATTTTACCCTCCCCAGACCTCACTTGTGGGAATTTTACCGGGTATGTTGGTGGTGGTGGTGGTGGTGCACTCATGTTCTATAAATCTAAGATTCGTCTCTGAGCAAACAAAGATGGAACTTTTCTTGATCTACTAAAAATGTTACCAGCAAAAAATTCCACTTTTTGTCATATGAAAAAATTCCTGCATGTATATATTTTCTAACATTGGTATAATATCATCCGCTCACACATATGCTACAAGAAAGCTAAATGATGCTACAGAACGCTAAATGGTGCACTTGGTTAAACGTTGAGTCAATCCATACATTTTTCCTTTCCTTTTTTTTATCATGCACCCATATTCCAGAAATCCTAGATTAAACTCTCTGTACACAAGATGGAACTTTCTTATCTACTAAAACTAGATACTTTACGGTGCACCCAAGTTCTAGAAAACCTAGATTAGACTCTGAGTACACAAAATGGAACTATTCTTATCTGCTAAAACTAGATACTTTACGTACATGTTTTCTAAAATTAGTATAACATTATCTGCGGACACCCTTACTATACAAAGACTAGATAGTGCACCTAAACATATTTTTTAGCACTGAGCTACGTTGCTCGGACTCTTCAAAAATGTCAACAGGTACATGTCATGTCAGATTCTTTAAAAGCAGTGTACTTTTGGAGTATCCAACACGGTACAACATCAAAAGTGAAGAGTCCGCGCAACTTAGACTCATAGACTACACAAAAATGGAACTTTTCTTGATCTACTAAAACTGCTACAAGCAAAAACAAATACCTGTTGGGTGGTGCTTCTGGCAACCCTGCACAATCAAGAAAATGGGAATTTGTTCAAATCAAGATTTACATAAATTTTAGTCCAAACAATACTAAAAAAAATACAATTTTTGCACAATACACAAAAAGGGGATGAAAAATAAAAAAATACCAGAATTTGCATAAATTCTAGTTCAAAAAATACACACACAAAAAAAAAAGATAAAATGTTTGCATAATATACAGAAAGGGGTTGAAATATATTAAATAAATTTGAGAAAAATACCAGGATTCATAAATTTTAGTTCAAAAAATACACATAAAAAAAGATAAAACTTTTGTATAGTACACAAAAAATACGTGGATTTACATAATTCTAGTTCAAAAAATACACAAAAAAAAAGATAACAATTTTTGCATAAAATACAGAAAGGGGTTGAAAATTATTAAATAAACTTGAGAAAAATACCTGCATTTGCATAAATTCTAGTTCAAATAACACACCAAGAAATAAAAATCCAATTTTTGCATAATGTATACAAAAAGGGGTTTAAAATTATTAAATAACTTTGAGAAAATATATTAAATTACCTGGATTTAGAAGCAAGTTTTGCTGCAAAACGATACATAATTATAAATTAAACTATAATTACAAGAAAAATATTGCAGCTGAAAAAGAAGACAGAAGAGTAGAGAAAACGAAAGAAGTTTGGGCTTTTTATTTAGAGAAGAAAAAAAGAAGGCTCTAGAAGAAAGAAGCTACTAGGGTTTTAGGGTTTTAGGGTTTTAATAAGTTATACTAATATTATTTAGAATTATAAAGTAATTAAAAAGAGAAAAACTTTTTGAATTATAAAGTAAGCTTTCAGCCATGTTTGTTTTACAGTAAAAAATAATTTTTGTTTTCAATACAAGAAATAATATTTGTAAGTTGGAGTAGTATTTTCATGAAATAAATTAGAGCCGTTTTTGAATTTATGTTTGTAAATTGAATTGAAAAGTGAAAATAATTTTTTTGTTAATTTTGAAATTTTTTGAAAATTCTTGAAAGAAGTAACATCCGAATTTTATGGCCAAAAGTATGTGCAAAGATTTTTATTTTTTTTTTGGTTTTCTTGGTTTTTGATTGTTAATTTGAATTGAATAATTTCTATTTGGAAAAAGAAATGCAAATAGGAAAAAGGATTTGTTGGAGAGAATACCAAGGAAAGAAATTCTAAACTTTTAATTTTATCTTTTACTTTTGTTTAAGGTGATATTAATATGCTCTTTATGCATCTCCCCCAACGGCTCTCTCTCCCCCTTACCTCCTCTCTCTCTCCCCGGCCCTCCGTCGCCGGCGCCGACCTGATCAGATCTCCGGCACCGATCTCCGGCCTCCGACGCCGATCCCTGCTCCGATCGCCAGCCCCGTTTCCGGCCTCGATCGCCGGCCCTCAGCGCCGACTCCCGGCGCCTCTCGGCCCAGATCTCCGGCCTCCCGGCGCCGACCCCCGGCCTCACCCCGCTTCCCCCCTGCATACCCTCCCTCCGATCATAACCCCCTTCTCCGTTAACCCCCATCACCGGCTCCGGCGAGATCCGACCCCTCCTCGGTCTCCAGCAGCCGCCGCCCGAGCCCCAGCAGCAGCCGCTCGGTCGCCGGCCAGCCGTCGATTGGTCTCCGACAGCCGCAGCTCCGTCTCACTACCGGACCTCTCCGAAACCCGGTCTACGCTGGGTTTTGGTTTTCCGGCTTCGCCGAAAAGCATAATCCGGTGACTTCTAACCTTTGTTATTTCATTTCAGTCTCTTATTTCATTATTTCGTTCCTCTTATTGTGCTAATATTATCCCCTGTAACTTGATTTGCGTTTGATTTGTTTGATTTGTTGATATTGAGATTGTCTGTTGTCTGTTGTTGCTGTTGCTGTGGTCGCTTATTGCACTGCTGTTGTTGGGGTTATCTGTTTTTGCTTTCTTGATATCGTCTGTTGCTTGTTGTTGATATCCTATATTCTCTGTTGTCTGTTGTTGCGGTTGCTGTTGTCTGTTGTTGCGGTTGATGTGGTCGTTTCTTGCCTTGAGTATATTTCTCTTATATTTTCTCGTAGTAGTGGTTGTGGGCGGTAATGGTTGGATAGGGTCATGTTCGAGGGGGTTGAGGCATGGGGACGTTGTGGGGGCGGGGGATGAGGAAGGGGCGGGAGTGGGAAGGAGGCCAAGGTTTGGCAGCGGGGGTGGTAGAGGAGGGTGCATGGATAGCGGGGGTAGGCTGAGAGTTGGGTCTTGGAATATAGGGACCCTTCAGGGTAAGTCCATAGAACTTGTGAAGATCCTTAGGAAGAAGAGGATCAATATTGCGTGTGTCCAAGAGACCAAGTGGGTAGGGTCTAAGGCTAGGGATGTGGATGGGTATAAGTTGTGGTACTCTGGGAGCGAGAGACGTAGGAATGGAGTTGGCATCTTAGTAGATGAAGAGCTCAGAGGTCAGGTCGTGGAGGTGAAGAGGATCAACGATAGGTTGATGACTATTGAGTTGGTCATCCGGGGGTTTACCCTGAACGTGTGCAGTGCTTACGCGCCCCATGTGGGCTCGGAAGGGGAGGAGAAGATGCGGTTTTGGGAGGCCTTGGAGGAGGTGGTGAGAGGCGTGCCTAGCTCGGAGAAGATTGTTGTAGCAGGAGACTTCAACGGGCACATCGGGGCGTTACCGGGAGTCTTTGGTGATGTGCATGGTGGTTTTGGTTTTGGGGACAGAAATGAAGAGGGGACTACTCTATTGGAGTTTGCGAGGTCCTTCGGGCTAGTGGTGGTGAACTCGGGCTTCCCGAAGAAGGACGATCACCTGATCACCTTTCGAAGCGCGATAGCCAGGACCCAGATTGACTTTCTGTTGCTTCGGAAAGGGGATAGGGTGTTGTGTAGGGACTGTAAGGTTATCCCGAGTGAGAATCTTTCGACCCAACATAGGCTCTTGGTTATGGACTTGGGTATAAAGAAGAATAGAAAGATGAGAAGTAAGGAGGGTAGACCTAGAATTAAGTGGGGCGGCTTGACGCCAGTGAAGACGTGGGAGATAGGGGAGAAGTTAGCGGGAATGGGGGTGTGGGAGTGTATGGGGGACGTGGATAGTATGTGGGATAGGGCGGTGAGGTGCATCAGGGAGAATGCAAGTGAGGTGTTGGGTGTTTCAAGGGGCCGAGCCGGGCACCATCGGGGGGATTGGTGGTGGAATGAAGAGGTGGAGAAGAAAGTGGGGACCAAGAAAGGGGCGTATGCTTAGTTGGTTGAGAGTAAGGACGAAGAAGAGAAGCGGGTAAACAGAAAGGAGTACAAGCTTGCTAGGAAACAGGCTAAGTCAGCTGTCACGGCAGCTAAGACGACCGCTTTCGAGAGCTTGTATGCAGGGTTACAGGGGAAAGGAGGGGAGAAAATGTTGTTTAGACTTGCTAAGGCTAGGGAGAGGAAGGGGCGTGACCTCGACCAGGTGAGGTGCATTAAGGGGGAGGACGGTAGAGTGTTGGTGGAGGACGGACACATTAAGGATAGATGGCAGTCGTACTTTCATAGGCTCTTGAATGACGAAGGGGATAGAGCTATTGAGTTAGGGGAACTGGAGCACTCAGAGGAGTGTCAGAATTTTAGTTATTGTAGATGTTTTAGGGTAAAAGAGGTTGGAGAGGTTGTTCGCAGGATGCGAAGGGGTAGGGCGACGGGGCCGGATGAGATACCGGTGGAGTTTTGGAAGTTCGTTGGAGAGGCTGGTGTAAGGTGGTTGACTGAATTGTTCAACGAAATCTTCAAGACGGCACAGATGCCCGAGGCTTGGAGGTGGAGCACCATGATCCCTCTCTATAAGAATAAGGGGGACATCCAAAGTTGCAATAATTATAGGGGGGTTAAGTTATTGAGTCACTCTATGAAGATTTGGGAGAGAGTGGTCGAGGTGAGGCTGAGACGAATATTGTCTATTTCGGAAAACCAGTTTGGGTTTATGCCTGGCCGCTCGACGACGGAGGCAATCCACCTGGTATGGAGACTGGTGGAGCAGTATAGGGAAAGGAAGAAGGACTTGGACATGGTGTTTAGCGACCTGGAAAAGGCATACGACAAAGTCCCCAGGGAGGTGCTTTGGAGGTGCTTGGAGGTGAGTGGAGTCCCACAGGCATATATCAGAGCAATTAAGGACATGTATGAGGGAGCGAAAACTCAGGTGAGGACGGCGGGAGGAGACTCAGAGCATTTCACCGTCTTGACAGGATTGCATCAAGGATCTACTCTTAGTCCCTTTTTGTTTGCCTTGGTGATGGATGTGTTGACGCGGCGTATTCAAGGGAAGGTGCCGTGGTGTATGCTCTTCGCAGACGATGTAGTTCTGATTGATGAGACTCGAGGGGGTGTGAATGATAAATTAGAGGTGTGGAGACAAACTCTAGAGTCTAAAGGGTTCAGGTTGAGCAGAAGCAAGACAGAGTATTTGGAATGCAAGTTTAATGACGTGAGGCTGGAGGAGGAGGTGGTAGTGAAGCTGGAATCACAGGTGGTATGTAAGAGGGATAGTTACAAGTACCTCGGGTCTGTGATCCAGGGTAACGGTGACATTGACGAGGATGTCTCGCACCGTATTGGGGCGGGGTGGATGAAGTGGAAGCTCGCGTCGGGGGTGTTGTGCTATAAGAAGGTGCCGCCCAAGCTTAAAGGCAAATTCTACAGGGTGGTAGTCCGTCCGGCCATGTTGTATGGAGTGGAGTGTTGGCCAGTTAAGAAGTCCCACATCCAAAAAATGAAGGTGCAGAGATGCGGATGTTGCGCTGGATGTGTGGGCTGACTAGAGGGGATAGAGTTCGGAACGAGACTATAAGAGAGAAGGTTGGTGTGACCCCAGTGGAGTGCAAGATGCGGGAAGTCCGATTGAGCTGGTTCGGTCACGTGAAGAGGAGGGGCATGGATGCCCCAGTTCGTAGGTGTGAGAGGCTAGCGTTGGATGATTTTAGGCGGGGTAGGGGTAGGCCAAAGAAGTATTGGGGTGAGGTGATTAGGCGGGATATGGAGCAGTTACAGCTCACCGAGGACATGACCCTAGATAGGAAGGTCTGGAGGATGCGAATTAGGGTAGAGGACTAGAGAATTAGGGTCAGTTTGGGTCGCTTGTGTAGTGAATTACTTGCTGGGGGTAGTATCCTGGTTATGATTCAATGTCCCTTATTTTAGTACGAATCTGGGTGCTCTCCTCTGTTTTCTTTTACTTTTGGTTGTCATACTTATGTTATACTTATGTTATGTATTCTTGTAACCTTGTTTGGTGTTTTGCTTTGTAATTCTGTGGTATCTTGTGTCTTGAGCCGGGGGTCTATCAGAAACAGCATTTCTACTTCTTTAGAGGTAGAGGTATGGACTGCGTACATCTTACCCCCACCAGACCCCACCAGGTGGGAATACACTGGGTTTGTTTTTGTTGTTGTTGTACTTTTGTTTAAGGTGGTTGGATATAAGTTATGATTTCTAACTTATGACTTTTATCGTATAAATTAAAAATCAAAAATTAATTCAAACGCATTCTTCACAAGGGGTGCTTTTAAAAGATTCTATATAAGTATTTATTGAATTAAACTAAGTTTATTTTCACCATGCAAAAAATTGATAAATTTATTTTATGATTTATATGTCTTCTATTTAATTTATTTATTTTTAAATATAAATGTGAAAAAGGTAAGCATTTTGCAACCTCTTCTTATGTAATAATGATGATAATTAATGGATATTATTTAAATATATATATATATATATATATATATATTTATATAGACATATTTAAAATTTACTATACGTATGATATTATTGATGATTATCCTAATTATTTTATTTTTATACCTAATATATTTCTTACAAGATATAATTATGCGGTATTTGAGTATGTTTATTGTAAAAGAGTAATTTTACAAGAGTGTGGCGCTATAATGAATGTCTCTACTATTATAGGTAGAATGTTGTTATTAAAGAAAGTAAAATATAATATGAAAATAGGTTTCGACGAAAATCATGTCGTTATAGTGAGATTTATTATAACGAATAATTGTTATAACTGAATTTCATGTTAATTTTCTTCTTCCCCCTTCCCCCACCCCATAACTCTTGATCTCTTGCATCCTTGCTCCCCATATTTTTTTTTTTTAGTTTCTCATTCGGTATTTGACACCCGTAATAGAGCCCAACTAGTTCGAATTCACGTCGCGTAGGTCTCATTCGGTGGAAGCACTCACTATCAGAGATTTTTTTATACTCAACACTTGAACTCAAGACCTCTGATTAAGAAAAAACAACATCATCCATTGCATCACATCCTTCGATGAAGCTTCCCCATTCCCTTCGAGTTAATTCCTCAAAATGTCATTGAACTTGTGTAAACATCTCACTAAAGTAACTTTTATTTCTTTTAGGACAATATTGTCACTGAATTATGCACTTATTTCCATTATAAGGTAAAACTAAGAAATTGTTAAGGATATGTTTGGAGAACCACAAGGAAAGTGAAATTAGATGTAATTACATAGTTCAATTCTCAATTAGGAATAGAGAATTAGGTGCAATTACGTGATGTAATTACAAAGTTACATTTTATTTTCTTTTTTTAATTTTAATTTCTTTTTCTTTTCTTTTATTTTTTATTTCTATTATTTTAATTACTTTTTTATTTTTATTTTTTTCATTTTACATTATTTATCTTTCATCTCTTTTCTTCTTATTTTTCAACCTTTATTTCTTATGATTCAATATAATTACTCGTATTTTTTTTCTTCATTTAGCGCATTATTGCATTTTTATTCTAGTGTTTGAATTAAAGTAGTATTTCATTATTGAATGAGATGACTTATGTGTTTTTTCCTTTCTTTTCAATTATTTACTCGTTGGAATTTTATATAAGAGTATTGTAATTTTTTTTTCTTGAATTTTCAATTTGTGTTTTGTTTTATGTTTCAATTTATTTGTTTTAGGGGTTGTTTGGTTTGAAAATGGTTATCCCGGGATAAGTAATACCAGGATTAGTTATCCTGGGATTACCCGGGATAATTATCCCGGGTTGGATTAATCCCTCCAACCAAACAAAGGAAAATATGTTCTTTTATTTTATTCCGGGATAATTAGTTATCCTGGGATAACCATTTTCGAACCAAACGACCCCTTAGTACTATAGACTTGTTATTTTATATTGCATGTCAATTCAAATTATCGAGTTAATTTTCCAAATTGCCATTGAACTTGTACAAACATCCTACTAAAGTAACTTTTGTTAATTTCTTTTAGGAAAATATTATCATTAAACTATGTACATCTTTCCAAAATAAGGTGAAACTAAAAAATAGTTAAGGACATATTTGGAAAGCCATAGAAAAATTGAAATTATATGTTATTAGACAATATGCAGTGACATGCAATATGAAATAACATGTCTATAATACTAAAATAAATAAATCGAAACATAAATTCAAAATCCAAGAGAAAAACATAATACTCTTATTTGAAATTCGGACGAGTAAATATAATTCAGAAGAGCGAAAAACACATAAGTTTATAATCTCATTCAATAATAAAATACTACTTTAATTCAAACGCTAGAATAAAAATTATAAAAATTCAATAATGCGCTAATTAAAGAAAAAAATGAGTAATTATATTGAATCATAAGAAGTAAAGTTGGAAAATGAGAAGAAAAGAGATGAAAGATAAATAATGTAAAATAAAAAAAAATAAAAAAAAGAAATTAAAATAATAGAAATAAAAAAGAAATTTAAAAGAAAAAGATATTAAATTTTATTTTAAAAAAAAAAGAAATAAAATGTAACTTTGTAATTAAATTACGTAATTGCACCTAATTCTCTATTCCTAATTGAGAATTGGACTATGTAATTACATCTAATTTCACTTTCCTTGTGGTTCCCCAAACATATCCTTAATAATTTCTTAGTTTTACCTTATAATGAAAAGAAGTGCATAGTTTAGTGACAATATTGTCCTAAAAGAAATAAAAGTTACTTTAATGAAATATCTACACAAGTTCAATGACATTTTGAGGAATTAACTCCATTCCCTTCACCCCTCATCCACCCCACTTCCACCTTTGTTTGCTAAATTATACATAAATGTTGTTGATATAATAAATACGTAAAATAATTTACTTATTTCCAAAAAGGATGGAGAATTTTTCTTTTCATATCAAACATTAGAGATGTCAAATGGGCGAGATTGAACTGAATTTAAGTGAGTCAAAACGAGTTAAGTTAAAACTTCATGTCATGCAGGATAAAACTTGAACTAATTTTAGATATAAGAATATTGAATCTAGGTTTTAAGGTCAATTTAAGTCCTTGTTGGGATCTTATGTTCGAAACAGTAAATTGAAAAATCAAAGTAAATTCGAAAACAAAAAAGGTAAAAACTTTAATTAGAATTTGAGTCCACAAAATTCATTATGTGCGTACTTAAGAAATTTAATCCTGTCAATGTACTTGAAATTTTGTAACCTAAATATTTAATGAAATATATAAAATTTGTGATTTGATTGTTTTATCCATCCCCATAGTTGTATCATGGCATTTCTGGGATGTGAGGGTGATTGACATGGTTTTCAATATATTTTGGTATCATTTGTGTGATATTGTGTTTTTTTTATGACTTCAAGAGTCTTATTTCAGATTTATGTGAATATCTTTTGATCCGTGTGACGGATAGCTAAACGAACTACGCTAACAACTCCAAATATCGATTTTAGACTAGGTAGACCTTTGGTTTGGGTCCCGATGCACCTGAACTCATTTCGACCTATTGGTTGAAAAGTTGAAAAAATTAGAAATCTGGGAGTGGGACTCACATTTGGTCGAAACGACCCTGGATGGAAAATCCAATTTTTTCAGCAGATCCGAAATGTTGATTAGGGTGGTAACATATTTGGTTTGATTTTACAGCTTTTAAATCTCATTTTGATCCTCGATTTGGAAAATTATGATTTCGAATTTCGGGGGTGAACTTTGTGAAAATGATATTTTTTTTGAAAATCTGACTTTGCCAACGTGTTCGTAACGTCAAATTTAGTGTGGTTATATAGTTCATTTGCATATATCGGACTCCAAACCAATCTCGAGCACCCTATCAAAGTCCGTTTGGATTTGAAAAATTTTCTATAGCAGAAAAATCTGAAATATATAACAAATTTTTCTCCCCTTTTTATCCGATTTTACTCATTTTTTCATCTTTGACTCTTGAGAGTTAAACCCTAAAGTAGTGCGGGAGCTTAAAAGTGAAGCTTGTGAGAGCTTGGGAAGCTAGATTAATATCTATTTCTTGATTCTATTACGAATTTAAGGTAAGAATTCACCCTTTTCTTAGTAATTTCTTGATTAATTTCTCAAAAACTCAAAAATCTTAGGCCTTGATTTTAAATCCCGATTTCACTTCTTTTCACTTGAATAATGTTTTTATCTTATAATTACTAGTTTTTCACCAATTTAACCTTCAAAACAACTTTTATTCTTAATTTTAACCCGAATTTCAAAGATTTTACCCGTTAAGGCTTAAAAATAATTTTCTTTGATTTGAATTTCGTTTTAGAATCAATTTGACTTGAGTTTTTTAGCTATAGGTTCCTAGGAATATGAAGAACACATTTTGGAAGTAAAGTTATGATTTTGCCCCTTTTTTTTGAAAAATTCATTTCGGGAGTTCATTTTGACCCCGAATCAAAAGTTGTCAATATGGGCGTCAATGGTTTTATTTTGACGTGTAGATTCCATATTTGATATTTTTAGTAGAGTTCGAGATCGTTCATGAAAGGTAAGGTCATAAGTTCGAAGTGTAGCAAACCAGTTTCGACATTCAAGGTAGGTTATGACTTTACTCTTTCGGACTGGGTTGGTTAGTAAATGACGACGCAAAATGCATGTTAAGGGTAGGAATTAATCATTAAAATGTCTATCTATGTTGTGCTTGTGTGGGGGCCTATTGTAACGCCCCGAGTCTGTACCCCGGATGCTACACGGTGCTTACTACTCCGAAGGACCACAAGCTAGCCTATGACTGATATCTGTTGGGAGCCATGAATAATAACAATGTAATAAATGCAGAGAATAGGCTGAAATACCATAAGGTTCATAATCTGAAATACTAATAAAGACTATCAACTGTAATAATAATTTACAAAACTGAAACTGTCTGAAAGTCTAGTCTGAAAAGCCTCTAACTGAACTATCTAAATATGGAGTTGATGGGACAAGCCCCCAACTAACTTTGAATACTAAAATACTGAAGCTACTGAAAATACTGAAATAACTACATATCCTCGATAGTTGAGGACTCAATACTGAATCTAACACTGCTAGCTGAATCTGAATCTGTTTATGCGCGGTCAGGAACTTGAGCGTTCAAACCTATGATATGAGACATCATAGCGCAAAGAAAGAGTATGCGTTAGTACGTGGAATGTACTGGTATGCTAGATGAGGTAAGGTTTTATGCAAGGGTTCATATGCATGAACAATAACTGGCGGAATGATATAGAATAACTGAGTATGAGAATACATAGATAACTGAAACTATTGTAAATACTGAGTATGCAATACTGTGCATATACGTGTATACTGTAACAAAGCTTTTATTGAAGCTGAATCCTGAGTTTTGATAACTGAGTAACTGATATCTGAGATTAATGATAATTGAGTTACTAAAATTGATTGACTGTATCTGACATTTCTGATTCTGTAGGATTAAATGGAGTTCTATACTGAGACTGAAACTGAAACTGAAACTGTGGGAGGTAGTTATCTAACCAACATGCCCCAAATAAGATAACTGGGGTCCAACCTATAACACCAGTTGGAAGGGTGTCAATACCGTTCCATGGGTAAAAACAACTGAAGAGTTACCCTCATCTGGCAGGTACTCTAATGAGAACGGTGGAACCCTCAATTGACAAGATAAAACACCTTATCAACCCTTAACTGGTAGGTTGATGTCTCAACTTATGCTGGCTACGCAGTTCTGGAACGCAAGGACTGCTTCTAAGGTCACACCCTCTACTGACAGATGAGCCCCTATCCTTGGGTTCACTCGGTGCTGAATCCTACTCCCAACTGAATAGACACTAAGTTGATTATACTGAGCTGAACTAAACTGATACTGAGTTTCACTGAATTCTGTAACTAACTGAGTTTACTGGTTCTGTAACTAACTGATTTTACTGATCATGACACTACTGAGACTATCCGGTAACTACTGTAGCTCTAGGTAAACAGCTAGATTTTCTGGTATTAGATACCCCCAGGACTCAATAGCATGAAAGTAAAGAATAACATGATCTTGAGAAACATAACAATGTACACTTGTCCATAATTCATTCATAGAGACATTCTATCAAACACATGTAGAGATAAGCTTGTACATATACTAGCATGTCATGATTTCACCATTTAATTCATATGGACATTCTATCAACCACTTGGGGAGCACAACTTCATACACATAATCATGGATATTATATAAACATTGCAACTACGATGCCCGACCTTGCAAATTCAAGGATTCTAACATAGAAATTACGTAATTCAATATATATGTTATTTCAATTTCATGGAAACCACAATTAATCATGGATTGAAACTCAATTAATGTCTTGAACATGAATACAATCCAATTTCAAGCATGTAATTCATAAATCAACAATCTCGTGATTTTAAAAATAGATTCTTAGACTTTATGGGTGAAAGGAACCCATAGATGAACACCTAACATACCTGGGTATATTAATTCTTGAAGGTTCTTGGAGGAATTCTTGAGTTTGGTCTTGATTTCTTGAGAGCTAGGGTTTGCTAATTGAGAGAGAATGATTTCTTTCTTGAGATAAGTGAGCAAATAATGAGATATTTGGCCATTTTAGGTCTTTAATCCCGTGTTTAGGTTGACTGGAATGAGGGAAACATACCTAAAAGCCCTTGGAATTTAAAACTCAGAATTAACTGAAAATTTCCGATTTGGCGTGCTGATGCGACATGGATTTATTGCACCGTGTCACTGGAAATTGACAATTGGGAACTGGGAGCTTGGTGCGACGCAATACGATCGCGGAGTTTCACTGTATGTGAATTTACCTCTTGGCGCGATGCGCCATGATCACGGAGTCACACTGAAAAGTGACAATTGGAAAAATAATTGGTGGCGCGATACGGTCGGATCGCGATGGCTCACTGGGTTTTGACAATTGCGATTTGAACCTTTAAAGCGATGTGGTGATGTGCCAGGTGGCACACTGTTTTACTAAATATACTATAACTCTTCACCCTGGTATCAGATTTGGAAAAATTTTATATCGTTGGAAAGCTGACTGAATTTCCTATGCAATGACAGGCTCTAAACTGAAAATTATTGATTATTTAGAAAAATTTATATAGAATAACTTATTTACTGGGAGTTAAAATGAGCTAAGGAAACACGGGGTATTACAATATCTCCCCCTTGAGAACATTCATCCTCGAATGAGACTGATTAAGCTGAGAAGTACTGATAGATTGAGTTTACACACTGAACATGGATATCTTATATATGGAATACATGATTGAGGCTACTGATAAGCTGAGTTTTCATATTGAACATGTATATCTGATGCATGAGTACAGGACTGAAACTACTTATAAACTGAATTTTGATACTAACATGCATATCTAATGCATGAGTACATATATGAACTGATCTATGAATATATGACTGAATATGCAACGATAAGGAATACCAAGATTATAACTGTAACTGAACATAAAATTGAGCAAAGATAAGGAAAACTGTTACCTTGAGTTGAATCTTAATTTGCGGAGAATAGATGCGGATACTTGGTTCGTATATCTACTTCTACTTCCCAAGTAGCTCTCTCAATGGACTGATTTCGCCAAAGTACTTTGACTAAGAAAACCTCTTTATTCCCCAGTCTACAATTTTGATGATCGAGAATTTGGACAGGGACCTTTTTGAAAGAGAGATTATTATGAATATTACATCCTCTAAGAGAACTGCGACTGCTGGGTCACTAATGCATTTCTTTAGCAAGAAGGTGTGGAATACTGGATACACTAAAGCTAGATCTGAAGGCAACTCAAGCTCGTAAGCTACCTTTCTAAAATGGCTGAGAATTCTGTAAGGATGGATATATTGGGGAATGAGCTTTCCTTTCTTGCCAAACCTCTTTACCCCTTCATGGGAGAGATTTTCAAGTACACAAAATCATCGATCTCAAACTTGAGATCTTTTCTCCTCACATTTGCATATAATTTCTGTCGGTTTTGGGTTGCCTTAAGCCTTTTTCTAATCAACTGAACCTTTTGTAAGGCATCAAACACTAAGTTAGGCCCTACAACTGTTGCCTCACCTACTTTGAACCAACCAATTGAAGATTACATCTTCTACTGTAGAGAGCCTCAAATAGAGCCATCTGAATACCAGAATGATAGCTGTTATTGTATGCGAATTAAATCAAAGGCAAGTGGTCATCCTAACTACCTTTAAAATCGACCACACTTGCTCTTAGCATATCTTCTAGACCCTAAATGGTCATTTCTGCTTGACCATCTGTCTGAGGGTGGAAGACTGAACTGAGATGAACTTGGGTATCAAGACCCTTTGGGAATGCTTTTCAAAAGTAAGAGGTAAACTGGGTACCTCTATCTGAGAGGATAGATACTAGGACTCCGTATAACCTGACCAACTTTCTAATATAGAGTTTGGCGTAGTCCTCGACTAAATAGGAAGTATGAACTGGCAATAAGTGAGCTGATTTGATCATACTATCTACAATAACCCAAATAGAATCATGCTGACGACGAGTACGAGGAAATCCCATCACAAAGTCCATGTTCACTTCTTCCCATTTCCATATGGGAATACCAAACTCTTGCATGGACCCACTAGGTCTTTGATGCACAATCTTAACCTGTTGACACGTTGAGAACTTAGCTATAAATTTTACAATATCCCTCATCATCCCACTCCACCAATAGATCTCCCGCAAATTGCGGTACATCTTAGTGGTCATTGGATGAATCGAGTAATGCACACCATACACTTCTACAAGAATTTGTTGCTTCAGGTTATCTAGGCCTGGAACACATAGCCGACCCCGGCAACACATCACGTCATCTCCTCCTTGGGAGAAAACCTTTACCTTCTGATCTCTGACTGACTCTTTCAACTTAACGAGGCTAGGATATCTATCCTATTTTTTCGTCACTTCAAAAACTAGAGATGATTCTAAACTATTCTGCACCCACAGACTACCCTCTGCTGAATCGACTAAGCGGACACCTAGTTAGGTAAACTAATGAACTTCTCGAACTAACTTCATCTTATCACTCTCAACGTGAGCAATACTACCCATAGACAACCTACTGAGAGCATCACCCACTATATTGGCTTTGGTCAGATGATACAAAACACTCATGTTATAATTTTTTAACAACTCTAACCACATTCTCTGATGCAAATTCAACTCTTTCTGAGAAAAAACATACTGCAAGCTTTTGTGGTCTATGAACACATCAACATGCACCCCATATAAATAGTGCCTCCAAATCTGTAAGGCAAACACTACAGCTGCTAATTCAAGATAAGGAGTAGGGTAATTCTTCTCATGAGGCTTGAGCTATCTAGAGGCATAGGCTATGACCTTACATCTTTGTATGAGGACACAACCTAAACCTACTCTGGATGCATCAAAGTACACAACAAACCTATCTGAACTATCTGGTAGAGTCAAAACTAGGGCTGAGGTGAGTCGAGTCTTTAGCTCCTGAAAACTCTTCTCGCAAAAATTTGACCACTAAAACTTTACTTTCTTCTGCATTAATCTGGACATAGGGGATGCAATAGAAGAAAACCCTTCAACAAACCGACGGTAATAGCCTAATATTGGATGGAGAAATCAGTCTAGGCTAATTTATCACTGCCTCAATTTATTGAAGATCAAGTCTAATGCCATCACCGAAAACAATATGACCAAGAAATGCTACTGACCTTAGCCAAAATTTGCACTTACTGAATGTGACAAACAACTGATGGGATCTGAGAGTCTGAAGTAAAGTTCTAAGGTGATCTGTGTGATCATTCTTGCTATGAGAATAAACAAGAATGTCATCGATGAAGACTATAATGAACATGTCCAAGTACTACTTGAACACGCGATTCATTAAGTCCATGAAAGCTGCTCGGGCATTTGTAATACCAAAGGACATGACTAGAAATTCGAAGTGACCATACCGAGTTTGGAAAGCTATTTTCAAAATGTCACATTGTCTGACTCTGAGCTGATGATAGCCTGATCTGAGGTCTATCTTATAAAAGTAATTGGCACCCTGAAGTTGGTCAAATAAGTCATCGATTCTAGGAAGTGGGTATTTATTCTTGACTATGAATTTGTTCAACTGGCGGTAATCTATACACATTCTAAGAGAACCATCTTTCTTACGCATGAATACGACTGGTGCGCCCCACGGGGAAACACTATGTCTGATGAACCCCTTGTATAATAGGTCTTTTAACTATTTTTTTAACTCTTTTTGTTTTGCTAGAGCCATTCTGTATGACAAAATAGATATAGGCTGAGTGTCTGGAAGAAGGTCTATTCCAAGTCAATTTTCCTTTCAGGAGGAACTCCAGAAAGATTTCGAGAAACACATCTGAGAATTCATATACTACTGGATCTGATTCAAGACTAGGAATTGCTGAACTAGAGTCTTTAACTCGCACAAGATGATAGACTCATCCCTTGAATATCATTTTCCTCGCTCTAAGGTATGAAATGAACTGACTCTTAAGTGCTGTAGTGCTACCTCTCTATTCAAGGTCTGGTTTATTTAGAAACTTAAAATGAGAAATTCTATTTTTACAATCAATGGAGGCATAGCATGAATTGAGCCAATCTATGTCGGGAATGACATCAAAATTCTCTATCTCTAGCTCTACAAGGTCCGTTAAAGTAACTTTCAGAGATATCATAATAGAACAGTTTTTGTATACTCGTCAGGCTATGATAGATTTACCCACTGAGGTAGAAACTGAGAAAGGCTCTGTTAGGATTTCTGGACGGACTCAAGTTAACAGCTATATAAGGAGTTACGAAAGATAAAGAAACTCCTCGATCTAGTAAGGCGTAAATATGTAAATGGAGGATCTGTAACCTACCAGTGACCATATCAAGAGAATTTTACTAATCTTGTCTGGACTGAAGTACATAAAGACTGTTTGGGCGTTGCTTACTGGTGGCATTGAAAGCGATACCCTGCTGATTCTGGCAATCAGATTGAGCTGAAAGACGATTATACTGACCTTGAGAACCTGACTAAGGACAATCTCTAATTCTATGGCCTGACTTACCATACTCGAAACAAACATCACTACCAGCCCTACAGACACCCTGCACCCTGATAGTTTCTGCCATATTTCTGACAAAGAGGATTTGTTCGAGCACTGTTTACACTGCCCTGAGATTTAGAGCCTGATTCCCTATTTTTGTTACCATTTCTGAACTTAGCGACTGGAGCACTGACTGATGACAGAGTTGAAACTGATTTTTTTTGGCAAAATTGAGAACGGTTACCGCCCTCTGACTTAGGCTGATTGAAATTAAAGCTACCTATCCTAGATCTTTTGTTCTCCTTCTTTCTCTTCTTATTATTAGCCTCTTCTATCTTCTGAGCATGGACTATGTCCTGGATATGTCCATCTCTTTAATTAAAATAACAGTTCTGCACTCCTTAACACACTTCTGACACCCTTGATTTGAAATTACGTAGTCTGGACCTACTATCTGCTACTACAAGGGGAGCATATCTGTCTAACTGAGTAAACTTGAGGGAGTACTCTTTCACACTTATATTACCTTTCCTGAGATTGATGAACTCTAACACCTTGACTTCTCTCACTCTAAGGGAAAGAATTTATCTAAAAAAGTAGTAGCAAACTCCTCCCACTCTATGGGCTTTGCATCTGTGCCCAATCTATCTTCTATTGTTTAAACTAAGTATGAGCCACATCTTTTAGCTGATAGGTAGCTAACTCAGCACTCTCACTGGAATTCAACCATAATATCTATGATTTTCTGTATCTAATCGAAGAACTCATGTGGATCCTCTTTTGACTTAGATCCTGAGAATATGGGGGATTCATTCAGGTGAAGTCCCGAATCCTGGATACGGTAGTATTAGCCACTGGGTTGGCCTAAACAGCAGTTGTTTGTTCATTCTGAGCTGTTACAGAATTGGATGGAGTAGTAAACATAGCTCTGAATTTTGCATGTGAGACATGCTCGTCCAGGGAATCTGCCTGAATGGTCTGAGGTGCTGACTGGTTTCCTGTTATTTTTTCGTTGGTCTTTTTGGGAGGCATGTTCTATAAATGAAGGTAATAAAGGATTAGACAGAGATTTTAACTTGAGCTCATGCTCACTCGCATGACATAAATACTAAAAGAAGGGCAACTTTTCCTAAAACATCCTATAGCCTTTTGCCCATAGGTTTGGTGCACTACACACACATGTACAAGATCTACTAGATGCGGCTTTCAGAATCCCTAGGACTCTGTTGAAACTTATGCTCTGATACCAAGTTTGTAATGCCCCGAGTCTGTACCCCAAATGCTACACGGTGCTTACGACCCCAAAGGACCACAAACTAACCCATGACTGATATCTATTGTGAGCACTAAATAGTAAAAATGTTATAAATACGGAGAATAGGGTGAAATGCCATAAGGTTCAAAATCTGAAATACTAATAAAGAATATCAACTATAATAATAATCTGCAAAACTGAATATTGTTTGAAACTCTAGTCTGAAAAGCTCTAACTAAATTGTCTAAATGTGGAGTTGATGGGATAAGCCCCCAACTAACTACAAATACTGAAATACTGAAGCTACTAAAAATACTAAAATAATTGTATATCCTCGATAGATGAGCTCTCACTACTGAATCTGACACTGCTAGCTGAATCTGAATTTGTCTATCGCGGTCAAGAACCTAAGCGTCCGAACCTATGATATGAGACATCATAGCACAAAGAAAGAGTATGTGTCAGTACCTAAAATGTACTGGTATGCTAGCTGAGGTAAGGCTGAATGTAAGGGTTCATATGCATGAATAATAACTGAAGAAATTATATAGAATAACTGAGTGTGAGAGTACATGGATAACTGAAACTACTATAAATACTGAGTATGCAATACTGTGCATATACATGTATACTATAACTGAACTTTTACTGAAACTGAGTCCTAATTTATGATAACTGACTAACTGATATCTGAGATTACTGATAACTGAGTTACTGAAATTGATTAACTATATCTGACATTTCTGATTTAGTAGAACTGAACGGAGTTTTATACTGAGACTGAAACTGAAACTATGGGAGGTAGTCATCTAACCAACATGCCCCAAATAAGATAACTGGGGTCCAACCTATAACCCAGTTGGAAGGGTGTCAGTACCGTGCCATGGGTAAAAATAATTGAAGAGTTACCCTCATCTGGCAGGTACTCTACTGAGAACGGTGGAACCCTCAATTGATAAGATAAAACACCTCATAAACTTTTAACTGGCAGGTTGATGTCTCAACCTACGCTGGTTAAGCAGTTCTGGAATGCAAGAACTGCTTCTAAGGTCACACCCTCTACTGACAGATGAGCCCCCATCCTTGGGTTCACTCAGTGCTGAATCCTACTCCTAACTGAATAGACACTAAAATGATTATACTCAGCTGAACTAGATTGATACTAAGTTTCACTGAGTTTTGTAACTGACTGAGTTTACTGATCATGACACTACTGAGACTATTCGGTAACTACTGTAGCTCTAGGTAAACAGCTAGATTTTTGAGTATTAGATACCCCCAAGACTCAATAGCATGAAAGTAAAATATAGCATTATCTTGAGAAATATAACAATGTACACTTGTCCCTAATTCATTCATAAAGACATTCTATCAAACACACGTAGAGCATAAGCTTGTATATATACTAGCATGTCATGATTTCACCATTTAATTCACATGGACATTCTATCAGGGATTATAACATGGAAATTATGCAATTCAATATACATGCAATTTCAATTTCATGGAAACCACAATTAATCATGGATTGAAACTCAGTTAATGTCATGAACATGAAAACAATCCAATTTCAAGCATGTAATTCATAAATCAACAATCTCGTGGTTTTAAAAATCAATTCTTAGACTCTATGGGTGAAAGGGACCCATAGATGAACACCTAACATACCTGGGTATATTAATTCTTGAAGGTTCTTGGAGGAATTCTTGAGTTTGGTCTTGATTTCTTGAGAGCTAGGATTTGCTAATAGAGAGAGAATGATTTTTTTTCTTGAGATAAGTAAGCAAATAATGAGATATTTGGCTATTTAGGGGTTTAATCTCGTGTTTAGGTTGATTGGAATAAGGGAAAAAGACCTAAAATCCCTTGGAATTTAAAACTCAGAATTAACTAAAAATTCTTAATTTGGCATGTTGGAGTGGCGTGACTCTACCGTGTCGTGTCACTGGAAATTTACAATTAGGAACTGGAGCTTGGCGTAACGCGGTACGATTGCGGAGTTTCACTGTATGCAAATTTACCCCTTGGTGCGACACGCCATGATCGTGGAGTCACACTGGAAAGTGACAATTGAGGAAATGACTGGTGGCGTGATGCGGTGGGATCGCAATATCTCACTGGTTTTTGAAAATTTCCATTTGGACTCTTAGCGCAACGCGGTGATGTGCCAGGTGGTACACTGCTTTACAAAATATGCTATAACTTTTCACCCGGGTATCGGATTTGGGCAAATTTTATATCGTTAGAAAGATGACTGAATTTTCTACGCAATGGCAGTCTCTAAACTGAAAATTACTGAGTATTTAGAAAAATTTATATAGAATAACTCATGTATTGAGAATTAAAATAAGCTAAGGAAATACGGGGTATTACACCTATATATGTTGTAATTATTGAAATTGAGATATTATGTGATATGTGTGACCGTGTAGGGCCCTATGTGGTATTGATAGCCTTGAATACATGTGACTAATTATATTATGTAGTTAGAATGCTTAATGTGGTACCATTGTTGTATTGCGATTATATTCATACTTTATTGGCATATGAGACGTGAAAAATTATGGTTGAAATGAAAATAATGAGTAGATATTAGCTCATATGGTTATGGAAATATATCATTGTGGTTGGTTGTTGAAATATACCACGTGGTTGGTTGTGAAAATACTCATTGTGATTGATTGTGAGCATTACATCCTTATACCATACTCATTCACAGAATATTGGTACCACCATGGCAACACCTTTTTAAAACCCTCTCCAAGGGATGTGCTGGGGAGGAGGTATTGCAACACCTTATAAAATCTTTTTCGAGGGATGTGCCGTAAAGGAGATACGAGATATGTGGATTGTATACGGGTTGACGAACCCTATGGGTCATGCATTGGGAGGCTTGCCTCCATAGGTGTATACGAGGATCGTGCGATGATCCAGGAGATTGTCAAATAACCTCGTGCATCCTCCTCCTCCCCCTCCTCCTTATCATAATCATTATCATAAACGTTGCACTTATTTTATTATGTTAATATCATATTATTGTCATATTGACTTGTCATCTATGTATATGTCTTATGTTCCTTTACTTATATTTCAATGATCTTGTATATGCATGTCCCCCCCTTGTTCTACTTATATGTGATGTAATGCATACTTGTGTTCTATCTTGGTGCGATGTTGCAATATATGTGATATATTAGAGCTATTAGTACAAACGATATGGGATAGCTTTGTGGAATATTTTTTGATTGCAGGTGATGTGCCCTTGGTCTATATTTTGTATGCTTTATTTACTACTTTGCTTTTTCGGACTATGGTACCTACTGAGTACAAGTGGACCGTACTTATGTCTACTGCGCCCTTTCGGTGCCGGTCCTAGATCGAGTACACCTCAGCCTGCTTAACTAGAGCGATTGTTGGAGTTTCTAAGATAACTATTGGACATTTATACGTTCGGAGTTCACCTCTATCTTTTTATAGTAGTTATGTCTTTATTAGTATTTGGTGACAAATATTATTTCTTTGTGGTTACCTTTCTGATGTATTTGACTCCTGGGTTGTATTAGTTGTTCTTACACTATTGACATTTGGTTTTGGACATGATTGGTAGTTTGGATAAATTCTTTCTGCATTGTTATAATTACTTGTATGATTCGACTTCGTTCTAGAAGCCTTACCTCGGGGTATGTTTATCTTTATCTCTTTTTGTATCGGTTTAGATGATAAGCTTACTTGTCAAAGTATGCCACGACAAGTTCCATCATGACCCTTATTTTTGGGTCATGATAAATTTTGAATTACTTTCTCCTAGCATAAAATGGATATATCTATCGCTGGAGTAGTGGTACCTCAAACACCAGCAAAGCTAAGCTTTTAATTGTAGCACTCGTTAGGCCTTAATATGCCTAGTCGACATGAAGCCATGCGCATGATTTCAAGAGTCACTGTAGTTACTACGGCCAGGCAAGGGATTAAGGTAGTTTACTTGCTGGCTGATAAGTCAGGTAGCAAAGCCTTACACTATTGAACATGTTTAAAGTTGTATTTAATATCACTACTAGCTATATATTTCATCAGTAGAAACCCATCAAATCGCGATAAGTTGTGGAAGTAGATTATATGAATTGAAGGATTGTTGCGAACTATAATTGCTAAACGCTTGATAAAGTCAGACAATATCTTATAGCACCTTTAACAGAAAGTATCTGCTTCTCGATAAGAACTTTCTTTGATTTGGATTTATCTTGTCTTCTTGAAGAATCAAAAGGAACGCAAAAACAACCACTACTAGAGATTCATATATTTCCAACTGAAAGTTTCGACTGAAAAATCAGTCGCTGATTTCCGACTATTTCAATCAAAAATTTTAATTTTTTATAAAATATTTCTCCGATACTATTTGTGACAACAACAATCAAAAAATTTAGTGGTAAAGTTTGGAAAATATATATCCCGACTATTGTAGTCGGACAAGGCATATAAAAATTATCAATATTATTTTGATCAAATATTCAACCGTTTTGGTTAAAATATTTTTAGAAGATTAATTATTATTAATTGAATTATAATCCAATATTTGTAGTTGAAATTTTTATAAATAATTAATTAAATATATTATTAAATATATATCTGACCACTGTATTATAAATTAAATATATTATTAAATATATATCCGATCATTATAGTCGGAAACACTAATAATTAAAAAAATATATGACTAAATATATAATCATATCCTTATACAAAAAACTAATAATTAATTAAATATATTTTAAAATATATATCCAATTACTGTAGTCAAAAATTTAAATAACTAAATAACTATTTATATAATCAGACCCTTATACAAAAAATACATAATTATTTAAATATATTAATAAATATATAGCCGACCACTATAATAAATTTTTTCAATAATTAAATAAATATATAATGAAACCCTTATATTGAAAATACATTATGAAATCCCTCCTCCTCCTCTCTAAAATAGGGTCAGTTCACTGCGACAACTGTACATCGACAGTTTGAAGGCTGCGACGACTTGGTGGTGACGACGACGGCGACTTGATGGTGACGACGACGGTAAGTTGTGGAGGTTTGGTGGCGATGGCGACGAAGGCGACGGATCGGATTGGTTGTGGAATTCTCAATTTTCTTCATTTCACTCACTAAAATCATATTCAATTGAGCTGTGGAATTCCCAAATTTCATCTCTGATTTGTATGCTCTTTTATTCATTTTCTCTCTCTTGCTCTTAAGCGCTAAATGCATATTTAGGAACAATTGTAGTAGATGTTATCTGAGTGTATGTATCTATTCAATAGGAACAATTATGTATGTTTGATTTCTGTCAATAGTGAAATTTTTCCTTAACTATGTCGAAACTAAATTTTGCTGTCTAAAAATCGTCTTCATCAAGTGTTTTAAGAGAAGTTCAATTGAAACATAAATGGAAGTCCCTTGTGAATCTGCTGCAGCAACATAGAAAATCTGATTGCATTAGTTTGTTAGTTAAATTAGCATGATGCAAACTGCTCAGTTAGTACGTTTTACAGCCCCACAGCTAAAATCATTTCAGTCTTCCAAGTTCAAGATTTCATATCTGCGCATCAGATCGTCCTTGTCAGTGTTTGTTTCGCTTTATGATGCATGAACTTGTTTTATCCTCTCGCAATGTTGTCTCTTCTTATATTGGTTGACTGTTGTTAGCCTATGGCTGGGACTTGCTTTTCTCAGATGCACGCTCATATTTCAACATGCCACTTATTTGTGAAGTGTTACTTAGAAAAAATTCTTGTTTCAGGTGCGCATTTCTTACAAAAAAGCGTTGCTGAAATTTCACCCGGATAGGTCTTCACGATGTGATATTCGACAGCAAGTTGAAGCCGAGGAGAAATTTAAGCTTATTTCTCGAATGAAGGACAAATACTTACCAACTGTATCACAGTGACATAGGATATAAAAGTAGTTTATTCTCATGAAAAAAGATTACATTTTAGGATAGAAATTTTGTGCATAGGCATTCAATGCTTGAGCTTTCTCGCCGCTTGTGAACAGCTGCACTCAACCTCAGAAAGATTTTTATTTCCATGTTTACCTGTCACTTCTTTATGTACGTCCGTTCCTCCGTGAGGCGTGCATATACTTTCAGCTCTTAATGCTCGTCAACCAAATGGGCTAATAATTGCACTCATCAACTATGTGCACTCTCCTGTTCAGCTTTTTGTGCTTCGTCCACATCATCGAGTTATCTCTTCCTGTATATATAAATGACTTCTTTATTGATATAATCTGAAGCATAATTGTACTTTTAATTGTCCAAGGAAACAAAACTATGTTTAAGGCATAATGCATCAGCCTAAACTTGACACTAAATTATAACTTTGATTTTAAACTTTGATAGTGCACAAATAAAATTTTTAACTATTCAAAATCTGAACAAATATGACCTCCGATTTTGTAACTCCATGCATGAGTTTCACTCGCGCTTATGTGGAAAATTAATCTAATTACACGGTGCCACATCGTTAAAACGGCTTACTTGGAGGGAGGTTATATTTGTGCAGTTTTGAATAGTTAAAGGTTGTATTTGTGCACTGTCAAAGTTTTGTTTTTTATGTTAAAATGGGTCGTTTTTATTATTATTTTTATTTTTATTTATTTATTTCTATTGCAGCAACACCTAGCTTTTTTTCTATTAAATTTTTTTTGTGCACTGTCAAAGTTTTGCTTTTTGTGTTAAAACGGGTCGTTTTTATTATTATTATTATAATTTATTTATTTACTTTTTTTATTAAAAAAAATATTTGTGCACTATCAAAGCTTTGTTTTTTATGTTAAAACGGGTCGTTGCTATTATTTTAATTTTTTTATTTATTTCTATAGCATCAGCATCTAGGTTTTTTTTTTATTAAAAAAAAAAATTCACTAGCAGGGATCGAACCGCGCAGTAGGCTGAAGGAAGCACCCAAGAATAATAAATAACACCTCTGGGCTATCTAAGTACCTTGTTTCATGCGGTTTAACATTAATATACTAACATAAATATAAATTTTCTACCTTATATATACAACGTAATTTTTTTACCGAGGGAGTTCGGGTGAACCCCATAACAACCACGTGGGTCCGTCCCTGCGTTAATTTAATAACGTTTTGGTAACGTTATATTTTAATAACGTTAATTTGATAACGTTAATTAAAGATACTATTACTATCCTTAATAACGTTAATTTAATAATGTTTTATTAAAACTATAATTTTTTTTATTATTAGTATAGTTTCATCTTTAATTTAATATTTAAATAAATTATATTTAGATATATTATATAACATAAATTCGCCCTTTGCTTTATAATATATATACATACCTGCACTATTTTTTCGTATGAGGCCGACCCACCTAATTAATAAATCTTTAATATTGCTCTTTTTCCGTAATGACAAAAGACATTAGACGTCATTTTCATCTTTGAGCCAAAAATAATGAAAAAATAATAGTGAAAAGCTATTTAAAGGTCATATTTGTGCAGTTTTGAATAGTTTGCACTGTCAAAATTTAAGCTCAAAGTTATAATTTGGTGTCAAGTTTAGGATCATATTTATGTATCATGCTCTTAGATTTTAAGCTGGACGCACCCAGTTTTGCATTTTGAACACACGTTTTGCCACATAGGATCGAAAGTCATATTTGTGCAGTTTTGAATAGTTAAAGATCATATTTGTGCACTGTCAAAGCTTAAGGTCAAAGTTATAATTTATGTTACGTGCAGTAAAGATTTAATTGATATGGCCTTCCGCATAGATGGATATTATTTTAGACAATTTGACGATAATGCCTCTATGATTACTACTTTCGAGAAAGAGTTATCGCATAAAGCAATCAAAGGAATAATTCAGAGAGCCGTGTAACATAGGAAGGGCACGAAGAAAAGTATGTAAAAGGGAATTCTGTGCAAGTAGGAAAGTACTGTATGTATTAAGCTGAAAAAGTTAGTTACTATTGTCTTTACAAATAGTTACTATAATGTAACTCTCTGGGGATAGATAGTAGTTATAGTACTAACGAAAACAGTGAATGCCAACAACAACAATTGGCAATCCTAGATGATCATATCACTGCAATTGGCCGAAGGACAAGCCCTAAAGCCATTTGGAACCAAAACAAGAAAAAGGTTAGTATGTCAATACAAAAAACCAGAAAATTTACCGCTTTGGAGCATAAAGATTACCTCTAAGTTTATGTAACTTAGCACTACAAATTAAAGGATCAGGCAGCAGTTTCAGTCTAAGTCTTGAACGTGATTGACTGGTACGGATAGAGTTGGGAGCAAAAGGCCATTCATAAAGGAAGTGATTGAAAACTTCACAAGAGCGTAGAGGAAACTACGCAAAGCATCCAATGAGCCCCACTGGTGCACCAGCATCAGTTAAGCAAATCAAAGTTAATGTCATGTTGGATTGCACTAAAAAGCAAACAACTGTACAGAGAAGAATGATGTTCTAAACAATACAGGACCACGAGAGCCACCAACTTAAATATCACACTATATTAAGAGTATCTTATTAGAAGGCCACACTATGACAGTCCCTTACGGGAGCTTCCATCATTTTCTTGTTGCCTCTTTCATTGTTATTATTAATTAATGAGAACAAACAAATTTCGTGTTAGATCATCTCAATTCAAGTTGTCCTTAGTTTAAATTTAACTGTATCCTCTTATTACTTATTTCATGATACACTATATATGATCTCATTATATTTTGGGTAAGATTCCTTTATTGACGCAATTCGCTTTACCAACCCTTTGTAGTTGTCAGAAATGGCTTATTTCCTTTATATCTACAGAGCGAACAAATACAACAAATGCAAAGCGAACTAATATACTTATAAAAGAACGAATCACTACAAATCCAAGCAAATAAATATAGAGCAACACTGATAAAACTCAAACTTTCCCTATGTATTGTTATCTTTTACATTTTATGCTTTCGCTATTTTGAACAAATATAAAGTAACGCACAGAATAGGATTTCATAACGTAAATACAGCACCTACTTATGGGTGCCGTATTTACGTTATGAAATCCTGTTCTGTGCGTTACTTTATATTTGTGTGGTGTGTGGTGTCTCGTGTCTTGAGCCGGGGGTCTATCGGAAACAACCTTTCTACTTCTTCAGAGGTAGAGGTATGGACTGCGTACATCTTACCCCCAGACCCCACTAGGTGGGAATACACTGGGTTTGTTGTTGTTTGTTGCTATTTTGAACAAATATAAGTCATATTTTTGCTCTGGTTGGTAATTTTCCCTTTTTGTTCCATTTGTTTCAAGTTTCTCAACCATATGAAAATCCCATTTTAAAGATAAAAGAAAATATAATGTGACTCTGCACTTTCCAATTAATATACTAGTACATACCTGCATGCATCTGCATCTTGAATTAATTACTCTCTCATTAACTAGCAGAGGAGGGTGTTGTTTACACTTTCCAAGACCACCATCTACATTAATCTCTCACTATTTAACTTTGCAAATTCATTGTGGATCAACAAACAGATAAATGAGAAGTAAAGATTTTTTACATTTCTTTGTAAAAATCATTTTGTTAGCTAAACTTGGAGGATTAACCATTAATTGTTAAATTAGGTATTCTTTTTACTGTTCAAATTATCTCTTTGTTTTGTTGAATTTATCAGCTTTTTAGATTTTATTTCCTAATTCTGACTTGGGTTCTTGAATTTTTGGATTTTCTTTATCTCTGCTTAGTTGTTGAAATGGTGGAATAATTGCTCCAACTGTTTTGCTGCTTAAATTTTTAACTTTGGTATTTGTTGTTATAAAAATAGCATACTCTGATTAAGGTTTTTGTTTAGTTGTCTTTGAACTTTTGTGTGTGTTTCTAATAATTATGGTGGCCGGGCTAACTTGCTCGCACATGGACTAGTTCTACGGAAACCTGGCTCCAACAAGCAACAGTGAGTTTTTATACGCGTTCACTTTTAATCTGTTTGTCCTATTTTTCTTTTTAGTTTGTTTCAAATAGAGCGCATCTTTCCTTTTTTCGCAACTCTTTCAACTTTCCACGTGGCATGTAAGGCCACAAGATTAAAAGACGTTTTGATAAAGCTAACATATCTTTAGTTTAAGATCACGAGATTCAAAAGTTCTCTTACTTTTTTAAACACCGTGCCAAGTCAAGACGGGACAATCAAATTGAAATGAATGGAGTAATTTTTTTTTGGTCACCCTGAGTTCCTTCTTGTTCTTCCTAGTTTTTTGTGATCATATGACCTCAATGAGTTATTTTTAATTCTCTTTGTTGTTTCTTTAGAGACAAATGAATGGCGAGTCGCTAGTTGAGTCTCATGGCAGACCGCATACAGGAACAAAGACGTTGAGGAGATGTAATAATGGTCTAGGAGCTGATCACGTTATTCTGATTGATGTCGAGCTGACTGAAAGTTTTAGTAATGTTAGTTTTATTGATGTGCCCGAATCGAAACCCAAAAGTTGGTCTCCTTTCGGGAACATAATCCTCATTGATGACGATGATGAAAGCAATGAGAATGAATATTCTGAATTTGGTGCGGACGATGACCACTGCTTCTTTCATGACCTGTCCCCTAGCATGAGATCGTGCTCAACCTCGAAAAGTGCTAAAGAACTTCGAGATGAAATTGATGATGATTGTCAGTTTGTTGGAGAAAATGTTATTCCTCCGATGAAGTTATCAAAATGCAAAAGAACTTACTCTGGAAAAGTTCCTGTCCAAAATCGCCATGGTTTGATGTCTGATGATGTGAATGGTAGTGTGGACGGTCGTGTTGGGAACTGTATTACCACCCAAAGAGAAAGGATCAAGGAGACCTCCGAATACAAAAAGGCACTAGAGAAAGAATTGATGTCTAGGCAACGAACGTTGGCGATTCAGGTCTGTCATGTGTAATTCTTCTTAATGACTTTTGCAGAGATTTGTTTTTTGGTTACGCTTTCGCAGTTCATTCGTCTGTAACTGCTGATCTTTTGATGGCGGAATGTCTTTTGATCTCATCAATACCATAATTGATCAAATGTTCTCTACTTCTGATTCCTTGAGCCGAGGGTCTATCAAAAACAATCTCTCTACCCCACAAGGCAGGGGTAAGGTTTGCATATACACCACTTTCCCCAGATACCACCTGTGCGACTACACTGGGTATTTGTTGTTGTTGTGCTCTACTTTTGTGTGCCTCTTTGTAGCCTGTATGCTCCACGGGTGTCGAAATTATTGCAGTGCTGAGAGATAGTATGATCCCTCTCTTTAAGGTCAACGAAACCTTCCATTTCACCTCCTTCATCAAGTTCTTTCCTACGGGAATTTTTCTAGTTAAACGAACACGTTTTTCCAAATGATAGTTGTGATAGTTCTTCATGGCTGGGCTTCTGTGTGGAGCTAGAAGGCAAGGGATTTTCAGTTGGCCTCCTTATCTCACCATGCTTATAATTAGAAAATTAATTTTATATATAACCCCATTCTGTTGTTTATTTATTATTTGTACTTAATTCCAAGAAATCTGTTTCAGACCACCCTTAGAACCAATTGTAGAGCCTTCGATACTCCCCGGGATAATGGACCTGGCCCTTTACCCTTTCCGTCTTAGATATCATACTTAGTTCACATGGCGCAGGGCTCGAACCTGTGACCTAAGTCAAAAGTCCCTCAACCTTTGCCACTTGAACTAAGCCCAAGGGTCCATTCCGGTTATATACAGAAATAATATAATGGATATAGAAGTCAACATCATGTGGGCATGTGGTAATATGTTATTTTAATGTCATGTGTTTCTTGATGTGAAAATATCAGCTGATCAGTGTTATGTTATTTTGGTTTGTAATTCGCTAGATTGTTGTTCCGATGGTGTTCTAAAACTTTTAACTTTGAAGATTTAAGATTGAAGTTCTAAAATTTCTAATGAGTGAAACCACAGAGAAAAAGCTAAATTAGCCAAAAGAAAGTTAGAATGCTGTTATCTGATGTGCTTTTTACCTCTTCAGGCAGAAGAAGCCAAGAAGTTGAAGCTGATGCTTAGAAGAAAGAATGTTGAAAGTAGACGTTTATTAGAAATGGAGGAGAGACAAAAGCAACGTGTGGCGGAAATAAGAGAAACGCAAAGGAAGGTATAACAAATTGGCCTCTTTTGTTGTCTATTTCACGGCCTTTGTGTATGTTTCATGCCACTTATGCTGCTTGTGTGTAATTTTATGACTATAGCATATTTGAATCTTTTCCTACTGTTTACACCATCTGATGAATCTTTTAGGACCTAGACAATATGAACTTGAAGGAGCCAATACAAGCCGAAGTTCAGAAGGAACTCAGTAAGCTTGAAATGACATGCCATGATATGGCCTCCGTGTTGCGAGGATTGGGTATCAATGTTGGTGATGGCACTAGTCATGAGGTTTGTTCACACTCAGTCTCTAAATATACCTGAATGCAAATAATTCCAGGGAATATACTTTTATGAAATATTGGTGGAAAGAGCTCGATTAGTAAGTACTTTTACATTCCCAGAGCTAAACCCTTTCAGTCTTGCAACTCCAAGATTTCATATCTGCACATCAGATCAGCCGTCACTCCTTTATCCATGTTTGTTTCGCTTTCTAATGTATTTACCCTTCTCGTGTCTGTGTTGACATTTGACTGTCAGATCCGTGGTCATATTTCAACATGCCAACTTGTTTAGGATCAGCTGGCCCTAAGGATATGCAGCCACTTTTTCTCATTTCTTGTGTTTTTACGTGAGATGATTTTGGGAGTTGTACTGGGTTGGTCTCGATCTCAGTATGACCGTCCCTTACTTCTATTTCTATGTGTGAAGTGTTACTTAGAAGAGAGTAATTTCTTGTTTCAGGTGCGTGTTGCTTACAAAAAAGCGGTGCTGAAATTTCATTCGGATAGAGCTTCACAATCTGATATACGACAGCAAGTTGAAGCCGAGGAGAAACTCATGAGATATGTTGTAATGACCCTTCAGGTCATTTTTCATATTTATGCTTATCTTCATTGTTTGAGACTCTCCATAGCTGTCCCAAGTCATTTATGACTTACTGGGATTGAGGGTTCGGTTATCAGGCAGTTCGTTTGGTTTTTAGAGTCAATTCCCTGTTTAGAAGTCTTCGTTGGTTCCAAATGACCACCGATCAAAAACTTCAGCAAAACGATCTCGGGTGAAAATTTTGACTGCGCCAGCATATCCAAAATATTGATTTTAGTCTAGGTAGACCTTTGGTTCGGGTCCCAATGCACCTGAGCTCATTTTGACCTATTACTCAAAAAGTCATAAAATTGAAACTATATATGTGGGGGCCACTTTTTGCCTAAACGACCTTGTACGGAAGTTTTGATGATTCCAATGGATTTGAATTATGGTTTACACTCAAATTTCACTATTGGATCATATATTTTGGGTTTCGAATGAGTTCTGAGGGTACCGCATCTCTTCGCCGAGGGGGTCTATAAATAGATCCCAAGGTAGCGATTTTGGGGATTTTTCTTTCACATGTGAGAACCTAAAACCCTAAATGGGTATGATAACTCGAAATTGAATCTTGTGGGTGTTTAGGGAGCTTGGTAAACATCTTTTATCATGATTATCATCGGATTAAGGTAAAATTTCATCACTTTATTTGTGAATTTCATTGTTCTTGACCCAAAACCTCAATTTAGCTTAGGGCTTGATTTAGCCCCAAATTTCGTTTGTTTGCACCCATCAATTGAGGGTTATGCTTTCTTGGTGATAGATGAGCATTGGGTTGACCTCGATAATTCGATTTTCGTATGTGGGACTCACTTGGAGTTTTTGGTGTCATTTTTGAACCCAAAGGACAATAGTGCAATATGGGTATCGTTAGACTCGTATTGATGAGTAGATTATAACTTTTATAGTGTGATGACATTTTGGGGATTGTGAAGTGAAGAGGAGCATGTGGTGCTTGAAGTGTGATTTTGCGGTTTAGCCTTGAGGTAAGGCTTCTATCTACTCTTCTTCATGGATGATGTATGATATATATTGCGTGTGAACGTGAATGTTAAGATTGATATTGGATAGAATGATTTAGTATTGAATATACATATAAGTTTGGAGATTAGATAGGGTTTTGGACTCGTAGGTTGAATTACTTAATACCCTTGTAGAATCCTATTGCCTTCTCCCTAGTTTGAGTAAATTTGTAGCATGTGTATGATATAATGCTATGCTCGAAATATGGTTTTAGTATCTGAAGCATAATTTGTATATTTAGCCTTATTGGGATAGTGTGATAGTTTTGGAACCGTAAGTTTGGTAAAGTTGACTTGAGTACCCTTGTTTCTAGTCGAAGTTACTATCTTAGGCGTTAATATGGCTTGCTTGACATCTAGAAGATGAACTACATACCTTAGCCTAGTTTGGAGCATAGTATGCCTAATTATGGAAATTATGGATTAGAAGTGGGATCATCTGGTCCACTTAGGTCAAGATTTGTGTTAGCCCTTGCGGGTTTAGTTGCGGATAGTAGACCTAGTTGAGACTAATGAGCCTTATTTATGAGAATTACTTAGTGAATTGATAAATTGTGATGATTTTCGTCAGATTATGATTAGTGGTTCATAGAGATACATTGTCCTCTTTATTATGATATTTGTCCCCTAGAGATGCATTTTCCTCTTTATTATGATATTTGACCCATAGAGATGCATTTTTCTCTTAATTATGATATTTTGCCCATAGAGATGTCATTTCCTCTTTATTATGATATTTGACCCATAGAGATGCATTTTGCTCTTAATTATGATGTTTTACCCATAGAGATGCATTTTCCTCTGAATTATGATATTTGGTCCATAGAGATGCATTCTTCTCTTAATTATGATATTTTGCCTATAGAGATGCATTTTCTCTTAGTTACAATATTTGGCCCATAGAGATAATTTTCCTCTTAGTTATGATTATTAAGATTATAGAGACTATTTTCCTCTTGGTCATGATGCAAAACCTATAGTATGAGATGTCTAATAGAGGCGATATGCTTGTTGATATTATGCCTGTTATATGTGAGATGATTATAGATATACTACGGTTTATAAATATGATTATTGATATGAGTCCCGGATATGTATATGGGCTTAAGGCCACGATTATGATGTTGTAATTATTCCAAATAAATTAATGGGCCAAGGGCCGTGTTATGGTACCGATTAAATATCCAAGAAGTGTTTATCATTATGAATGATGTGATTGCAATTTATGAATATGAATATGTATATGTTTGTATACACATCTCTCCGGTATGAGACGGAAGAAGATGCGGTATGATGCTTATTATTCCATTGATTGAATACTGGTGATGGCATGCATAGATTTGGTACGTTCATGATTATTTACCATTATAATTGATGTGATTATAGCCGAAATATGATCTTATGGTTTTTCTTCTTGTTAGACGGTTAAGCTATGTGGTAACTAGTTGTCTATTAGCTAACTATTGCACTTGATGGCTAGAAAGCTAATGTATTAGTTAATGAATCTTGCTTAGTTGGAGCATGGTAGCTAATGATGGTCAGTTAATGAATGATGTCATTTAATAAAAGATGGTTAGGCGACAAGTAGTAATGTGTTGTCTAGTAATGATTAACAAAAAAATAAGATGATAGTTGATACTAATGAATGGTGGGTAAATGACGATTTTGATCTAATGATGAACCTAGACTAGATGTTAGATATTGACTACTAAATGAATACCGGTTAGTTGTTATTCTGTGAATAAGGATTATGTGAAGGATAACGTTTAGGCTAATAACTAGAGATTATGTGATGACTAGTGAACTAGCGGTTTAATAATAATAAATGTTGGTTAGCTAATAACGAGTAATTGGGATGTATTGATAAGATAGATATCTTTATGGTTATGAGTATATCGGCTTGCGTCTGTGCACCTATTATATGCCTATATTTATGGGTCGAGAGTTATGATGATACATTGATACCCGACAAGGCCGGAGGATATTATGATGATATTGATACCCGGTTCGAGTTCGGAGGATACTATTGAGATGATATTGTACCCGGCAAGGCCGGAGGATATTATGATGATATTGATACCCGGTTCGAGTCCGGAGGATACTATTGAGATGATAGTGATACCCGGCAAGACCGAAGAATATTATAATGATATTGATACCCGATTCGAGTCCGGGGGATACTATTGAGATGATATTGATTCCCGGCAAAGCCGGAGGATATTATGATGATATTGATACCCGATTCTAGTTCAGAGGATACTATTGAGATGATATTGATTCCCGGCAAGGTCGGAGGTTGATTATGATGATGATGGTCCTGTTGAGGACAATTATTATGAGTTGTGATATTTTTGGTATACTATGCGTTCATTCCTGCATGTGCATCGCCTATCACCAGTATGCACCTATGTATATCAGCCGGTATGGGACAGTTGCATAGATATTGGTGAAGAATATGCCTTGTATTGTTATATGTTGATTGAACCTTCCGAGTCTGGGGCGGTGGGGGTACGCATAGGCTCAACTAGGTATTTGATTGTTCGGAGTAGCCAATTATTTACGATGTTATTGATATTATTATTATCATGGTTATGATCATTATTATGGCTAGCTTATGACAGATTGATCATGGATCCGTTATTAGGATTGAGGTATGTCTTTGACCTTTGCTATCTTATGATTACATTACTATGCACGATTATTCTATGTCTAGCCATATGGATTAGAAATCCTGAGTATGTTGGTATTGAATCCTGATAGTATTATAATGAGGTCTGAAAATGAGAACATGACGATGTAGGTTATATTGAGATGACCTCCTATATATATATATATATATATATATATTTCTAGCTATATGAAGTCATGGTACCATCTGATATCCCTTTTTTCGTTGTTCATATTGTATAGTCGTTTCTTTGCCTTGTGTATTACAATAAATCTTTCTTTCGCTCTTTATCTGTATATTGACCTGGGATATACGGTATAACTTTGGCATATATTGAATGTAGCTAGAATAAGATAACTCACCTTGATACTTTCTCAGTCTTATTATGTCAGACTCTTGGACATGAATAGGATAGTTGTCCCTTGTTATTCTCATTGACTTATTACATGATTTATGGACTCTTGGTTGTAGTTTCCATTCTGTTTATATGTTGTATATATCTACTTTATCTTTGGAGCTCAGTTGGCAGTTGCCTACTGAGTATCATTTGTTTGGTACTCATACTGCACCTCTGCAGCCTGCAGATCATAGTACGAGTTATCACCATTGATGTATGCATCGTGTGGAGTCCCTGATTCGGAGACTTAGAGTGAGCTCCTGACGTTCGAAGTATAACTTATCTCTCTCCTATGTATTAGACTTGTATTCAGAGGTAAGTTGAATCAGTGTATTTCTCCTTGATATATCACTTTTGTACTCTTATTATGTTTAGAAGCTCTGGTACTGATACCACTAGGTTTTGGAATTCATCTATGTATTGATATTTATCTCATATATTCCGCATTTTTTTTCTTATGTTATTAAGTAGTCCGTCACTAGCTGTTTCGGACTACAGGTTGGCTTGCCTACTGGTGGGTTATGGTAGGCGCCATCATGACCTGAAAAGTTGGGTCTTGACATATGTCAAATTATTACTATGCTAAGTTTAATCGTTAACATTTTTGCGCATAGACTAATGCTTCTGTGGTAGTATCAATTCCTTGATTATGCGTATTCCAATTCTTCTTTGTGATTTTTGTGATTGGTGCATAAATCGTTGTGTTGTTATTATTATTAATATTGCTAGGTCTTGTATTAAAGATTTAGGAGAGCTGTCCCTCCAACTTGAAGGATATTAGTTTAGACATTTGATGTTATACCTCCATGATTGCTAGTACTATAAAAACTTCAACAGTACTACCTATAAAACAGACAGATTTACAATCTTAGATGTTCATATCACTTCATTTGACGGTCGGACAAGCACCTTTTGCCATACAGAACCAAAAAAGAACAACGCTAGATGTTGCTAACCAAAACCAGACAATTTACCACGATGTAACTTAGTACTAATGAATTAAAAGAGCAGGCAACAGATTCTGTCAAAGTCATCAATGCGATTGACAGTTACTGGTAGAGTTGGGAGCATAAGGCTCAAGGCCATTCATTATTCATAAATGAAGTGATTGCATAATTCACGTTTAATTGAAGAGAACCTCTCTATCTTGCAAGTCGTAGAGCATGTTAGCGTATTTAAGACACCAACTCGGAGTATTTCGTAGTTAAACTCTATATATCTCCGTAGAGCTTGTGGGGTCGAGGGACGAATCCTGCTTTTGGTGCCAGCATCAGTTGAATTCTATGTTGCTCGAACTCTTCAAAAAAGTCTTATAGTGTGTGTTGAATCCTCCAAAAGTAACGAATTTTTGGAGGATCTCACACAGGCTGAGCAATTCTTTTGCAGAGTCCGAGCAACGTAGTTTGCATCAGAAAGAAGATAAAACAAATTAAAGATAATTTCACGCTGGATTGCTCTAATAAGCAAACAAGATAGGTAAAATTATAGTAATCTAGTGTTTTCGCAAAACATGAAGCAGAAAAAAGCGACGAAGGCTCAATTTAAGTAAAGCATGAAGGGAAGCACTAGGCTCGTCGAAGTGAAACACTCAATTTTTTTATTTTTTTATGAAAAAAGACCACAACAAAAACTTTTCATAGAGACGATACATAAGCAAATGCTAAGTCTATTTCATGAAAGTAGATAGCACAAAATCCACAATAGGACAACCGAAATCCAAGCAACTTGCATAAGCTATAACATTGAAATCGCCACGAAAATAAGATGATTGAAGAGATAATTCCCCCGTCCTGTGATCTTGTTACAAAAAATCACTTTTTAAGTGTGAAACAAGCTCACTTTTTGCACGTACATCCAAACCAGATATTCTTAAAGACTTCCAGCTATAGAGTAATTGGCAATTGCCCTCCCAACCCCATGAACAGACGCTTTTCTAACTAACATCTCCATTAAAAGATGATGCAAACAGGTTCAATTTGATTACAGCAACTCCAACCGCCAAAAAAGTACTATATTGCTAGGATATGTATATTAACAAATTTGGTGAAATCGCAATCTTTATAGTATACGTTTTGTCATCTTAGATACATCCTTACCATATTCATTTTCTTATCTAACCCTTACTTGGAGTGACTGCGTTGTTATAATTTTTATCTTACTTACAAAACGCTGAATTCAAATCAAAGCAACAAGAAAACATGATTGCATAGATTCATATGCACAAAATAGCTAGTACAATACAACCAAAGAGATACTATAACAAAAAGGAGACGCTAAACAGATTCAAGAATAGATAGCTAAATAAAGAGCTAATTAACCATATAATAATGTGACTGACACAAATTATGACAGAGAAAATAAACCACATTATTCGGGAAATCGTTGAACCTCCATAGAGTGTTCTAAAAAGTTGTTTAGTAGCTCTCTGATGCTCCTCATCCTCATACTCTAAACATAACGGTTCTCAAAATGAATCATAGTCGTTATCATCAACATCATCATCATAATCATAAACATCATCGTACACATGATCATAATCATACTCATATTCATATTCATACTCATAATCATAATCAATATCATACTCATAATCACCATCATCAGCATCATAATTACAAGAACAATTTGCAGTGCTTTCACAGGAACCCATTATGGTTGATCGAATTCAACAACTGCTGATGCTCTGGAGTACTTGTAAGGGTGTATTTATATTGACACTTTTGGATAATTGAGAGACTGTTGAGGTTCCATGAAAATACTCCATAGCTTTTATACGTCACTTATTGACATTGCACGACCATTAAGAAAACTATTATTGATAAGACTATTTTACCATGCTAACTCTATTCGTATTAACTAATGCTTCAAGTAGTAATATGTCTTTTTTTAATATATTAAAAGTCACAAGTAAAAGTAAAAATTCAATTACTCGCGCTGTTTTATATTAGTTGGTTTTGTTCCTTAAAAATATTAGTTTCATTTTACTTGTTCAAACTCTAAAATCAAGAAAAGTTTTTTGTATTTTGTCAATACTATCTGTATGACTATATGTAAAGTGTAAGTATTTAAATTTATAGTATTTTCAATACATAATTAACAAGACTATTTTAGTAAAATAAATCTCTATTAAATATTTTTTAAGGTAAGTGTCAAGTCAATAAGAGTTAACTAAAAAAGAGATGAAGAGAGTAAAAAATAGTGACAAATAAAAGAGAACGGAGAGAGTAACTTTTGGATGGATCAATGTTCTTTTCGAAGTACCAAATTTAAATGAGATGTCGATTACAATTTCCGTTACCAATTATACGTTGGAAAAATGAACATCGAATGGCAGAATATGAATGGTTAGGGGTCGTTTGGTAGAGTGTATTAAAAAATATAATGCATGCATTAGTTGATGTGTATTATTAACACCTTATTTGGTACATTTTTTTCTCTATTTATAACTAATGCAAGTATTTGTATTAAAGTGTGGATTAGCAATACAGTTCATTTCCTATATATTAGTAATACAAAGACTTTTAACGCATGTATCAGCTTATAAAATGACCTTAATACCCCTCAATTTCTCTCTCAAAATATTCACAATTTTTGTCCCGCCATTTTAATTTTCAACCTCAAAACATTTCACAATTTTTTTTCCCGCCATTTTAATTTTCAACATCAAAACATTTCACAATTTTTTTCCCATTATTTTAATTTACAACAATGGATAGTTGATTTAAATAACCACAACATATTTTTTCTTTACTTCGAGAGTCTTTAAAAAGATTAAAATAAATTTTTCAGACTATTCGTTAATTTTATATCTTGTATTTTATTTTTTTCGACTTTGTTAATCCGTCGGCGTAACATTTCATGTGCAAAGACGACGGTAATTAATCCAAAATCTCTATATACTAGTTCAACAATATTAATTATATTTGAGATGACAAAAAACTTTGTTGCAAAAAAAGTGTATAAGTTAAAGAAGGGTATTTTTGTAACACAAACACTTTTTTTTATAGAAATTATATAAGATATATTATTTCTTATACATCAAACCAAACAATGTATAAGAAATAATACATGCATAATTAATACAAGCATAACTAATACAAACATTAGTAATGCAAGCATTAATAATAAACTATATTTTGCATTATTCTTATACACTCTATCAAACGACCCCTAAGAGTGCAAGGATAATTACTAACCCTGCAATGCATTCATATACACAAATGGTACACTCTCCGATCATTTTTACTTGTCACATTTTGCTTATAGAGAGGTAAGTTGTATGAATTTTGATCGATATTTTAAAAATTATTTATTAATTGTATTAGTATGAGAAGAATTGTAACTATACTAATATTTTATTTATAATTTTAAATATCTAAATTTTAAATAATAAATTAATTTTATTTAATTGAGCTTTAAATATTAGTCAAATTAACTTTCGATGCACTGCAATTAAAAATGAATGCGGGATAATAACTTTTACTTTAGGTAAAAATAAAAGGAAATTTTATGTGACATAGTAAACTAAGGCTATTTATTTAATTTATCAAAAATAGCTAATGCTTCTATTTAAAGAATTTAACAATATATAACGATAGTTTGGAAATTTATAGCATATACGTGCAGATATACTTATTATATATATCTGTATCAATGCAGTTTGACAAAGATATCATATACGCGCAAATATACTGTACAATTATTTAGATATTGAAACTTTGATAAGTTTATTTGAATCCAAATATTATTTTTCGTGTAATTGATTCACGAAGAAATTGCTTGTATTTTTATAATGAAGATTTCTATATGTGTAATTAATATGATATAATTAAGACATTTTTAAAAAGTCAAAATCATAATTATCTATTATAGGAATATATGAAAGTCGAAATCGAATAAACTATGACTATCGATTTACTGCATCGCTAAACACATAAAATCAAACTTCAAAAAATTCGACCATAAAAAATTGGAGAAATATAAAAAAAAAAAACAATAAATGAAATTATCAAATCAAATTTTCAATATGGTATCATGCTCAACCCTCATCTTTATCTCGAGTTAAATCTCTCATTGACTAATGGACGAGACTTCTCCACTTTCCAAGTACATCTCCATTAACATCCATCTCGAATAAGAATTGATTCCTATACCATTAACTAAATTGCTTTTGTGTACTTCCTTTAATCTTTTTAGTTGCTTTCCTATATTTTTCTTAAGTTAATTTGATCAAATTTTAAAGTTAAATTAAATTAAATTAATTTAATATTTTTAAATTAAAATTTAGATATTCAAAAATTACGTAAAGAGTACTATAAAATATTAATCAAAATTTATATTGTTTAACTCTAAAAATGAAAAAGAAATAATTAAAAAGAAATGAAGGATGCATATATTTAAGATGAAGTAGGAGTATTGACACCCAATTTTGACCTTCCGAAATTTAATTTTAAATATTATTATTTTTTCACATTATTCTTATATTAAATACATACTGACGTGTCATATTTGTGATCAAAATACACAGATTATTTTTATTACATTTTAGTATCATTTTTATAATTTTTCTAACTCAAATACGATATTTTATATGATTTTTACTAATATTTATTGAATCATTTTTTCACGTAATTGTGCACGCTCACATTTTCTGTAAATACATTGTCTAGTTTTCATTATTATTTTAATATTATTATTATTTATTATTTTATTACTATTACTTAAATAACAGCCTAAATCGAATACTCTTTTGCCTAATTTATTCATCTTTTAGTCTAATTTTTATCCAGTTCATTATAATTTTAGTCAATTTATTATGATCATAGCCAATATGAGACTTAATTTAAAATTTTCAATCTTTAAATCTCTGTCGTTGATCTAAAATGAATCCAACGACTGAGATAAAAAATGTCCTTTCTTTCCTTTTAAGATCAAAAAACCCTAATCTCCTCATTTCATCCGGCTCCCTCCATCTCTCTTTCTCACTCTACTCTCTCTCTAAGCTCCCTCCGGCCGGTGACCAGCGAAACCATCGCCACCGCCACCGCCCTCAATGTCTTCTCTCCTCTAATCTCCGCCCAAACCCGCCAAAGCTGGCGCCTGCCACCAGCGCCGGCAGCCACCCCACCGGCCGCTCCATCCTTTCCACCGCCCTTCTCCATTACCGGCGAGTCAACGCTTCCGCCAGTCCCTCCGCTGTCAACCCAACCCGCCAACGGCAGTCCACCATAGCCGCCTCCGTGTCACCAGCCGCCATGACCAGCCTGTGGCGAAGCCACCCTTTCAGCCGCCTTCTCTTCTCCATCCCTCCTCCGTCCATTCACCGCTACTGCTTCAGCCAGTCAGACGCCGCCGACGAATCCCTACCGGCAAGAATCCGACCAGCAACCATCCCCACTCCCGAACGAACCCGCTTACAAACTACCACTTTTTTCAGCCGCTGCTCGGCCAACCAAGGGTCCTCGTCCGACAGACCGTCGCAGAAATTCGAAATTACGAAATAATACGAGTGTTTCCGGGTTTGATGTCTCCTTATGATTTGAATTTCCTCGTTGTTCCTTGTGTTCTTTTTATCTGCAAAATAGTCAATCAGGTCAACTAAAACTCGTTGTTTCAATGCCCCCGGATTTAGTTCGAGTGGCAAAAGTTGAGGGATTTGTAGCTTAGTCTTAGGTTCGTTCCTTATGCCATGCAAACTATGCGTGGTATTTAAGCGGAGAAGGCTAGAGGGGTAGACTATTATCCCCGAGTTTTAAAGGCTGCAGTTGGTCCTAAGAGTTATCCCTAGATGGATTTTGCGGTCATCAAAACAGAAAAGAATTGTTGTTTCATTATGTTAGTTTGAGGACGATTGTTTTTCGACTTCGATATATTGTGGCTGTGATATGTTAGTAAATAGTGAACATGTGAGGACCTTTTTCTCAAAGCCTTTTTGTGGTTTCCTAAAGGAAAGCTATGAATTCTATCAAGCTTTATCTTGCTTCTTGAGTTTTATACGATCTTGGAATGACCAAATTTTTTAGATTTTTTCACGGGTAGTGTGTATTGATGGGACAAATTGTCCACGGAGATGCAAACAGTTTCGTGGGAGTTACTCTTCAATGTTGTAGTAATAGGATTTAATCTCCTAACTTTTCTACCTGATATCTGCAAACTAAACTTGGATAATTCTGCTTTGAAAGTGGATATGTTTATTGTTTATATATTCCAGTTTGTACTCTTTTTAAGTTAACTTTATTCTTTTCGTCAGGTTACTGTGACCGAAAGGGCAGGACAAGCTCTTGATATAATGTCTTCCATAGAAGTAGAGAGCTCCGTTCATACGATGGCGTGGTAGCAGTTGTAAGTACTAAGTAGTGAGAGATAGATATGCTTTTCTTTTGAATCTTGTCTTTTCGTTCGTGAAGTACTCTTATTTGGTGCCGAATGTTTATAAATACCAGAAAAATGATCCTTGAGGATTTGTATCTTTTGGCTCTAATTTACTATATGGGATGCGTAACGACGACAAGAACGTATTATGCACTTTATCTACCCAATAACTCGATGCATTGCAAGGTTCCTATTGTGTTTCAAAATTCATGTTCAGGAGAGTCCACGAAAATGCAATCGTACTGTTATCCCATTTCAGCCGTTTCATTTTGATGCATTTGTTCTAAAGTATCTTTACTTTAAACTTTTCTTTTTTGATGCATTCATTCTTCGTTACCAATTTGATGGAGTTGCAAGGGATTTCATAGCGTTTGTTAGTTCTTTCTTTTCTTTACGCGGTGATTGGAAATCTTGTGTCGTTCCCTTCAAACATTAAAGGGGAAGGGGAAAAGTTGCTTGGGCTTCTTAGATCATTTACTATCTGACGTCATTTCAGGGCGGTGATGGATTTTTCAATGAAATACTGAACGGTCTTCTCTTGTCGAGGCACAAATGTTCATATCCACCGAGCCCTACTGAACTTAACCATCCCATTGAGAATAATGGCAGCGGGCTTGTTCTTGAGACCAATGTGGATATCAGGGACCCATCTGATAGCGGTGAGGATGAATCTCCTCTTCTGAAGCAATCAACAAATCTCAGTATGTAAACACGTAAATTCTCTCCTCAACTTTTCTTCTTTGCATGATCAATATTCGTGAAGTGTGCTTATGAACAGTGTATCCGGAATTACAGGAACCGGAGAAGATTCCTGTCAAACAGGTTAGTTAATTGTATGATCACAATCAATAATCTTAAGAATTTGTATCTTATGCGTTGCAAGCCTAAAATAGATCTATAACGACGCTGATCCTCTAAAATTTCTACACGTTTAGATCAATTGGTTCACACATTCGATATGATACTACCGTAATAGCTTCGGTAGGGTTCTAAGTTCCAGTGTATCACCACGCACAACAAAATATTTCCACGTGCTTGACCCAAGTAAAAGAATCAGGCCTGCGAGTGAGGGGGAGTGTTGCTATATAAATGAAAACATGTCGTATCTGATATTTAAACATTTTGTTAAGCGTCCGTTGGCACGTTGATTTGTTGCATGATTTTGTTCTTCGAGGTTGGAGGTTCAAACCTCAATTAAGCATATTTTACGTAGAAAAAAAATAGTTCTAGCATTTTGACGAGGCGATAAACTCAATTCAGCAATATTCTAAAGCATTGTTTGGATGAATATAACCAGAATGATAGGAAGGTAAGGAGACGGATATTATTGACGACATTGTATTTGAACACATAATCAGTTTTTCCGTTCTTCTTCTTCCCTTTGAAACTCTCTGTGTTATGCAACGTCTTTGATTTACCCTTTTTCCATCTCAGCAGCGGAAGATCTTAAGTTTTCTTTCCCAAATGAAAAATTCCGATTCGGACTCATTCCGGCAGGATCAACAGATGCCGTTGTAATTTGGTAAGGTCCTATATTGATCCTTGTCAGTATAGCTGAATGGTTAACTTCGTCCGTACTCTGTCGATGATCTCGTTGCATTCATTTTTATGAATGGTGTCTTTCGTATCTAATCTGGGTGTTGGACGTTCAGAATTTATATGATACGTACAAGACGACGAGTGGTTTTCCTTGTTATAACTGTCGAAGTGTGGTATATTTTACTAGCTATGAATATTGTAGACCTCGTTGGTATTTGCGATAACTTATTATGCATGTGGATTTCAAAATTCTATGTTATTCTTAGCATTTTGCAATTTTTTATACGTTGCTAGCTCAACAACAACAACAAACTCTGTGTAATTCCATAAGTAGGGTCAACGGAGGGTAGTGTGTACGCAGATCTTATGCCTATTTTGAGAAGGTAGAGATGCTGTTACCGATAGACCCTCAGCTCAAAACAAATGAAAAAGACACAATGGCAACTAGCAGGAACAAGAAGAAGAAAATACAATAATTTAGGCTAAGGAATCAACCGATAGAAATAGAAATCTAAGAATACGAAAATACAAGACTAATACTAATACTCCCGGATTGGGATATATGTTGCTAGCTGCATTATTTTGTTGAAAGCTAATTGAATTGAATTTTTGCAGTACGACAGGGGCTAGGGATGCGATGACTTCTGCATTGCAGATCGTCCTTGGTAAATCGGTGTGCCTTGATATAGCTCAAGTTGTAAGATGGAAAAAGACGTCTATATGTAAGGATGAACCCTCTGTACGTTATGCCGCTTCTTTTGCTGGGTAATTTTCATCTATTATTGGTTAACTCCTATGCTGTTTCAAACCAGCAGCTTTCTAACGTCTTTGTTTTAACCGATACTCACTGTCGTGTGGGTGCACTCTTCTGCATTTCTTTCGAATCCAAAATATCTAGTCGCCAACGTACGTTCTTTTCATCTGTTGGCAAATATGCGGCATTTAGTTGAAAAGTGACTGATACATTATCAAATTTGTAGGCTTTATTCCGCTAAAATTCTTTTTTTGTTTTGGTTTGGTTTGCTATTCCTATAATAGTCTATGGTTTTACGTCGTGGATTTGAACCCTACTGCACACAAAAGCATGAGTTTTAAATGGAGAAGGGTAGAAGGCCGGACCGATTTTGCACTGAATTCCGAACACAGTAAAAACAAGATAGTCTATGGTATTGCTTTATTTACCCGCTCAATGTTTTCACTATGTGGGACATATTCCGCTTAGGTTTTTACTTGTGAATATGTTATTTAAGTGGTCACGGTTGCAGTGAGCCTCTACAAAGTGCACCTGGTGTCAGTTCTCTTTTACTAAAAAAGTGTGTTACGACACCGTATGCTTCTTTGTGAACTTAAGATTAAATTCCTCTCCTCCTTCGTAATCATTCGCTTTCTTATCAGGTACGGGTTTTATGGAGATGTAATCACCGAGAGCGAAAAGTACAGGTGGATGGGCCCTAAGCGATATGATTATGCGGGAACAAAGGTGTTTCTTAGTCACAGGTATGGTTTGTGGACCAAATTTGTTGGTACGATATTTCTTTTGCAGTTGGCTTTATTTGCCATTTTGCTCACTGGCCACTGTCTTAATGAGCATCCTACAGATATTGCTGTCCATAATGAGGTTTTCAATTTGTAATATTGGGAGGCTAGAGTAGATGCGTGATTCTATCTATGTGAAAACACGTGTTCGATGTTGTGCGGTGATCACAAGGCTTTGACGGGTCTGGGCCAAACGGGTCCAAAATAGTCACTGCTCGTGATACTTCATTTTTTCCTCCTCTGCTCAACCAAGGGCATGGACGGCCTCCCGGGTGGAGGATGGAAGTCGACTTTATTAAAAGCAGTGGCGTATCCACTTTAGAAGTTACGGGTTCCGCAGAAACCAGTAGCTTTAGTCCAGACCTTGTATTCGTGTTTAAAAATTCACTTAATATGTATAAACAATATAAAAAGAACCCTGCATGTAAACAGAAAGGGTGGAGGTCCTAAACCCGTAAACTTAAAATTCTGGATCCACCTCTGATTAATGAACTCGTATGCTACTATATTTTAAGCTTAATTCTGTAGATAATTCAATTTTGTATACTTCTTACCGATGTATATTTTACAACTTTATGTTTTCTTTAGATCGTACGAAGCAGAAGTTGCATACGTGGAAGTTGAATCAGAAAAGAAAAACACAGGTGTTGACAAAGCGTCGGGCGGCTGGACAAAGGGATTGTGGTCCCTTCTCAAAAAATCTGAAAGAGTAGCTTGTCGTGCGAACTGCAATATTTGCAAAACGAAAGCAGGCCACACATCGGCAAAATGTCCCAGAATCCGACCAGCAACCATCCCCACTCCTCCGAACGAACCCGCTTACAAACTACCACTTTTTCAGCCTCTGCTCGGCCAACCAAGGGTCCTCGTCCGACAGACCGTCGCAGAAATTCGAAATTATGAAATAATACGAGTGTTTCCGGGTTTGATGTCTCCTTATGAGTTGAATTTCCTCGTTGTTCTTTGTGTTCTTTGCATGATTTTAGATTCGAAATTCGTGAAGCATGACTACGAATTTTGACGTAATTGCCTTTAATTCTATGTTTTTCCATATCCTTCAATTAACATGCGTGAAAACTTATGTTTTTGATGACACTTAATTTTAACCTTAAACCTCAATTGGGTACGGACTTCTCCTTTTTTTGAAGTTATCCTGTGTTTATGCTAAATATTTGAGTGTTTTACTCTTGACTGATGTTATGGAACTGATTTGGCATAATTTTAGGTAATTAAATTATAGTGGAATATCGTGCATGTCTAATTGCCTTGTGATTTTAATTTTAGCTTATATGGTAAATGTTAGAATATTTTTTACTTGTCTTTTTTGGCTAATTACCTATGAATTAGGGGTGTGTACTAAAGTCAAGGCAGATAATTTGTCTACATGTTTTAAATACTTCAACTGGGTCACCTTTATGAAAAGTCCTTTTTTTTTTTTCCTTTTTCGTCTGGAGTGAATTTTGAATGTTCTACTGATTCATTATTGCCTTAATTAGCATATAGTCTGAAAAGGAAAATTGTGAGTAATTGATATATATATTTTTTCTTTTGATTTCACGTAAATATCAATTCTATTCTTTATGGGAAAGACTTCAGTAATTGTAGGGTGGAATATTTCTTTTCCTTTTTCGTCTTGGCTGACTAATTTTTCAACATTATATAAACACCTCTTCATTCTGATCTCTCTATTACTACTACTATTTATAAAGAATTTTCAATTAGCACACAAAGTATTTGCTTTCTCTAAAACTAGGGTGGCGCTTTTCGGAATTCAAAGGACATCAAATCCATTATCCAAGATATTATTATTACTATTACTTTGCAGTCTTGTTGGTACGTCCCTCATCAATGTATTTACGTATTAGAAAGCATGCTTATAGGGTTAGTTTGAAATAATAGCTTGCCGCTTACTTGTTCTGCCTTGTTCGATTGTTTCAATGCGCCAATCCATGTTTGTATTCGTCCCTATTTGCATTGTTTTTCTATTATATTCAACAGGTGTTATAGAAAGGGGTGTTCCGAAGACTCGTCGTAGCTAGTTGTTTTTCTTTCATCTTATGTTTCATATTATTTGGTTTGTATTGTTATTGTAAAGACATTATTATTGTTGTAATAATAAAATTTTGGGGACTGCTTCGGGGGCTGAATCATGCGTGCTCTGTGAGTACTATATGAAAATACGACTTAGGCTTTTACGTGTATTATGTGCTATGTGAATCGCTTAATACTCGAAGCATTTGGACACTTAAATTACCACTTATTAACCTGTCATTGCATGTTAGCAGTCAACACAATTTAGGCATAATAAAATAAAGCTAGGTATGGTAATTTTTTTAGCATGTTAACATTAACTCCTGTGTTTAATGTAACTCTCAACACGAAGTTAACTTGGCACAAATGTTTTTAGCATGTTAACATACACAATTTATGTTATGCTGTTGCATGTTAACACGAATTTAACCACGTTTTGAGCATGTCGACAATTAAATTCCTACATATTAATATTTCTGTTAGCATTTTGAATGTTATTATGAAGCATGTTCATGTATTTTTCAGCATGTTGACATATTAAAATGGAATATAAGTATGTTAATGCATTCCTAACATGTTAACATATTAAGCATATTAAATCAAATCCAAGCGTTTTAGTATGACTAAATGTAGATTTAAAGAATTTTAGCAAGTTAACGTAAAAGTTAATTATGTCGTGCCATAGTTTGGTATGTAAATGCAAGTCTGAGCAGGTTAATACTCCTTTAGCAAGATTAACATAAAACTACTGCACATTAATACAGTTTCAGCATATCAATAAAGGTAGCATGTTAAAGAACACTAGATTTCTGCATATCATGGTACTCTCCAGCATGTTAACTTCCTGAACCGTTAACATAATTTTCAGCATGCTTAGTACTGGAATTTAGGCATTTTCAGCATATTATCGTATTTTCCAGCATGCCAACATGAAGTTCTGCGCGCTAACGAAATTGCCAGCATGTTAAAAATAGGTTTTTAACCATTCTTAACATGTACCTTTAATTTTCTACATTGTCATTAGTTTATAATATGTCTTGCACAATGAAATTTGTATGCACAACATATTTCCCACACTTTGACATTCTCTTTTAACCACTGGACAACACATTGTTTAGATACGCGTCATAGTTATTTTTTCGCCATATTAAATGATTGTTGAACATTCTCTTTTATGCGTTTCGAGTCCTAGACAACATAGTTTTATTTTGTCTAAACCACAAAGTCAAAATAACAAAGTCCAATGCTATTAACTTATTCGGGGCAATAAAGGCACAATATAAAGCTCGACTGATATCGTATTGGAAGGCTTGAAGCATTTATAACTTTCAACAATTAGGATTTAATTTTTTTTCGAACTAACATCAGTTCAAGTTTGAAGATTCTTGTAAACTAAAATGCATTGCATCGGATTTTGGCTGTAACTAAGATTTCATTTTTTTTTTATGTTAGTTGTTATTATTTCTATTTTATAAGTATTTTCTTATTGGTTAAACCAAAAATCGAACCGTTAAGGACCAAAAATCGATAAATCGAAACAGATAAGAAAATATCTTATTGGTTGGTTATTGGTTTTACATATTTAAAAATTGAAAATCGATAAATCGAATAAAAAACATATAAAATCGAACCGAATCGATCGATGCACACCCCTAGATTTGAAGACCATAAATTACTTGTTCAAATTGGATTTGAATAGCCTACTTGCTAATTTGAAGTCAACTTTGGCAACCTTAGAAGCTAAATTTGGTGTCTATAAATAGCCACCATTTGTACATCGCATTGACACATCAAAGTAGTAACAAATGCATTATTAAAATTCTCTAGTTCTCTCATTTCTTTAAGTTTGATATTGATATTGATATTTTGTCTTTATTTTATAACAAAAACATATTTATTTATTTATTTATTTATTTATTTATTTATTTATTTATTTATATGATGATGTCTTTAATATATGCGTCCTCGCGGATCTAATTCTTTTTCATGGGCTAAACAAATGTTTCCTTTTTCGTGATAATGGTAACTAGGGTTGTGCAAAAATCGAACCGACCGATAAACCAAATCGATAAAAATGTTATTGGTTTATTGTTATTGGGTTAGCAATTTTTTAATGATTTTATAAAAAAAATTATTGGGTTATTGGTTTGGTTCGATTTCTTCTTGTTGGGTTATTGGGTAAACCGATAACCCAATAAGAGTATATATATATATATATATATATATGACTTATTAGATATTTCTCTTTAATCTCTACAAGTTAACAAACCCATTATTTCAATTATACAAACTCTTGATTTTTCCTAACAACATTTAATTCAAACTTGAAGATTTTTATAAATTAAAACACATTATGTATGATTATTTTGTTTGCAATTAAGATTCGATTATTTTGAAAAATAAATTAGTAATTGGAAAAATAAATAATTGTTACCTTTTTAAAATTCTTTCCAAAATTAAAAAGGTAATTGATATCAATTTAATGTAATCAATCTATAAAAACATGAGAAATTTATGGGATTGAATTTAGTGTAACGACCTTCCCGGTCGTTTGTAAAATTTTCTCATCTTCCCTATTTTAGCGCTCTCCATAGTTGTATATGTGAATTATGACTCACGGGATAAGTAGTATAAATTCTTGAGGTGTTCGAAAGTTTTTGAGGCATTAGTTGGATTATTAAGTTTTAATAAAGTTAAACCCAATCTTTGATCTAGACGACCTCGAGTTAGTGTCGTAGTATTTTTAATAGGTTCGGAATGTACTATTAGTCAATGTACATATTTAATGTATTTATATGTCATTCCGAATAATTTATTAAAAGTTTTGAATATTTTAAATAATTAATTTAATTAGTGATTTAGGGGGTAAAAACTACAATTTATTACTTATGTGGTCTTTATAAAAACCAATACAATTTATTACTTATGTGGTCTTTATAAAAACCAATTAAGTAATTAGGGTTTACCATATATTATAACAATAGAATCAGAAAGTGGGGGGAGAGAGGTGCATGACGATAACAACCTATTATTCTCTGTCGATCTGCTTCAGGTAATAAGTTTGAAAACTGTAGGTTCGTTTCTTGTGTCGTCTCTTGGTATGTTGAATGAAAAACAAAGAAACAGTTAAAAAATAATAAAAAGTAGCAATTCTTGTTGTTATGGAAACATTAATGTTAGTTAGTATTAAATTATGGACATAATGATTAGGGTAACGATGAGGTTGGAGACTATGTTATGTTTCCAGGGAAACTCAAAGTGGCCAGGCCACTATTTCAGTCAGTTTGCTTTCCAGTGAATTGTCAAGTGAAAAGTTAGCAATTTATTACAGTTAATGGGTTTAGGCGTCAACATTTCACCATTAGCAGTAGTTATAGGTTTTTAGTGATTGAAATCGTTATTGTTATTTTGTCATTAGCGTTGGTAACAGTAGGTGATTACATGACCATATTGTGTATAGGATACTAAAACAGATAAAGAAATTAAGATTTGACTATAATTTCAAGTCTAAATAAATGTAACCATACGGGTGTCTTAGATTTGTATTCTTATGGAGATTATGTTTTGAATAGATATTGATCGTTCGGAGACTTTACGGAAGGGCAAAACCATTGCAAGTTAGCTGCATTGGTTTCTTTGATTGAGGTAGGTTACAATTTAATTGGAGTTTAGAATCAACTTAATTGTGTGTATGCTCCTAAATTGGATATTTGTAGATTGGTATTCGGACATGTTTGAAATTGTTGATGTTTGTTTTTTTGTTGTTTTGTTTTCGCCAGAGTTGTAAGATTTGGTTTTTGGCAAATGCAGGAAGTGCTTTAAAGAAGGATCAGTTTTGAAATGGCAGGTGTTATTGAAGAACCATTTAGGCTTAGTTTTCAGGTAAAGCTTCTATTGGATCTTGCTCTTTGTTACTGTCATTTTCAAATGCATTTCTATGGTTAATTTTTTTGTTCTCAATTGTATCGTTCTCTTATATGTTGCTGCTGGATTTATTAGAAAAATCTGTTGTTCTTATGCTTTAGTTAATTGGGATGTTGAACCCCTTTGTGTGTTACTTCAAATCCTGCCTTGGGTACTTTCTAGGAAACATACTTGCTCATTGATTGAGGCTTTGTTACGCTGAACTTTTAGTGGAAAAGATTTTGAGAGTTCCGTTATCTCATAAGATTGTTTGTTTAAGCATGTTAGGATACACTACTTAAGACATTACGAATTAGACCATTAGGGGGAAATGAAGATTTTCAATGAGAACTAAATTTATGTGGCTCTTTTAGTTTCTACCTGATCTTTATTTACTTACCAAAATTGACAGGCAGATTCGTGGCAATTTGGATCTATCTCATTCGGTAGATTTGAGAATGAAGTTTTATGTTGGGAGAGGAGGTCTTCTTTCACACAGAACAGGTATCTTGAAGAGGTTGAAAAATGCATCAACCCAGGTTCTGTAACTGAGAAAAGGGCATATTTTGAGGAGCTTTTTAGAAGAAGGGTACTTCTAAGCCAGAGTTCATCCGACTGTCAGGATGGGGCTGATTCTCAAGCTAGTAATGATGGATCTAAGAATACAGATTATGAGGGGGACTTTGAGCATGTTAATGAGATTGGCCATTCTTCATGCTTTGTTGAAAATCATGACAGAGCAACCACTTTATCGAAGAATGGAAAGTATCAAGCCGATAATACAGGCTATGGTGGAGATTCTGAGCGAGTGAATGAGGTTGGTGATTCTTCAATGCCGTTGAACTATTACTTAACTTTCTTTTTAGTTATATTTTTCTTCAGTTATTCTTAAATTTATCATCGAATTTTACGGTAACAGATAACTTTCTTTATACAGGTTACTTCGGGTTCAAAAGCTGATGTACTTAATCAACATAAAAGGTATGCTGCTTTACCATGTTGAAAATGTGGGATATTTTGGTAGCCACTGATTCATCTTATTTTTCTCAACCTCGTTTATTATTGAATGATGTAGCACTAAAGAACAACCAATAGCAAGAAAGGTTGTCGCTTCTCGTGCTTCCTGTACAGAGAGAGTTAGTCACAGATTATATCAAAGTGTAAACAGGTATATATCGTGGAGAAATTTTGAGCTTTAACTCCATATTGTGTTCATAAACATATATCTTAGACATATTATTGTTGTACAGGGATAAGGAGAGTGTAAATTCACGTCAACCAGTCGTGAAACAGAATGGATCTAGTTTCCGCTTCAAAACAGAAGAGCGGGCCAGGAAAAGGAAAGAGGCAAGGACCAATTTCTTGTGTCTACTCGATAAGTTCAAACTTCGTATAAAACCTAAAAGAAGTCTTTGATATTGATTTCAGTTCTTTATGAAGCTAGAGGAGAAAGTGCGTGCCAAAGAGGAAGAAACACGTCAGCTCCAAGCGAGAAAACAGGTAATAAACCCGGGGTCTGATTCTTGTGACCAACGGAAATAGGTTCAATTTAATACGGAGAATCATAGGCTACTAATTGTTAAATGTTAGATCTTTAAAAGTCATGGAATTACAGAGTTGCCAAAAAAGGAAAGAGGCAATCCTTTTGAAACGAACTAACAAGGAAATTAAGACAAACAAATAGAAACCGAGGGAGTGTAACATGTCATCGGCAAGAGTTAGATGACAATTACTTTATCAGCAGCTAGAAATACTGACTTTTTGTTTGGTTTACTTTGTGCTATGTGTAGGAAAAGAAAGAAGCAGAGATCAAACAGCTACGGAGAAATCTCAATTTCAAAGCAACTCCCATGCCTGCCTTTTACCGTGAACCTGGACGCCGCTCAGAAAAAAACAAGGATGGACAGAGCTGGGAGGAGGCAGGAGCAAGAGCTGCAGTCAGAGGCAGATGGAGGATGGACCGAAAGAGAGAAATTCTAGATGTTCTGAGGGCAAAACCTGTTATTTTCTGTGTTGAAACTAGGTAACATCAAATCCTCCATGCATTTAGCCTACTGTTCTCACATGAAAAGTAAAGCTTGTTTGTAGATTTGTTTACAAGCTGTTTTTACTGGTTTATGGTAGAAACAATACTCCCATGCCTGCCTTTTATCGTGAACCTGGACGCCGCTCAGAAAAAAACAAGGATGGACAGAGCTGGGAGGAGGCAGGAGCAAGAGTTGCAGTCAGAGGCAGATGGAGGATGGACCGAAAGAGAGAAATTCTAGATGTTCTGAGGGCAAAACCTGTTATTTTCTGTGTTGAAACTAGGTAACATCAAATCCTCCATGCATTTAGCCTACCGTTCTCACATGAAAAGTAAAGCTTGTTTGTAGATTTGTTTACAAGCTGTTTTTACTGGTTTATGGTAGAAGCAATACTCCCATGCCTGCCTTTTATCGTGAACCTGGACGCCGCTCAGAAAAAAACAAGGATGGACAGAGCTGGGAGGAGGCAGGAGCAAGAGCTGCAGTCAGAGGCAGATGGAGGATGGATCGAAAGAGAGAAATTCTAGATGTTCTGAGGGCAAAACCTGTTATTTTCTGTGTTGAAACTAGGTAACATCAAATCCTCCGTGCACTTAGCCTACTGTTCTCACATGAAAAGTAAAGCTTGTTTGTAGATTTGTTTACAAGCTGTTTTTACTGGTTTATGGTAGAAGCAATCACTCCCCTGTCATTTTATGACTCAAGTCCCCTTTCTTGGACAAGAGAATTTTACCTTCCAAAAAATTAAAACCAATAAAAATTGCTTTGAGATTTAGTACTCTCTCAGTCTTCATCCTTATCCTCCTCTGAAGTGATTATTTTTCCCTCTCACTCCGAAGACCTAGTAATATAACTTGCTCTTTTGATTACTTTTTCAGGAGCTAGCAAGTAAAACTAAATCACAAAGCAGGCCTTCGACTGCAGCAGGGCTAAAGCTACTAGTGCAACTGAGAACACTGTTCGTTGTTTAAGGGCAGAAGTTTATAACAGATGTTCCACTAATGGGGGACGACCCGGTTCATACCTACTCCGTAGGTGTCGGGGAGGGGGGGACCACTCCGGGCCTGACCTACGCGCCCTCACCCCAGCTTCGCTGGAGGGGCGTTTCGAACCCCCGACCCTGGCACACCACGGTAAGCAAGCTTACCGCTGAGCCAAGGCCATCCCTCAGATGTTCCACTAATGAACGTCTAAATGTGGCCGATTCACCACAGGTTTCAGAAGTAACTATTCATCCTTCAGTCAGACAGCAGCGTGCCTTCAGCTGCAACAAGCAAAACGTCCAAACAAACCCAATCAAATAGGCGGCTTCACTGAGCTGTGGGACGAGAACGAGGAGCAATTCCAGTGCACTGGAGTTGCTCCTATGAGGAATGTTCTTCGTCGTAATTCTCTCTCTTTGCCTAATTTTCATCCGATGCCTCGCTTGGTTTACATCGAGCGTGGCCGGGGATTGATAAGCATTATTTTCCCCGGCTGTGCTGAGACTTTCCAGACCCAATCGCAGACCTTCCAGGCTGGCCGAGATCCATGGGAAGATAGTGGACAAGGCCGCAGAAGCGATCAGCACCAGAAAGTTCACCGCATTCGCCAAGGTGATGTTGTGGCAATTCCAGCTGGTGCTGCTCAAGATTGAGACCTAGCATCATATCATATGATCTTTTATTTTTTTTGTACATTAGTTGTTCATTAGCTCCATTAGTTTGGTGTTGGTATTGATTATCAATATTTTGCTTCCAGTTTTCAGTTTTTGGTGAGGAATTTGAGTTTCTTCTGATCTGCCTTTTGTTTCTTTATCCTTGTTCTTATGTAGTTAGTTTGGTATTGTATCGTAAATACAACATACCCTCCTTGTGCATGAAAATACAAAGAAAAATTGATTTGTGTATGTATGATATTGTCACAAATATTTAGTGTAATTTTATTTATATTACGCATTTAACTTCAGCAGTACAAGCAAGATGTGTGTTGCGTGCAATGTATGATAAGGGGCCAACTCGCAGAAAATTAACTAGCATTTACGGTATTCTTATCGCGCTGAATACAACTGTTCAATCATTAGTCATATTATTGTGAAGAGTATGCGACATTTAACCGTGATTAAGCGATAAAAGTTTATTTATGCAATATAAATTTCTTGCACTAACCACAGTCATGCTATTTTCACATAAATGACTGTGATTCCAGTTTTTCACTACATTTTCTGTTGCCCTCGTCATTTTTTTTTTCTTTTTTGGAAATAGAAAACAGGTTAGTGTTTTTGGTTGTGGCCCTTGTGGCCCATGAAAGTTTAGGTGTCGGCTACGACTACAATGGATCATTTCATATAAAAATGCAGTATAGTAATTCTGTACTATAAAAAAGAGACTGTAAGTGAGAAGTCTCAATCTGTGTTGATGATGGCTAGGTGAGGAAGACATCATTTAAAATCATCTTGATTTAATATCCTTTATCTTTAATTTGTCTGTGTTCAAGTACAAGGAGTATAATAAAAGTTATGATAATGTGAAATCAATAATGATATAATTGTATAATGTAGTGTGCTTATGCAAGTGTGGCCCTAACTATTATAATATTAGGCCAATAATTGTACAATTGTATAATATTATGCTAGTAAATTTAACTATATGTCAATTTAGCTTTTGAAGTATGTCTGTCAACTGTTATAAGATCTGTATTGTGTCTGAACTTAATGACCTCTTCAGCATTTTCAGAAGAAATTGAAGAAGTGACATCAGATGCAACAGTAGCAACAATGGTTTTTTTATCGGTCATAAACAGCAACAACAACAACATACTCAATATAATTCCACAACGTGGGGTCCGGTGAGGATACAAAGGCTGTTTCCGATAGACCCTCGGCTCAAGAGAAAAAAGTCCAAAACAATCCAAAAAATGAAGTAACAGAAGTATAAGAAATAGCAAACAGTAACATGTAACGGCGACAGCATAATATGATAGTCAATACAAGACAACAAATAATAACATAAATCAAAGGACCAGAAACTACATGAGCAATACTACAAGTGAACGTAATTTCTTAAAATATCTTGATCACTCTACTGGGCGTAATTTCTTTTGATCTATGTGAATGCTCAGAATAATATTCATACAACTGCTAGAGATGCACTTTTCCCTCATCCATTGTATAAAGTTACTGGTTCAATTCTCAAATTCTTTTCATTGTATTAGAGCTGAATTTTGTTAAGTGTATTTTCACATCATCTCGTAAAATGCGATATCAATCTTCTATCTCTCAACACGTTATGGCGGATGTTAGATGATGTATCTTTTCCTTATTAGATGCGCTGGGATTTCCTGAGTGGTTTATAATGTCCTTGGATACTCCACAGTGGTTGCTGAAATCTTTTTTATTACCGGTCCTTCGAGTATATTCAAATGGTGAGGTGGTATGTTCAATATATGTAGTCGAAATTAAGAGAAAAAACAAGAACTCGTGAATTCAGAAGCTTTGTTTGATAACGTTTATTTACTGTACATCATTTAGGTACGTTGATATGCCTAAATGGATTCAAGGACAACATTAACTCCATCCTTGGGAGTTAAAATGAAAATATCAGATGGATAATGCACATAATTAGGTGACAGAGTGAACTTATAACGCTGCAAAATCATCGACAAGGCGATCTTTGATTCAGTGGTTGTGAAATTCAGACCAATACAAGTACGAGGCCCCAATCCGAAGGGGAAAAATGCTGCTGCATTGTTGTTAGTTGCTTTAGCTACCCCTTCTGCAAATCTCTCTGGTTTGAAAGCGTTAACATCTTCGCCCCATATTTGAGGATCATGGTGCAGTGCTAGAATTGGCATGAAAATTGTCATGTTAGCCGGAAGAGTCATGCTTCCTAGTCTAACTTCTCTTGCAGATTTCCTCGACACTGTAATAGCTGGAGGATACAATCTCATACATTCATTAAGTATCATGTTCATCTGCAAGAAACCAAAATGTAAACGGTTGGGATATAATTAAGTAAATAGAAGTGTGATCTGTCTAACAATTTAAAACTTTTAGATGTGATGGTCATACGATTCAATACAGTATCAGAGCAGACAGAGGTCTTGTGTTCAAGTCTCACATGAAGGGGTGTGTCAAAGATATAGTTTTGCAAAGAAAAACGCATTCTCTCTAACAGCGGAACCACAATTCAATACTAAGAGTGTTTCTTACTGTTCTTAGTCGTGCGATTGCATCAGAAGTTGGGTTTTCGAGGCCGCAGAATGCAAATACTTCCTTTCTGGCTTTTTCTTGCCATTCTGGATGAAGTGCTAAGAGAAGGACAGACCAGCTAAGTAAAGTTGTAGTTGTAAGATGTCCAGCACCATACAATTGTTTGACCTCGTCGACCATTTGATCTATTGTGATCCTCTTGCTCGTATCTGATTCGTGCAAAAGCTTCATAAGCTGCCCCAAGTAATCAGCCCCAAACATTCCATCTTTAATCTTTTCTCTTTTCCTTACTAGCTCAAGAATGGAGCTCGTGATCCCTCTTTCAAGTTTCTCTGCTTCAATTTCATCATCTGTTCTTATTAGCATACTGCGAAATTGATGAAACCAATTATCAAGAATGAGGGGAAACATCCTGAAGAAATTCCATCAAATAAATATATAAGCTCGTGTTTCCAAGTACGCGGATTACCTGATTCCAGGAAATCTGACAGTGTAAACATTCTTTACAGTAATTGCAGTCAATTTTGCCACCATCTCGAAAATATGTTTGCCTTCCATGTAGCTGCTTCCAAAAGCCGTCCTGGAGATTACTTCAGTTGTTAACAGTCCAAAATCCTTGAACACGTCGACCTCTTTCCCTTCGTGTTCTTTCCATCTTTCTAGCATTGTTTGGACACTTTCACTTATTTCTGGCACCATACGCTGTGCATAATTTCATCCATTCATACAACGATCAATACTTCACTAGCGTTTAAAAGATGAGATAGTGATATTTGTAAAGCTCTAAGTCTTACTTTCAAGCTTTCTGCATGGAAAGTATGGTTTGCCACTTTTCTTACTTTTGCCCATTTTTCACCTTCATTTGTTATAAGTGCTTCCCCTAGTAGTTTTTTGGCATAGCCTTCCATGTCCATTTTCGGATAAGTGTCTTCCTTGTTAGCCAATATTTCTTTGATCAGCTCTGGTTCAGTGACAAATAAGTAAGGCTTTGAGCCATGCCAAGTGAGAAAATTCCTCTCTGTGTCAACAGACAAACCAATACTGACGGTGCAGTTACACAATCAGGTCGCTTATAAGCTAATTACAAACAATTACCCAGTTAAGGAGAGTCAAAATATGTAAAAGTAAACACTCATAATTTTGACATGATAGATACAGCGTAATTCTTCGGCAAAGGGGAGTCAAACCTCCTTTTGCCCCTCCAGCTCCATCCCTAATTACAAATAACTTGATAAAAACAATAGCTTCCTTGCTGTCACATAGTATAAGAAGCGTTTACACAGTCCGTATATATAACTTAAATCCATAAATGATTGTCCGCGTCAAATCTGACCTATGTTTTCTTACCATACATCCTTGTCCATGCGTAAACATGAGGCTGAATTCTTGGGAAAATGTCATGAGAAATATCCACCATAGGTTTATCCATAGTTTGACTTCTCATTAGTGATATATCTTTGGTATTCCCATGGGGAAAGCTATAAGGAGGGCCTTTAATTCCCTGAGAGCAAATTCTATTTTGCATTTGAAGTGGCATCCACCATACTGAATAAAGAAATTTTACGAGTGTTCGTAGGAGAAACAAGCAGAATGTAGTGAAAAACAAGACTATGACAAGTTTCCATTTATCCATCTTTAGTTAATTAGTGTTATGATCTGAGAAATGAGTGAAATATATTAAACTCTTGAGATTATACTAAAGCAAGATTTTTGACAATGATGTGTGAAGGGAATCATTATGATGGACATAAAGACAGATGATACAATGTAGATATCAGTTTTGTCATTATCATAGAGATTTTTAGATTTATTGGTTTTTAAAGTGTTAGGTTTGCCAAAGATGACATCTTGATTAAATTTTAATTATATATGTGGCCTCTTTTTAAATTAAAATTTAATTAAATATCATATAATTGTGCCGTCAATGGAGGGGCAATCTTAAGCCTGAAAATAACGATAGGGGAAAATTTAATCCAATTTGAACCATTTCTAATATGTTCAAGTATATTTTTGAACCTTTTCCGTTTAGGAAAAAGTAAAACTTTGTTTTTCAGGAACCCTCTGTGTTGAAGTTTCAAAGTTAGAGCGCGAAACTAACATTGTTTAGGATTTGGTATTTCCTTCATCCTGATCTCTTAAATACAAGTAATTGATAAGCTAACTTTACTACCGCAAATGCAGCTATATATATCACCATTAGCGGTTCAACATGATCCGAAAATATGGTGGAGAAGACATTCATGTTTTCAAACCAGAAAGATTTGCGTGCTGAAGGGGCTGTCGAAGATACAAAGAACAATCCAGTAGCATTCTGGCCGTTTTGCTATGAACCTAGAACTTGTTTAGGCTTGAACTTTGCGATGATTGAAGGAAAAATTACTCTGTCGATGGTTCTACAACGCTACATGTTCACAATTTCACCAGCACATGTTCGCTCTCCTGTTCTGCTTTTTATGCATAGTCCACAGCATGGAGTTGGAGTCATTAGATTTAGGGGTCTCTTGTTGTATATAAAGATGAACAAGGATTCATTATTGGTTTAATCTGAAGCATAGTTATACTTATAATTGTCCAAGCAAATAAAACTATGTGTTTATTTGACAGGTGCAGCTATATGAAATATATGTACACATCTCAAACCTTCTTTCCCTTTCTCGAATTGGTGCATAAATCGCAAAAGGAGGAAGTAGTAGTTATAGTACTAACAACACCAAGTATAATAATTAACAGCAAGGAATAGAACAAAAAATGCAACTCTATAGTCTATAAAACACAAAAAGATTTGCAATCATAGATCAACATAGCACTGCAATTGGCAAAGGACATCATGCATCCGGAACCAAAAAGAAAGGTTCGTATGTACTAACCAAAAACTAGACAATTTACCGTGATGGTAACATATTGGTTACCTATAAGTTTGGATTCGAATTTTGAATTGAACATACTAATTTGACTTCCAAAATCCAAACTATATGGCTAGGCAGACTGTACTTAATCTTTAAGTCATTTTATTATCTCTTGGACTATTAAGTTACTTGCTAAAATAATTTTTTTCCGCAGAATTTTGGGTTCAAGCCCCTCAGCATGTTCAAGACAATTCTGAAAGTTCTTATCCTAACTAAAAGAAAAAGTTGTGCCACTTTGAAATCGTTTAGTCATGATCTTGAAAATATTTGGCAAGATATTAATCGGAGATTAAGAAATTTTTCGTCATTTCTCAAAGCCTTTGACTAACAACAACTAGTGTTGTAAGCTTTGTAAAACTTTGAATTCATGTGAAGTGGTTTATAGTGACTCTATATTGGCAGTTTTTACATTGGAGAACTGAACTAGTTTTGAAGGCAAAAAGATGTTAGAATTGTGCAATTAAGTTGTATGATTGGGAATATCAATAGTCAACTAACTAAACATGGAAGAATTACTCATCATATATCACATCATACAATGTTTAGAGTTTAATTCCCAGAATTGCAATAGTCATTTCACGTGCCTCTTAGAATTTCCAATAACTGTTGAAGAGTGATGAATGCTCTCCTGCTGCAACTAGTTGTATATAGTACTTAGAAAAGCTGTACATACAAAGAGGAAATCACCTCTCTGTACTTATATATTGTCTGTTGGGAGCCATGAATAATAACAATGTAATAAATGCGGAGAATAGACTGAAATACCATAAGGTTCAAAATCTGAAATACTAATAAAGACTATCAACTGCAATAATAATTTACAAAACTGAAACTGTCTGAAAGTCTAGTCTGAAAAGCCTCTAACTGAACTATCTAAATATGGAGTTGATGGGACAAGCCCCCAACTAACTTTGAATACTAAAATACTGAAGCTACCTAAAATACTGAAATAACTACATATCCTCGATAGTTGAGGACTCATTACTGAATCTAAACTGTTGGCTAAATCTGAATCTGTTTATGCGCGGTCAGGAACTTGAGCGTTCGAACCTATGATATGAGACATCATAGCGCAAAGAAAGAGTATGCGTTAGTACGTGGAATGTACTGGTATGCTAGATGAGGTAAGGTTGAATGCAAGGGTTCATATGCATGAACAATAACTGACGGAATGATATAGAACAACTGAGTATGAGAATACATAGATAACTGAAACTACTGTAAATACTGAGTATGCAATACTGTGCATATACGTGTATACTGTAACAAAGCTTTTATTGAAGCCGAGTCCTGAGTTCTGATAACTGAGTAACTGATATCTGAGATTAATGATAATTGAGTTACTAAAATTGATTGACTGTATCTGACATTTCTGATTCTGTAGAATTAAACGGAGTTCTATACTGAGACTGAAACTGAAACTGAAACTGTGGGAGGTAGTCATCTAACCAACATGCCCCAAATAAGATAACTGGGGTCCAACCTATAACCCCAGTTGGAAGGGTGTCAGTACCGTGCCATGGGTAAAAACAACTGAAGAGTTACCCTCATCTGGCAGGTACTCTAATGAGAACTGTGGAACCCTCAATTGACAAGATAAAACACCTTATCAACCCTTAACTGGTAGGTTGATGTCTCAACTTATGCTGGCTACGTAGTTCTGGAACACAAGGACTGCTTCTAAGGTCACACCCTCTACTGACAGGTGAGCCCCCATCCTTGGGTTCACTCGGTGCTGAATCCTACTCCCAACTGAATAGACACTAAATTGATTATACTGAGCTGAACTAAACTGATTCTGAGTTTCACTGAATTCTATAACTAACTGAGTTTACTGGTTCTGTAACTGACTGATTTTACTGATCATGACACTACTAAGACTATCTGGTAACTACTGTAGCTCTAGGTAAACAACTAGATTTTCTGGTATTAGATACCCCCAGGACTCAATAGCATGAAAGTAAAGAATAACATGATCTTGAGAAACATAACAATGTACACTTGTCCATAATTCATTCATAGAGACATTCTATCAAACACATGTAGAGCATAAGCTTGTACATATACTAGCATGTCATGATTTCACCATTTAATTCATATGGACATTCTATCAACCACTTGGGGAGCACAACTTAATGCACATAATCATGGATATTATATAAACATTGCAACTACGATGCCCAACCTTGCAAATTCAAGGATTCTAACATAGAAATTACGTAATTCAATATATATGTTATTTTAATTTCATGGAAACCACAATTAATCATGGATTGAAACTCAATTAATGTCTTGAACATGAATACAATCCAATTTCAAGCATGTAATTCATAAATCAACAATCTCGTGATTTTAAAAATAGATTCTTAGACTTTATGGGTGAAAGGAACCCATAGATGAACACCTAACATACCTGGGTATATTAATTCTTGAAGGTTCTTGGTGGAATTCTTGAGTTTGGTCTTGATTTCTTGAGAGATAGGGTTTGCTAATTGAGAGAGAATGATTTCTTTCTTGAGATAACTGAGCAAATAATGAGATATTTGGCCATTTTAGGGCTTTAATCCCGTGTTTAGGTTGACTGGAATGAGGGAAAATACCTAAAAGCCCTTGGAATTTAAAACTCAGAATTAACTGAAAATTTCTGATTTGGCGTGCTGACGCGACGTGGATTTATTGCACCGTGTCACTGGAAATTGGCAATTGGGAACTGGGAGCTTGGTGCGACGCAATCCGATCGCGAAGTTTCACTGTATGTGAATTTACCTCTTGGCACGACGCGCCATGATCACAGAGTCACACTGAAAAGTGACAATTGGAAAAATAATTGGTGGCGCGATACGATCGGATCGCGATGGCTCACTGGGTTTTGACAATTGCCATTTGAACCTTTAAAGCGATGTGGTGATGTTCCAGGTGGCACACTGTTTTACAAAATAAACTATAACTCTTCACCCCGGTATCAGATTTGGAAAAATTTTATATCGTTGGAAAGCTGACTGAATTTCCTACGCAATGGCAGGCTCTAAACTGAAAATTATTTATTATTTAGAAAAATTTATATAGAATAACTCATTTACTGGGAGTTAAAATGAGCTAAGGAAACACGGAGTATTACAATATCTCCCCCTTGAGAATATTCATCCTCGAATGAAACTGATTAAGCTGAGAAGTACTGATAGATTGAGTTTACACACTGAACATGCATATCTTATTTATGGAATACATGATTGAGGCTACTAGTAAGCTGAGTTTTCATATTGAACATATATATCTGATGCATGAGTACAGGACTGAAACTACTTATAAACTGAATTTTGATACTAACATGCATATCTAATGCATGAGCACATGTATGAACTGATCTATGAATATATGACTGAATATGCAACGATAAGGAATACCAAGATTATAACTGTAACTGAACATAAAATTGAGCAAAGATAAGGAAAACTGTTACCTTGAGTTGAATCTTAATTTGCGGAGAAGAGGTGCGGATACTTGGTTTGCATATCTACTTCTACTTCCCAAGTAGCTCTCTCAATGGACTGATTTCGCCAAAGTACTTTGACTAAGAAAACCTCTTTATTCCCCAGTCTACAATTTTGATGATCGAGAATTTGGACAGGGACCTCTTTGTAAGAGAGATTATTCTGAATATTACATCCTCTAAAGGAACTACGACTGCTGGGTCACTAATGCATTTCTTTATCAAGGAGGTGTGGAATACTGGATACACTAAAGCTATATCTAAAGGCAACTCAAACTCGTAAGCTACCTTTTTAAAATGGCTGAGAATTCTGTAAGGATGGATATATCGGGGAATGAGCTTTCCTTTCTTGTCAAACCTTTTTACCCCTTCATGGGAGAGATTTTCAAGTACACAAAATCATCGATCTCAAACTTGAGATCTTTTCTCCTCACATTTGCATATAATTTCTGTCGGCTTTGGGTTACCTTAAGCCTTTTTCTAATCAACTGAACCTTTTGTAAGGCATCCCTACAACTGTTGCCTCACCTACTTTGAACCAACCAATTGAAGATTACATCTTCTACTGTAGAGAGCCTCAAATAGAGCCATCTGAATACTAGAATGATAGCTGTTATTGTATGCGAATTAAATCAAAGGCAAGTGGTCATCCTAACTACCCTTAAAATCGACCACACTTGCTATTAGCATATCTTCTAGAGCCTAAATGGTCATTTCTGCTTGACCATCTGTCTGAGGGTGGAAGACTGTACTGAGATGAACTTGGGTATCAAGACCCTTTGGGAATGCTTTTCAAAAGTGAGAGGTAAACTGGGTACCTCTATCTGAGAGGATAGTTACTAGGACTCCGTATAACCTGACCAACTTTCTAATATAGAGTTTGGCGTAGTCCTCGACTAAATAGGAAGTATGAACTGGCAATAAGTGAGCTGATTTGATCATACTATCTACAATAACCCAAATAGAATCATGCTGACGACGAGTATGAGGAAATCCCATCACAAAGTCCATGTTCACTTCTTTCCATTTCCATATGGGAATACCAAACTCTTGCATTGACCCACTAGGTCTCTGATGCTCAATCTTAACCTGTTGACATGTTGAGCACTTAGCTATAAATTTTGCAATATCCCTCTTCATCCCACTCCACCAATAGATCTCCCGCAAATTGCGGTACATCTTAGTGGTCCTTGGATGAATCGAGTAATGCACACCATACACTTCTGCAAGAATTTGTTGCCTCAGGTTATCTAGGCCTGGAACACATAGCCGACCCCGGCAACACAACACGTCATCTCCTCCTTAGGAGAAAACCTCTACCTTCTGATCTCTGACTGACTCTTTCAACTTAATGAGGCTAGGATATCTATCCTAGTTTTTCGTCACTTCAAAAACTAGAGATAATTCTGAACTATTCTGCACCCACAGACTACCCTCTGCTGAATCGACTAAGCGGACACCTAGTTAGGTAAACTAATGAACTTCTCAAACTAACTTCATCTTATCACTCTCAACGTGGGCAATACTATCCATAGACAACCTACTGAGAGCATCACCCACTATATTGGCTTTGGTCAGATGATACAAAACACTCATGTTATAATTTTTTAACAACTCTAACCACATTCTCTGATGCAAATTCAACTCTTTCTGAGAAAAAACATACTGCAAGCTTTTGTGGTCTATGAACACATCAACATGCACCCCATATAAATAGTGTCTCCAAATCTGTAAGGCAAACACTACAACTGCTAATTCAAGATAAGAAGTAGGGTAATTCTTCTCATGAGGCTTGAGCTGTCTAGAGGCATAGGCTATGAACTTACCTCTCTGTATGAGGACACAACCTAAACCTACTCTGGATGCATCAAAGTACACAACAAACCTATCTGAACTATCTGGTAGAGTCAAAACTAAGGCTGAGGTGAGTCGAGTCTTTAGCTCCTGAAAACTTTTCTCGCAAAAATTTGACCACTAAAACTTTACTTTCTTCTGCGTTAATCTGGACATGGGGGATGCAATAGAAGAAAACCCTTCAACAAACCGACGGTAATAGCCAGCTAAATCCAAGAAACTCCTAATATCTGACGGAGAAATCAGTCTAGGACAATTTATCATTGCCTCGATTTATTGAAGATCAAGTCTAATGCCATCACCGAAAACAATATGACCAAGAAATGCTACTGACCTTAGCCAAAATTTGCACTTACTAAATGTGACAAACAACTGATGGGATTTGAGAGTCTGAAGTACAATTCTAAGGTGATCTGTGTGATCATTCTTGCTATGAGAATAAACAAGAATGTCATCGATGAAGACTATAATGAACATGTCCAAGTACTACTTGAACACGCGATTCATTAAGTCCATGAAAGCTGCTCGGGCATTTGTAATACCAAAGGACATGACTAGAAATTCGAAGTGACCATACCGAGTTTGGAAAGCTATTTTCGAAATGTCACATTCTCTGACTCTGAGCTGATGATAGCCTGATCTGAGGTCTATCTTATAAAAGTAACTGGCACCCTGAAGTTGGTCAAATAAGTCATCGATTCTAGGAAGTGGGTATTTATTCTTGACTTTGAATTTGTTCAACTGGCGGTAATCTATACACATTCTAAGAGAACCATCTTTCTTACGCATGAATACGACTGGTGCGCCCCACGGGGAAACACTAAGTCTGATGAACCCCTTGTATAATAGGTCTTTTAACTATTTTTTTAACTCTTTTTGTTTTGCTAGAGCCATTCTGTATGACAAAATAGATATAGGCTGAGTGTCTGGAAGAAGGTCTATTCCAAGTCAATTTTCCTTTCAGGAGGAACTCCAGAAAGATCTTCGAGAAACACATCTGAGAATTCATATACTACTGGATCTGATTCAAGACTAGGAATTGCTGAACTAGAGTCTTTAACTCGCACAAGATGATAGACGCATCCCGTGAATATCATTTTCCTCGCTCTAAGGTATGAAATCAAATAACTCTTAAGTGCTGTAGTGCTACCTCTCTATTCAAGGTCTGGTTCATTTGGAAACTTAAAATGAGAAATTTTATTTTTACAATCAACGGAGGCATAACATTAATGGAGCCAATCTATGTCGAGAATGACATCAAAATTCTCTATCTCTAGCTCTACAATGTCCGTTAGAGTAACTTTCAGAGATATCATAATAGAACAGTTTCTGTATACTCGTCAGGCTATGATAGATTTACCCACTGAGGTAGAAACTGAGAAAGGCTCTGCTAGGATTTCTGGACGGACTCAAGTTAACAGCTATATAAGGAGTTACGAAAGATAAAGAAGCTCCTCGATCTAGCAGGGCGTAAATATGTAAATGGAGGATCTGTAACCTACCAATGACCATATCAAGAGAATTTTACTAATCTTGTATGGACTAAAGTACATAAAGACTGTTTGGGCGTTGCCTACTGGTGGCATTGAAAGCGACACCCTGCTGATTTTGGCAATCAGATTGAGATGAAGGACGATTATACTGACCTTGAGAACCTGACTAAGGACAATCTCTAATTCTATGGCCTGACTTACCATACTCGAAACAAACATCACTACCAGCCCTGCAGACACCCTGCACCCTGATAGTTTCTGCCACATTTCTGACAAAGAGGATTTGTTCGAGCACTGTTGACACTACCCTGAGATTTAGAGCCCGATTCCCTATTTTTGTTACCATTTCTGAACTTAGAGACTGGAGCACTGACAGATGACGGAGTTGAAACTGATTTTTTTTGGCAAAACTGAGAACAGTTACCGCCCTCTGACTTAGGCTGATTGAAATTAAAGCTACCTATCCTAGATCTTTTATTTTCCCTCTTTCTCTTCTTATTGTTAGCCTCTTCTATCTTTTGAGCATGGACTATGGCCTGGATATGTCCATCTATTTAATTAAAATTACAGTTCTGCACTCCTTAACACACTTCTGACACCCTTGATATGAAATTACGTAGTCCGAACCTACTATCTGCTACTACATGGGAAGCATATCTGTCTAACTGAGTAAACTTGAGGGAGTACTCTTTCACACTTATATTACCTTTCCTGAGATTGATGAACTCTAACACCTTGACTTCTCTCACTCTAAGGGAAAGAATTTATCTAAAAAAGTAGTAGCAAACTCCTCCCACTCTATGGGCTTTGCATCTGTGCCCAGTCTATCTTCTACTGTTTAAACCAAGTATGAGCCACATCTTGTAGCTGATAGGCATCTAACTCAGCACTCTCACTGGAATTCACTACCATAATATCTATGATTTTCTGTATCTAATCGAAGAACTCATGTGGATCCTCTTTTGACTTAGATCCGGAGAATAGGGGGGATTCATTCAGGTGAAGTCCCGAATCCTGGCTACGGTAGTATTAGCCACTGGGTTGGCCTAAACAACAGTTGTCCATTCATTCTGAGCTGCTACAGAATTGGATGGAGTAGTAAACATAGCTCTGAATTTTGCATATTATACATGCTCGTCCAGGGAATCTGCCTGAACGGTCTGAGGTGCTGACTGGTTTCTGTTATTCTTTCATTGGTGTTTTTGGGAGGCATGTTCTATAAATGAAGGTAATAAAGGATTAGACAGAGATTTTAACTTGAGCTCATGCTCACTCGCATGACATAAATACTGAAAGAAGGGCAACTTTTCCTAAAACATCCTATAGCCTTTTGCCCATAGGTTTGGTGCACTACACACACATGCACAAGATCTACTAAATGCGGCTTTCAGAATCCCTAGGACTCTGTTGAAACTTATGCTCTGATACCAAGTTTGTAATGCTCCGTGTCTGTACCCCAAATGCTACACGGTGCTTACGACCCCAAAGGACCACAAACTAACCCATGACTGATATCTATTGTGAGCACTGAATAGTAAATATGTAATAAATACGGAGAATAGGCTGAAATGCCATAAGGTTCAAAATCTGAAATACTAATAAAGAATATCAACTATAATAATAATCTGCAAAACTGAATATTGTTTGAAACTCTAGTCTGAAAAGCTCTAACTAAATTGTCTAAATATAGAGTTGATGGGATAAGCCCCCAACTAACTACAAATACTGAAGCTACTAAAAATACTAAAATAATTGTATATCCTCGATAGATGAGCTCTCACTACTGAATCTGACACTGCTAGCTGAATCTGAATTTGTCTATCGCGGTCAGGAACCTAAGCGTCCGAACCTATGATATGAGTCAACATAGCACAAAGAAAGAGTATGTGTCAGTACCTAGAATGTACTGGTTTGCTAGCTGAGGTAAGGCTGAATGTAAGGGTTCATATGCATGAATATTAACTGAAGAAATTATATAGAATAACTGAGTATGAGAGTACATGGATAACTGAAACTACTATAAATACTGAGTATGCAATACTGTGCATATACATGTTTATTATAACTGAGCTTTTACTAAAACTGAGTCCTAATTTATGATAACTGACTAACTGATATCTGAGATTACTGATAACTGAGTTACTGAAATTGATTGACTATATCTGACATTTCTGATTCAGTAGAACTGAACGGAGTTCTATACTGAGACTGATACTGAAACTATAGGAGGTAGTCATCTAACCAACATGCCCCAAATAAGATAACTGGGGTCCAACCTATAACCCAGTTGGAAGGGTGTCAGTACCGTGCCATGGGTAAAAATAATTGAAGAGTTACCCTTATCTGGAAGGTACTCTACTGAGAATGGTGGAACCCTCAATTGATAAGATAAAACACCTCATCAACTTTTAACTGGCAGGTTGATGTCTCAACCTACGCTGGTTACGCAGTTCTGGAATGCAAGAACTGCTTCTAAGGTCACACCCTCTACTGACAGATGAGCCCCCATCCTTGGGTTCACTCAGTGATGAATCCTACTCCTAACTGAATAGACACTAAAATGATTATACTCAGCTGAACTAGATTGATACTAAGTTTTACTGAGTTCTGTAACTGACTGAGTTTACTGATCATAACACTACTGAGACTATTCGGTAACTACTGTAGCTCTAGGTAAACAACTAGATTTTTGAGTATTAGATACCCCCAAGACTCAATAGCATGAAAGTAAAATATAGCATGATCTTGACAAACATAACAATGTACACTTGTCCCTAATTCATTCATAAAGACATTCTATCAAACACACGTAGAGCATAAGCTTGTATATATACTAGCATGTCATGATTTCACCATTTAATTCACATGGACTTTCTATCAAGAATTATAACATGGAAATTATGCAATTCAATATACATGCAATTTCAATTTCATGGAAACCACAATTAATCATGGATTGAAACTCAGTTAATGTCATGAACATGAAAACAATCCAATTTCAAGCATGTAATTCATAAATCAACAATCTCGTGGTTTTAAAAATCAATTCTTAGACTCTATGGGTAAAAGGGACCCATAGATGAACACCTAACATAACTGGGTATATTAATTCTTGAAGGTTCCTGGAGGAATTCTTGAGTTTGGTCTTGATTTCTTGAGAGCTAGGATTTGCTAATAGAGAGAGAATGATTTCTTTCTTGAGATAAGTGAGCAAATAATGAGATATTTGGCTATTTAGGGGTTTAATCTCGTGTTTAGGCTGATTGGAGTAAGGGAAAAAGACCTAAAAGCCCTTGGAATTTAAAACTCAGAATTAACTAAAAATTCTTAATTTGGCATGTTGGCGTGGCGTGACTCTATCGCGCCGTGTCACTGGAAATTGACAATTAGGAACTGGAGCTTGGCGTAATGCGGTACGATTGCGGAGTTTCACTGTATGCAAATTTACCCCTTGGTGCGACACGCCATGATCGTGGAGTCACACTGGAAAGTGACAATTGAGGAAATGACTGGTGGCGTGACGCGGTGGGATCGCAATGTCTCACTGGATTTTGAAAATTTCCATTTGGAATCTTAGCGCAACGCGGTGATGTGCCAGGTGGTACACTGCTTTACAAAATATGCTATAACTTTTCACCCGGGTATCGGATTTGGGCAAATTTTATATCGTTGGAAAGATGACTGAATTTTCTACACAACGGAAGTCTCTAAACTGAAAATTACTGAGTATTTAGAAAAATTTATATAGAATAACTCATGTACTGAGAATTAAAATGAGCTAAGGAAATACGGGGTATTACACCTATATATGTTGTAATTATCGAAATTGAGATATTATGTGATATGTGTGACCGTGTAGGGCCCTATGTGATATTGATAGCCTTGAATACATGTGACTAATTATATTATGTAGTTAAAATGCTTAATGTGGCACCATTGGTGTATTGCGATTATATTCATACTTTATTGGCATATGAGACATGAAAAATTATGGATGAAATGAAAATAATGAGTAGATATTGGCTCATATGGTTATGGAAATATATCATTGTGGTTGGTTGTTGAAATATACCACGTGGTTGGTTGTGAAAATACTCATTGTGATTGATTGTGAGCATTACATCCTTATACCATACTCATTCACAGAATATTGGTACCACCATGGAAACACCTTTTTAAAACCCTCTCCAAGGGATGTGCTGGGGAGGAGGTATTGCAACACCTTATAAAATCTTTTTCGAGGGATGTGCCGTAAAGGAGATACGAGATATGTGGATTGTATATGGGTTGACGAACCCTATGGGTCATGCATTGGGAGGCTTGCCTCCATAGGTGTATACGAGGATCGTGCAATGATCCCGGAGATTGTCGGATAACCTCGTGCATCCTCCTCCTCCTCCTCCTCCTCCTTATCATAATCATCATCATAAACGTTGCACTTATTTTATTATGTTAATATTATATTATTGTCATATTGACTTGTCATCTATGTAAATTTCTTATGTTCATTTACTTATATTTCAACGATCTTGTATATGCATGTTCCCCCTTGTTCTACTTATACGTAATGTAATGCATACTTGTGTTCTATCTTGGTGCGATGTTGCAATATATGTGATATATTAGAGCTATTAGTACAAACGATATGGGATAGCTTTGTGGAATATTTTTTGATTACAGGTGATGTGCCCTTGGTCTATATTTTGTATGCTTTATTTACTACTTTGCTTTGTCGGACTATGGTACCTACTGAGTACAAGTGGACCGTACTTATGTCTACTGCGCCCTTTCGGTGCAGGTCCTAGATCGAGTACACCTCAGCCTGCTTAACTCGAGCGATTGTTGGAGTTTCTAAGATAGCTATTGGACATTTATACGTTCGGAGTTCACCTCTATCTTTTTATAGTAGTTATGTCTTTATTAGTATTTGGTGACAAATATTATTTCTTTGTGGTTACTTTTCTGATGTATTTGACTCCTGGGTTGTATTAGTTGTTCTTACACTATTGACATTTGGTTTTGGACATGATTGGTAGTTTGGATAAATTCTTTCTGCATTGTTATAATTACTTGTATGATTCGACTTCGTCTAGAAGCCTTACCTCGGGGTATTTTTATCTTTATCTCTTTTTGTATCGGTTTAGATGATAAGCTTACTTGTCAAAGTACGCCACGACAAGTTCCATCATGACCCTTATATTTGGGTCATGATAAATTTTGAATTACTTTCTCCTAGTATAAAATGGATATATCTATCGCTGGAGTAGTGGTACCTCAAACACCAGTAAAGCTAAGCTTTTAATTGTAGCACTTGTTAGGCCTTAATATGCCTAGTCGACATGAAGCCATGGGCATGATTTCAAGAGTCACTGTAGTTACTACGGCCAGGCAAGGGATTAAGGTAGTTTACTTGCTGGCTGATAAGTCAGGTAGCAAAGCCTTACACTATTGAACATGTTTAAAGTTGTATTTAATATCACTACTAGCTATATATTTCATCAGTAGAAACCCATCAAATCACGATAAGTTGTGGAAGTAGATTATATGAATTGAAGGATTGTTGCGAACTATAATTGCTAAACGCTTGATAAAGTCAGACAATATCTTATAGCACCTTTAACAGAAAGTATCTGCTTCTCGATAAGAACTTTCTTTAATTTGGATTTTTCTTGTCTTCTTGAAGAATCAAAAGGAACGCAAAAACAACCACTACTAGAGATTCATATATTTCCAACTGAAAGTTTCGACTGAAAAATCAGTCGCTGATTTCCGACTATTTCAATCAAAAATTTTAATTTTTTATAAAATATTTCTCCGATACTATTTGTGACAACAACAGTCAGAAAATTTAGTGGTAAATTTTGGAAAATATATATTCCGACTATTGTAGTCGGACAAGGCATATAAAAATTATCAATATTATTTTGATCAAATATTCAACCGTTTCGGTTAAAATAGTTTTAGAAGATTAATTATTATTAATTGAAATATAATCCAATATTTGTAGTTGAAATTTTTATAAATAATTAATTAAATATATTATTAAATATATACTTGACCACTGTATTATAAATTAAATATATTATTAAATATATATCCGATCATTATAGTCGGAAACACTAATAATTAAAAAAAATATATGACTAAATATATAATCATATCCTTATACAAAAAACTAATAATTAATTAAATATATTTTAAAATATATATCCAACTACTGTAGTCAAAAATTTAAATAACTAAATAACTATTTATATAATCAGACCCTTATACAAAAAATACATAATTATTTAAATATATTAATAAATATATAGCCGACCACTATAATAAATTTTTTCAATAATTAAATAAATATATAATGAAACCCTTATATTGAAAATACATTATGAAATCCCTCCTCCTCCTCTCTAAAATAGGGTCAGTTCACTGCGACAACTGTACATCGACAGTTTGAAGGCTGCGATGACTTGGTGGTGACGACGACGGCGACTTGATGGTGACGACGACGGTAAGTTGTGGAGGTTTGGTGGCGACGAAGGCGACGGATCGGATTGGTTGTGGAATTCTCAATTTTCTTCATTTCACTCACTAAAATCATATTCAATTGAGCCGTGGAATTCCCAAATTTCATCTCTGATTTGTATGCTCTTTTATTCATTTTCTCTCTCTTGCTCTTAAGCGCTAAATGCATATTTAGGAACAATTGTAGTAGATGTTATCTGAGTGTATGTATCTATTCAATAGGAACAATTATGTATGTTTGATTTCTGTCAATAGTGAAATTTTTCCTTAACTATGTCGAAACTAAATTTTGCTGTCTAAAAATCGTCTTCATCAAGTGTTTTATGTCCCACTCTTCTGTTACCTTCCGCTCTTTTGGGTAAAGCATCTTGCTTAGTTTAGATTTTTTCTTTCACACAGAAACACACAACGAACTAGAATTATATATGTGCGTTTGTTCATTAAAGCCCACTCTCTATTTGTGCTTAAATCCCCAACAAATCTTAGAGTTATTTGCACATTTTGCTTTTGATAACACTGATTCCCATTTGGTTATATCTATCAAGTCACCACATAGTGTGATGTGATATGAATTTTGAACAAGTAATGGATCTCGGGATTATTAGGTTGCTTGCAAAGTTTAAGGTTGTATCTGATAATTCAGATTAGAGAAAAAGTTGTTGTATCCTCCCAAAATGGTTTCCTTTGCACGAGACTTGTCTACCAAGTAATGTGCTGTTTGAGGATTGAGTTGCGACGTAGTAAGTGTGAAAATATTTGGATTAGGATATCAATTGTCAGTGCTTCGAATTTGAAAATGTACTCCCGTGTTACATAATTGAGGGTTCCTGGAGATGGAGGTATACATAACACTGTATTTTCTCTATGTACCATTTTGTTATTAAAGATTATTTTTGTGCCATTTTGTTATCATTGATTTGTACAGTTTAATGGTTTAGATGACGCTTTCTCTAAATTTGCATTGTGGTAAGACGATTTAGTAAAATGACTTACCTGATATGTCCATTTGTAACCAAATTCTATCCTGAATTGCTCTATTAATATGCCATATCAAAGAGAAACTGATGATAACTTTCAGGCAATTCGAAAACAGTGATATGGCATATTAATAGAGCAATCCCTTCTCACTGTTTCCTAATTGCCTAAAGTTATCATTAGTTTCTCTTTGATATGGCATATTAATATAGCAATTCAGGATAGAATTTGATCACAATTGGATATATCAAGGTAAGTCATTTTAATAAATCATCTTACCATAAGGCAAAATTAGAGAAAACGCATATAAACCATTAAACTGATTGTACAAACCAATGACAGTAAAATGGAATAAAAGTAATCTTCAATAACAAAAATGGTACATAGACAAAATACAATGTTATGTATACCTCCATCTTCAGGAAACCTCAAAATTCTGTAACGCGGGAGTACATTTCCAAATCCACAGCACTGACCATTAATAATCTAATCCAAACATTTTTCACACTCACTACATAGCAACTCAATCCTCAAACAGCACATTACTTGGCAAACATGTCTCGTGTAAAGGAAAATAGTTTGGGACGATACACAGCTTTCCCTCTGATACGAATTATCAAATACAACCTTAAACTTTGCAAGCAACCTAATATTCCCGAGACCCCATTAATTATTCGAAATATGTATCACACCATACTGTGTGGTGACTTGGTAGATATAACCAAATGGGAATCAGTGTTATCAAAAGCAAAATGAGCAAAAAAACCTCTAAGTTTTGTTGGGGCTTTAAGCACAAATAAAGAGCAGGATTTAATGAACAAATGTGCACATATAATTCTGGTTCAGTGTGTGTGTCTGTGTGAAAAAATAGTCTAAACTAAGCATAATACTTTACCTAAAAGAGCGGAAGATAGCACTCGAGTGAGACATAAAACACTTGATGAAGATGATTTTCAGACAACAAAATTTTATTTCAACATAGTTAAGGAAAAATTTCACTATTGACAAGAATCAAACATACATAATTATTCCTATTGAATAGATAGATACACTCAGATAACATCTTCTACAATTGTTTCCAAAAATGCATTTAGGGTTTAAGATTAAGAGGGAGAAATGAATAAACGAGCATACAAATTAGAGATGAAAATTGGGAATTCCACAACTCAATTGAATCCGATTTTAGTGAGTGAAATGGAGAAAATTAGGAATTCCATAGCCAAATCCGATCCATCGTTGTCGCCACCAAACCTCAACCAGCTCACCATCGCCGTCACCACCAAGTCGTCGTAGCCTTCAAACCGTCGATGTCTAGTGGTCGCAGTAAACTAACCCTAGTTTAGGGGGGGAGGGGGATTCTGTAATGTATTTTCAGTATAAGGGTTTCATTATATATTTATTAATATATATATATTTAATTATTAAAATTTTTGACTGCAGTGGTAGGATATATCCTATATTTAATAATATATTTAAATAATTATTTATTTTCTATATAAGGGTTTGATTATATATATATATATATAGTTATTTAATTAATTAATTTTTTGATTATAGTAGTTGGATATATAATATTTAATTAATTATTAGGTTTTTGTGTAAGGATTTGATTATATATTTAATCATATATTTATTTAATTATTAGTGTTTCCGACTCTAGTGATCGGTTATATATTTGATTAATTATTTATTTTCTATATAAAGGTCTGATTATATATTTAGTAATATATTTATTTTTTCAACTACCTTGGTCAGATATATATTTAATAATATATTTAATTAATTATTTCAAAAAAATCTGACTACAAATATCAGATTATAATTCTATTAATAATTAATCTTCTTAAAATATTCCGATTGAAACGGTTGAAATATTTGGTCAAAATAATATTGACAATTTTTATATGCCTTGCCTACTATAGTAGTCGGAATATATATTTTTCAAAATTTACTGTCAAATCTTTTGATTTTTATTGTCGCAAATAGTATTGAAGAAATATTTTACAAAAAATAAAAATGAAAAAATTAAACTATCCTACTGAAGTAGTCAGAAATTAGCAACTATTTTCTTCAATCGAAACTTTCAATCGAAAATATACGAATTTCTAGTAGTGTAAAAAATCTAGTAAAGAAGAAGGTTTTTGTAAGATATAGTGTTACAGTTGAATAACCTTAAATTAAAGCAAAGGTTTAAAAATGACTTCAATGAGATATTTTCAGCACTTGAATGATCATACAAGTAAGAAATATTGAAAAGTGACTTCGATAAATCTTCTCAATACTTGAATGACCATATAAGAAAAAAAAATCAAAAGTTACTTAGTAGTATCTTTACAATATTTGGATGACCATATAAGAAAAAAAAGACAAAAATAACTTTAATAAGATTTTCTCAATAATTGGATGATCATAAAAGAAAGAAAAATTCAAAAGTGACTTTAGTGAAATATTTCCAATACTTGTATGACCATATAAGAAAAATTCAAAAGTAACCTTAGTGGTATCTTCTTGATACTTGAATGATCATATAAGAAAGAGAAATGCAAAAATGATTTTAGTGAGATTTTTCCAATATTTGGATGACCATATAAGAAACAAAAATTCAATGACTTTGGTAGGATTTTTCTCAATACTTGGATGATATAAGATAGAAAAAATACAAAAGTGACTTTGATAGTATCTTTTTAGTACTTAATGACCATTTAAGAAAGATAAATTTTAAAAATGACCTAGACAAAATATTCTAAATATTTGTATGACCCTTGACTATAGAGGTAAGAAAATTCTAAGTGACATTAGTGGGATCTTCTCATTATTTGCAAGATCATATAAGGGAAAAAAAAATTCAGAAGTCACTTTGATAGATTTTTTTTTTCAATACAGTCAAACCTATCTGTAGTAATAATGTTTGTCCAAAAATTTCATGTCTGTTATAAAGAGGTGTTGTTATATATATAAATATATACTGGTATTTGACATTCATATCTTATTTAATCATTATAAACAAAAGTATGCAAAATTAGAAAAATCATGAATATAAGAAAGACAAAGATTTGAAGCCGTCTCCTTTTGAAATTATGAAATAATATATGTGCATCATTTAAATATAAATTTTTTATTAAATTAGATATTCGTACTTGAAATTTATTGCGTACATGAAACTAATGATGATTACCATAAATATTTTGGTATTTTATTTTGTACATAATATACTCTTTACAAAATATTTTTATATAATATTTGGGTATGAGGTTATAGAGAGGTAATTTTACAAACAGTGTATGACTATAATAAACGCATTGCTATTATTACAGGTAGAATATGTTATAAAGAAGTAAAATTGTAACGCCTCAATTTTCTGGAACCGTAATGCCACACGGTGCTCATGACCCCGAGGGACCACAAGCTAACCCTTTTTGATATCGATAACTGAGCACCGCATAATATACTGAAATAAATGCGGAAAATTGGCGTAAAACTTGCCATAAGGTTCAAAATATTTTAAAATACTCAAAACTGAAAACTGAAAACTAAAAACTGAAAACTGAAAACTGAATACTAATACATCTGTCCGAAAAGCCTCTAACTGTCTAAACGGTGGAGTTGATGGGACATGTCCCCAACTAATTTTGCCTACTGAAAATAAACTGAGTCTAATGCCATAATAAAATAAGGATCACCCTCGAATGAAAAGAACTCACTGCTACGTCTACTGCTGCTGACCGAGTCTGGACTGCTAAGGGTGCTCTGAATCACGTGCTTTGGAACCTATGGTATAAGACACCATAGTGCAAGAGAAAAGTATGTGTCAGTACTTTGAATGTATTGGTATGCTAGATGAGGTAAGGCTAAATGCAAGGGCTTATGCATGAACAATTACTTATCTGAATAACATGAGAGTACTAAAGGAGGACATATGCATGAATGCACAAACCAAAATTGGAATCGCAGTAACACTGAATATGAACTCTGAATACTGGCTTTTGAATACTGAATACTGATGACTGAGTCTAATAGTACTGATGTCTGAGTTTAATAATACTGAGAGACTGAATAACTGAGTCTATTGAGATTGTTATCTAATTTTGTTGATACTAATACTGATTTATTATATCTGAGATCAAGACTATATAACGGGTGACCTCTAAGTTTACTGGTAAGTGGTAATGATGTATGATATATGATAAACTAAATCTGAGATCAAGCCTATATAACAGGTGATCTCTGAGTCTACAGATAATGAATATGATTGTCTGAATCTGAGATCAAACTTATATAACGGGTGATCTCTAAGTCTACTGATATTGAATATGATTGTTTGAATCTGAGATCAAGCCTATATAACGGGTGATCTCTGAGTTTACTGTTATTGAATATGATTGTCTGAATCTGAGATCAAGCCTATATAACGGGTGATCTCTGAGAGGTAGTCAAGCCTAGTATAATGGGTGACTCCTCAGCTGACTTCTATTACTGAGACTGAATCTGAAACTGAGACTGTGGTAGGTAGTCATCTAACCGACATGTCCCTTCTAGCTAGTTGGGGTCCAACCTGTACCCTAGTTTGAAGGGTGTCAGTACTGTGCCACGGGTAAAGCCATCTTCTAAAAAACTAGGATGCCAAGCCTATTATAACGGGTGACACATGGGCGGAGCCAAGCCTAATATAACTGGTGACCCCTAGGAGGTAGTCAAGCCTAATATAACGGGTGACTCCTCATCCTGAACTGGCTACGCAGTTATGGGGTTTAGGGTTTTCTACTAACAACTTTGCCTAGAATAACGGGGAATCCATCATCCCTACCCTCGCTCGGTGCTGAATCCTACTCCCAACTGAATAGACACTGAACTGATTCTTATATCGTACTAGACTGAGCTAAATCTATTACTGATTATCTTACTTGGCTGATCTGATTGAGTTCACTTGGTTCCGTTGACTGACAGAATACTACTAAGGTCTGAACTGAATATTGAACTTGATTAGATTGAATACTGAGATTACTGAGTTTTCGTACGTCCTGTAACTGTTTGAGAGTACTGAGTTATGTAACTCACTGAGTTCTAAGAATCGTGGCTTGACTGAGATTATCGTAAAAACTGACACTGGCTCTAGACTTGCAGCTAATTTATCGGATATAAATACCCCCAGGACTCGATAACATAAAAGTAAAACATAAACACTCTTGAATAATCATGACTATGGACATTTGTTCACCATTCAATCATTAAAGCATCTCTTCAAGCACTTGGAAATCATAAACATGTGATAGTATAGGGAGACATGCTATTGGCTCATACTTCATTCAACAAAATATTGCAACAAACATTTAACATGCATTGAAGAGCATATAATAGGTGGAATTCATGCTACCATGTCACAATTCATTCATTAAGGCTTTTCAACAAACACTTAGCATGCATGAGCTTGCACACAATTGGAGATTTCTAGTCAACATGCTATAATGACTCTAATTCCTTCACATAAGCATTTTATCAAACATATGGGGAGCATACTTTGGTTATTAAACAATTTCTACACTCAATTGACATAAACACATCACTTAACATGCAACTTGAAGAGGGTTTATCATGAACATCATACAATTCATCACATACTAGAATCAACTCTTGAGATTTTATAAACAAAACATGAATTTAACTCAATAATAACATGAAATTCAATTTCAATTCACATAAATCATGAAAACTCATAAATATAAGATCTTTGAATTTAGAAAAAGGATTCTTGAACTTCTTGGGTGGAAGGGACCCAAGAATGAACATCTGCATACCTTACTACTTGATCCTCGGAAGATTAATGGTGAAACCTTGATGATTGGGGTCTTGATTTTGGAACCCTAGCTCTTGTTCTTGAGGAAAATTGAGAGAAAACAATAATATTTGGGTATAATGTGGTTGAATCTTGTGTTAAAGAGTATATATATGGGTAGCAAAATGATCGTTTTGCCCTTGGAATTAAAATAACGAAATCTGAAAAATCTCAATTTTTCATGCTGGCGCAACGCGCCATAATCGCGCCGGCTTACTGGAAATTGAACAATTGGGAAACTGAGCCTTGACACGACACGGTGGAAATCGCATTTCCACCTTGGTTGCAAACCGAAAAGACACTGCGATGCGGTGGAATCGTGAAGGCTCACTGAATTTTGACAATTGCCATTTTGGCTAGCTCCGCGACGTGCTAAAGTACCAGGTGGTACACTGTCTCACTAAAATGGCTCCAACTCTTCGCCCGAGTGTAGGATTTGAGCGAATTTGGTATCGATGGAAAGTTTATTCGATTTTTCACATGATAAAAAGTCAAAATCTTAAAAATTTCACATGGAATAAAATATATTCATCTTTGAAGCAAGATATTTGATGTTCTAGAGACGAATTTGAACTAGGAGAAAGGTGGGGTATTACAAAAATATAACATGAAAAATCTATTCCAGAGAAAATCAGACAACTATAATGAAATGCCTCTATAGAGAGGTCTGACTGTACTTGGATAATCATTGACCATAGAGGTAAGAAAAATTCAAAATGACTTTAGTGAGATCTTCTCAATAGTACTTAAATGACCCTAAGAAAGAAAATTTTGAATGGTCATATAAGGAAATAACTTGATCTATTCTAGATTCTGATATACACAAAATTTTTTAGTCATTCACCTCTATATAAGCTAGCTAAAGTAAAACAAAATGAAGATTGCCACAAAGAATTCAACAATGAATTCGATAAAAAAAAATTTGCATTTTACTCACCATCTTGTATATTGGCAGTATCTTTGTTAATGATACTTTTCCAATATACAATGATTACGAGGTTCATATAGTTAATGGTCTCCCGAATAATAATACGCCTCGATGGTTTCACTGTGCATCTAGAAATCATGATTTTGGACATCTAATCCTTGATTTGGGTTATGATTTTAACTTTTCTTTTAGCATGAACTTTTTTTAAACGACTCTCTACTTCTGCCATTTCTGTGGGGTGAAAAACAAAGCGTATTTGATGTTTTTAATAGGCACTTAACCTATTATTGTTCTATTGATAAACCCTGTATGTGTTATTGGAAAGTACAAGAAGATGGTTTTTATGCTGGTCCTCAACTTGATAAACTATGGAAAGCGCATGATTGGGAATAATTATACTGAAATTTGTACTGCCAATATTAGTATGAAATAATATTATTTTTCAGTTACTGATTCGTGTTATATTAATTGGTCCATGTTTTCTTGTAATATTCTCTTATAAGAAAATTTAATTAGAGGTGTATTTTATAAATTAACCTTATTAATAATGCTTAGAGTTTCAAATTTGATTGCTCTACTTCATGTAGTTATTTAATACAGCAAAAGTCTAAGTATATCCCTGAGCTTCTAAAAATTTTATGCAAATACCATTCTTTATACTTTTATGCTTATCCCCATACTTTTGGGCCATATTAAGTTACCTAGAGGAACGCTTAGCGTTATCACTATACGTATACCTGATTTTCTTTTGTTTTACCCAAAATTTAAAAACTCACCCATATCATATTATTTTCTCTGCATTAGACCCATATAAAAATTTAGCTCGCGATTCTTTCTATCAAAAGGCTCTCATCCTTTCGTCTTCATTCATTCACCCTCAACAAAAGGTGAGGATCTTTTGATTGAAAGAATTGCATGTTAAATTTTTATCTATATCTATTGCAAGTAAAATAATATGATATGAGTAAGGTAATAAATTTTGTATAGAATTAAAAAAGGGGGGGGGGGGGTATATGCAATGTGATAAATGCTACGCGTGTCTCCAGGTAATTTAATATAATACAAAAGTGTTATGGTAAAGGCATTGACAAGCTAAACATATAATAACGAGTATTTATATCATTTTTGAAGTTCAGGGATATATATGACCCAAACGTATGACGACAAGAATATTGACAATCTAAAAATATAACGAAGGTGTAGACATCTAAAATTTGTGGGACTCTACAAGAAAAAACCAAAATCTGTTAGAGTTCTTGGAGACTACTTTACCTAAACCTTGAATTATACCTATATAAAGGGGGAAAATATTCCCTTAAGGATGAGTTTCCAAAAGTTCGAATAAATTCATGGGACATAAAGAAATCAACCATATAAAGAAATCAAAACTCTATCTTCTTGATAATCAAATACCTCAATAAGATCTATAAGCCCTCTCTTTCATGGAGATCATTTTTTTTTTTAAAATCCAAAAATTCCTAAGTTTGAGAAATATGCTACTACTAACGGTTCTCGAATTACGGACATGGATATCAATTTTTTTTAAAATCTGAATATTCCTACGTTCGAGAAATACGCTACTAACGATCCTCAAATTATGGAGAAATATGCCTACATACGAGAAATACGCTACTGACGGTTCTAGAATTACGGAAAAAAATAAGAGAGAAGAATAAAAGAAGGAATCGATTTGTATCCACATTATTTATCAATAAAAAATATGTTTCTTGGGGCTTTGAACTGTAGGTGACAAAAGAGTTTTGAAATGAGGTGTAGGTGACACAAGTCTTAATTATTGAGTGGAGGTGACAATTACTTTATTATGGATTATGAAAGTTTGATAAGTTTGAGAATAGCTCAGAAGTTTTTAAATTTACACTTTGATCCAAATATTTACCTAATATAACAGAAGACGGAGGAAAAAAGGCGTCTTTCTCTTTCTTCTCATCCATCGTTATTTTCTCTCTCTTAGCGATTTTTGTTGTTCATTGTTGCGCTGCTTTATTCATCATATTCTGCTTTATTATCATCATCTTCTACTTTATTATCATCTTCATCTTCTTCTTATTGACCATTATTGTTGTTGTTACCGCTACTGTTGCTATTTGACCAATTTCTTAAGTTAAATTTTATTTCGTACATCACTTTCCACTTTGGCATTACTTCATAGGATACTTTGGTAAGTAAAATTATGATTTTTAGTTGAATTTGTCATCTGGGTAACTGCAATTATGCTATTTTTTCAACAATAGATAGCACGCGAACATAAATGCAACATAAGAGTCATCTATTTAAACAGATCTATTTCAAAGAAAGATTCATATGTTGGATTCATATTTATGGTTCTATAGTGCCATAACATGAATCGAACAGATGGGTCATCTGTTGCAATATATGACCTATCTGTTGCAACAAATTAGTTATCTGGTGCAACATGATAAAAATCTGTTGCAACAGATTAGTATCCTGTTGCAACAGAACTTGAACTCGATTCCAACAGACGTGTTATCTATTGCAACAAGATAAATATTTGTTGCAACAGATTATTAACCTGTTGCAATAGAATATGAACTCAATTCCAATATCTGTTGTAACATATTAGTAACCTTTTATGATAGAACCTGACCTCGATTCCAACAGATTATGGTCTGTTGCAACCGATAAGTCATTTACCATAACAAGTTAATTATCTATTGAAACATGTCACTCATTTGTTGGAATCAACTTCAATGGTGCCTTAGTACTGTAATATTAATCCCAACGGATGCTTTATCTGTTGCAATAAATATATAGTCTGTTGCAACATATGATTCTCCTGTTACAACAGATAACTCCTCTGTTAAAATCAGCTTCAGGAGTATTACATGAATCCCAACAGGTAAGTAATCTATTGCGACTGATAACATATTTGTTGAGATTCATTTACGACACTCTGAAATCACTATTAACTTTTTTTAACAAATGAATTTAATTAGGTACTACTAATGGAGCGATCAATAACAATAAGGGTAGATTGTCATGATCAATGGATCGAGAAGAGCAATCAATATGTATGACATTGGAACGAGGGTGAAATACTAGAGACGATAGCTATGACAGTCCAAAATTATGTTTTGTATGATGATTTTGTGAACTTAATCATCAGTTATTATGGACTGAACTGTCAATTGGAAGAACTCGTCATCAGCTACATGCATAACTCCTTTGAAAAGCAGAGGGTACTGCCTTTCAAGATAACCGATCATGTTTGGTTGTGTGCTTATCTTAGTGATTCATCCAGGTGGTGTTAAGAGTGTACGTGGTTGAAACAACGAGAGAGAATGAGAACCAGAACATAGAAGAACAACAACAACAAGACATCTTTGATTATAGGTTGGATGATCTAGTCATGAATATTCTAGATAATGATCAAACACCTACGCCCGTTGATGCGACCAATACGATGGGTAGTTCTTCTCAATCGTCACAATCTGGAAATCATCAAGACGATGGGACCAACTTTTTTATTGGAATGTCATTCAAGGACAAGAATGAACTATCTACCACTTTTTTTTATTTCTTGCTTGAAAAAAGTTTTCAGAATAAAGAAGGTGATTAATTCGAGTAGTGTCTTTTGCTTTAAATGTGCTTATCCGATCTGCAAGTGGTGGTTGAGAGTGGTGAAGTACGTAAGTTCTGACAGTTCGTCATTCATAAATATGAAAAGAATTACACATGTGGTTCGTAGCACATGTCGGGCCAAAATCCTCATGCCACGACAAAGTTCCTTGGTGAATATTTCAGGAGTAGTTTTCCGATGGAAAAGGATCTTCAACAAGGGTTATGGCCAATCAAATCCTTACGGAATTGAGTGTCTTGGTTTGTTATTGGAAGATATATATGGCCATGGGGATTTTCAAGGACTTGGTTAGGGATACACACGAGCATGGGTATGTAGTCCTGGAGGCCTATCGTTACATGGTTAAGTTCACAAATCCAGAAAGTAAGACGATATTGCATGTTGATGAAAACGGAAGGTTCAAGTACTTTTTTATATCTTAGGGTGCTTGGATTCAAGGTTTTCGACATTTGAGAAAAGTCATAGCCGTCGATGGTACCTTCTTGAGGAACAGGTATAATGGAGTTTATCTAGCAGCAGTGGTACAGGATGTAGAGAATCACATCTTTCCTATCACTTTTTGTGTAGCGTTTAAGGAATGTGATGCCTCTTATGGATTTTTTTGAACAACTGGAAAGCTGCATCGAAGATACTGAAGAGTTGTGTTTTGTTTTGGATAGACATCCAAGTATTCTAAAGATGGATTTAATTTTCTTCACTTCAGCTTACTTTGGTAATGTATGATCTAATGCTAACATATTTGAGGCTTTTAACTAGAAATAATTGTAAAGTCTTAAGGAACTTTTGTCATTTTTGATTACTTTCTCATTGATAATACAGGAAAGTCAAGATGCAAGAAAACCAAAGACAATAAAAGCAAAAGAGGTGAATTTGGAACAAGTGGCCATGAAAGTGTAGTTGACGACTTGTCTGATAAGTCATCAAATTTGTGATAAGTTATCAGGGTCATCATCTGCTGTAGACAGTGTGAGAAAGTTAAAGCCGAAGTGTGACCATATCTCTAGAGCAGAAGTGTGATGATATCTCTGATAAGTCATCACAATTCTGATAAGCCATCGAGAATGCCGTCAACCTAAGGCAGTACATGAGATTTGAAGTGAAGAAGTGATGACATTGTCTGATATGTCATCAAAGTCCTGATAAGCCATCAAGAGTTGCCGCTAGCCTAAAGCAGAAATTATCAAACTTGGAGGAGGAGCTGACGACAATGTCTGATAAGTCGTCAAACTCCTGATAAGGCTTCACACTTCGTCATCAGCTGTGCAAGAAAAAGTTGTATTCTATAATTTGATTCCAAATTTAGCTCTTGGTATTTAAGGAAAAGTTCTTAGGTTTTATTAGGGGGGACATTCATCTTGAACAAAAACTTATACTATTTTCTCTCTAGTTTTCTCTGTAACTTTACAATTAACTTTTGAGAGATTGTTATCATAATTTTCTTGGGATTTCTACTGCGATCTAATCTGAGAAACAATTGTTGATATTTATTATTCTGTAAGTTATAATTAATCAAATTATGAATACAAATTGTGTTGTTGCTTTTTTACATTATGAGTAGCTAATTCCTTTAACTCGAGTTGTGGGATCTATGGGTTTGGTTTTGTAAAGTAACTAGGTGTTCAATATTCTAAAGGTAGTAAGAACTCCTTGGTAATTCTTCTATTTTACATATTGTCTATTGGTTGTAAACGATAGGTTATGCCTGCTAGTGATTTGCTTGAAATAAGAAATCAACCCTAGTAGGAAGTGAATTATTAATAGGGACTTGGAAGCATCAAACTTTCATTTACTAATTAACGCTGTAACAAGGTTAATTAACTTGAGACAACATCCTGTTATGAAATATGAATTCCCTAAGTTCGAAAGAATTAGGTAATTAAATGTCTAAATAGGTTGAGAAACATTTAGACATTACTTCAACATGGATAATCTGTTGTTCCTACCTACCAGAAGAATCTTAAACCGTTACTAGTGTCTGTCAAATACCAACACTCATAGTGAACACAACTCTGGTTAATATTGATAACAAACACTGACACTGAATTGAGAAATAATTACTTGTTACCCTTCCAAAAACCCTCATTTACAGGAAACTGCTAACTATCAGTTGATTGACTCACAGATAATTTAAATTAACATCATATTCCCTGTGGGATTCAACCCCAACCTAGTTGGGTTATATATTTGACAACGACCACTTACTCGTTCATAAGAGAGGTGTAGTTTAAGTGTTATCAAAAATGGCGCCATTGCCGGGGAATACGATTATAAATTTAAGTTTGTGTGTGCTAATTGGCTATTAGTCAAGTTTCCTAGTTTTATGTTTATTTATTGTTTTTGATTGTTTCAGGAGCACAGTGGTGTATGCCTAAAACTAGAAGTTCAGGAGAAACATTATTACCGTTCAATTCGAAACCGCAACTGATCGGCAAAATGGTAGACCCACAGGAAACTGAGAGGCTAACCGCCTTAGCTAGAGCTCAAGTGAATATACAGAATGATGGTCAACAAGTATGTCATTCAAATCTTGAGGATGAAGACTTGGGAGACGAGGAATTGCTAAACCCTGTAAACCCAAGGTGTACAGAGCAAGTAGCTGCACCAGTACAACGTAATGCCATCAGGAACCATCCATTCAGAGCAAGGCAGGATTGCCACCCATTCCAGTATGATCTCAATGATGATGATGGAATGGATGGAGCAGGTGCAACGGGTGCAATTATTCCTCCACCGTTAGCACCTGGGGCAAATTTCAACATTACAAGTACTATGATTCAACTCCTTCATCTGAAGGGGTTGTTTGGTGGCCTTCCTGAGGATGATCATATTGTGAATTTGGTGAACTTTGTCAATATTTGCAAATCTTTTGATAACCTAGGAGTGGGTCAGAATGCTATCCGGTTGAGATTGTTCTATTGTCTTTATATGTAGAGGCAACACTCTGGATAAATGAGATGACGCTCAATTTGATAACCCACTGGAGGCAATTGAAAGAGGTTTTCTTAGAAAGGTTCTTTGCACCTTCTAGGAGGGTGCAGTTGAGGTATGAGATCAGTAATTTTAGACAACTCCCAACCGAAGCCCTTCATGAGACCTTAGAGAGGTTTAAGAAGAAGCTGATGCAGTGTTTGAACCACAACATGATGGACATACATTTGATGGAAACTCTATATAGGGCTCTCAATTATGTGATGAAGCCGATAGTGGATAATGTTGCTGGTGGTTCATTTATTGATCTCACATTCCTAGAAGCATCAGAGATGCTAGACTAAATTACCAAACATTGTAGGGCTTGGCATACCAGGGATTCTGTGGTAGTAAGCCCCACTGTGTCTGTTGGTATGACTGCGGAACAATATAGGGAAGTCGAGGAACGTGATCAAGACATGGATCATTTGAATACGCAAATGGATTTACTAACCAAGTATTTACTACCAGGCAAGACTGAAAAAATGAAGGTTGTAGGATCTCAAGGTAGAGTTGATTTTGACTCAGAGGAAGAGGCGAACTATGTAAATAATCATTGGGTTTCTGAGGTAATAGCCAAGGGAATCAAATTCGAAATTATTATGACAAACCAAGTTATAAAGATAGAGAGCAAGGGAATTGGAGGAGAAATAATGATAGGAGCGGGCTATATGTCCCTCTTGGAAATCGTGAGGTTGCTGCAACAAGTTCTGAAAAGATGTCCATGGAGGAAATGATGGCTAAATTGTTGAAAGGAGTTGAGGCAACTAATGCCAGTGTGACTACTATGAAGAGTGACTTATTTTCTATGAGTCAGTTGGTGAACTCACACTCAACTTCTATCAAACAGTTGGAGCAGTAAATGAGCCAACTCTCCACAACACTGAATCAAAGAAAAAACAATACCTTACCAAGTGATATGGTTCAGAATCTACAAAATGATGGCTCATGCATGGTGATTACCACTAGGAGTGGTAAGATATTACCTGGACCTTCTGTGGGAAAAGGTGGAGTTGAAGATGTGATTGAAGTTGATGATGAATGTAAAGAAAGTTATCCAGTGGAGTCTGAGAAGCTGGATAGTCCTGCTGATGCTTTTGAAAAAGGAAAAGTGAAGGAGAAAGAGGTTGTGGTTAACACTATCCCAAAACCACCGCCACCCTTTCCTCAACGATTGAAGAAGAAAGCCGATGATACAAAATTTAGAAAATTCATGGCAATCCTGAAGCAACTTACCGTGAATGTGCCCTTGGTGGAGGCGCTTGAGAAAATGCCAGGATACACTAAGTTTATAAAGGACCTTGTGACGAAGAAAAGAGCGGTGAGCTATAAACTGGTGGAAAATCTCCACCACTATAGTGCCATTTCTACAAGATCCTTAGTGCAAAAGAAGGCCGATCCCGGAGCATTCACCATCCCTTGTACTATCGGGTCACTTGATTTTGCTAAATCCTTATGCGATCTCGGAGTAATTATTAACTTGATGCCACTGGCTGTTTATAAGAAGTTGGGTTTGGGGGATCCTACCCCCACAAATATGCGGTTGGTAATGGCGGACAAGTCTATGAAGCGGCCAGTGGGTATATTACATGATGTATTGGTAAAGGTTGCCGACTTTATATTTCTTGTCAACTTTGTAGTCCTTGACTGTGATGTGGACTTTGAAGTGCCCATTACTTTAGGTAGACCATTCTTAGCAACTGGGAGAGTGATAGTTGACATGGAACTGAATGAGCTCAAGTTTAGGCTCAATGAAAAAGAAGCAAAATTTGAAATGCACCCATCCATGACACAGCAAAAGGAGATGAGTGTTTTCTTAACCGTGGATATGTTCTATGAGGATGGGAAATAGGTATTAATAAGGTGTCTTGACAAATTATGAGTAGTCAAGACGATCGAGTCGTGCCGCGACACTAAATCCGGCACTATTGGGAGCCAACCTAAAATTTTTATGTTTAACGCAAGTTGTTTTTATTTATTTAGATGGTAAGTATGATGAACTGATAAGGTATGTAGGGGTCAAGGTATAATTGATGTAGCAATTTAAGTGATCCTGACGACATATGTGACAAGCTATCATAATTGTGATAAGCCGTCAAATTTGTTGTCAGAGAAATTAGATCTGAGGTATGTTCTGTTAAGGCTGACGACATTTGTGACGGGCTATCACACTTGTGATAAGACATCAGAAGTGTCGTTAGAAACCCCAAAATAAGCTATCAAGCAATTTTGGGCCTAGTTAAAGAAATTTGACCCGGCCCAAAAGCAAATCTTTTCACCTTCCCGCTTTTCTTTTTCTTTTCTTTAGTTTATTTATTTCCATTTTTAGTTTATTCTCTTGCCTTTTTGAATTAATTTTTAGTAAGACAAGAAATTTTCCTTTTCTTTTTTCTCGATTGAAGTTAAGTTCAAACACAAAGTGCTCTTTCTCCTTTATCTTTTCATCTGCGACCCTACTCAAGAAGCTAAGTCGCCTAACAGGTATGCCTTAAGTTACTCTCTTCTTCTCATTAGGTAGTAGTGAGGCTGATGTACACCTTGGTTTTCAAAGAGATTGAGTCAAGTTTATCTTTCCATTGGGGTAAGAAACTGAAAATAGGGTTTTTAGTTATGCATCGAGCACAAAAAGTTAAAATCACAATTCAAGAGTGTAATTCCATGTTTTGTGAGAAGAATTGGGAAGGATGATTATGTTAAAAATGAGCTAAAGATCATATTTTGAGCTTATGACATGCCTGATAAGTTATCACAATCATGACAGCTTATCAAATATATCGTCACAAGTTTGAAAAAGTTAATCGATTCTGATTGAGGTTGACGACATGTCTGATAAGTTATCACAAATGTGACGACTTATCAGATCATGTCATCGCCAGTTGATAAAATTGTGTTGGTTCTATTTAAGGCTGATGACATGTCTGATAAGTAATCACAAATGTGACAACTTATCAGACCATGTCTTCACAACTTTGATCTGAAGCACTAATAAACCACTTTCGAGGGATGTGGAAATTCAATGATTGAACTTCTTGTATTATGTGATCTTGAGTACTGAATAATTATTTTCTTCTACTACAGATTTTATAATGGCACCCAAGGGAAAAAGATCCAAACTATCAAAGAAGGTGACTAAAGGGAGTATGCCTCAGAGACTCTTTGATGAGTCTGATTATGAAGATAAAGAGCCACAGCTCCTAAGGCGAAGAAAGAAAAAGAGTCCAAAAATACCTTTACCACCCCACAAGCTGAGGAGGTGAGTGAAGAAAGTGAGTCTAAGGAACCATCAACATCCAAACATACATCTTCGGAGCAGACAACCTATGAACAACATGATTCGTAGCAACCTGATTCAGATCAACCATATTTTTAGCAACCCAATTTTGAGGAACCATCATCTGGGTCCCCTTCTTCTGAAAAACAGGTTGATGAAGATTCTCCGATTTGGGGAAATCTAATCAAATGTAAGAACCTCAATTATCGATAAAGCGCTAGATGGAAAATTCCTGGGGCAAAGAAGATTTTCTATGATGGGCTTCTCAGAACTTAAAGAAAATCTGTTAAAAGGCCAATTTTTGAATAAATGAGAATCATTACTACTGGGTTGAGTAGATATCCTTCAATGGAGTAGGCATTTCAAGACTACAACTTGGCATGGACTACAAAAGAAGGTGATTCATTTTGCCCTGCACTAGTTCGGGAGTTCTATGCGAACTACCAGGCTACCTTGGAGAAGATGTGTAAGTAAGGGGAAAAAGTAGCAGATCAACCCTTGTTGGAGAAAGTTTCGATCAGGGGCGTAATTGTAGATCTCTCAGAAAGAACCATCAACAGATTTCTTCATGGTCCTGACTTTACTCCTCAGGCCACTTCACAAACATTCTACTTTCGGTTAAATGATCGTGACAAACAACGTCCTTGGTTATCCAACCTCATTGCTGAAGGAGAACTAAAATGGTTGACCAACCCAAATGAAAGAATATTAAAGGCCTCCCTGACTGAAGAGGCAAGGTTCTAGTGGGGTATAGTACGCACCTGGTTGATGCCCACAACTGGAGATAATATTCTTGGTGATGATAGAGCAGTGTTAATGGCGAGCCTCGTGGCTAAGCTTCACTTAAACTTTGGGGAAATCATTGCTGAGAAGATAAAGATTTGGGTATCAATTCCCAACACTACATATCCATTCCCATGTCTGATTATAAAGTTGTGTGAGGCGGCCAATGTTCTTGGGGTTGCAGGCATAGACCAAGATATTTTAGCCAGGCAGACCCCCAACCCCATCAGGTATGATGAAAATTATCCTAGGCTTATGCTAGGCAAGGGAATAGGGGTTGACGTAGAATCAGTAAGGGTTGCCGAAGTGCAACCAGTTGCCACTGGCACTGACTCAACACCTAATATGGAGGTGAAAAATTCTGAAGCTCAACAACCAACATCACCCTGTTTTTCTTCATCTCTCACGGGCTAAAACGTAGTCACTAAGACAAAGCCAACATAAGCCATATTAAACTCAACGTACCACCATTTCGGAACCAAGTCAAGAAACTATAGAAAAATTCCTTCATATTTTGCTAGAGTTTGGATCTTCATAGTTACCTTGTAAACGAAGTTCGATCTTCAACATAGGTATGAGAAGTATTTTTAGCCGTACATAGTCACGGTTGAAAGGGAAGAAGAAGTATTAAAAGTACGTCATAAGAGAGGAAATAAGTACCTTAAATTTGGCCGGATGCAAGGCCAAAATAGTGAGTAACTGCGGCTATTTACCTTCTTTAATTTAAACCTTCAGATAAGATACAAGAGAAAGAAAAGAGGAGGAGGAGTACCAGGCTTAGAGAGAGAAAGAAATGAAAATTTCTAACTTGTACCTCCCTAACAGATGAGGTACCTATATATAGAAAAAGAAAGCATCTGCACACAATATTTATGGGTCCCACATCCGAGTCCTTATGCATAGTGGTTTTACTGTTATAAAAAGGTCCCACAAACATAGTAGAGATAGCCTTTGGGTCATATCTTGTCTTTTCCATTTTTGAGCTGGCGAAGCAATTCTTCCATTTTTTTAATTTCTTCTTTATTTAGAATATTTTCTAAAGTAAGTGGCTGGGAATCTGGAATATCTTCGGTCGTTTCTTCACTTGTAATGCTTTTCATGGAAGCATCTGAGTGTTTTTTGAGTGTTTTCATTAAATTTCTGCAAACTTCTTCCAAATATTGATCAATCATTTTTATTTTATCTCCTTTATGAACAAAAATTCGTTTGGAAATGTAACTGAGATTTTTATCTTCAATAACTTTCTTTTGAGGAGTAGTAGAGTATTCATGGATCTTTTTTTAATGGATTCTATCAGATCTTGACCATGTGGTAATTTAGTAAATGGGTCTTTTCTTGTCAGGTTTTCCCAGAAATTGTTATAAAATACCCTATAGAGCTCGGGTATTTGTTCTTTTGTGTATCCAAATTCAACACTCCATTTATGTATCCATGGGATGGAGAATTCTATAAAGAAATACATCTGATCAATTTTTTCAAGGTTACAGACATATCTGAATGATATAATTCCATTAAAAATGGTGATACCTTGATCCATTTTTTATAGAGTTGTAAATATTCTTCTGGCAGAATTTGAATTATAGGGCCATGATATGACCACCATTGTATAAACCAGTTAGGAATTGGTTCTTCAAATAATTTAGAACAAATCTTCAAGAACCAAGTATGCTTATACTTGATATTGTTATAACATAAGGTCTGGGTAAAAGACAATATAATCCCAATATGTAAAGAAGATTTTTGATCCTTTCATCATCATAGCCTTTTCTGTCATAGAAGTTGTACCCCAATCATCTATTGAAATTAAATTTTTACTAACAATCTTTAAATATCCGTGTACATCTGGGGCTGAATCATCGATTTGGTGATGTTCCAATTCTACACTCCCAGTGGACTGTTGTAATACCTCATACTTTTCCTAGCTTTAAAAGTTTCCCAAGAATGCTAAAATCTTTCTTTGAAAGATGAATCCACTTTTGTACACATGTTATTTTTAAGATTTCCATTTTTTATCATGTGGGGAATCAATTAAGATTTCCATCGATATCAAATTCGCCCAAATCCGACACCCGGGTGAAGAGTTAGAGCCTTTTTAGTGAGACGGCGTATCACCTGAGCCTTCAGCGCGGCGTAGAGATAGCTCAAATGGAAATTGTCAATTTCCAGTGTTTCTCTGTGATAGTGGCGCATCATGCCAAACTTCCAGGTTGCAGACAAGGTGGAAACGCGATAGCTTCATGTCTTGCCATCATGAAATTTCCCATTTGTCACTTTTCAGTGACTTGGCGCGATAGTGGCGCGTTGCGCCAATGATGAAATTTGGGAAATTTTATCAGAAATTAAAGACGTGTCCTAGGGTTAAAAGGGTTAATTTCCCACCCTATGTAAGCCTTATAACACGAGATTTGGCTATAATTCAGCAACTTATACTTAATTACTCTAAAAAACTCTCAAGAACAAGCCCTAGGGTTTTCATAGAAGGTTCAATTCCAAGGGCATTCACCGTCAAATTTTAAGAATCTGTTTGTCAATATTTGTAAAATCACAAGCTAAGGTATGCTTAGTATTCATTCATGGAATCTTTTCGTCCATGAAGCCCAAGAATCTCTTCTCTAAGTTTAAGTTTATGGATTTCTTTATGAATTTCATGTTAGGTTTGTTTTGTTTATGTTGAGAATGATCAATTGAATTCAAATCCATGTTGGGTGATCAATTTTATGTGGAATTGATTTGTATAGATGTATATTCATGTGAACCTATGAATAAACCCTAGGATGATGAAATTAGAGATGAATCATGATGATTAATTGTTGTATAATGTTGTCTACATGTGCTAGGCCTACCATGTGTTTGATTAAATGCCTAGATAAAGGAACAATGCCCAACTAGTATGATATCATGAAATCCCCATGTATGTACAATATCACATGTTTGATGAAGTGCTTCAATATATCAATTATGAATTGTGTTGTTGGTCATGTGTTCAAGTAAGCCATGCTATGTCAGTTTCTTCTTATCGAGTCCTGGGGGTACTTGTACCCAAACATTTAGCTGTGTGCCTAGATCCATGTCATGTTTTCACTATCTCTTCAGTCAAGCTATGATCCATACAACCCAGTCAGTCATGTGACTCAGAAATCTTAGAAATCTCAATAATTTTAGTAGCTCAGTAATCTCAGTAACTTCAGTATTCTCAATCAGTCCTCAGAACTCAGTACATTTCGTCAGTCAACGAAACTCAGTAGATTCAATTTAGCTCCACTAGACAATACCACTTGTATCAGTTCAGTTCAGTTAATCAACTCAGTTTGGTTAATTAGTTTAGTGTCTTTTAGATGGGAGTAGGATTCAACACCGAGCGAGCCTAGGGATGGGGACTCACCTGCTAGATAGGACTGAGATCTCTAGAAGCAATCCCTAAGTTTCAGAACTATGTAGCCAACGTAAGTACGAGATGTTACCTATTAGATAGGACAGACATACTCAGGGATCCCTCGTTAGCATATTTAAATGTATAGGACTGATCCCAGAGGTCACCCTCTAGATTAGGACTGACTCCATAACAGCTGTCTTTATCAATGGAACGATACTGACATCCTTCCAACTATGGTCACAGGTTGGACCCCAGTTAGCTTAGTATGGGGTATGTCAGTTAGATGATTACCTCCCACAGTCTCAGTTTTAAGTCTCAGTCTAAATCTCAGTAATAGAACTTAGATAGTTCTACAGATTTCAGGATTGTCAGATACAGTCACTCAGATATAGTACGAAACTCAGCTAGTTCCATTAGATTCCGGACTGTCAGATATCCCAGGGGTCACCCGCTAGATTAAGACTGACTTCACAATAGTTGTCTTTATCAGTGCCACAGTACTGACATCCTTCCAACTATGGTCACAGGTTGGACCCTAGTTAGCTTAGTATGGGGTATTTCGGTTAGATGATTACCTCCCATAGTCTCAGTTTTTAGTATCAGTATCAGTAATAGAACTCAGATAGTTCTACATATTTTAGGACTGTCAGCTACAGTCACTCAGATACAGTACGGAACTCAGCTAGTTCCATCAAATTCAGGACCGTCAGATACAGTCACTCATGTTATTAGTTATATTAGTTATCAGAAATCATTTTATTAGTATTCAGCTTCAGGACTATCAGATGCAGTCAACCAGACCAGTTCTTCATAATCAGAACTGTCAGACATAGTTATTCATGCATCAGTAACATAGTATCAGTTCTTCAATTATTCAGTATCTCAGTATTCTTCAACTCAGATGTCAGTAAATCCATGTTATTAGTAAACTCAGTTGTCTGAACTCAATATTTAGTCCTATCACGATGTCAGATACAGTTATGTATGCATGCATGTATTCTCACATTCATGTTAGTCTGTCAGTTAGTATTGTTCATGCATATGAACCCCTTGCATTCAGCCTACCTTACTTGCATACCATTATATTCAAAGTACTGACGTAGTTGAGCTATGGTGTCTTATACCAGTAGCATCCCAGTTTAGCGATCAGAGTTAGCAGTGAGTCCTCATCCTTCGAGGATATGATGATCACATTACTATTTTAGTTTTCAGTTTATTTCAATAGTTGGAGTTAGTTGGGGACATGTCCCATCAACTCCTTATTCAGACAGTTTAGAGGCTTTCAGACTACAGTATGCTCACACAATTATCTCAGTTGTTTTGGTATTATTATACCATATTTTTCAATTATGTACTAGTATTGAACCTTATGGACTTTCAGTTCGTGTTTCCGCATTTACGATATCATTACTATTTTCAGTGCTCAGTTTACAGATATCAGTCATAGGTTAGCTTATTATCCTTCGGGGTTATGGGCACCGTGTTGTATTCTAGGTACCAGATTTAGGGCATTACAACTGCAATATCATTTCATAAAAAGCTCTTGTTTTATATGACTCCCCTGCAAAATAAAGGTTAGGTAATAAATATTTATGGAGGAGTTTTCAGGGATCATTTTGTTTGCATATTTTAGAGTTTTCTACGAGAACTATTAGCTCTCGATTTTCTAGCTTTTCATATTGTTGCCTATCAACAAAATTTTTTTTAGCAATTGAAGCAAATAAATCTGCTTGTTTTGCATTTATAAAAGATTGTAATTGCTCATATAAAGGGTGATCCTCCCGAATATCGTCTAGATGGATCAAAGTGCTTATATGCTAAGTTTTTTCATATTTTAAAAAAGATTCTGCAATCTGTGGAATCCTTGCATTTATCAAGATCATAGTTTCCCTTTGTAATACTGGGAAATTAGATGAAGACGAGGCATAAGATTATGAAGGGGAGTATCTTCCCCCAGAGGATGCGTATCTTCCTCTGCCTCCACCTCTGTCTATTTGTCAGGGTGGATCCGTAGGTATACTGTATAAAAATATTAGTCATATAAATAAATATCACACCAATTAATTTCATCATGTATATCTTCAAAATTAGGAAGAAATAAGTCTTCTTCTATCATGTCATGAATGATTTTTTCTAATATAATAAAATGAATATCTTCATTTAGAGGAATGCATTTGATAATAGTAATTGTTGGTTTTTCAGAAGGAAAGTATGTATAAAAATTCATTTAATCAATTAAATATTCTCTAGACAAGAAATCAGGTAAAGAATTTTCACTCCCTTTCTTGTACAATATTTCAAAATCAAAAGGGGCTAATTGGGCTTGCAACCTTATAAAGATTAACTTAGAAGCATCATGTTTAAAATCTTTATCAAACATATATTTAATTTATTGAGCATCAATCCTAACTATAAATTTCTGATTATATAAATCATCTTGGAATTTTAAAATACACTTAACAATAGTCAATATTTCATGAGCCATAGTGGCATATTTTTTTTCTGACTTTCAGACCATTTTCCCGAATGAAACCTAATGAGACATTCAATATTATTATGGGGATTTAATTGTTTAAGTATTCCACCATAACAAATATTCGAAGCATCAGTCTCAACTCTTTTTAACCAAGTAGGATTAGCTAAGGTTAAACAAGGTAAAGACTCGACATGTGCTTTAATCGTTTTTGCCAGATTAGTGTGAGTATTAGTCCAAGGTCCTTTGTAATTCTTTTGTAGCCTATCATATAAATGGGCTAAATCCCGAGATAGATTCTGATAAAAAGGATAAATATAGTTAAGACTGCCTAAGAACCTTTGCAATTGAGTTTTATCTATTATAACATCGGGTAATTTTATAGCAAAGTCTAAAGCCCTTTGAATGGGTTCAATTTTTTTGTCAAATATTATGTCCTAAAAATCAAAAATTAGTTTGAAATAAGCACATTTTAGATTTAGAAATGACCAAACCATTTTGTAACACAATTTACTTGAAAATATTCAGATGTTTAAAATGCAATTCTAAAGTTTTTGAAAATACAAGAATGTCATCAATGTAAACAATTATAAAATCCATATATGGATTGAATATATCATTCATGATTTTTTGAAATTCAGAAGGAGCATTTTTCAGACCAAGTGGCATTACATTCCACTCATATTGTCCAAAAGAAACATTAAAAACAGTTCTATAAATGTGCTCTTTAAAAATCTGAAAAAAATCTTTTTTATTAGGTATTAGATACCTAACCCATTTCAAAACTTTGTTAAGAGGTTTATAATTAATTACAAGTCTTGGCATACCATGTTCTTTTTCAGTAGCATTATTAACATAAAATACAGTACATGACTAAGGGAATTTTGAAGGTTTTATAAGACCCTTTTGTAAGAGATTATCAATCTCCCTTTTACAGAATTCAATTAACTCTGTGCTCATTTGGCAGGGTTGAGATTTGGTCGCGATTTTATCTTCGCTGAAATCATCTTCATAAGGAAGAGTAACAATATGCTCTTTGCGATTCCAAAAAGCATTTGGGTGATCATTACAAATATCAATAATCATTTGTTCAGATATCATTTTTATTTTTTCCTGAACTTTCACAGAATTCATTGTATTATGCATATTTATACTCATCATTTCAAACTGTAAGAAAGTTACCTGTCGATGCTTCTTTTCAATTAAAGCATTTATGTCCCTTGTTACTGAATCTGTAATAAAAGGGTAGAAAATTTCTTGTTTTTTTATAAGTAGCCTTGAAACTATTCGCATCAATATGCGTGTAAGGATAAATAACATTTATAAAAGGCGTTCCTAAAATAATAGGGGGATATAACTGATTTTTTAATAAGAAAAAGAAATGCGGAATGCAAATCTTATTTCTACAAATATGCACATGAGATAATTTATAATTAATACCATGGGAATGACCAGATGCAGATTTGACTATATGCGTGGTTTTATGAAAATATCCAGTTGAAATTAATCCTTCCCGAATGCAAGTAACATCAACACCACTATCAATCATAGCCACATTAGTTACAGAAAATTTATTATTAATCAAAATAGTACAATTTATATACCATTTATGGGTCGTAACTATTTGCATCATACCTAAAAAATAATCATTTACTTCATCAAGCTTAGAAATAATATCATTGTTAGAATTTTCAGAATTTTCACAATTTTTTCTTTCCCTTTGAAACTGGAGGCAACATCATTTTGAGAAATATCCTTTTCAATCTTTCAAATTCTATGATCTGAAATCATTTGATTTTGTTTCAAATAATTTTTTTTTTTAATTTTTGACTTCTATTTTCAAATCATTGAAAGACGTATTTTTACCAGGTGTTTGACTAATTGCAAGGCGTCTATTAACTTCTATTAGAGAATAAGGCATAATATCAATAATAGAATCAGTATTTTCCTTAACATGTTTATTATAAACAGGTTTTGAAGTACTAGTTTGGGAAGAAGTAAGATCAATAATTTTTTTCCGAAGCTTTTCATCAGTAACTTCTTTTAATAATTCTAAAGTGCTATCAGCATTGATTGTTTGAATATTTAAATCTAAATCTTCAAACTGGTATCACAATTTATAGAAAGTATCATCACAATCGCAAGCATTATTATCACAGTCAGTGCAAACATTAGCATAGGGTTTTTTGTTGGCCTGATTTTCATTATCAGTTAAATCAAATAATTCAACCTCAGTGTCAGAATCAGATTCATATTCATAATCAGATTCAAAACCTGAAGTATATAATAAACCATAAACCTTATCATGAACCTCTCCAGAAAGTCCTAAGGACTTAAGTTATTAAAGTTTACAATTTGGAGCAATATGTCCAAATTGACCACAATTATAACACTTGATTTTTGGTAAATATCTCTTAGACCTATTTTTCGTAAATCTAGTAGACTTATGATGGATTTTTCTAGCTTCACGCTCTTCTTTGGATCTATGTCTGGATTTTATCTTTATCCTATAGGGTTTATCCGGGTCATTAGTTCTAACAACAACATATCTATGGCTCTTTTTCTTAGAAGTAGAAGCAGGATTTCCCATACAAAATTGTCCACAAAAATCACCTAATTGGGTTTTTTTCTCTAAGCCTATCTAGCTTAATTTGTCTAGACAATTTCAATTCATTACAAAGATTGAGACCTTCTTGAGTACAGACTGCAACAAGCTGACCATAAGTAAAATATGTCCAACGGATTACACCATATTGTCCCTTAATTTATCTTTTAACCCTTTTTGCAAAAAGAGGTGGAAGTCCACCGATGAATCTAGCCTTCGAATGTTCTAGCATGGATTCGGGTAGATCCATAACTCTACTAAATAAAGTATCCTTGTGCTATCTGAATTCTCCTAAATATTTATATCTAAGGCCATTTAAGAGGGTATGAGTATTTTCATGTTAGTTGGTAAATATACCCCCAAATTGATGAATAATAGTGAGCATAAGGGTATAGACAACATTATCTCTACTTTCTTGTAGTTTTCTACCTAGGTTGTCAATCCTAGAAAACATTCTTAGCCTAAAAAATTTTGTTTCTTTCGTTTGGAAAGAAAGTTATCCCACCAGCCGCGAAGTTGGCCAGTAAAACCTGCAACAATCATTTTACATATTGTGGCATCTGTTCGAACAGGATTGCCTTCACTATCTTTAGGACTAGTGACTTTGGCAATAGTAGAATACATTAACATACGATGGACTAAAATAGATAATTGTCTTTCTGATAATCCATCTAAATTCCATTCGTAAATATGATCTCCACTATAAGACGTGTTTGTCAAGGATCAATCTCTTTCCTCTATCAGAACGTCTTGAGGAGTTGGTCTTGGATAATACGCAGTTTGCATACGGGGAACATCATCATACTTTTTTTCTGGTTGTTTTCTTACCAAACTTCTGAGTTTATTTATTTTGGATTTCAGTACCTATGTCCGTAATTGGAGTAGACTCAAGGTTATCAACAAAAGCATTAGACAGATCTATGGGCTTTATGTTTAAACTAGAAAATTTCTTTTCAAGTAATTTTTCAAGTTGTTCTAAATCATAGGGTTTTCCAAATCCTTGAATATCAGGAGGTCTTTGAATATGAGGCTTAGCTGTCAAATCTTCTGTTTAGCTTTTCGATGTGGAAGCAATATTAGATAACTTTTGACTATCGCTTAACTTCTTAATCAAAGTTATCATAGTATCGAGGTTTTTTATCAAGAGAGCAAATATGTTCTCCAAGAACTTTCACATACAGACTCAAATAATTATTTTGAGCAATTAAACTATTTATTTTAGAAATAGTGATTTTTGCAACTTCATTATCAATGAATTTTTGAAAAGCAAAAAAAGTTATACCAGTATTATTTGGTAGAATAAAAGATGATTGAAGAGGGTAAATAGCCTGAGTAATAGTACCATTTGAATTTTGGTAAGACCTTTCAATAATTCTTACATATAAAGGAAGGTATACTGATATAAACCATGGCACAAAACAGATAATTTAATTATTTAATGCACACATTTCATAGAACTCTTCAGAAATATTTTTCATTTTATCAGGACTATAAGTTTCAAAAAACCATGTCCTAAACATTTTCCATTTTTCACAAAAAAAAATTATTTTTTAATATAATTTATTGCCTGTGAATCAGGACTAAAATCAATTAGATATAGAATCATGATTACCAAGAATTAACATCAAAATCCATTTCAGAAGGAGTGGGGTTATCTCTATCTGGGACATTATCATTATCTTGAATTATATTTGTTTTAGGATTGATTTTAATCTTTTCAATACTTCTAAGTGGAGTATGCAAATCTGCAGAACTTAATGTATGTAATGATGTAACATGGTTTTTAGCTGGACCATATACTGGTTCAACTAGAGAGATGTGATTCATAGCAGGCAACATTCTAGGCATAGAAAAAGAATTTCGGTTATAAACGGTAGAATTATCATCAAATTGAAGATAAATTCTTTCGTCAGTATTTTGAGTTACATGAGTTAACTCTTTGGAGAAATTACTAAGTTTAAAATCCATATTTTTGGGAAATTAATCTCATCTCATCTTATAGGTCTCCTGGTAGTGACCTTGAATTTTGCAAAATCTATTTCAATAAGCATAGTATAATCAGAAGCATCATTAATCAATTTACATCGAGGATTCATTGTAGCTAACAAACGATAATAAATACGATAGGATAAACATATTAGTTCTGATCCAGGCGCATAATTATAACCATAGGTCTTTACATTTAAAGTCAAAGTATCAAGGATATTCACATCAGTCAAAGATAACTGTAAATTTGGTTGTGTTAAAATATACATGGTCATATGCAAGAGTAGATTCAATAGGTCCCATCAAAGACTATCTAAAATTTAAATTTCTAGCATCATGTAGTGCAGATAGAAATGTTTCTCGAAGACCTTTCAAAGTTAAAGGTTTAAAAACAATTTGCACTAAACCAATATGCATAAAATTATACTGATTTTTAAACATATCAATATCTCGTTTATTCAGTAATTTTCTAGTCTATTTGTCAACATTTAAAGCAATATATTTCTCAGTGATTTTTATTATCTGTTTATATTTAAATTTATCAAGAAAGCCATATTCATAAATGATTTTTATATCTACTTTTGGAATTGTCCATTTATTTAATAAATCAATATTTTGAGGTAAGTCTACCTCTTCAAGTTTAGTACTTTTTGTTCTAACTTTTCCCATATCCATTTCTATTTTATTATTATTCGATCTATTTTAAATATAAAATTATATCTTGTTTATTATTTAGATTATTTATGTGTTGCATTATATAATGAAAAAAAAATCAACACAATTCGTTCAAATGTTGTATTATGAGAATAATATTGAGCATGTTTGAATTGACTTATTTTAAATAATGTTTAATCAAAATAGTTCTAAGAACCTTTGTATTGTTTGGGTAAAATTTTAAAAGAAATTAGGCACTCATTTTTAAATCAAAAAAGACAAAAATAATTTTTCCTAACTGATGATTTTTAGAAGTCCTTAGGTACATGAGTAGGATGAACAGGGATATCCCGTGGGTTGGGATATTCAATGAAGCTATTTTATTTCACTTTTTGTTTAATAGTAATTTTGTCATTTTAGTTTAAATTATGATATAAAATAGTTTCAAGATTAGCTAACACCTCATAGCAAATCAGAGATAAAATTAATCCCAAATTTATCTCAAAATTACTGTCCATATTCCACGTATCAAACAACCACTTAGTTTATCAGCAAAAAGTTACTGTCAGACCTCTTTATAACATTACAACATTATAACAACATTTCATTATATCAACCTGATTTTCTCCAGGATTAATTTTTGATTGTTATATTTCACTTCTCTATAATGACATTCTACCTATAACAATAATCATTTTAAAAATAAGCAATCCTAATCTCTCTGGCGTATGTTAGCATGACCAGCTAACGTGTGCACACTGATCAGAAAATGGTGCATGAAAGACTACGTACTAAAGGTATTGCAACGGTGAAGAGCACTGCGAGATCGGGGAAAGGCACAAATGACTTGAGTAAGTTGAATGTTAAATCTCCCATGGAACAATGCCACCATTGCTTATGAAGGAGAGTACACCGAAATCAACTAGCATAGGTCCTTCGATGTCATCGACTGGACCAAAGGAGAAGACAGTGGAAGTGCAAGTGCAGGGCGAAGCAGAGGAGGAAACAACAAAGAAAAAAATTTCTCAGAAAAAGCCGTATCTAGAAGAACAACCAAAGAAATGGGCCAATATCTTAGACTCTAACCGATTGTCTGCAAAATGGATGAGCCTAAACTATGTAGCACCTGTTATGAAGACTTGGGAGAAGATAATTGAGCTTAACAAGGATGGAATTGAAAAAGCTATGGAGGAATGGAAGCAAGCCTTAATATTGATGTGGTAGGAGACTCTCCAACAATTGCAGCGATTGAAAGGTATATTGGTTTGCACGTTAACACAGTGAGTAAGCCTAAAGTTTTTTTACCACAATGATGGATACATTCTGGTGCTGTTTGCAAACATGGATGATAGAAATGAATTATTGTATTTGGGGCCGTATATGCTTTTTGATAAGCCAATTATAGTCAAGGTGTGGTCAACAGATTTTGACTTTAACAAGGAGGTACTATAGACAGTCCCTATTTGGGTGAAATACCCAAATCTCCTACTTAATTGTTGGAGTATGGACTCTCTTAGTAGAATTAGCATTGGATTAGGGTTGCCGTTATATGTAAATGAGTGAACCACCAAGGTTGATCGGATATCATTTGTTAGAGTTTTGGTTGAAATGGGTGTTGCTCGAGAATTACCTAAGATGATTAAAGTAGAAGATCCAAATGGGCGAGTATTTGAACAAAAAGTACAATATGAATGGGTGCCTGAATACTGCTCTAAATGTATGCAAATTGGTCATAAATTCCATACCAAGAAAGGATCAAAACACCACCCAACTCCTAAAATAGTCCCTAAATGGTTCGCCTAACAACGGATAACTAAGGAAAAAACTACAGGCCATACAACTAAGGAGGATGTTGGTGAAAGTTCAGTAATAACAACAATGCCCTGGATTTCAGTGAAATCCAAATCAATAGCTAAAGGACCTGTATAGATTCGGGAAATGAATCAGGTCATAAAATTTACTAATGGATTTGAGTTTTTAACAACTAGAGATGCAGAAGGCATTCCAAATGTAAGGGGAAAAGAGATGGGAAAAAGGAGTCAATGTCCACATACCTACATTATGAAATTCATCACTTGGAATGTTAGAGGTATCAATAAACTTTACAAACAAAAGGAACTTAAGTTGTTTGTGAAGGAGTTAATGTAGGAATTATAACAATTATTGAGCATAAATAAATAAGCCTCTAGCTTGGTCTACAATTCAAAAGATAGTTAAAGGGTAGAAATATGAAGCAACTTATGAGCATTCAAATAAAGGAAGGCTATGGTTGTTATGGGATCCTCAACAAATGATTGCGTGGTCTTAAGAAAGTTAGAGCAGCTTGTACATGCTAGTGTTAGGAATAGTAATGTTTTCTTTAACTTTGTGGTTTTCTATAAACTACATAGTATACCTACTAGGATGAGTTTATGGGTAGATCTGAGAGACATTACTGCAGGTATCTAAGAGCCTTTACTGTGTATGAGAGATTACAATGCAATCTTGTCTAGTGAGGAAAAAATTCAAGGCAATCCCGTACAAGATTTGGAAGTTAGAAATTTTAATGAGTTCTTAGTAGATGCAACAATGACAGATATGAAAACTATAGGATGTGCATATACTTGGTCTAATGGAATCACTTGCAGTAAAATTGATCGGGCTGTGGTGAACGCTGAATGGTTACTGAAATATCCTAAGTGGGAGATTGTTGTTAGGGTGCCTGGAATATCTGATCATAACCCTCTATGTATGGAGCTTGACAACATGATAATCAATAAGCTAAAAACTTTTCGATTTTGTAATGCTATTTCTGACCATCCAGAGTTCATAAACAAAGTTCGAACAACTTGGAAAAGTAGTATTAGTAGTAGGAATTGTATGCAAAATATATGGTACAATTTGAAGAAAGTGAAAGTCAACTTGCAGAAAATTAACACTGCTAACTTCAAGGGTGTTACTGCAAGGGTAAAAGATCTTAGAGCTCAACTTCACCAAATGCAGGATGAAATGAGGGATCCAGTAACGGTAGCCCCAAATAGAGAAAAAGAGGACCTTAAATGCAGCTTGAGAAATGGATCTTGATTAAAGAGAGAGCAATGCAACAAAAATCTAGGGTACAATGGCTCAAGTCAGATGATGCTAACACTGCCTACGTCTTTGCTCAACTAAAGAATAGAGTAGCTAAAAATACTATTACTAGTCTTATGAATTCAGCAGGTGACAGAGTATATACCAAGAAAGAATTTGAGGATGATGTGTTGAAGTTTTATAAGAGACTACTTGGGCAATCTGCTACAACTTTGCCTAGTGTTAATACGAAAATTATGCAGAATGGACTTGTTCTCAATAGAATACAACAATTGCAGCTAGCAACGTAACGGAAGAGGAAATCCTTAAGGGTATCAAGGATTTAAAGACACCTGGCCAGGATAGTTTCAATGCTTTACTCTTCAAGAAAGCATGGTCTATAGTAGGGAAGGATATAACAAAACTAGTCCTTCAATTCTTTGAAATAGGTAAAATGTTTAAACCTTCCAATTGCACTGAAGTGACTCTTGTTCCTAAGGTGCACATCCTTCTAGAGTTGGAGAATTCCGACCTATCTCTTGTTGCACTACTATATCTAAGATAATCTCTAAGATAATTACAAATAGGCCGCATAAATTTATGAACTCTATTGTTGATGCTAATTAGTCAACATTTGTTTTTGAGAGAGCCATAAACGATAACATTATTTTGAGCCATGAACTAGTTAAAGGGTATGCTAGGAAGGGGGTTTCTAAGAGATGTATGGTGAAGGTGGATATGAAGAAAGCTTATGATTCCTTAGAGTGGAGTTACTTGGAGCAAATACTGTATGAGCTAAAATTCCCAGAAGTGTTTGTTACTTGGATAATGCAGTGTGCTACCACTATTTCCTATTCATTCAGGGTTAATAGTACAACTACTAAGCCATTTACTGCTAAAAGAGGGGTTAGACAAGGTGATCCTTTTATCACCATTCCTATTTGTCTTGGCTATTACCTTACAAGGATCCTAAAAACACTACATCACAATTCAAATTTTCATTACCACCCCAGATGTAAGAACCAACAAATAATACAACTAAGTTTTGCAGATGATCTATTGCTTTTCAATAGAGGTGATCTTAAATTACTACAATGCCTCTATGACTGTTTCTTGAAGTTTTTCGAGGCTTCAGGATTGGTGGATAATGTGGATAAAAGTAATGTCTTTTTTTAAAGGTGTAAAGTTGAGTATTCAAGAGCTGATAATTCAGGAGCTAAAGTTTGTCAAAGGGGATTTGCCTATCAGGTATTTAGAGTTTCCCCTAAGTACTAAAAAATTGTCCATAGTCCAGTGCAAACCACTCCTTGATAAAATGCTTGAATAGGTTATAAGTTGGACTACAAAGTTCCTTTCATATGCAGGCTGATCATGATTAGTGAAGAGTGTTTTGTTTGCAATACAATTTTTTTGGTCTAAAATATTTACTTTACCTAAGAAGATTATCCAAGCCATTGAGGCCATTTGCAGAAAATTCTTATGGACCGAAATTGTTGAATCATATAAGAAGTCTCTAATAGCTTGGGAAAAGTTGTGTCAACCTAAATCTGCGGGTGGGTTGATTTCAATTATGTGTATACTTGGAACAAGACAGCACTGGAAAAATTATTATGGAATCTATGTAAGAAAAAGGGCAAGTTGTTGGTTATTTGAGTACACAAATACTATGGGAATGATGGCATATGAGGAATACAAAATACGCAAGCTTCGTGGATTGTACAGAGAGTATTGAAGTCATATAAATACATTCAATCGGCAGGTTATAATGAGCATGATTTGACAAGTATGAAGAAGTGTTCTATCAAAAAGATGTATGCAAAAATAAGAGGGGAGATGGAGAAAGTTCAATGGAAGAAATTGGTTTGGTTAAACTATGCTGCACCTAAATGGCTATTCATCCTCTACATTGTAGTGAATCAAAAACTTGCAACTAAGTCAAGGCTAGCAAAATAGGGTGTTGTGGAATCTGAGGATTGCTCGCTATGGCAAAAAGTTATAGAAGACGTTGACCACTTATTTTTTTCCTGTAGTTTCTCTAAGACAGTGTGGAGTAGTTTGTTACAATGGTAAGGTATCTAACGTCAAGTTATGAACTGGAACGAGAAAGTAGAATGGGAAATCAAGTGGATGAAATAAAAGTGTTACAGAGCTCAAGTTTATCGTATGACAATGGTGGGAGCTGTTTATTGCTTATGGATGGAGCAAAATTTGGGTAATGTGTGAAATTTGTGATTTTATGTGTTTTAACTATTTTACTCCTCCCCGTAGTTGCACTATGATATTGCTAGGGTGTGGGAGTGATTGACATGATTTTCGATGCATTTTGATATCATTCATGTGATATTGTGGTTTTTAATGCTTCGAGAGCCTTATTTTGGACTTATGTGGATATCTTTTGATCCGTGCGACCTATTGGTCGAAAAGTTAAAAAATTGGAAATATGGGTATGGGACCCACATTTGGTTGAAACGACCTCGGATGAAAAATCTGACTTCTCCAGCAGATTTAGAATGTCGATTTTTGGGTGTTAGAATTTTGGTATGATTTTACGGCTTTTAAATCTCATTTCGACCCTCGGTTTGAAAAATTGCGATTTCGGGTTTCGGAGGTCAACTTTGTGAAAATAACATTTTTTCGAAAATATGATATCGCCAATACGTCCGGAACGTCGAATTTAGTATGGTTGAATTATTCGTTTGTGTATATCGGACTTTGAACAAATTTCGGGCACCCCGTCGAAGTCCATTTCAACTTAAGGGAAAAATCTGCATTAAATGTTGCGGAAAATCTGCAATAAATACAACTTTTTCACTCTTTTTTGCCTATTTTGTTCATTTTTCATCTTGCCCCTTGAGAGTAAAACCCTAAAATAATGTAGGAGCTTAAAAGTAAAGTTTTTGAGAGATTGGGAAGCTAGATTAATACTTATTTCTTGATTTTATTACGGATCTAAGGTAAGAATTCACTATTTTCTTAGTAATTTCTTGATTAATTTCTCAAAACTCCAAAAATCTTAGGGCTTGATTTTAAACCCTAATTTCACTTCTTTTCTCTTGAATAATATTTTTATCTTATAATTACTAGTTTTTCATCAATTTAACCTTCAAAATAACTCTGATTCTTGATTTTAACCTGAATTTCAAAGATTTTACCCGGTAAAGTTCAAAAATGGTGTTTCTTCAATTTGAACCTCATTTTTGGCTCGATTTAACTTGTGTTTTCATCTATAGGTTCCTAAAAATATGAAAAACATATTTTTGAAATAAAGTTTCGATTTTACCCTTCTTTTTGGAAAACTCATTTCGGGAGTCTGTTTTGATCCCGAACAAAAAGTAGTCAATTTGGGTGTCGTTGATTTTGTTTTGATGAGCAAATTTTATATTTTTAGTAGAGTTCGGGATTGTTTGTGGAAAGTAAAGTCATGGGTTCGAAGTGTAGCGGACTGGTTTCGACTTTCGAGGTAGGTTATGACTTAACTCTTTCAGACTGGGCTGGGTAGTAAATGATGATTCAAAATATATGTTAAGGGTGCTAACTAATCATGAAAAATAACTATTTATGTATAGTGCCCGTGTGGGGGGCCTATATGTGATATAATTGTCGAAATTGAGTTATTATGTGTTACGTGTGACCGTGTGGGGTCCTACGTGATATTAACAGCCTTGAAAACATGTGAATGATTGTATTGTGTTTTTAAAATGCTTAATATGGTAACATTGGTGCATTATGATTATATTCATATTTTATTTGGTATATGAGTCATGTGAAAATTTGTAAATGAAACTGAAATAATGAGTGAATATTGGCTCACATGGATGTGGAAATATATCATTGTGGTTGGTTGTGAAAATACTCATTGTGATTGGTTGTGAGCATTACATCTTCCTATCATATTCATTCAAGAAACATTGGTACTACCATGGCAACATCTGAGAAACACTGATAACACCTTTTTAAAACCCTCCCCAAGGGATGTGCCGGGGAGGAGATATTATAACACCTTATAAAATCCTTTTTGGGGGATGTGCCGGAAAGGAGATATGAGATATGTGGATTGTATACGGGTTGACGAACCCTCCATGGGTCCTACGTTGGGAAACTTTAGCTCTGTAGGTGTATATGGGAATTGTGCGACGATCCCGTACATCATTATAATTATCATCATCATCATTATCATACACATTGCACTTACTTTATTGTGTTATACTGTGTTGTATTGGCATATTGACTTGTCATCTATGTATTTATCGTATATTATTTTACTTGTATTTGATGATCTTGTATATGCATGTTTCCCCTTATTCTTCTTATAAGTGATATAATACGTATTTTTGTTCTATCTTGGTGTGATGTTGCAATATATGTGAGATATATTAGAACTGTTAGTGCAAACGGTGTGGGCTACCGTTGTGGGATATTTTCTGAATGCAGGTGACGTGCCCTTAGTGTAAATTTTTGTATTCTCTATTTACTACTTTTCTTGGTCGGCCTATGATACCTACTGAGTACAAATGGACCGTACTCATGCCTACTGTGCCCTTTTGGTGCTGGTCCTAGCTCGAGTGCGCCTCAACTTGCTTGATTCAGGCGATTGTTGGAGCTTCCAAAGTAGCAGTTGGACATCATGCGGCCCAAGTTCACCTCTAACTTTCTGTAGTAGTTATGTCTTTATTAGTATTCGGAGACAAATATTATTCCTTTGTGGTTATTTTTCTGATGTATTTGACTCTTGGATTATATTAGTAGTTCTTACACTATTGACACCTAATTTTGGGCATGATTAATATTTTGGATAAGTTCTTTTCGTGTTGTTCTGATTACTTATATGGTTTGACTTCGCTCTAGAAGCATTATCTTGGAATAATTCTGTCCTTCTCTTTTTGTATTGATTTGGGTGATAGGCTTACTTGTCAAGGTACACCGCGACAAGTGCCGTCATAACCTTTATTTTTAGGTCGTGACAGATATTTCAGCAAAAACACATTACAAAGGAGGTCTTGGTTCGACAAATTATATAGGATATACCTGTGCGAGGATCCCAACAACCTAAGTTAGCGGATAGAATGCAAAATTTGAATATGTATCCTTTAATTTGAAAAGATATTGTAGCTAAGGGGAACGAATTATGGCGTCCAAGCAAATCTTGGGGCTTGCTTCCAGTTTTGTGTGGCTACTTTGGTGAATAAAAATTTACTTACCAAAAAAAAATGATTTTACTACAGTGGTAAACTCTTTATAAAGTTACCTCTCTATAACAACATACTCAAATATAAAAAATATATTATGAACAAAATAAAATATCAAAATATTTATGATAATCATCATTAATGTCATTCACACGTAAATTTCAAGTATAAAAATCTAATTTAAAGAAAAAATTATATTTAAATTGTACACATCAGTTATTTCATAACTTCACGAGGAAAAGACTACTAATGTTTGTCTTTTTTATATTCATTCTCTTTCTAATTTTGCATACTTTTGTTTATAAAAGCTAAATGAGATTTGAACGTCAAATGTCAGTACACATACATAACAAGACCTCTCTATAGTAGCCATGAATTTCCAGACAAACACTTCTCCTATAGAGAGGTCTAACTATAATCCATAGCAGATTGTTAAGATAAAGAACAATTAATTAGAATTAAAAATGAGCAAATCCTGAATTTAATTCTTTCAAAACATTAAGTTATGATCTTATCTAGATTTTAATAAAGGCAAAAATCATGTAATTATTTACCCCTATAAAAGTTAGCTAAAGTAAAAGAAGTCGCTTCAAGAAATCCGAAAGAAATCAAGAATGAATTCGATCAAATAAATCTGCATTTTACTCATCATCTTGTATATTAGCAGTATCTTTGTTAATGAGACTTTCCCAATATACAATGATTACGAGGTTCATATAATTAATGGTCTTCCGCACAATAATACGCCTCTATGGTTGCACTGTGCATCTGGAGATTATGATTTTGGACATCTAATCCTTAATTTGGGTTATGAGTTTAGTTTTTCTTTTAGAATGAACTTTTTTCAAACCACTCGCTTCTTTTGTCATTTTTGGTGGGGTGAAAAACAAAATGTATTTGTTGTTTTTAATAGGCACCTAACCGATCATTGTTCTATTGCTAAACCCCGTATGTGTTATTGGGAAGTACTAGAAGATGGTTTTTATGCTGGTGGTCAATTTAATCGACTAGGGAAATTGTATGATTGGAAGTAGTAATGTTGGAATTTGTACAATCACTATTAATGTGAAATAATATTATTTTTCAGTTATTGACTCATTTCATACTAGTTGGTCCATGTTGTCTTGTGGTACTCTCTTATAAGAAAGTTTAATTAGAGTTGTATTTTACAATTGATCTTATTAATAATGCTTAGAGTTCTAAATTTGATTTGATCTACTTCTTCACGTAGTTATTTAATACAGCAAAAAGCTAAATATATCCATGGACTTTTAAAAATGACTAGATTAGCAACGTGTATTGCACGTGTGTTTCACGTCAACCCTCCAATTAACATAAAATATATAAAAAAATAAATAATTGAAAAATAATAATTGACTTTAAATAAAATATAATATTTTTTCTTAAAAGAATATCACAAAATGAGTACATGGATTACCTTGAATATTAGTTTTCATATTTTATGAGTTCTATGTTTATTGACGCTTCCCTCTCTTTAATCATGTTTCCACTATGTACGGGGATGAACACCTATATAGTTGCTACGTTCTTGTTCAACAAATAGGATCAAATTAAAGAGAAACGTGAGAAATTATCAAAATCATAATTCATTGTTAATGTTGATTATGCATAATTCATATATAAACTTTAAAATTATTAACTAAAAGAAATATAGAAAAATAGAAAGAATAATAATAATGATGGTAAGAAGGCGACTTAAATCAAAATAAGAGAAAAACGTTGAAGAAAACCTACCATAGCGTATATGAGGAAATAATTTCTCCTTTTTGCTAATTTAATTTCTCCTTTAACTTGATTATATGCTTTTATAATTTTAAAAAGGTTCATCCACATAAGCTAGAACACATATACAATTGTAGACAAAAAAAGGTTAGCAAGCTATTTATTAACTAAAAAACATACCAATATTAATTTGGAAAAGAAAAATCCTATAAATGTTTTATTCCTTTTTTCTATTCTCATAGATTTTGGGATTCCTTTTTCATATATACAAAAAGAAAAAACCCTATAAATGTTTTCCTTTTTTCTATTACCATAGATTTTGAGAATTCTTCTTTTACATATACAAGGAGAAAAAAACTTACCAGTGTTTTGCAAAAATTTTTGATTTTTGAAAGAGTTGCCACTTAATTTTGAAAAGGAATTAAGAAACCTTTATAAAACATTTTAAACGATTCAAAACAGGAAAATCGTTTTAAGTTAGAGATTCTAGATAAGTTGTTCCTATTAACGTTTTAGGAAGGTGTTAGGCACCTAAAACGTCCGCTAACTTGCGGTTATTCGGACTGTTTGAAAATCGTCTTTTGATTAACTTCGAAAAGATTAATTTGTTGAAATAGTGATTTGATTTTTTCAAAAAAATAAAAAAAGACTTGTGTAAAATAGATTTAGGCGACTTAGTAGGGATTTTAACTAAGTCTAAACAAAACTAATAAACCAATAAACACATAAAGGGGGAAGAGAGGAGAAAGTAAAGGATTTAGGCCATTAGGCCCAAATCAACGAGACCTGTCCTAGTCTAGTTGGGCTTCCAACCCATTTCACCTGTCCTAAACTATTTTTCGAGTCTTTGGCTCTAATCTTGCTCCACCTGTATTAAATACAACTTTGGCTTCGAGGCCGAAATAAATGAATAAATAAATGACTAAATGAATAAATAAAAAGAAGACAATAATAAAAATTGAGACATTTCAAGTCTTTTAGTGACCTCATCAATGGGTTTTGACCCATTTTCCTTCTTTGTCTATTTTCTAGCACCCGCACGCCATGTAGTGGACCTTGGGTTTAAACTTCGAACTTGACTCGAAGGGGTGATACTCATTTACCCATTACGAAATGTAGAAGGAGAGGAGTCCATTTGGACTCAAGATATTTTTTTGCATGCAAAGAAAAGATAAAAAAATTAATATATATATGTTTAAGGCATAAAAGTGACATATTTCAAAGTAAAAGAAACTATCAAGAACTAATTTTTGAATGACAAGAATAAGCACACTTGCACAAGACTGAGAGTCAACAAATAAAAAATGCAAAGCAAAAGTTTCACAATCATACTATGCATGAGTCAAAAATATCCAAATAATTTTATTTAGCCGCAAAAGTTCGAACTTTCTTATCATTTTGAAAAGATAACATGCGAACAAAGAAGAATAAACATCTTGGATGAAAAATAAAGCTAGCACTTCATATCTTATATGAGGGTTTTGAAATCCATTAAAATAATTAGTAAGCAAATGACAAATTCTTGACTTAACTAATTACTATTTTTATTAAGGCGCAACAAATAAAAATAACTATTCTTCCAACATAAAATAAACAACTTTACATGCTAAAAAAACATATCTACCAACAATAAGTTTAAACAAGACATGAGTATTGTTTTTCAAGTTAAGATCTAAACTTTATCCAAAATAATCAAAGAATAAAGTAAAAAAAGAGAAACAATCAATATTATCTATTCTTTTCAACATAAAGGAAATAACTTTACATGCTAAAAACAAATATATCTACAAACAATAAGTTTAAACAAGACATGTGTATCGTTTTTCAAGTAAAGATCTAAACTTTATTCAAATAATCAAAGAATAAAGTGAAAAGGCAAAATATTCAACATTAACTATTCTTCTAAACATAAAGAAAATAACTTTGCATACTAAAAATAAATGTATCCAATAACAATGAGTTTAAAAAAAATATAAATACATCTTTTAAACAAAGATTGAAACTTTATCCAAAATAATCAAAGAATAAAGTCAAAAAAAGGCACATACAACTATTGCTAGCTCATTTTTATATCATGAACATGAAAATAATTAGAATATCGATATCACAACGTCCTAGGGACTTCAAAGCCATCTACAAGATACAATCACACAAATAAATTATATCTACGAACTACGAAGACGAAAAAAGATGAAGAGAAAAACCTTAATAAAAACTAAAATAATAATTAAAAAAAAAGGTGTGTTTACCTTTTGGGGGGTAGCAAAACGAGACTACGAGCTTCGTTGGAATCAACCACCACCAAAAAAACATCGCCGACAACTCAAAAATTTTGATTAGCCGATCAACTTTATGAAACAAAAATTTTTACTAAATAAAAATAACTATTTTTACTCAAAAGAATTTTTTCACCTTTCTAGCCTTTTTTTTCTTCCTTCTCCCCTCCTCTCTCTACCAAAGTAGTGGTAGTATTTATAGGAGAGAATGAGATATTTTTTTCTCTTTTCCACCAATGTGGGAGAACAGTATTTATAGGAAAGGATAGAAATTTATTTCTTGTCATCTACCAAGGTGGGAGAAAAAACATTTAGGGGGTTTTTGGAATGTAAAAATTAAAGATAAGGTGAGGTGAAAGATAATGTGGGGGGAAATAGTACAATGTAGTACAATCTTTGAATTTCAAAATTGGAAAATGACAAAGTTGGGGGGAATAGTACAATTTGAATTTATTTTTTGGTGGGAATTGGGTAAAAGTTATGAGAGTTTTTGAGAATTTTGGGGTTATTTAAAATATAACCCCAATTGGAATTTAAAATTTAGCCATATTTATTTATTTGACGAAATTAAAAATTAATTGACGAATTGCATTGCAATTATGACCAATTTTCAATTATGGTCAAATCTAATAGATTGACTAAATTAAATTAAAATTCGATACGAATTAATACCTTTTTTTTTTATTCCGAGCTTCTTGATTTAATAAAATGAATGCATATTTATCCAAATAAATTATTTTTGAGAATAAATTATATTTAAATTAAGATTTTAATCATTTGAATTTATTTTCAAGATAAACTTTAATTAAATCTGATATTTTGTAAAATAAATATTTAAGTAACAAATTATATAATCTCGTATAACTGAACACGATAGTATATAATCGCTACTTAAAATGACAAAATCATGTACGAAAAATATTTTAAGTTTTTTTTTTTTGGATGAAATAATTATTTTGGTTTATTAAAAACTGAAGAAACTCAGAATTAAATTTAGTCGTGGAGGGCAAAAATTAGGTGTCAACAACCAGCATTAATTATTCATATATTTAGTTAAATAATAATTAAAAAAAAAGATGAAAAGACGGTGTTGTCTATTACGAAGTGTTTTAATGAAGGGTAAAAAATTCGATTCATTTTTCTAAAGGCCTTCACGCTTTTAATATATTATAGATATGAAAATATCATTCGTTATACTTTTTGGATGTTAGTACCCTTGCCGTCATACTTTTAGGTCATATATATTCCCAAGCTTTTAAAAATGATATGTAGGTATCCTTCATTATATTTTTAGCTTGTCAATGTCCTTACCGTCATACTTTTGGATCATATTAAGTTACCTAGAGGGACACGTGACATTATCAGTGTACATATACCTGATATTCTTTTATTTTATTCAAAATTTTAAAACCCACTCATATCATATTATTTTGTATAAATAACATAAATACCAACCCTTTAAAAGTAATTACACTCTCTCACTTTTTTAATTACTTTACTCTCTCTCCTGATTAATATACATTAGATAACCAACATATACATAGCAGCCTGTGTATATGCGAATTTGTTACTGACGTTAAAAATGAAAATAACTGATTCTCTGCCTTTAAGAACGTAATTAAGGCAATCAATTTATTCAGTGGATTACTACATCCCTTAAATTATGTAACAACTATTGAAATTCAAATTTTAAATTATACAAATACATTAAAAATAAATCAGACAAGAAACACAAAACAAAAATAATTCTAGCATCGATTTGTTTATTGTTTTGAAGGAAATTTTTTTTAATTGAATTCAAGAAGATGAATATTGCTATTATTTTGAGGTACTCAGGTGAATGAAGATCCGAAACATAATATGTTTAAGTATAAAAGTGAAGGAATCATTGTTGCCGAATCAACAACGTATTTGAGGTTGATTTCGTCAATTGCTGTCGAATTAAACATTGACGAAGTTCGAAAAACTATTGATGTACGTTATATATGTAGTCGGCGGAAACAAATTGCTGTCACTCTGGTGAATGGAGAATGGAAATAAATTAAGTACAAAAGTGAAGGAATTGTTGTCGTGGGACCGATGACTTATTTTTAGGTTGATTTCGTCAATTTTTCAGACAAAAAAATATATTGTTTTTAGTTCTGTTAAGAAATTTGTTTATTTAAATTTGCATGAATATTAGTATAACATTAAATTTTATTTTGCGAAGATTATTTTCGTGTTGAACACATGAAATTGATGACCTAAATTTGTAAATTGCAGGGAAACAAGGTTATGTTATATAAATAGCAATGTCATCTATTATCCACATATACATTCACTGTATTTTGTATATGTGTAGAATAATATTTTGGTATTGTGTTGTTTGTATTCACAAATTGATTAACAAGCAAAAACATATATAATTTATTGAGTTGTAATGTACATTTTTTTTTCCACTTATGTGAGTATTTTTATAAAGTTTATATTTGTATGTCATAGATTATTTTCATTTTTCTGATAAAAATGTCATATGGAGTTGTATGATATTTAGATATAATTAAAGATTTTATTTAATGATGTTGTTGCGAAAAAAATCGCAAAAAACAGAATTTGCGTGGTCATATGAAGAACTGATTCTAACTTAACATATACATCTTTGTCTTTTGTATATGTTAAGCTATGCTACTACAAACAAAAGCATGAAAATCATATTTAAAATTACAAATGAATAAGTGGATATCTGGTTGCATATACATAAACATTTTCATGTATATTCTATTGTAACAAACACAAAATTTCGTCAATATTGTATACAATAAAAAATATTTTCTTATAAGTTGCATGTACATGGGTTGTATTTGTTTAAAATGCTTAATGAAATAATTTTTAGGAAAAATTATCTAAAAGAACAACTTAAGTTTCAAAACTACTAAATATTCCTCCACTTTAAAAATATTACTTATATCACAACATTTAATACTTTTACTAAGAGTTGAGATACAAGTTATAGGCCCCTCATCATACGCCCTTTCTTTACCAAATTAAGAACGACTTCTCCCACCATCTATGCCATTAATTCAGGGGCTGATTTCCATCCCTTTTTTCCCTCTAATTCAAAATTTTTAATGAAGGTAAATTTTTCAAATAAAATCTTTTTCAATTTCTTCTAATCTTGTATAACAATTTTCTTTTCAAAAAAATTCCATTTTTTCCTCCACCATATGGGTTGTAAATATACTTTTCCTATTGTTCTTGGTCCCTTGCCTTTTATTTCTTGTTAGATTTATCTTATACAAAATAGTGTTGATTTCCGTGTAACGAAAATGTGTAAATTGGATTGAAGACAAAATTCATGTTCATCAGTACCTTAAAGTTTCTGAACTAAATGAAAATGGACAATAAAATCAGTTTTACAAGAGATTTTTTTTTATGTCAATTCGTTTCTATCAATCGAAGATCCGAATTACACTAATTTGTTCTCCGGTAAGAAATTTAATGATATTATAACGTTATTGGATGGTAATCAGGTCATTCAAGATGAATTTCTCAGAGCGAGAGTTTCTTAGATAAACAAAGTTTAAAGATTTGGAGGAGTTTGTAATCAGAGTTTCTTGCTGAAGATTAAGAATAAGGATAAACAGAGGACTCTTCGTCCCTATCTTCAACATATTCAGACAGTTTCCGATGATATTGAACAATGAAGAAGAGAACTGAAGCTGTTTATAAATAATGGGTCGTCAGAAAATCTTGTAAATGGATGGTGGAGATCTGTTCCTTTTACGCATTCGTCTACTTTGGATACCATAACAATGAATGTCGATCTCAAGAATAGGGTGAAATCTGATATGGGCAATTTTAGACGGAGATACATATTTAGACACTAAAGATACTTTTTTCAATTTCTTGTATCGCTTGTTCGCTTTTTATGTTTTTATATGTATCTCTTATTTTTAAAGTTTTAGTGAAATAAGTATATCAAAGATATATGTTAGTAAGTTTAAAGATACATATTGTATACAAGGATGTTTTGCATGTATCTCACATTATTTTTGTTTTGATTCAATTATTTATACCAAAAATACATATTCTGTAAAATAATAATTACATTTTAAGTTTTTTGTATATCTGGTTTTGTGTTATTGTGGATTTATGTATCTCTTGTTATTTTAGATCTGTGTAATTTTAGTCTTAGATACATATTTAGACATACATGATACTTTTTTAATATCTTGTATCTCTTGTTATCTGTTTAAGTTTTACATGTAACTCTTGTTTTTATGTTTTAGCGAAATCTGCATACCAAAGATATATGTTAGTAAGTTTAAAGATACATATTGTGTATGAGGGGTATGTTATATGTATCTCGTATTATTTTAATTTTTTGGATTTAATTATTTATATCAAAGATACATATTTTATAAAACAATAGATACTTAAGCATTTTTATCTTTGGTATTATGTTATTGTAAATATATGTATCTTTCAAACATAATGTAAGTTGGACCAAAATCAATTTTACCAAAAGCATATTTACATTAAATAAAAATCAAAATTAGAAATAATGAAAGAAATAAAAATTTACCAAAAATATTTCAATTAATCAAAAACCAAAATAAGCAATGTTGGACCAAAATTAAAATTTACCACAAATACTACTAATATTGACCAAAAATAGAAATTAACAATAATGGACCAAATTCACCAAATACACTATTTTATTTTTAGAAATTCGAGTAAAATTTTTTTTATTTTATTTGAATTCTTCATTGAGAATCCTAATTTGTAACTGCTACGAGTTCTTCATTATTTCAAAAAATAAAATTGTATCGGACACAATTTTTTAACCTCTATGTAAAACCTTACATCCATATCATTAGGATGAGCAACGAAGATTAGTTTTCATCAACAGTGTATGGGGCTTCAATTTTATTCCTTGTTTCATCGATTTCAAGTTCTGAAGCATCCTTACTTTGAATAATTTTGAATCCTTTCGACATGATGTCTTAAAAATTCATTCACAATTTTCAGAAAAATATTTCATTTTTAGCAATTCGAGTAAAAATTAAGAATTTTATTTTATTTGAATTCTTTATTGAGAATCCTAATTTGTAACTGCTATAAGTGCTTCATTCTTTCAAAAATAAAATTATATCGGACATATTTTTTTAACTTCTTTGTACAACTTTACACCCATATCATTAGGATGAGCAACGAAGATGAGTTTTCATCAACAATGTATGGGGCTTCAATTTTATTCCTTGTTTCATTGCTTTCAAGTTCTGAAGTATCTTTCAACGGGCATGTGTGGACATCTTGAAAAAATTCTAAATTTAAAGAGTTTAGTCCCCCACCAGCATGATGCTTTAAATATCCAAACACAATCCTCCGAACAATATTTTAAGACATTGTTGCAACAATGAAAACAAAATTTCAACATATTTTTCTTCACCTAGTGAAAAAAATAGATATATAAACTGCACAAACGTATACAACATGTATCTATAATAATATTATTATGTATCTTTCGTATGTTGATATAGATAAAACTAAAACACAACGAGATACATAATTAAACACAACTATAGAATCTCAGCTACAATATTAGAAAAATGTATCACGTGCACAGAAATATGTATCTCGACCTTAAAATAGATTTGTGTAAAATAATAATTATGTAACGTTAGATACATAATTCATTAAAGTAGAGATAATTAACAACAACTGATACGATAAATACTAAACATATCTTTTCTTGTTCGATCTTTTAGCATAGAAATTGAAGAAATGCTCAACTGCATACCATGTCATAACTGAAATTAGAGTACACTTGTCCTTATAGATTTGCCCAACCTCAACGCCACACTCTCTTTTCTCAATTTTGATATAAAGCTTCACACACATCTCGTTACGAATCAACAACGGTGCTGCATTACCATCAACTATTAACGAGCATCAATTTTTTTCCTGCTTTCATCAATTTTTAGTTCTACAACAATTGTCGAAATTAGTTTTTCGTAAGTTACGTGTTCACTAACCACGATTCCATCGCTCTTATATCCTTCGTAGTTGATATCGTTAGCCCAAACGCCGAAATGACGTAATAACACTGAAATATTCATTGAATTACTCGAAAAAACATAAGAAATAAAAAAATGGTCATATTATATTTTTGAACAAGTCGTATGAACTTTTTGAAATTCCAAAACAGATTATGGAAAGGTTCTTGTTTAGATTAGTGGAATAACAAACTAATTACCATAAATCGTGGGATATTATTTTGTTTTACTATAATTAGTTTGCTTCATTACTGTTTTAATGCTACTTAAGCTATTACATTTCTTAAAACGTGCTAATTAATTTAATTAAAACATGTATCTGTAGGATGTATCTAAGTTAAGTAACATGTATCTCAAAGACTAAAAGTTGAGATTTTATAAAATTTTAAAAATAATTAGGATTTTTAGTAAATACTAGTAAACATGTCGTTATATATGTAATTTTTACTAATTTTTATCCTGTTGATATGTGACCTGTGATGCCATGATATGATAAATTATGCTGTGATTATTTGTTTCAAATGCTTAAAGAAACAATTTTGATCTATGTTTAATTTGCTTATAAATGTATAGTAGATTTGCTGTGTTGTATATGTGTATTAAAAATATGGTAAATTATGCTGTGATGTATATGTGTGTGTTTTTTATTGAAGTATAACGGATTTGTAACCTAAAAATCCTAAAAACTTATGGATTGCTACAAATTCTAACCATTTGAATGACTTTTTTATATTTCAGCTATGTTCTCCGATGTTACAATGAGGATTATAAGTGAACGTTGAAAGCATCTAGTTATAAAAAAACAGATGTTTTTATAATTCGGAGATTTAACCCAGAACATACATGACCTTTGAGTGATTCGGTACTGAAGAATATTTTGATGACTACTGCTTTTGTCTGTGAATTCACGGCTCCTAAGTTAGTTAACTATAAAAGAAGGCACACACCCGGGGACATCATCGAAGAAATGAAAATTGTATATGGTGTGGATATAAATTATATGAAGGCATGACGTGCAAAGGAGCGTGCTTTTGCTATCAATTTTTTAGAAATTACTTTATTGAACCGTTTTAGTTTCGTATTTATGCATTGAAATAAATTTAAGTTTACTTCAGTTTTAAATTTAAGTTTGATGTATTTTTTTCTTATTAGTGTTGTGTATGTATTTGTTCCGTTAATTAAATTTTTTCATTGTCACTTGTACGTGCATTGTTTATTCAGTAATGTTTGTAATCATTTATATATAAACACATTTTAATTAGGACAAACAGTGTACTTGTAGGACAAACACCACATGACTTATAATACTATATTTTAGTAGAAATTAAATTATATGTAAACAGTTACATAAATAGAGATTATGTAAACCCCCCAAATTTTGTTTCAATTAGGCATTTTTTTTTCAATCAGCAAAAGGCTCAAGTGTGTGCAACACACACACGCTGATGTGGAAAAAAGGGCTAATTGAAAAAAAAATACATGGCAAAAAAAAAATTAAAAGATGGAGTTGCTGATTTGGCAATATTTCTATTTAAATATCTATGTAATAATAATTTTTTAATTAAAAAAATAAAGAAAAAAAGCAAAACACCCCTCCCCCCTCCACAGTCGTCATCTTCGCAACCCCCATCTACAGTCGTCATCTTCACACCCCCTCCTCCTCGCACATACACAGTTCACACACACACAGAGTTCACACACAGAGACATAGTCGCAACAACACCCCTCCACAGTCGTCATCTTCACACACCCTCTTTCCCTCGCGCACACACACAGTTCACACACACAGAGAGATTTCACACACACACATAGTCGCAGAAACAATATCTACATTTTTGTTCTTGTTCAATGGTAATTTCCACCACGAGTAGACCAAAGCACTCAATTGAAGAGACCTTTTTATGTTTTTTTTTTTCAAGATTTTCAAATTTCTAGACACCCTTTAATGAGATAAATCCATGAATACAATTCAGTTAAACTCTTTTGGTCAAAATCAAGAAACCCCTTTTCCATATTTACCCAAAAATTTTGAATGGGAAGAGAAAATTTTGGATCAAGAAACTGTAGAATGTGCTATATGGTGGATCAGGATGAAGCATTTCAATTTTTAGTGGATTCGATGGGTGTGTGAAGACGAGGAGAACGGAGGAGGGTGTGAAGACGATGAGAGGTGTGTGTGTGTGAAGAAGATGATGGGGGGGGGGGGGGGGTTGAGTGAAGAAAATGATGAAAGGGGAGGGGGTTTCCTTTTTTTTTTTTATTAAGAAATTATGATAATTAAAAATAATATTAATAAAATGATTTAAATATAAGTTTTTACGTAAAATATTGTTTAATCTACTGTTCACGCACCCAAGGAGAGTGTAACATACTCTCCTTGCCAAATCAACATTTTGTGTCTGATACGTATCTATTTTAGCACTTGAGGGGTCAAATAGGTACAAGCATTAATTGGAGGGTCTAAGTGAATTTTCAGGATACGTTTAAGGTCCTATCGATGGGTTTGACCTATATTTAACAATGTTATGTATATAAGGTGCAAAATATGTAACACATTGTATGTATGTTATGTAACATATATAACATTTAACTATAGACTTTAAATCAGCTATGTATATATTTTAAAATACATATACAATTATGTATATTGATAAATATGTTAGAGAATTTTTTTATGTATTACACAGTTATGTATATTATCTAACATGCATAACATTTAAATATAGACTTTAAATCAGCTTTGTATGTTATTTAAAATACATAAACAGTTATATATATTATCTAATATACATAACTAAGTTTACTCATGTTCTCTAATATACATACAGTGTTATAAATACAGTGTTGTGTATATGTAGACAAATACGCGCATAACCAAAACAAAATGCAGTTTGTTAGTTTTCCTATACTCTTGAAAACTATTCATTTGTTTTTAATAACAATGTAGTTTATGTGTTGATACGTTGAAATAAATACGATTCTTCTTTTGTGTACAGTTAAAATATGCATACGTTAAAGTTATGGTACATGTATATATGAACATATAAATATTTAATGATTTCGTAAATAATTGCATTGAATATAAATTTTATGTATAGGCGACCATATACACGTTTACACCCTGTAAGAATTATACGAGATTGACAAATTTATATAAAAAAATAATTAGAATTGTTGTACAGTAATTCTATAGTACATACACAAAATTTGATATCTAATGTACAAAATGCTATAGTACATATGTATGTATACATTTTCATACGCAAAATTCGATATCTAATGTACAAGACATAATAATCATGCTGAAATTTTGTTTATTTATAATCCATATACGTTGATTAAAATGTGTTATAACAGTATTGTGCCATACAAAACATCTAAAGTACTTTAAATTCAACATTCCTAACAAATTCATAGAGAAAAAAAGTCTTCACCATAATCATCTTTAAGACTACTCAATGCTAACTATTCCACTTTCATCAGGAAGTGTTATAATTTTTGTCCTTGGTCTTGGAGGGTCATCATTTTCACTAACATAATCTTTCTTTGCTTTTTGAATACCGTAATTTTGAAGGAGTGATGTGTATCGCATTCGATGGTATTCTGCTTCAAAACCAACAAAATGCACGTCCATTCCTTTCCTTAGGTATTCTACATACCCATCAACAAAGACTCCACAGTCCCTGACATGCATACAAAAGCATACACATTTTTCATAGTATTTACAAGCAAAGAAACAAACACGTTATTCCGTATACCACATATACAGTAATAGTTCACAAAAAAAAATATAGAAGAATACCTACACACTATCACATTCTTGTTGCATAATGTTTTGCACATACTCAACCTCGAATGGATGTTGATTCACTAATTGTATTCTTTGACTCATCTTATCCCTATATGTTTCAAGATTTGTGCAATCAGTACGAGATGTTTCTTCAAAAAATTTGCTGTCAGACACGTAAATTGGCAGCATCACAACCAACATATACATAGAAATAGAGATGCATATGAACTAGACATCTCACTAAAAGTTTAAGAAAAATGGCAGATTTTGTATATGTAATTCATATACACATGAAATGACTAGTGCCTCAAACAAACATAACAACACATATTACCAAACATAACTTATGTATATGTACTGAATAATATATGTACAACACATACAAATTTACTATTTTATAAACACATATTAATAACTTATGTATATGAACTATATAGATAAGTGTAGTTCAAACAAACACATCACCACATGTATATATGCCTAATATATACAAAGATTTGTTTTGTATTTCCACATGCAACTTCTGACATAACTTCAAACAGATGAAAAAATTCATAATCTACATAACAACTAACGACCATCCAATATTGATTAACAGTTTTAAAACGTTAGATTACTGAAAAAAACACAAAAAATTTAGAACAAAATTTAAAAAAAGAATCGAAAAAATCATAAATACCTTAGGTAGACGTGGATGTGCAGTATCATTTTTTTCGGCTTTTCTTGAGGATTCTTCCATTGATTTTTTTGACTTTCCAGTAGCAACTTTGTTAATCTTTTTTATCTTGATGGGGTCGTTACGACATTTGGATGTGCTTTCATCAAAGTTAGGTTCCTCGTAATAAAAAACTTTGGGAACAAACTCAACTATCGAATTTGTTGGTTCATTATGCTCTAACTAAGTTAATCCTAAACTAAAAGAAGGAGAATCATCCATTTACTAAGTACTATGTAGTTAATTTTGTACTTCAAATAGACGATTTTGATAAGAAAAAAAGACAATCCGGCTATAGAAACTAAATTTTGGTAAAGTAGAAACCCAAAAAATTACTTAATCACAACATGCAACAATTTGTTCATTCGAAAATCTCCAAAATTTTGGTTAAGTAAATATAGAAGAAAAATTACTAACCTCAAATCTTAAAAATCAGAATGATAAAAGGAGATTAAGTTAAAATTGAATGCTATTAGTTGGACTCAAACACGGACACGGTTGATTTCAAAATGGTAATCGGTGCTTGATTGAAGCCTACTTTTTAGGGAAAAACAGTGAAAGAAATAGGACTACTTTTGTTTAGCTTGATTGAAGCCTACTTTTTAGGGAAAAAATTGTGAAAGAAATAGGATTACTTTTGTATATGTACTTTTAGAGACAGAAACATAAAAAATGAGATTTATGTAATATGTTTAGGGAGTTAAGATTTTTTTATAATAATGGAAACATAAATTGTGTGTTTATGTAATTTTTAGTATTATTTTACCTGCATTAGACCCACATAAAAATTTAGCCCGCAATTCTTTCTATCAAAAGACTCTCACCCTTTGTTCCTCATCTCACTCTCCCTCAACAAAAGGTGAGGGTCTTTTGGTAGAAAGAAACGCGTGTTAAATTTTTATCCACGTGTAATACAGGTAAAATAATATGATATGAGTGAGGTTTTAAATTCTCGTAAAATAAAAGAAAATAGGCTATATGTACTGTGATAAATGTTATGTGTCTCTCCAGGTAATTTAATATGATCCAAAAGTTCTATGATAAAGAATTGATAAGTTAAACGTATAATGAAAGGTTTTGCATACCACTTTTGAAGTTCAGGGGTATATATGGTTCAAAAGTATGACAACAAGGACGTTGACAATCTAAAAGCATAATAAAAGGTATTTATATACCATTTCTAAAAATTTAGGGATATGTTTGACCTTTTTTTGTATTTAATATTAAAGGCAGTATAGGTACTATTTTACGATTTACGTGTTATCTATTTCGTATAGATTAACATGTTCCAATAAGAACTACATAATATTTATTTCTTGAAAATACCTTTTTGTGGATGATACTAACTGGGCTATGTTTTAATTTTATTTATATTGAGTGTGATTGGTAATGATAAAATTTATTTTCAGCATTTGTAGGTCATTTTGTTGTATACTAAGGTAAATATAAAGATCTTATTAAAATTATTTTAATTTATTCAAAGCAAATTAAAAATCTTTTAAGTATTTCATTGTAGCTAAGCTGGGGTCGTTTGGTTAGACATAAGGTATCCTAAAATTAGCTATTTTGAAATAAGTTATCCATCATGTATATAAAATAAATTATCATATCACTATGATACAAATAGAGGGATGTATAATCCTAAAACTACTTAATACCTCCAACCAAACATAGAATAAATTACTCCTACATTTTATCTCAAGATTATTTCTCCTTATCCATCACTCTGAAATTATTTTTCCTTATCAATCACATCGGGATTAGTCTATATGCTAAAGCCAAGCTGCGTTCATGATTGTCATGTGAAGATTGCCAACAATAAGGCAACAAAATTGTAGAAAATGATTTCAAGAAGGAAAAAGTTTAAGAAATTATTTCACTATCGTACTAAAATTATGTGTGAAATTTTCTGTTATAGTTATGGGTAGGGGTGGAACATTCAGTATTCAGTTCGATACTTTTAAAGTCAGAGTTTGATAATTCGGTAATTAGTATTGAGAGAGGATATCACATACCATACTTTTACACGTCGATTCGACAATTCGGTAGTCGGTAAATTAAACTTTAATTCGGTACAGTATTTGGTAATACCATATTAAACTTGGAGATGTTCAAACTATGTTTAAACTTCAAAGAATATATTTAATAGAAATCCTATTTAATATTCTTTTTTGTGCTTTTTACGAATATATTACTAAGGTCCAAGAGATTCTTTGAGATGACTAATACAATTGTCTATTGATTTAGTTAGACATATCGTATTACACACACACACATATATATAAAAATTGATATTCACTAAATATCGAATACCAAACGATATTAATATCTTGTACCAAATTCAACCTTGAATACCGAAATATTGAAATTTTACTCCCAGATATTATATCAAATATTGAATTACTGAATATCAATTACTAAATTTTTTTATCTGATTAGGTAATTTGAATTTTGATATCTTATGTCCAGTCCTAATTACGCGTATATTTGTCCCAGGAAAAGAAAAAGTAGTCTACATCGGATGTATTGTTGGTTGTACCATAGACCACACAATCTTAAAAAGTCCTCGTGAAACCCCTTTCTATAAAGATGTTCCTTTACTTCTTCTTCACTTACAAGATTTATACCATCACATCTAACACAAGGACAATGAAATACCCAAAAATGTGTCCAAAGATCAAGTGTCTTACAATGTTCAACAAATCTTTTGACACCCTCAACAAATTACTCCCTAATACCCATTCTATTATCATTGTTTCGGTGATATATCCGGCTATAATCATCTTCCATCTACGCAATCGATCAAATTCAACTAATTAGATCAAGCAGTTTCAACAAATAGTCACCAACAACATCACCTTCTAAACAAAAATTCACTTTTAAAGTCACCAATACTTAAGCTTTTTCAACTAACAAAGGCACCAACGAAACTAACTTCTAAACACTAATTCACTATTAAAGTCACCGGCATTTAAGCATTTTCAACAAATAAAGTCACCAACAACATCACATTCTAAGCACTAGTTCACTATTAAAGTCACCAAAACTTAAGTTTTTTCAACTAACAAAGGCACCAACGAAACTAATTCACTATTAAAGTCATCGACACTTAAGGATTTTCAACAAATAAAGTAACCAACAACATCACCTTCTAAACAAAAGTTCACTTTTAAAGTCACCAAAACTTTAGCATTTTCAACTAATAAAGTCACCAACCACATCACCTCCTAAACACTAATTCACTATTAAAGTCACCAAAACTTAAGCATTTTCAACAAATAAAGTCACCAACAACATCACTTTATAAACGCTAGTTCACTATTAAAGTCACAAAAACTTAAGCTTTTTCAACAAACAAAGGCACCAACAAAAATAATTCACTATTAAAGTCACCGACACTTAAGCATTTTCAACAAATAAAGTAACGAACAACATCACCTTCTAAACAAAAGTTAAGTCACCGACACTTAAACATTTTCAACAAATAAAGTCACCAACAACAAGCATTTTCAACAAATAAAGTCACCAACAACATCACCTCCTAAACACTAATTCACTATTAAAGTCACCAAAACTTAAGCATTTTCAACAAATAAAGTCACCAACAACATCACCTTCTAAACACTAATTCACTATTAAAGTCAACGGCACGTAAGCATTTTCAACAAATAAAGTAACCAACAACTCACCTTCTAAATGAAAGTTCACTTTTAAAGTCACTGACACTTAAGCATTTTCAACAAATTAAGTAACCAACAACATCACCTTCTAAGCGAAAGTTCACTATTAAAGTCACCGGCACTTAAGTATTTTCAACAAATAAAGTCACCAACAACATCACCTCCTAAACACTAGTTCACTATTAAAGTCACCAAAACTTAAGCTTTTTCAACTAATCAACAAATAATGTCACCAACAATATCAACTTCTAAATACTAATTCACTATTAAAGTCACCGGCACTTAAGCATTTTCAACAAATAAAGTAACCAACAACATCACCTTCTAAACAAAAGTTCACTTTTAAAGTCACCAAAATTTAAGCATTTTCAACTAATAAAGTCACCAACCACATCACCTCCTAAACACTAATTCACTATTAAAGTCATCAAAATTTAAGCATTTTCAACAAATAAAATCACCAACAGCATCACCTTCTAAACACTAGTTCACTATTAAAGTCACCAAAACTTAAGCATTTTCGACAAATAAAGTCACCAACAACATCACCTTCTAAACACTAATTCACTATTAAAGTCACTGGCACTTAAGCATTTTCAACATATAAAGTAACCAACAACATCACCTTCTAAACAAAAGTTTACTTTTAAAGTCACCGGCAGTTAAGCATTTTCAACAAATAAAGTAACCAACAACATCACCTTCTAAACAAAAGTTCACTATTAAAGTCACCGACACTTAAGCATTTTCAACAAATAAAGTCACCAACAATCCTAAACACTAGTTCTCTATTAAAGTCACCATAACTTAAGCTTTTTCAACTAACAAAGGCACCAACGAAACTAATTCACTATTAAAGTCACCACAACTTAAGCATTTTCAATAAATAAAGTCACCAACAACATCACCTTCTAAACACTAATTCACTATTAAAGTCACCACAACTTAAGCATTTTCAACAAATAAAGTAACCACCAACATCACTTTCTAAACAAAAATTCACTTTTAAAGTCACCGGCACTTAAGCGTTTTGAACAAAAAAAGTAACCAACAACATCACCTTCTAAATAAAAGTTCACTATTAAAGTCACCGACACTTAATCATTTTCAACAAATAAAGTCACCAACAATATCACCTCCTAAACACTAATTCACTATTTAAGTCACCAAAACTTAAGAATTTTCAACAAATAAAGTCACCAACAACATCACCTTCTAAACACTAATTCACTATTAAAGTCATCGGCACTTAAGCATTTTCAACAAATAAAGTAACCAACAACATCACCTTCTAAACAAAAGTTCACTTTTAAAGTTACCGGCACTTAAGCATTTTCAACAAATTAAGTAACCAACAACATCACCTTCTAGCAACAAAAGTACCAACAAGATATCAAGAACAATGCTAGTGAATCGCAAAAGGCCACACACGGCTTCACTAGACTTCAATATGAACTCAAAGAAAGATAACAACAATAGTGAATCGCGCAAGGCCCCAATCGCCTTCACTATGTCCACATACCTTTAATATTTTTCTTAATTTCTTGATATTTCAAAATGGCAGCTTCAATCTGCTTATAGATTCTCTCACGAGAAACTGCAATATCGAAAATAATGAGCTTAGAAAATTAAAAGATACACAACTCCATTTTCAAGTTACTATATGTCTACAACATGACTGAACTTTGAGCACATTGTACAAGTTTATGTATACTCAAGGTATAGATATTCTAAAACCCTTAAGCAAGATCAACCTTATCTTTTAGAAAAGTAAAGAAACTAAATTTTGGTCTTGATGCCACAATTTAGAAAGATACAACACTAGGAATACAGACAGTATTGGAGAACTCTAAATGAAATACAACAACAACAACAACAACAACAACAACAACAACAACAACAAAAAACCCAGTGTATTGTCACACAGTGGTGCACAAATAGATCTAAAGACCATTAAGCAAATTGAGCTGCATATCATTATTTGGAAGCTTATTCAGCATTCAGATAACATAAAATGAGTTAGAATCTGAAGCTAAATTTCATTTATACCACAACCTGACCACTAATGCAGAGCAAACTCATAATGCCCAATTAATCAGATCCAAAATCTCACACTCAAATAATCAGATCGAGCACATACATACCATAATTTCAAATGTAAAAAGACCCGGATATGATAGGAGAAACATACGTACCCATCATAAGAGAGTAAACAAGAATGTAATTGTTCTTAAAGGAATTAAAAGCCTGTGAAGTTGTTATCCGATCTTTGTTAGTCTTGCCACCCAGCTCAAGAACTGCCACCACAGTAGCCATAGCACCAAACACAACATAGTAGAACAACTCCATTGCCTCCCTCCCCGCACCAGCACTAGCTCGATAACCACAAGTGGTTGGTTTTAAAAAATAATAATTAAAAAATATATAAAAAACCGACCACAAGTGGTCGGTTTTTTTTATATATTTTTAATTAACTTTTTTCAAAAAAAAAACGATCACTGGTGGTCGTTTTTTTTGTTATTTTATTTTTTTCATTTGCAAAATAAATAATAATTAATACTAAAATTATTTTAATAATTATATTAATTTTTTAAAATAAAAAAGCTACCACTTGTGGTTACTTTTTTTTTAATTTTTTTTTTAAAAAATTAAAATCCGACCACTAGTGATCGATTTTTTCCGACCACAATTTGTGGTTGTTTTTTTGTGATCGATTTTTGCCTTTTTTTAGTAGTGTTTCTTCTTTCACACGTAAAAAATTATGGCCTTTTTAGTTTTGATGAAAACGAGGAACATGAGCCAACTTCTCATATGGTATTGATTAACAATTTCAATATTTATTGCTTTAATTTGAAATGAGGTTTGAATAAAACTCTAATTTTAGCTATTTCTTCTCTTTTCTTCTATTGTTTGATTTCAAAGTTTAATTTGTTGCGCCCATTGATGGGTTGATTTGTTCTTGTTCTTAGTAAAAATGGTGATATTGCTGTTGTTCTATTGAACAAAATCGTGCTACTATTTTTTTCTCTAATAAATTATCCATCCAGTGTAACATATTAACCATCTAATGCAACAAATTTAATATATGATGCAATAGATCAACTATCTAATGCAACAGAGGAACCATCAGATTAAAATTCTGATGTAGCAAATTAAACATCTAATGCAACAGATTAACCATCTGATGCAACCGATTAATCATCTGATACAACAGAGGAACCATCAAATAAAAAATTTGATGCAACAAATTTAGCATATGATGCAACAGTTAATCATCTGACACAACAGTTTAACTATATGTTGCAATAGATTAACCATCCGATGCAACAAATTTACTATCGGATGCAACAGAGGAGCCATATGATTAAAAGTTTGATGCAACAGATTAATCATTTGATGCGATGGAGGAACCATCAGATTAAAGATCTGATGCAACAGATGAACCTCTTGTTGGATAAAATCTTATCAACTCATCCAACAGGACATATCCAAAACTTGATTTTTCCAATCGATCATTCATCTGTCGTGATAGATAACCCTTCTGTTGGAGAAAATCTAAACAATATTAACCATTGATAACTGTTCTAATAGATCACTTATATATTGCAACAGATGTGTGACCTGTTAGACAGACCATTCATCTTTCTCATAAATGAGTGATATATTTTGTATTGTCACAATAGATTACTTAGCCGTTACTATAGGTTAGCTAACTGTTCTAACAGATGACTCATATATTGCAACAGGTGTGTGATCTATTGCATAGACCATTCATCTTTCTTAACAAATGAGTGATATGTTTTGTATTATCGCAATAGATTACTTAGCTGTTACTACAAGTTATTTAATTGTTCCAACAGATCACTCATATGTTGTAACAAATGTGTGATCTATTGCACAGACCATTCATCTTTCTCAACAGATAAGTGATATGTTTTGTATTATTACAACAGATTACTCATCCGTTGTAATAGGTTATTTAACCGTTCCAATAGATCACTCATATATTGCAACAGATATATGATCTGTTGCATAGACTATTCATCTATCTTTAAAGATGAGTGATATATTTTGTATTCTTGTAACAAATTACTTATCTATTGCAGCATGTTAGTTATTTAGTGCAACAGATAACCTACCTGGTGCAATAGATGTGTGATTTATTACAACTGTTATTTTGCTGTTTTGCATGTTAGATTTATTGTTATCCCTTTTTAATGATGCATTAATCAACTATAATATATTTTTTATGTTTCTGTTAATTTTAGATAATATGGCTCCCAAAAGAACAGAAACCGAATCAAGTCCAAGTAAAGGAACAAGTGAAGCAGCTAGACTACATCCACCACTTTATGAGCTTACTTTACAAGCGTTATCTCAATCAGGAGCAGAATATGATGAAGACGGGGAAGAAAAATATTTCAAAAGAGATGATCCAAATGCTAATAGCCCTTCCATCCAAGAGTTGGTCAAAACCTTCAGCATTGATTGTTATCCCGTGAGAATGTAGTGCAATGGTGTCATAGATTTAATGGGTGATTTCTTGGTTAAGCCATTCATGGAAAAATATTTTGACTCCTTCAGAAAAATACTTTGATGACAAAAATTGGATGCTTATTTCAGGGACAGTTGCTTTGGAAAATATCTTGATTTGTCGGAGGACAACAATCCTTGTTTCTAAATGAATTTGGTATATGAACTTCTTAAGCGTAGGTTTATGTTGAAAACAAAGATAAGATGGATGAGGTGTGGATAAATTACTGTGGCATGCCTGTTTATTTTGGTTGGAAGGAGTTTGCCATAGTTACCGGACTAAAATGTTATCCTCCTTGCCCTTCTCGTGTTATACCTATTCTAACCCAAAAAAGCACACCGCACACCCAAAAAAGGCAAAGGCAAGTTGTGTGGTCACGATGACCTGGTGTCCATTGTTGGTCCAAGTTTCAAAAATAAAAATTTGATTGAAGCGTTGAAAGGTAAAAGAATTTCAAAGAAGCACAAGCAGTCATTGTGCTTGGTTTGGTTTGTACATAATATTCTTTAGGTGAGAGATGTTAACAACAACATAAGCATTGGTTTAATAAAGCTTTCCAAGGATCTTGAGGTGTTTAACAACTATCCTTGGGGTTATGAAAGCTTCAAATTGATTGTCAACTATTTGTTAACTCCGTTAGTGCCAAAGACAGTCAACTTATATAGATTTCCATAGACTTTCATGGTAAATGTTTCTTTCTTTTATTATGATATCATTCATTTTTTTACTAAATAATGATTTTGATTTATTGGTGTTATTTTATAGTCTTGGGCGTTTGAAACCCTTCCTTATTTGAGACAACAAGTGAACTACCAGGAAGAAGTTTCCTGTCCAAGAATCTTAAGATGGTTGTCGGCCAAAACTGATAAAAATGTAAAATTTATTGATCTCTTCAACCCCCCGAAGGATGCAGTAAGTATAATTATAATTAAATTTTTGTTTTAATTTATGATTTTTTTGAATGATCTAATCATCATTCTAATATATGTAATAATTTATGTTAGATTGTGTATCCGTCAATAGTTCCGACCAATTGAGAGTTGAAGATATCATTTTTTATTACTGTAAGGTCTGTGCAAACTTTATTGGACCCTAAGGTCATTGACAGAATAAAAATAAAATTGTTTAGAACAACAAACATTACAAGAAAAATAACTTTGGAGGGTGGGCTTGTTGTTGATGATTGTCTTAGTGGTGATAGAGCTTTTGGTGATAATGATGCGCTTCTTACAGTATTTAAAATAAACCATTATGAATATGATCATACTGGTTATACAGATTTTTCCTCTCCCAGCGAATATTATGCATGCAAATGTCAAGACTACAAGACGTAACATGATGTAGTGATTAATATTATGAATGCATTAACTGCTTCTGTTATGGAATTGACATCTAAGAGTGGTGTCATTCCATCAAAGAGAATTTTATATCCATCCACTCCATTTGATATTAAGGCTAAGAGGAGAAGAAAAGTAATTTCCAAGGCATTATCAAGCATCCAAAAAAGCAAAATTGCAACTCCCCTGTCCATGTGTTGCATTGAGTAATGTAAAATGGACAAAGGAGAGTAGCACAAGCTGAAGAAGGTGAATATATATGTCTGTTCCAACTAACAAACAGACATATTTCAACAGATGACACATTTCCTGAAAACTATCAAACAAATATATACATCTATTGCAACAGTTGAATAACTTGTTGCATCAGATAAAGTATCTGTTGCATCATATGTCTCGTTTGTTTTAGCAAATCAAACAGCTCTTCATACCGCTTTTATTTGTACCAACTGATGACCTATCTGCTATAACAGATGAGTCTTATGTTGCAACAGATAGTTCTTCCATTGGAAATTATCATACAGGTCTTCCTTATGTAGAAATTTGTCCCATTAGTTAATTCATCTATTGCAACAAAAATATAATCTGTTTTGGATAATTAAAATAGGAGGAAGACCTATTTGATTTGCCAAAACAGATGAGTTATCCTTTTCATTTTGTTGTATCTCCGTGATTAGCATTGACCAATTCTGGCTTCAGGTGGATGTAGAAGCTACTGCTGAACAACATTGACATATGCTACTCTTTTTATGAAAATACAGAGAACAGAAAATGCAGAAACCGTACATAAGTGACAATAAAAATCTATGACTACCAAAGTTGAATTCCATAGCACCGAATAAAGAACAACTTGTCCATATTAAGTAAATCTTTATAGCCTGAGTCTGTCAAAGTAATAACCTTACCCCTCCTTAGGAATTCTTGACATCAATACTTAAATTATTGATGTATTTATTGAGATCTGTAGCTAGAACAATTTTTTTACATTTCATTTATTTGTTGATTTATTTTGATCTAATTTCTGACGACTTCTATTTATTTTATTTTGTCTATGAATTTTATTTTTTCTTAGATTTGAACTTATTAATTGAAATGGAATACTAGATTCAAATATTGCAATAAATAATGTATCTGTTGCAACAGACGACACATCTCTTGGAAAATATCAAACAGATTTAAACGTATGTTGCAACAGGTAGGTAATCTGTTGGAAATTGTCAAATATATCTTCTCACTGTTGCAACAGATAGAAACATAGACATAATACCACAGATTACCAACATATTGCAACAGATAAGCTATATGTCAGAACATATAGAATATCAGTTACGATAGATGGACAATCTGTTGCATTATAAAAATTCAACATTCATTAGACATAAAAAATTGTCACTATATGTAAAAAAGTGAATGTGACTTGAAATAAAAAAGGCGGAATCCATCGACAGTGTTCAGTTTAAATATCTAAAATAAAATAGGCATAAAGTAGACAGTGCTTATTTTAAACACGTAAAATAAAATAGGCATCAAATGTGTCAGTTTGTCACTTTTTTCCCTATTGGCTGCTCGCGTGTAATTTACGCAGCCAAGGCTCGTTGAACCCCCATTTTTGTTGATTTCGCCCCCAGCGTTTATTTTTCTTCCATTGTTTTATATATTCTTCTTCTTCCTAAAATTTAATCTTAAATTCCCAAATATTCTTTTTATTCTTCATTTTTTTTCTCTATCCAAATTCATCTTGATTATTTGTATTTTTTTTATTTTTTCCAACTGAGCTTGACAATGTCGAGCTCATCTTTCACTATTTTTTGTGATAAAGATTTTTGATATTGTAAGTGTAGTCATGAAGCTCTATTGAAGACTTCTTGAACTCAACAAAATTCAGGTTATAGATTTTTTACTTGTAAGATTTCAAAGGTAATATTTTTTTATTTAATTAGTTGATTACTTATTGACTTGTAATTATTTTGTAATTGTGGTCTTGTTTTTGTAGAAGTTGGGTGGATATGATTACTTTGATTGGTATGGAGAACGACACCCTTCACAAAAAAATTGTGAAATCTGGGGTTTGTTGATGAAATTCAAGGCTTTTGAAGAGAAACAAAATCGAGCAAGAAGATACTACATTATTAACGTTATTGCTACTAGTTTAGGGGTGTTGGGCACATGGATATTCAAGCCTAATTGCTGAAATTTTCATGGTGGTGTATTTGTTTTGCTACTGGTTTGGTGTCGTTAAGCACATGGATATTCAAGCATAATTGTTGGAAAACATCAAACAAATTTAGACATATGTTGCAACATTTAGGTTATCTGTTGGAAATTATTAAACAGGCCTTCTCACTATGGCAACAGAAAAGACTATATCAGCATAATGCAATAGAGGACCAACCTTTTGCAACAAATAAACTATCTGTCAATTAGATAGAATATATTTTACAACAGATGGACAATCTGTTGCATTGTGAAAAATTCAACTATCATCAAACAAAAAAAATTGCCCCTACATAGATGTATATGTATGTATGTAATGTAAAGTATGTAAAGTGAAGTGACTAGAAATAAAAAAAATTATTATTTCACAGGCTCTTCTTTATACATAGGCTCCAAGCGTCCAGTTAGTACTCCAAAAACCCAGACCTCATGCATGTTTGCCACAATGTTGTCGCATAGAAAGGTCGTTGGCTTGGCTATTTCTATGCCAGTTAGCAAACATTCGATGTGTGCAAGAACGTGCGACCTATATGCGACAACGGTTTCATTTTTTGGAAGCTCCATGTCCTTGTTTTGACCTTTAAAATCCTATGGTTGCTTCATCAACACTTTCGTTGGCAACTGATCCATCAGTTTACTCTGCCTCAACAAGATGGGGAAAAACTCCAATAGTGGCTGCATGTAGGTAAAAAAATCAACCTTGTCCAAGGCAGGTAAGCTACAGTCGTAAACCTTGATCTTTCCCTCTTCGAGAAATATCTCAACAACCCGGTAATATACGTCATCCATGTTCATGGCTCTAAGAATCCTCTTTGCCTCGGTTTAGCTCTTGCCGTATGGATTTGGCCTTTCCCTTCTAACATATTTTATCATTTCTTCATTCCTTTAGAACCCCAAAAGTAATGAATAAAATCCCTCGAGATCGGGAGTTGATGCTAGGTTACTGAGATAATCATATCTATCCTTGAGATTACGGTAGAAGTAGAGGTATATTATCCTATCAGCAACATCATAAGCTTTCGGGTAGGCTAATTGCCTGCCTCTCATGAGGTAGAGAATTTCTTCAACATACTGTGATATAAGAAGTCAATTTTTAAATAAGTTAGTAATTGTAAAGAAGGAAAATATAGTGAAAGATACAACGGATAGACCATCTATTGTAGATTCACAGATTACCCATCTAACACAACTTATGTAAGAGATGAGCAATATGTCGCAACAGAACCACCACAAGTTGCACTATAATGCACATATATTTCAACAAATGACTAGTAGATTAGAAGGCTAGGTTAGGAAAAGTAAACTTACCCTATCCACGTACTGCGTATACATATCTGTCATATTTCTGAAGTCTTCGGCGTAAAAGGTATGGATGGGGTAATCTTTTGCGCCTTGCTTGGCCCATAGCAGATCCCTCTTCTCTTTGGCGCCAAGTTTTGTGTATATGTACACCTTCTTGAATGGCCCTTGAACTTCAACAACTTTTGGAAAGAGAGGAGTTGCAATTTTTTTGGATTTCCGATTGGAGAGTACTTGACTAATTGTCTTTTTTTCCTCCTAACCGGCTATGTAGGAGTATATGGCTCCCTCACCTTCTTAGATGGTATGACACCCCTATTGGATTTTAATTCCTCAACATATTTAGCAATAGCGTCTATTTTTTTAAAGAGTTTATCCTGGATGTCCTTTCACTCTTCGTATTTGCAACGAGAACATGAGGGTGAAGAGGGATGAGAGAGACCTGTGAGAGGTGTGTTTTCAAACATATTTATTTTTTCTTGAGCATCAACATGCTCAACATCATGACTAGGAGTAGCATCATCATGCCTGCCACTAATATCAACTCCACCAGCAACACCCCCAGAAAAAGCAATTGGATCTGTTGTAGTAGTTTGGTCATGAAGAGCCTCAACACTAGGCCGACCTTGCCTAACTGCTATTTTTATGGCTGTTGCTCCAGCCAATTACTTCTTTCTTAACTCCATCATTGGGTTTTCTATAGTATCAACATGACCTAGAGTAACAAAAGAAGTCATCTCCAACTCCTGCTCAGTAGGTACGATCCATGGATGCACAACTTATAAAAAAGATGGGTACATTTAAATTAAATAATATAATAATTTTCACAGTTGGGTTACATGTTAACACAAACAACTTATGCAAAAGATGATCTGTATGTCACAACAAATTAATAATATGTTGCATCAGATTACCCATCTGTTGCATAATTTGCAGTACAGGGTTAATCTGTTAAGAGTCGGGTTCAGAGAACCAAAGCAACATATGGGTAATCTGATGAAAAATATCAATCATCTGTCGCACTAGATTAACCATCTGTTGCACCAGTTGGCACATGATAGGTAATCTGTCACAACAGATTTTCCATCTGGTGCATCAGATATAACATCTGTTGCACCATATATAACATCTGTTCAATATCTTTCATTAAGTCAAATTATTTTACTTGAAAGAAGACGTACTACATCATTCAGAGGGTTAAAGAGATCAGACTCCTTAATTCTTGTGTTATTCTTTAAAGCCAACCACCTAAACATCTTTGGATAAGAAACCTAATCTGGGTAATCCATTACCTACTTTCGGAGGGGTGGAATGGCTTCAAATGCCCAAGCCTAAAAATGTAAAAAAGAAGAAAGCAAAAAAAGTCATAATAACTATATTCAATATAAATTAATGGATGAGTAAAAATAGTGATTAATTTTACCATGAAAGCCCAAGGAAAGCCATATAATATGATCGTGCCTGAGGATGGCTTTGTCAGTAAATATTTGATAGTTAAGTAGAAGCTGTCATATCCCCAGGGATAATTGTTGAATTTATCATCTTCTATGACCTTATTGACATCTCTTGCCAATAGAACGGAATGGGAAAATTAAACTAAGCACAATTTCTACCTATGCTGCGTTGTTATGGTTTTTCCTTGAGATCTGTCATCAAATCTGATGCTTTTTAGCCACGTCCAACAATGTCCAATGACCCATCTATTTTTTCCTTGTATTTGTTGGTTTTGATGGGTGGTTCACTGGGAAAATGCATTCCCTCTATTTGTATGTGGTGGTTTGGATGTCCTGATTGCCTTGGACCTTTTGCGGGGTTTGGATGTCAAGCCCGTCACTATAGCAAACTCTTGCAAGCCAAAACAAACCGGCATACCACAGTAGTTGATCCAAATTTCATCCATCTTTTTGCCCCCCTCCTCCGAATCTTTATTAACTCCCACGTACTTGATTCTGCGCTTGAGAAGACCATATACTATCCTCATTTGAAAACGGGCAGGGGGATCCTCAGCAGCTCAAGAAAGCGTCCAAAACAACTCCTCTTAAAAAGTCCGTCTATGTTTTTGTTCTTTATAATATTAATAAAATAATTAAAATTTTTCCCCAACTAACATTTAAGTACAAGTTCACTAGTTAGTTCTGCTAGGTCATCTATCGGCATCGCAACTTGAAACCTGTCAATACTAATAGTTTTGGCAAGATCATGCTGGGATGTCGATATTAATTCATGCCCCATTGATGATCCATTATCATCATGTTGATGATCATCCTTTTTTTCACTCTCTAATTCCTCCTCTTTCTTACTTTCATTTTATTTATCACCATCTACAAACACTTTTCTAGCTTGCTCAATGTTCTTTTCATTTCTCTCCTCAGCTTTACTTTTACCTGACTGAGATTGTTCAGGAAGCTCCTCTGAATCCCTCTGTACTGTAGCCTTTGTTGTTGGCTGGTTAGAAGTTATTCCGCTTTCATTTTCTTTTCTTTTGGGAGACATATTTTACCTACAAACAACAGAAAAATAAAAATTACATTATAATTGATGTATGCATAAATTTTTAAAAATACATTACAAATACCACTAATACCGACACACCAACAGCCATTACAAACACCACCAACCAATGCCACAAATACCATGAATACCAACACCACCAACAGCCACCACCAATACCGATACCACCAACAACTACCACAAACACCACCAACCAATGCCACTAATAACACCACAAATAACCACCACCACTACCAATGCCAACAATACCACCAACACCACCACCACCACCACCAACCATCAACAATACCACAAACACCATCCAACAACACCACAAACACCATCCAACAATACCACCACAGTCAATAGAACACTGCGATAAAAACTAAGGTTTTATCGGGTTCTTCCTACTATTTTACCATCAAGACTCAACATTGTTAACCTATTTTCGAAGATAATACAACTAAAAGTCTTCTTTTTCATCATTAACTAAAAATCGTAATTTTTAGAAAAAATAACAAATATATAACTCTTCTCGAACACTGTTACCTATGAATACAGAGAAAAAATGATGGATACAAGCAAGAATAAAGTAAAAAATAACACCTATATGGTCAGAAATGAAAAAAAATTGATCTGTTGTGAAGGGCTGAGAAATATATTGAGTAGTTGTTTTCTGTATTGTTGAGAGAGAAAGAAAAGAGCGAGAACTCAAGATTTGAAATGATGAAACTTTTTCCCACAAATAGATGATTTGTATGGGTTGATTTGTATTTTGGAAATGGATGACAAGTTTTGAAAATATTAATTTGGTCTGAATTGATCTTAATTATTTTTACCTAAATCAATTTAGGTATAACTTATAATAATAAGTTAATGAGAATCGTTTCATCTCAGAGTGATCGATCGATCGACGACTCAAATTAGGAGGAACGCAACACCAATACCAATACCAACACCAACACCATGCAATTGAAAAAGACTCAGTTGAAGTTATAGTTGACCCTATGTACTCATACCTAGATCTAGATAAATCAATTTAGGTATTAGCTTATAATAATAAGTTAATGAGAATTGTTTCATCTCAGAGTGATTGATTGATCGACAACTCAGATCAGAAGGAATGCAACACCATCACCATCACCAATTCTAACACCAACACCAACACCAACACCAACACTAACACCAATACCAACACTATGCAATTACAAAAGACTCAATTGAAGTTATAGTTGACCCTATGTACTCGTCCCTAGATCAAGATAAATCAATTTTGGTATTAGCTTATAATAATAAGTTAATGCAAATTGTTTCATCTCAGAGTTATCGATCGATCGACTAATCGGATCAGGAGAAATGCAATACCAACACCAACACCAACATCATGCAATTTCAAAAAACTTAATTGAAGATATAGTTGACCCTATGTACTCATCCCTAGATCTAGCTAAACAATTTAGGTATTAGCTTATAGTAATAAGTTAACGGAAATTGTTTCATCTCAGAGTAATCGATCGATCGATGACTCAGGTCGGGAGGAACACAACACCAATACCAACACCAACACCACGCAATTGCCAAAGACAATTAAAGTTATAGTTGACTCTATGTACTAGTCCCTAGATCTAGCTAAATCAATTTAAGTATTATCTTATAATAATAAGTTAATGAGAATCATTTCATCTCGGAGTGATCGATCGATTTACGACTCGGGTCGGGAGGAACGAAACACCAACACCAACACTATGCAATTGCAAAAAACTCAATTAAAGTTGTAGTTGACCCTATGTACTTGTCCCTAGATCTAGCAAACCCTAGTTCATACCAAACACTAGTTTATACCATGAGATTGTATAAAAACAAATGTTCAACCTATTGCAACAGGTGGAGAATCTGTTGGAATTTAATAAATAAATTAATGAATATGTTGCAACAGGTAGGTAATCTATTGAAATTTATCAAATAGATTATTGAATATATTGCAACAGATGACTGAGTCATTGAAAATTTTCAAACAGAAATTGTCATCTATTACAACATATCACTTATATGTTTTAATATCTTTTTTTATTTGAAAGCAATTTCTCGTCAAAGATAAAAAAGATAAAATAAGGAGGTAAAAAATATTACTTGGATAACTCAAAAATTTCCTTTTTGAGTAGTCTTATCCAGTCTCTTTAATGTCAACATCTCTTCGTGCTCCTCAAAGACATTAATGAATATTTAAAACCTATCTCTAGTTCTTCTCTCTTCTTCAGCCATAGCTTAACTTAGCTCATCTCTCTCTTTCAAAATTCTCTTTCTATTCTTTTTAGGGCAATCATAACCATCTCTTTTTTTCTCTCTTTTCTTTTCCCTTTTGCATGAGGATCCTTTTGGATCTCAACCGATCAATAAATTTTCTTGACTGAAATAGGTTGTCTAATCCTGTGCTTTTTTGATATTGCAAGTATGGTTCAATACTGCTCTTTTCTTCTCGTCTTTTTCTTTGTATGTTATTTAAATTAGATATTTATATCTATTGTTTGTTACATTGTTGGTAGCGCTGTTGTTGGGGTGTTGGTGTTGTTGGAATATGTAGTGTTAGTGTTGTTGATGGTGTTAGAACATATAGTGTTGTTTCTTTGTTATTGATGTTGTTGGTGGTGATGCAACTGATGAATCAGCTATTGGAATAGACGGAGCACCTGATGGGAAAAATCAAACCAGTAGCAAGTCTGGTTTGATTTATTCCAATAGATGACCCATCTGTTGTAATATGCCATCAATCGGTGGACACAAATGCGTTGCCTATCGCAACAAATGACCCATATGTTGAACAGAAGAGGAATCTATTACATCAGATTGCTCATCTGGCATATCATATTGGTCATCTATCGCAATAGATTTGTCATCTATTGTAATAGATTCGTCATCTGTTGCAACAGGCGACACATCTGTGGCAACCAATTGATGACATATTGCATGAGATTGATTATCTATTGCTTCAGATTAATCATCTGCTACATCATATTATTGTAATGTGTTGTATTCATTCAATTTTGTGTTATGCTTTTGTAATGTTCTTTTTGTTCTTCTCTTGTTTGACATCAAATATTTTCTCTTGCTTACAAATAAAGGGAATTGAAACTGGATCAACTTTTACCCAACTAGCATTAAAGCCTAGAGTAAAGATCGGTTTAGAGGAATAAGCTGCTTGCAGATGGAACCATTTCATATGTGGGAGATATGTATTACTAATCAACCTATTATGAAAACACATATCCAGTACACCGATTTTGTCAATGTTGGTTCTTTACCTATTAAGCGTTAATCCTTCAAACGAGATCCTGCATTTTATAGTTAATTTGGTAGGTTCAAACTGGTAAGGCTGAGGGACCAAGTAGGTGGTGTTGATACCCTGTTATGTTTTAATAAAGATTTTGCAAATGTTTATGTGTCAAGTTTGGGGATGGATTCAAGTTATGGTGATAGTGTAAATATCTAATAGTGTTGGACTGATTTTAAGGGTTCAATGGACTTTTAAAAGGCCTCCGAAGCCTCACACTGCAACAAACAAGAATGGAAAACCAATATAAATTCCCCTAATCCAAATTTATATGAATGGGTTGCATGAGGAGACTATTATAAAATAGAATGTGATTGGAAGAATACCTGTGCGGGAAAGGGGTGGTGGTGGTGGAGAAAACCATATATCAACACAGACCTTATTAAAGAAGAAACATAGGGTAGGAAGAAAAGTGTAGCGAAACTGGCTGATGAAATTGACATGCAAAATAAAAAAAATGAGCTACAGGTGTGAAAGTGTATCCAAAAATGAAAATTCATCAATCGTTCTTGAAAAAGAAAATGGTAAAGTGGATTGGAGCCGTTACTTTGTTAGGGGACTGCAACTAGCTAGCATGGCCTGAATGAAGACCCACAAATATGCAGGATAAGAACTCTAAGAAAGAATCTTGGTGAACACAGAGAATTGGTAAGATTTTCAGTCAAGAATAAAACCTGAACCAACAACTCCTGAAGTAAGAATAAGGGATCAAGCCAAAGTTGCAATTTCTCAAGTTAAAATTGCATCTCATGCCTCATGTTTATGACTCTGGTCTGGTCAAAGGTAGTGTAAACAACAAGGCATGGGATTTCTACCCTACTTCAAACCTTTTTGTTTCTACTGCCATTGACCTGATCAGAACAACAAAGAGAAGGCCTGGGATTAAAGTTAGACTTTAGAAATTGGCGCCTTGACTTGATCCCTTATTTTCACTTTTGGAGTTTTTCGTTCAGGTTTCATTGTTGACTGAAAATATTACCAATTCTCTGTTTCGCCAAGTTTCTTCCTTAGAGTTCTCATCCTTAATCTTTGTGGGTCTTCATTCAGGCCACGCTCGCTAGTTGCAGTCTCTAGCAAAGTGCATAGCTCCAGTCCTCTTTACCATTTTTCTTTTTCAAGAATGACTGATGGATTTTAATATTTAGATGCACTTTTACATTTAAAGCTTATTCAGTTTTTTCGTCTTTCAAGTCAATTTCATTGGAAAGATTGGCTAGAAGTTCCTTGCTTGCTTCCCCGTGCTATTTCTTTAATAAGGTATGAGTCCACGTGCTATTTCTTTAATAATGTATGATTTAATCTATGGTTTTCTCCCCCTTCCCACACAGGTATTCTTCCAATCACCTTCTACTTTATAATAGTCGCCTCGTTCAACCCATCCATATAAATTTGGACCAGGGGAGCTTCTATTGTTTTTTCATTCTTGTTTGTAGCAGTGCGAGGCTTCAGAGGTCTTTCAAAAGTCCATTGAACCCTTCAAATCTGTCCAATCACTATTCGATATTTATACTTTTGCCAAAAAACTTGAATCCTTCACCAAACTTAACACATAAACATAAGCAAAACCGTTATTAAATTCTAATAGGGTTTCGAACCCACCATCTTGGAACCCTTCGGCCTTATTAGTTCCCACCTATCAAGCTAAACTATAAAATGCAGGATCTCGTTTGAAGGACTAATGTCTAATCGGTAAAAAACTTCATTCACAAAATCATTGTACTTTATGTGTGTCTATCATAATTGCCTGATCAGTAATACATAACTCCCACGCATGAAAGTGAATCATTCATCTGCGCGCATCTTATTCTTCCTACCCCATCAATGTCGGATAGTGTTTATTCTTTACTTCCCATCGTTAAGTAGTGTACAAGACCACGGAGGCTCAAAGGATAACCATCTTCAATGTCAGAGGAATACATGCCCGTCAAGAAAAAACAAGTGCTACAAGTTATGACTATTCACTTTTTTTAAAAAATCTATTTATATAATAAAATAGTTACCAATTTGGATTAATTTCCCATCTGTGGCAACTGATGAATCAGTTGTTAGAAAAAATCAAAACATCTTCTCCAAAAGATGGTACATCTATCATAATAGATAGTCTAATGTATCATCTATTGTACATACAGACCATCTATTGCAACTGATGATAAAACTATTGTATCAGTGGATTATCTGTTAGGACAGATAGACTATTTGCTGTAACAACTCAATAACAACGGTTGTTATTAAGTCTCTAGTCTCAAACCGTTTTGAAAAGGTGATAAGTTTGAATGTAAAAGAAAAAGTTGTGTCTTTCCGCATAAAACAAAAGCCAGCAGTTTGAATGTAATTAATACAATGGACCTGAACAGTCGTGCCTTTTTTCCTAAATGATCTGTTGCAACAACGCAATAATAATGGCTATTATTAAGTCTCAAACCATTTTAAAAAGGTGAAAAGTTTGGATGTTAAAGAAAAAGTCACGTCTTTTCATAGAAAATAAAAAGCCAGCAGTTTGAATGCAATTAATACAATGGACCTAAACAGTCGTGCCTTTTTGCATAACACATTCAGATTCAATCCTCTATAAATAGGTCCCTCCACTTTTATTTATTTCTTGCATTTTGTCTTTTCGGATTACATCTTTAACCACTTTTCTTCAAAGAACATATTAATTTCTCGTTGAGGTAAGTTTTTTTTTTGTATTAATTTACCGGTTCGTAGTATACATTGTATTACATTCGGGCTCTTTTCTTTACTTTTGTGTTTAATCTTTTTGTCAATTCATGCCTGTTATAGTTATGACTAATACAAATTAGGACGTTGCACTACAAGACACTATCCGAGAACCGAGTCGCAGGTTCATGACCTGCGGTGGGAGTTATCCTCCATGAGATCCCGGATGATCATGGAAATTCTCAAGCTTAAGAGGGCCTTGCTTCTGCCGGTTGAAGATTGGTCGGTTGGCAATAATAATGCTGCTGCTGATAATAATAATAATTAGAATGTGTGTTTGTTTTAATTCTATATTGGATCTATACCTAATGTAGTTTGTTTAATGCAAAATTTATTGTTGGTCGACTTTGGCTTTTTAGTTCTTATTTAATTTTTATTCTGTCTATTCCTTCTTCTAAACATGTTAACATATCGACTATTAGAAACGTAAGGTGCAATTTTGAATTCAGTAGCAATAGCACTTTGATTTTTGATTTCTTTCAACTGATGGACCATCTATTGGAACAGATCAGTTGGATTTCTGTCAGCAAATTATCCATCTGTTGGAGGAAAACATTCTAGTTTGATGGAACTGTGTTGTGTTCTTCCAGCTAATATCTATCTGTTGCCACAGATGGGTAATCTGTTGAACATAATTGTTGTCTGCTATATTATTTAGTTCATGTTTTGCCTTTTTTTATGGATGCACTAGTTATTAAAAAGATATGTCATATATAATAAATGATAACATTACGTTCACAACAATGAGTTAAATATATAAAAGTCTACAACAAACAACAACACAAGTTTTTGCAATTACAACGATCATGGTGGATTATGATCCGGGCATGTAGTTCTTTTGTGGCCAGCACGCTTACATACGGAGCACTCATTTCTTCTTGATGAAAATGATTCTCCGACTCTAAGCCTCCTCTTATATGGCTTTTTTCCGGTTTGATAGTGCTTGGGTCAATATATGGAGGAGGTATCAATCTCCCCAAAAGCTCTGTAGGAACAACCTAAGATTCTTTGAGAGGCACCAGAGTAATATGCCCACTATATGCTATTTTATATTTTTCCACTAAATAATATGAAGTGGAGTTCTCATAAATTTTAGGTCCATATTTTGCACTGTGTGGAGCTCAAAGCACTGCCATAGCATGTGGATAGGGTATTTTGTCCAAGTCAAAAACTCTGCACGTATAAGATTTTGTTTAAAGAAGAATTGTGGCAACATCACTATAACCTGTGATCCTGAATTTGTAATATACTATTAGATGAGATAATAACCTATTCCCTAAACTAATGTTCGTTGAAATTATTTTTTCAATTCCTATAACAAAAAGGGTTCTTCTTGGGCCCTCAAACTACACACACCTTTCATTAAAAAATTGGTCATACTTCTTGTTTATTATTTCAAACAGAGCCTTGATGGGAAATTTTCTTTCATCGCCAAACAATGAATTCACCGATTCAACTATGTTCGATGTTATAATATTGTACCTATACAAAATAATCACTTAGTACGACATCATACTAAACTTGTCACTTAAACAAAACATTAAATTCTTAAAAATGTACCTATCTATCGGACAGAATGCCCGGCTCCATCTCTCGAAACTGACAAGTACGAGATGTTCTGCTACGTTGGGATGCACATCCGCTATTTGATTGAAATGGTCTAAAAATTCTTCTCTACTGTATGCTTTAGTTGCTTTATAAAAAAGGGTCACGACCCTTTTGTTGTGATAGTTAGTCCGAATGTTATCTCCAAGATGCCTAATGCAACAACCAAAGTAAGATAAAGTGAAGAAAATTGAACCCATCTTTGGAATACTTAGATGCCTACCCGAAACAAAACACAACTCTTTAGTATCTTCGACGTAGCTTCACAATTGTTCAATAAAATCCATAAGAGGTATCACATTCCTTGTCCGCTACACAAAAAGCAACAAGAAAAATGTGATTCTCCACATCCTGCGCCACCACAGCTAGCAGAACTCTATTATACCTGCTCCTCAAGAAGTACCATCGACGGCTATGCCTTTTCTCAAATGTCAGAAACCTCAATCCAAGCACCATATGATAAAAAAAGTACTTGAATCTTCAGTTTTCATCAACTTGCAATGCTGTGTTACTTTTAGGATTTATGGGCTCAATCATGTAACGGTAGGCATTCAGGAGTGTAAGACCCCGCAAAATCCTAATCTTAACTCAGTCCTTGAGAGCATTAAAAGAGGTCCCAGACTTAGAAATTTTAGCTAAGTGTTTACACTTTGAATTATTTTTAGCCTTCATAAGTTGACGATCTTATTTCATGAACCATATGACATTAAAATGTCGATCCTGGGATTGAATCATGATCAGGTATGTCAATAGGTCACTTCAGGTGATTTTTGGATTTTTCGAACCTCATTTGAATCAAGTTTGGATGATCAAAATAGTGGGACGATACGATCTTAATGCGCCGCGTTGCCCATCGCGTCGACAAATATTTTCCCAGCCTCAGGGTGCAGATTCTAGTGAACCAACGCGAACTTGACTTGGCACATAGGTCATCGTGTCGATGCTATCTATGCGGCGCGTCGATTCACACGTCACTGGGCATGATTTTTGCTCTATTAATTCCGTGTCTAGAGGGGTAAATGGGTATTTTTCTACTTTATATCAGCCCCCAAAACACAAGATTAAGCCTCCCTAAAGGGAAAATCCCTTATTCTTTCTCAAAGTTTCTCAAGAACAAACCCTAGGGGATCTAATTTCAAATTCAAGCTTCAAGAACAAGCCATAAATCCTCACGAATTAAACTACCAAGGTATGTTAGGTGTTCATCTATGGATTCCTTTCACCCATAGAGTCCAAGAATCTCTTTTAAAAAACTACAAGCTTAATGATTCATGATTTATATGCTTAAATTGACTTGTATTCATGTTTATGACATTATTTGAATTTTCAATCCATGATTAATTACAAGATTCCATGAAATTGAATAGTATGTATATCAAGTTGTGTAATTCCTAAGTTATAATCCTTGAATTAGCAAGTTTGGCTGTTGTAGTTACAATGTTTATGTGTTACCAGCCTAGTATAGTTTAGAAAACTGTTCAACATCTATTCAGTTGGGAGTAGGATTCAACATTGAGTAAACCATAGGATGGGGACTCACCTGCCAGTAGAGGGTGTGATCCTTAGAAGTAGTTGTTGTGTTCTAGAACTACATAGCCAGCATAGGTTGAGACATCAACCTGCCAAATTAAGGGTTGATGAGGTGTGTTACCTGCCAGATTAAGGGTACTATCATTCTTATTCAGAGCACCTGCTAGATTAAGGGTGACTCTTTATCTTGTCTTTACCCGTGGCATGGTACTAATACCCCTCCAGCTAGGGTTATAGGTTGGATCCCAATCAGTTCAGAGATGGGCATGTTGATTAGATAATTACTTCCCACAGTTTTAGTTTCAATCTTAGAATAGAATTTGGTTCAGTTCTACAGAATCAGGACTGTTAGACAGAGTCACTCAGTTATCAGTAATTTAGTTATTAGTAACTTCAGATACCAGTTGATCAGTTACCTATGTGTTCTCATAATCAGTTACTTTATATTATTTAGTCAGTTACTGTTCATGCATATGAACCCTTGCTTTCAGCCTTACCTTATCTAGCATACCAATACATTCTATGTACTGACACATACTTTCTTTTTGCACTATGATGTCTCATATTATAGGTTTGGATGCTCAGGTTCCTGACCATGCATAGATAAATTTAGATTCAGCCAACAGTGATAAATTTAGTAGTAAGTCCTCATCTATTGGGGATATGTTTTTATTTATTTTAGTATTTCAGTAGTTGGAGTTAGTTGGGGGTTTGTCCCATCAACTTCATAATTTAGATAGTTCAACTAGAGGTTTTTCATACTAGATATTTCAGACAGTATTTAGTATTTCGGATGTTTTCATCAGATGTTATATTTTACCAGTATTTCAGATTTTGAACCTTATGGCATTTCAGCCTAATTTCTGTATTACTTTTAGTATTATTATTTAGTCCTCACAGCAGGTACTAGTCATGGGTTAGCTTTTGATCCTTCGAGGTTGCAAGCATCGGGTAGCGTTCAGGGTACAGACCTGGGGAATTTCAAACTTGGTATTAAAGCTTAAGGTTCAACAGAGTCCTAGGGAGTCTTTAAGCCGTGTCTAGTAGAGTCTTGTGCATGGGTGTGTAGCGCGCCATACTTATGGACAAGACGCAATAAGACATTTTAGAAAAAGTTTCCCCTTTTTTAGTATTCATATTGTGCGAGTAAGCATAATCTCAAGTTACCTTCTCAGTCTAATCCTTTTCTTACTTCCATTTACAGAACACGCCCCCTAAAAAGAACAACGAAAGGAGAATAGGAAACCAGTCAGCACCTCCGCCTGTTCATGTTGATCCCCTGGATGAGCACGTCTCCCACATAGAATTCAGAGCAACTTTCACCACTCTAGCTCATTTCGTGGTAGCCTAGAATGAACACCCAACTACCGTTCTAGCCAACCTAGTGGTCAATACTGTTTTATCTAGAATTTGGGACTTCATTCGAATGAATCCTCTATTCTTTATCGAGTCTAAATCAGATAAGGACCCATAGGAATTCTTTAATCAGGTGCAAAAACTCACAAATATTATGGGAGTGACTGCTAGTGAGAGTGATGAGTTGGCTGTATATCAGTTACAAGATGTCGCTCACTCATGTTTCAAGTAGTGAAAGGCAGAAAAGCCCGCAGATGTAGGGCCCATAGAATGGGAGGAGTTTGCTACTGCTTTTTTTGGATAGGTTCTACCCCCTAGAGTTGAGGGAAGCGAAGGTTTTAGAGTTTATTAATCTAAAGCAAGGCAACATGACATTAAAAGAGTATTCTTTTAAGTTTACTCAATTAGCCAGATACGATCCTCTTGTGGTAGCAGATAGCAGATCTAAGATGAGTAAGTTTGTGTCGAGTATGTCTAGTAGTGTGGTCAAGGAGTGCAGGACTGCAATGCTGATTAAAGAGATAGACATATCCAGACTCATGTCCATGCTCAGTAGATTGAAGAGGCTAAGAATAAGGAGAAGAAGAGGGAGAATAAGAGAGCTAGAACAGGTAGCTTCAACTTTGCTCAGCCTAAGTCAGAGGGTGGAAATCGTTCTCAGTTCCTCCTAAAATCCTTAGTTCCAGCTCTGTCTCAGCCAATGCTCCAGTGCCGAAATTCAGAGACGGTAAAAAAGATAGGGCACCAGGCCTTAAACCTCAAGGTAGTGTTAGTAGTGCCCGAACAAACCCTCTTTGCCAGAAATATGGTAGAAACCATCAGGGTGTCCGCAAAACTGGTAGTAATGTGTGTTTCATATGTGGCAAGCTGGGACATAGGATTAAATATTGTCCTCAGTATGGTTCTCAGGTCAGTATAATTGTCCTTCATCTCAGTTCGGTCACTCGAATTAGTAGGGTGTCGCTTCCAGTGCCACCAGTAGGCAATGCCCAAACACACTCTATGTACTTCAGTCCCGACAGAATCAAGAAAGTTCTCCTAATGTGGTCATTGGTACGTTACAAGTTTATCATATACATTTTTATGCTTTGCTAGATATAGGAGCTTCTTTGTCCTTTATAACTCCTTATACAGCTGTTGACTTTGAAGTCAATCCCAAAATCCTAGTAGAGCCCTTCTCAGTTCTACCCCCGTGGGTAAATATATCATAGACCGACGGGTATACAGAAACTGTCCGATTATGGTATCTCAGAAAGTCACTTTAGCAGACTTAGTAGAATTAGATATGACAGATTTTGACGTCATTCTCGGCATGAATTGGTTTTATTCATGCTATGCTTGAGTTGACTGCAGAAACAAAATTGTCTATTTTCAATTTCCGAATGAACTTGTCTATGAATGGAGGGGTAGTACCTCAGCACTTAGAAGTCAACTTATTTCTTACCTTAGGGTGAGAAAAATGATATCTAAGGGATGTGTCTACCATCTCATTCGAGTTTAAGACTCTACTTCAGAGACCCCTAATCTTGAATCAGTGTTAGTAGCATGTGAATTTCTAGATGTGTTTCTCGAAGATCTTCCCGGGGTTTCTCCCGAGAGGGAAATTGACTTTGGAATTAACCTTCTTCTGAATACAGCTCTCTATTTTGTCATATAGAATAGCTCTAGTAGAACTCAAAGAATTAAAAAAACAGTTGAAGGATCTTCTAGATAAGGGATTCATCAGACCCAGCGTGTCCCCTTGGGGTGCACCAGTTCTATTCATACATAAGAAAGATGGTTCTCTTAGAATGTGTATAGACTACCGTCAACTAAATAAAAGTCACGGTCAAGAACAAGTATCCACATCCCAGACTCAATGACTTATTTGACCAACTTAAGCGTGCCAGTTACTTTTCTAAGATAGACCTTAGATCAGGATATCATCAGCTTAGAGTCAGAGAATGTGACATTCCTAAAACAAATTTCAAAACTTGGTATGGTCACTTCAAGTTTTTATTCATGTCATTTGGTCTTACCAATGCCCCAACAGCCTTCATGAACTTGATGAACCGCGTATTCAAGCAGTACTTAGACATGTTCATCATAGTCTTCATTGATGACATTCTTGTCTACTCCCGCAGTGAGAGTGATCATGCAAACCATCTTAGAATAGTATAACAAACTCTCATATCCCATCAATTGTTTTCCAAATTCAGTAAGTGCAAATTTTGTCTAAGATTAGTATCCTTCCTTGGTCATATAATTTCCGGTGATGGAATTAGAGTTGATCCTCAAAAGATTGAAATAGTGAGAAACTGGCCCAGGCCCATCTCTCCGTCAGATATCAGGAGTTTCTTAGGTTTGGCTGGCTATTACTGACGATTTGTGGAAGAGTTTTTTTCTATTGCATCCCCCATGTCCAGATTGACTTAGAAGAAAGTCAAGTTCCAGTAGTCAGATACTTATGAAAAGAGTTTTCAGGAGTTGAAGACTCGACTCACTACAGCCCTAGTTTTGACTTTACCAGATAGTTTAGACGGATTTATGGTATATTATGATGTTTCCAAAGTTGGTTTAAGGTATGTTTTGATCCAGAGAGGTAAGTTATAGCCTATGCCTCTAGATATTTTAAGCCCCATGAAAAGAACTACCCCACTCATGATCTTGAGTTAGCAGTGGTGGCATTTTCCTTAATGATTTGGAGGCACTATTTGTATGGGGTGCATGTTGCACAAACCATAAAAGCTTTCAGTATGTGTTTTCTCAGAAAGACCTAAACCTGCATCATAGTAGGTGGTTAGAGTTTCTGAAAGACTATGACATGAATGTCCTATATCATCCGGGTAAGGCCAATATAGTGGCCGATGCTCTCAGTAGGTTATTTATGGGTAGTGTTTCTCATATTGAGAGTGGTAAAAAGAAATTAGCTTAGGAAGTTCATCAGCTTTCCCGACTAGATATCATCTTAGTTGATTTAGTAGAGGGTAGCGTATGGGTGCAAAATAGTTCAGAATCATCTCTTGTTTCTAAAGTGAAGGAAAAATAGGACAGAGATCCCAGTCTAGTTAAGTTGAAAGAAGACGTTTGAGATCAGAAAGTAGAGGTTTTCTCCCAAGGGGGATATGGTGTGTTGCGTTGCCAGGGTCGGCTATGTGTGCCAGATGTAGATGACTTGAGGTAACTAATTCTTGTAGAAGTGCATGGTGCATGTTACTCTATTCATCCAGGAGCCACTAAGGTGTACCGCGACTTGTGAGAGATTTATTGGTGGAGTGGGATGAAGAAGGATATTACAGAGTTTGTAACTAAGTTCTCTACGTGTCAGCAAGCTAATATTGAATACCAGAAGCCTAGTAGGTACATGTAGGAGTTCATTATTCCCACTTGGAAATAGGAAGAAGTGAACATAGACTTTGTGATGGGTTTGCCTCGTACTCGTCGTCAGCATAATTTTATTTGGGTTATTGTAGATAGGATGATTAAATCAGCTCACTTCTTACCAGTTCATACCTCCTATTCAACTGAGGACTATACCAAAATCTATATTAGAGAGTTGTTCAGGTTACATGGAGTCCCAGTATCCATTATCTCAGATAGGGGCACCAAGTTTACCTTTCACTTCTGAAAAGCATTCCAAAAGGGTCTGGCTACCCAAGTTCATCTCAGTACAGCCTTTCACCCTCAGACAGATGGTCAAGAAAATAGGACTATTTAGACTTTAGAGGATATGTTAAGAGTGTGTTCCATGGACTTTAAGGGTAGTTGGGATAACCACTTGCCCTTGATTGAGTTCGCATATAATAACAGTTATCATTCCAACATTCAGATGGCTCCGTTTGAGACTCTCTATAGTAGGAGATGTAGATCTCCAATTGGTTGGTTTGAAGTAGGTGAGGCCTTAGTAGTAGGGCCTGATCTAGTGTTTGATGCCTTAGAGAAGGTTCAGTTGACTAGAGATAAGATTAAGATAACCCAGAGCCAATAGAAATTGCATATAGATGTACGAAGAAAGGATCTCGAGTTTGAGATTGGTGATTATGTATACTTGAAAATCTCTCCTATGAAAGAAGTGAAAAGGTTTGGCAAAACGGGGAAACTCAGTCCCTGATATGTCGGTCCTCACTGAATTCTCAACCATTTTGGAAAGGTAGCTTACAAGCTTGAGTTACCTTCAAATTTATCTTCAGTTCATCCAGTATTTCATGTATCCTTGCTAAAGAAATGCATAGGTGACACAACAGCTGTGGTCCCTATAGAGGGTATAGATGTTCAGAACAACCTCTCTTATAAAGAGATCCATTCGAAATTTTTTATCATCAGATTCGCAGACTGAGGAACAAAGAAGTTCCTCTACTCAAAGTTCTTTGGAGGAATCAGTCTGTGGAGGGAGCTACTTGGGAAGTTGAAGCAGATATTCAGACCAAGTATCCTCACCCCTTCTCTGCAAACTCAGTCCCAGCTCAAGGTAACAATTTTTCCTTGAACTTACTTAGTTTCATGCTCAGATTACCTTTACAACTCTGTATTGGTTCAATTTCATAGAATTCTTATATCATGCATACCTTCATGAAACAACTCAGTCATGTGTCATGCCTTTAGAAATTCAGTCATGCTTCAGTTTTGCATGATCAGTGTGAAAACTCAATGTATTAGCAGCTAAGTCACAAAATCATGCTTCAGTTATGTATGTCCAACATGTAAATTTAGTCTATCAATACTCTCAACTGAGTCAGTCTCATTCGAGGATGAATATTTCTAAGGGGGAGATATTGTAAGACCCTGCAAAATCCTAAGCTTAACTTAGTCCATTAGAGCAGGGAAAGAGGTCCCAAACTTAGAAATTTCAGCTAAGTGCTTACATTTAGAATTATTTTTAGCCTTCATAAGTTGGAGATATTATTTCATAACCCATATGACCTTAAAATGTCTATCCTTGGATTGAATCATGATCAAGTATGTCAATAGGTCACTTCAGGTGATTTTTGGATTTTTCGGACCTTATTTGAATCAAGTTAGTATGACCAAAATAATGGGTGGACGCGATCTCAACGAGCCATGTCGCCCATCGCGTTGACAAATATTTTCCCAGCCTCAAGGTGCAGATTCTAGTGAAACAACGTAAATTTGACTCGACGCATTAGTCATCGCATCGATGCTATATACACAACGCGTCGATTCACACGTCATTGGGCACGATTTCTGCTCTATTAATTCCGCGTTCAGAGGGGTATATGGGTATTTTCCTACCTTATATCAGTCCCCAAAACATGAGATTAAGCCTCCCTAAATACAAAATCCCTCATTCTTTCTCAAAGTTTCTCAAGAACAAACCCTAGAGGATCTAATTTCAAATTCAAGCTTCAAGAACTCGCCATCAATCCTCATGAATTTAAATACCAAGGTATGTTAGGTATTCATCTATGGGTTCCTTTCACTCATAGAGTCCAAGAATCTCTTTTAAAAAACTACAAGCTTAATGATTCATATTTATATGCTTAAATTGGATTGTATTCATGTTTTATGACATTATTTGAGTTTTCAATCCGTGATTAATTGTAAGATTCCATGAAATTGAATAGTATGTATATCAAGTTATGAAATTCCAAAGTTATAATCCTTAAATTAGCAAGTTTAGGTGTTGTAGTTACAATGTTTATGTGTTACCCATGTTTATATGCATTAAGTTGCACTCCCCAAGTGTTTGATAGAATGTCCATGTGAAGTAAATGGTGAAATCATGACATGCTAGCATATGTATAAGTTTATGCCTTGCAAGTGTTTGATAGAATGTCTCTATGAATGAATTGTGAACGAGTGAACATTGTTATGTTTTCAAGATTATGTTATGCTTTATTTTTTCATGATATCGAGTCCTGAGGTATTCAATACCCAAAAATCTAGTTGTTGACCTAGAGTTACAGTAGTTATTGAATAGCCTTAGAAATATCACAATCAGTAGTATACGGTCAGTACATAATTCAGTATATTCAGTCAGACATCAAAACTCAGTGAACTCAGTAACAAGTTCAGTCCAGCCTAGTATAGTTAAGAAATTTGTTCAACATATATTCATTTGGGAGTAGTATTCAATTCTGAGTGAACCCAAGGATGGGGACTCACCTGCCTATAGAGGGTGTGATCCTTAGAAGTAGTCCTTGTGTTCCAGAACTACGTAGCCAGCATAGGTTGAGACATCAACCTGACAGATTGAGGTTTGATGAGGTATGTTACCTGCCAGATTGAGGGTACCACCATTCTCATTCAGAGCACCTGCCAGATTAAGGGTGACTCTTCAGCTTTTCTTTACTTGTGGCACGGTACTGACACCCTTCTAGCTGGGATTACAAGTTGGACCCTAATTAGTTCAGAGAGGGGCATATCGGTTAGATAATTACTTTCCACAGTTTTAGTTTCAGTCTTAGTATAGAACTAAGTTCAGTTCTACAGAATCAGTACTATCAGACACAATTACTCAGTGATCAGTAATTCAGTTATCAGTAACTTCAGATACTAGTTGATCAGTTATCTATGTGTTCTCATAATCAGTTACTTTATATTATTCAGTCAGTTATTGTTCATGTATATGAACCCTTGCATTTAGCCTTACCTCATTTAGCATACCAGTACATTCCTTATAATGATGCATACTTTCTATTTGAGCTATGATGTCTCATATCATAGGTTCAGATGCTCAGGTTTTTGACCACGCATAGACAAATTTAAATTCAGTCAGCGGTGATAGATTTAGTAGTGAGTCCTCATCTATCAGGGATATGTTTTTCTTTATTTCAGTATTTTAGTAGTTGGAGTAACTTGGGGTCTTATCCCATCAACTCCACAATTCAGACAGTTCAGCTAGATGCTTTTAAAACTAGACTATTTCAAACAATATTTAGTATTTCAGATATTTTCACTAGATGTTATATTTTACCAGTATTTCATATTTTTGAAACTTATGGTATTTCAGCCTAATTTCCACATTACTTTTAGTATTATTATTTAGTGCTCACAGCAGGTACCAGTCATGGGTTAGCTTGTGGTCCTTCAGGGTTGCAAGCACCATGTAGCGTCCGGGGTACAGACCCAGGGCATTTCAAGGACTACATACCCATGCTAGTGTGTCCCCTTAACCAAGTCCTGGGCAATTCCCATGGCTGTATATATATTCTAATAACTGACTGGGACACCCAATTCTGTAAGGACTTGATTGGCCATAACCCTTGTAGAAGGGCCTTTGCCATCTTGGAAACTATTCTTGAAATATTCACTGAGGACCTTTGCGGCGGCTTGAGAATTTTGGCCTGAGATATGATCCAAATCACATGTTTGATACTTTTCATGTTTATGAATGATGAATCTATCAGAACTTACGTACTTCACAGCTCTCAACCACCACTTGTAGTTTAGATTAGCATATTTGTAGCAAATGACACTGCTCGAATTAATCTTCTTTTTTATTCTAAATCTTTTTTCAAGAAACAAATAAATAAAGTGGTAGATAGTTCTTTTTTGTCCTTGAATGACGTTCTATTGAAAAATCCGTTCTCATCGTCTTGAAGATTTCCATACTGTGTTATCGAGAAGAACTATCCACTGTATTGTTCGTATCAACGGGCGTAGGTGTTTGACTCATTTCTAGATCATCCAACCTATCATCAAAGATGTCTTGTTGTTGTTCTTCTTCTACATTCTGGTTCTCATTATTTCTCATCTTTTCAACCACGTACCCCCTTAAAACCGGCCTGGATGAATCACTAAGATAAGCGTACAACTGAACCTGATCGATTATCTTGAAAGGTAGTTCCCTCTGATTTTGAAAGGAGTTGTGCATGTAGCTGATGCCGAGTTCTTCTGATTGATGATTCAGTCCATAATTGATGATGATTAAGTTCACAAAATCATCATACGAAACATCACTTTGGACTGTCATAACTATCGTCTCTAGTATTTCATCCTTCTTCTAATGCCATCCTTATCGATTGCTCTTCTCGATCCATTGACCGTGACAATCCACCCCTATTGTTATTGATCCCTCCATTAGTGGTTCTTAAATAAAGTCATTTGTTAAAAAAAGTTAATAGTGATTTCATAGTGCCGTACATGAATTCCAACAGATGTGTAATCTGTTGCAATAGGTAAGTGATCAGTAGCAACAAATTACTTACCTGTTGGGATTCATGTTGCGCTTCTGAAGTTGATTTCAACAGACGAGTCATCTGTTGTAACAGGTGAATCATATGTTGAAACAGACTATATATCTGTTGTAATAGATGAAGCGCTTGTTGGGATAGATGTTACAGTACTAAGCACCTTTGAAACTGATTCTAACAAATGAGTGATATGTTGCAACAGATAATTAACTCGTTGCGATAGATGACTTACCTATTACAACAAACGACATGTCTGTTGGAATCGAGGTCAGGTTCTATCGCAACAGGTTACTAATATATAGCAACAAATATTTACCGTCTGTTGAAATCGAGTTCAGGTTCAGTTGCAACAGGTCACTAATCTGTTGTAACAAATATTTATCTTGTTGCACCAGATAACTAATTTGTTGCAACAGATGGGTCATATGTTGTAATAGATGGGTCATATGTTGTAATAGATGACCCATCTGTTCGATTCATATTAAGGCACTATAGAGCCATAAACATGAATCAAACATATGAGTCTTCCATTGAAACAAATGTCTCATCTATTGCAACAGATGATTGATCTGTTTATATAGATGACTCTTATATTTCTTTCATGTTCGCGTACTATCTATTGTTGAAAAAATAATACACTAGTAGTTACCCAGATGACAAATTCAACTAAAAATCATAATTTGACTTACTAAAGTCTCCTATAAAGTAATACCAAAAGTAAAAAGTGATGTACGAAACAAAATTTGACCTAAGCAATTGGTCAAATAGCAGCAGTAGCGGTAACAACAACAACAACAATGGTCAACAAGAAGAAGATGGAGATGATAATGAAGAAGAAGATGATGAATAAAGCAGCAACAACAATGAACAACAAAAATCACTAAGAGAGAGAAAACAACAATGGATGAGAAGAGAGAGAAAACACCTTTTTTCCCTCCGTTTTCCGTTATATTAGGTAAACATTTGGATCAAAGTATAAATTTAAAAACTTGTGGATTATTCTCAAACTTACCAAACTTTCTTAATCCATAATAAAGTAATTGTCTCCTCCACTCAATTATTAAGACCTGTGTCACCTACACCTCATTTTCAAACTCTTTTGTCATTTTTAGCTCAAAGACCCTTGTTACTTTAAATATTTCATAATTTCACGAAGAAAATACTACTAATATTTGTTTTTTATATTCATTCTCTTTCTAATTTTGCGTACTTTTATTTATAATAACTAAATGAGATTTGAATGTCAAATATCAGTATAAACATATAACAACACTTCTCTATAGTAGCCATTAAATTTTCAAGCAAACACTGCCATTACAGAGAGGTCTAACTATAATCATACCAGTTTGTTAAGATAAAGAACAATAAATTATAATTAAAAATGAGCAAATTTAATTCTTTCGAAACATTAAGTTATGATCTTATCTAGATTTTAATAAAGAGACATATCATTTAATCATGCACCCCTATAAAAGCTAGCTAAAGTAAAAGAAGTTGTTTCAAGAAATCTACGAGTTTGATCAAAAGTTTTTGTATTTTACTCATCACTTTATATATTAGCAATATCTATCTAATAACAATGACTACTAATCATAAAGTTCATATTATTAATGCTCTCTCAGTCAATGGTGATTTTGAGGTTCATGTTATTAATGGTCTTCCAAATAATAATATGCCTCTATCATTTCATTGTGCATCTGGAGATGAAGATTTTGGACGTCTGGTGCTTAAAATGGGCGAGGATTTTCATTTTAATTTTACCATGAATATTTTTGGAACCAACCTCTACTTTTGTCATTTTTGGTGGGGTAAAAAGCAAAATATCTTTGATGTTTTCAGTAAGGATTTGGTTAAGTATTGTTCAGATGCCACAGTTCATAATTTACATAATTGTTACTGGAAAGTACAAATAGATGCTTTTTATTCTGGTCTTCAACTTGATCAACTAGGAAAAATGTATGACTGGAAGTAGTAATATTGAAATTATTTGTTGTACTGAGAATATTATCAATATTAATGTGGAATAATATTACTTTGACCCCTAAGTTATTTGATAAATTCCCCCTTTTGGTTCTTATGTTATATTTGTTGGGTTTAAAAATTGATAGAGCGTCATGCAGAACTAATAGTTTGTAAATCATAGAGACGATAATTCAGAAGAAAAAAAAAAACTAAACAAATATAATATTATTATAAGATTTGATCAATTGACCTACATATTAAAACTAATTCAAAAAGCGTATAACATATTAGGGGAAAATCTCTCCCTAAACAAGACTCATAAATGACTATATTATCGATGTTATTGTAATGTAGAATAAGAAGGATCATCATTTTATAGAGGTACACAATTATTTCTCCAAGAAAAAGGTTAGCCAAATATGAAATAATTTTATATTTTTCTTTTGAGAAAAGTAAAAGTAATTGTGGTATTACTTTTATTTTCCTCCAATAGAAAATTAATACTCAAATTTGATAAGAAAATCAGGACAAAAATTTTAATAATATTTTCTTAGTTTTATATTATTTGGTCCATGTTGACTTACCATACTTTCTAAGTAGATTTTAATTAAAGGTATATTTTATAAATTAACCTTAATAATATTGTTTTAGAGCTTTAAATTTGACTACTATTATTACTTCCTCACAAAATAGTCTGAAACTCCCCCCACCTATACTCGAAATTCCAGCTACACATTCCAACTTCACGAAAGTTCTTGATCCCCCTACATCATTTATTTCCCATATTATTTAGCCCTTAAGCGCTGACATGTCCATCTAAATCAGATATATGCACTTGTTTAACTACACGTGCTTGGCCCACTTTTTTTTCTTTTAATTTTCCTCCTTAATTCTAACCAAGTTGACCCCACTTCTTCACCTCTCTTCTTCACGCTTTCTTTTGAGAAAATAATTTTTTCTTTAACTCACTTTCAGATGCATGAAAACTTTCAAAATTATTGTTGATTATATATATATACATATATATATATTCACATGATATTATCCAAACATTAAAGGCATTTGGGTGAGCCTCTATTGTATATTTTCTCTAATTTTTTAGCTCCTTGGAAAAATTAGTTGCAAAGTTTGATTCCCATCTACAAAGAAGAAATCCTCAGATATGAAATGTTTGATTGGAGGAATAGGTGTCAATTTTAACACACATTCAGATTTCTACAAACAAAGACCATTATTTGAGGCCAAAAATTTTCACCTAGAAGACCCAATTTTATCTTATCAAATTGACAAAAATGAAAATCATTGATACCATTCGTTGAGGTAAAATGTGAAGTTGCGGAAATTGGACATCAATGGTCATGTTAACACTACTGTAAATGTAGAGCTTGAAGATTGTTACATAGCCCCACATGAACTCTACTTTAGGTCCTAATTTAAAATTGAAGAAGATTACAGACTTAAAATCTTCAAGTTTTAGAGTGGAAATTACAGTTAAAAGCTTTGACAATTAAATCCAAGCTTCAATCTTTGAAAAATGGAGGAAAAGACAAGAAGAAGAAAGGTTATTTTAGGAGAAAATGGTTGAGAAATTAGGGATATTTAATTGAAAAACAAAAAATATATAGGAGCCTTAATATGGGTTGATTTGGACTGCCATGTGTACATTTTAAAAAAAAGGTGTTTAATATTAGATTTTACGCGTCTGGAGGAGGTTTTTTCACCTTCTATGAAAAGTTAGCGTTTAAGGGTCAAATAATAAAGAAAATAAAAAGTACGGGGTGGGGTGGGGTGGGGCGGGGGTCATAGGACTCCCGTGAAGTATAAATGTGTAGTTGAGATTTGACTTATAGATTAGAGGGGTATTTGACCATTTCTCTATAGTTATTTAATATTAAGGGTAGTATAAGTACTATTTATACATTTATGAGTTCCAACAAGAACTAATTAATGCTTATTTAAATATTTTATTTTTAGATATTCACACTTGAAATTTACTATTTCCTTCGTCCCATTTTTCTTGTCCCAGATTTTCTAATTTGATTTCTAGTTTTACTTGTAATTTTTCATTAATTAAGACAAGATAATTTTTTCCTTATTTACCCTTAGTATTAATTATTTTATATCCAAATTATAATGTAAACATCATTTAATAGGGGCACTATGGTAAAGTAGCAATGTTATTAATTATTTTTCTTAATTAATGTGCAATGTCAAATTGGGACAAGTAAAATGGGATGGAGGGAGTATCTGCATGGCATTAATGATGATTATGAGAAATATATTAAATTTTATTTTAAAAATAATTATTTATTTATAAAATTTTGTTACATAATATTTGATAATAGTTGTTATAGAGAATAATTTTAAAAGATTGCATTGCTATAATGAATGACTTTGCTATTATAGGTAGACTGTTGTTATAGAGAAGTAAAATATAATATAAAAATTCAATTTTAGAGAAAAATCAATCTATTATAATAAATGTCATAATAACGAATAACCACTATAGAGAAATTTGACTATATAATCTAATGTATTTGCATATAATATCTCTTTATAGTTGGATATTTTCTTGTATCAAATTTCTAGTTTCTTTTATTCTACAAAATGTGTATCATTAATAGTATCACTAATCCAATATTCAAAAATTAATTATCATTCATAGCATAAAGCTCATGTTGGACAGAAAGCTAAATACACCACACCAGAGGCCTTTTGTAATGACCTGAATTGTGAAATCTTGCTTGTTATGTGTTTTTATCATTTTGTTCTTCTTCATAGTTGCGACATGTTAATTTTAGGATGTGGAGATGGATGACACCATTTTCTATGGGATCGGGAATGATTTTGATGAGTTTGTGCTTTTTAGAGATTTTAAAAGTCATATAGTTGACTTCAGTCAACATTTGTTGTTTTGAGTGTCGGATGATGATGTTTTAAACATTTTCATAGGTTCGTAATATCGAATTTGAGTTAGTATCATACTTGGTTCGAATTCGGAACCTTTATTTTGTATTTCGATCCTTCGTCTGAAAATACTGAAAAAGAAATTTTGAGGCTAATTTGTTAAAAAGATCTTTACTAAAAATCCAACATCGTCGTTGAGTATGGAATGTCGAAATTAGCCTGATAGCATATATGATTTGTCTCTATGAGGTACCGATCAAATTTTGAGGGTCTATTCAGAGCTTGGTAGGCTTGCAACAAAATCAATACTTCCTGGTATCTAGTGCAGCCATTTAAGCGGTCAAGGTTCACTCAAGCGGAAACCGCTTTAGCAACCCAAGACGGCTTAAAAGGTAGTCGCTTTAGCAGCTAGATATCGCTTAAGCGGTAGTCTCTTTAGAGGCCAGACATCGCTTAAGCGATAGCCGTTTTAGCGGCCTGGTACTGCTTTAGCGGTAGCTGCTTAAGCAGTAACCACTATACAACCCCCTCTTCTAGATTTTTTTTAATCATTTTTGAACCTTCAATCTTCAAAAAAGGCAATTTTCGTGGGTTTCTCTATCGTGTTTTGTGTAGGTAACCCCTAAACTCATATCCCCATTACTTTTCATTTATTACATCTTTGAAAATACCTTTTAATCATGATTTTGAAATAGAATTTTGAGGTTTTTACCTGTAAAGCTTAAAATAATTTTTCTTCGATTTTAACCTCATTTTAAACCCGTTTTTGCGTGGAGGCACCATAGGAATAAAAGGAATAGAATCGAAATCATGTAAGACATGCAGGTCCTAATCATGTCTTACATGCATTTTTATTCCTATGGTGCCTCATTTGAGTTGATAATCATGAATTGTGGACATATTTTGAGCCCACTGATATATGTGTTAGATGGATTGAATATCTTCCTATTGAGTTGATTGTGAGCATTTCATCCTCATTTCATATTTAGTAGTTGTTATTTCATAACATAAATAAGACACTTCTACCAAGGTAAACTAATTTAAATTGTAATGGAATATTAGAAATTCACATATAATTCTTATAATATATTCTTATTAAAAATATTATAGTTATATACATTCATAATGTGCATTGAAATACGTCTATAATACATATAATGTGTTGAATTGAGAATGTATTACAATTGTTGTTTATTTTTTTTCTCATATTAATAGTATTAAAAATGTATTATATCTGAATTTCAAACATTTAAATATTATTCAAATTAATTTATGTGTTACTATATTAAAACTTCAGAAACAATCTCTCTATCTCACACTGAGGTAGTGATATGGACTGTGTACATTTATCCTCTCCAGACCTCACTTGGTGGGAGTATACTGGATATGTTGTTGTTGCTATATTAAAACTATTTTTAAAAACACATTATATATGTATTTAGCTATTTTTGGTAAGAAAGTTTAAGTTATAATTTGTTAAAGTTGTATTATAATTGATAAATAAGGTTGTATATTATACTATTTATGTAAATTAGACTTTTTATAATTGAAGATTAAACATGTTGGTCATATACTCAGCCTCTATTCATTTTTACCTGTCACGTTTCGCTTCAGGAGAGTCAAATTATATAGACTTTGACCAACACTTTAAAATGTGTTTTACATCATATTAAAATGAAAAAGATTGTAACTTGTAGTATTTTCCGTATAGTTTTCAAACATCTAAATTCAAAATATTAAATTAACCTAATTTTACTTTTGAAAACTAGTCAAATTAATTTTACCAAATTAAAATATAATAAGCAGAAATAAACGAAGAAAGTAAGCCACAAGAGCCAAAAAAAAAAGAAAAATTTATCAATAACTCAAGAACCAAAAGTAATATTATCCTATATTAATATGTATATTACTCTCGCTCCTACAAATTCCATTATTAAGACTGCCAAGTATGGATTAGCTTTAGTTGATCAAGATTAGGACCTGCATAAAAACCATCATTTTGTACTTTCCAGTAACAAGTTCGGGGAGAAGGATCGGAACACAAAAAGACTAAGTTCTTATTAAAAACATCAAACACATTTTGTTTTTCGCCCCACCAGAAATGACAAAAGAAAAGGGTGCTTAAAAAAGTATTCATCTCAAAGTTAAAATGAAAATCACCGCCGACTTTAAGCTTTTTAACTCCAAAATCATCGTCTCCAGATGCACAATGATACCACAGAGGTGTACCATTATTCGGGAGATCATTAATAATATGAACTTCAAACAGTAAATCGTCGAACAATGAACCGTAATCTTCCGTTGTTGTTGCTTGACAAATATTGATGACATATAAGGTGATAAATAAAATGCATAAACTTTTGATCAAATTCATTATAGATTTCTTTGTAGCAACCTTTTTCTTTAGCTAGTTTATATAGAGATGAATAATTAAATGATATTTAGATAACTAGATCGAGTTAATTTTATTTATAGTGCTTTAATTATTGATAAGATTTTTCTAAAGTTATTTTTTACTTTTTTCCCTTATATAGTCATTCAAATTTTGACTATCGTTACTTTTAAGTTTATCTTATTTATATATGGTTATCTAAGTATTGAGAAAATCTCAACAAAGTCATTTATATCTTTCTTCCTCATAAGGTCACTCAACTGTTATTTTATTGTCTTACAAAAATATTTTTTTTTTACTATATTCTTAGTTTACATGACATATCATATTATATTAATTTCTTATTTTTTTATATCATGTAGTATAAGACTTGGACTAAATTTAGATACACAAAACTTGAAATGTAGTCATCTAATTTTTAAATAAATTAGAATAAATTTTATACTATATATTTTTATAAATTCTTTAATATTTATGTGTTCAATACGCAACAAAATGATCTATAAATGGCAAGAATAAATTTTATCATACCAATCACACACTATATAAAACTAGAACATGGCCATATAAGTATCAATGCAAAAGTATTTTCGACAAATAATTATTAATTATATTCTCATTTTGTTTTGTGTATGAAGGCCAGGTATGAAAATCCATGCCTAGTTCTACATGTTTATATATGATTAATTATATGTTGTAATTGTTGATCAGGTTTACACAGTCGAATCTGTATCGAAATCGTATTAAATGTATATGATATTGTATGTTGTGTTATATGAAAATTGTATGTCAAGTTTTACTAATTATTGATAAATTTTACCCTTGGATTGTTGTGTTAATTTTTTTTTTGTTCATTTTTATTGTCACGTTTTATTTTATGAAAATTAATTTGATAAATTTTTAAAGTTAAATTAAATTAATTTAATTAAATATTTTAAATTTAGATGGCTGAAAACTACACGAAAAATATTAGTATAAGTTACAATCATTCTCATATTAATATAATGTAAAATATATTTTAAAATGTTGATCAAAGTTCACCCAATTTGATTCTCGAAAAGCGAAACTTAATAAGTAAAGTGAATGGAGGGAATATAGAACTCCACATATTTAATCTTCAAATAATAAAAATAATGTGTTTTCTTTATTTTTCATGTAAATTTTTTATCATATTTAACTTGTTGCAGAATCGTATTATCAAATTAATATGAAGTATAACAATATAAATTTAACATATCACATGAATAAATTAGTGTTGAAACGGTTATCAATTATGTTAAAATGAATCATCATTGTAAGGGTCAATTAATTGGTGATTTAAAGTGCTTAGTTAGACATATTGTAGGAACTAAAATTAAAATCAATAACTAAGGAACCAAACAAGCCAAATATAAACTGTTTTTCACCCAATAATTCAAAATTAGTCAAATTAACTTTCATAAAATAAAAAGCGACAAATAAAAATAAATGAAATAAAATATAACACAACAATCAAAAGGCGAAATATTTCAACAACTCAGGGTCCAACAACAATCCCAAACAGACTCTAAATTGACAACCCGCATAAAAACTATCATTTTGTACTTTCGTGTAATCAACGTTTTGGAAATAGTCTCTAACAGAAATGAATGGTAAGGTTGCGTACAATTCACCATTGTGGTGGAATCCTTCCCCAAATTCTGAGCATAGCGAAAACTTTAGTACACCGAACTGCCCCTTTTAGTAATCTAAGGAATCGTTGGGTAGAGTGTATTGGAAAGCTAATGCATGCATTAGTTTAATGTGTACTACTAATACCTTGTTTGGTATACTTTTCCACCCTATGTATAGCTTATTGCATTAGTTATACACTCTATTATGTATCGGGGTGTGTAATATTAGTACCTCAAAATTCATGATATTTGTGTATAACATCTGTTTATAATTGGATTTTTTTTTATCAAATTTCTAGTTCCTTTTATTCTACAAAATATGTATCATTAATAGTATCACCAATCCATTCAAGCATTAATTATCATTCATAGCATAAAGCGCTTGTAGGACAGAAAGCTAAATACACCACACCAAAAGCCTTTTGTAATGACCTGAATTGTGAAATCTTGCTTGTTACGTGTTTTTAAGATTTTTCCCTTCTCCGTAGTTGCTACATATTGATTTTGGGGTGTGGAGATGGATGACACCATTTTCTATGGGATCGGGAATGATTTTGATGAATTTGTGATTTTTAGAGACTTTAAAAGTCATATAGTTGACTTCAGTCAACATTTGTTGTTTTGAGTGTTGGATGTTGATTTGAACATTTTCATAGGTTCGAAATATCAAATTTGAGTTAGTAGCATAGTTGGTTCGAATTCGGAACCTTTATTTTGTATTTCGATTCTGTTATTTTCAATGTGTGCGGGTACAATAATTTGTATTTAGGCACACAAGAACTTCAACACAAGCTCAAGTCTAAAAACAAAAACACCTATGAAGTTACACAACACCTTCAACACAAGATTAAAAATAATCAATAAAAGAAGTGTGTTGTAGTTTCAGAAATAAGATGAAATGAAAATTCAAAGCCAAGTCTCCCGACTTCATGGAGTGTCCTTAAGGAATAATTCCACCCACTGTACCCGAGGTTATGAAATTTTTCTCCCAGGATAAAATGGCTTTCAATCCAACAATAGTGGTACCTCAAATTATTGGATTCGTCGAACTCACTCAACGTCTAATGATCAAACTGAGTTTTTCTAGAGAAGAAGAGTGTTTTTCCTGTCAAAAATCATGTACATACCCGAGGAATATGTTAGGCATTTATAGCCTTAAAGTGTCCCTTCGAAAAAGAAGCATTGGTTTTGAAAAAAGGCACCTTTTCAGTACAGTCACGTCACTTGCGCCCAGTTTGTGCTGGAACTACACCTGATCTTCGGCCGCAGGTGACACTGTCACATTCTAGTAGCTATCTGTGCTACATCTGCGCTGGACCTGTGGTCGTAGGTTGCCAGGTGCGCGCGCGGGTCATTTATTTGTGTGAAACAGTGTGCCTTTTACCTTGAAGGTTCTCATCCCTTAGAGGTGCGTTGTGTATGTGTTTGCATGATGTCCGAAATGTGCCTGCATATGGAGAATAACATTTCTATCAGATTCTTTGGATTAAAATTTCACTAGTTCATCAAGTTTCAAATAAATTTTGTCTAAAAAATAGATCATTTGACAAAAACAAATCCAAATTCAAATCCAAAGCCGAAGTCGAGCCAAACGAGCGACGACAATGACGGTGCAAGGCACTTCTTGGTTCTTGCCTCACTTACCATGTGGAGTAAGTGTTCCTTATTATAAACACTTGAAAGTTTACTTCTCCCTCCAATGTGGGAGGATTAGTGGACTTTTCATTTTTTAGTACACTTTCCATTTTAGTGTGGACTCATTTTTCCTCCATTTTCCATTCACACACACACCTTGAACCCAACAATCCCCCATATGAATGGGGAACGTCTCTCTTTTGAAGAATTTACGGACAAGCATGTGATCACTTAGCAAAGACTGTTTGCATCTGGATAAGCGAGTTTTCCTTTGAACTTTTCGTAGTGAACATTCATCGGATGCACTCGGTCAATCGGTAGATTTGATATCTTTGAACCGTCGAGCTTTAATGTACACCTAGATAACAGATGTCACACAACCAACCTTTTACCATTTATGGTTCTCACGGTTTTGTTTTTTTCAGCCATAAACACGTCCCGGTTTTATGAGAGCTTAGAGAATAGGACTTTACTAACATTCTCCCTGAAGCGGTTTCCACTTCGCCTTCACATAGGTGATTTCTAAACATTCAATCCTATAGATTAAACTATTTGGTCAAATCTGCTAAATTTAGATAACCATTAAAAGATTCATACCATAAGTCTTATCCTCGTTTACTAAATATTGTCTACATCATGAGAATGGGTTGGGTATAATGACAATGTTGAACCTATCAGACACAACTTTGTTTGATATCTTTAGTATGCTAGGTAGAGTTACCGCCATGTTGACTTGTCCTAGGCCTTAAACACATTCCATTGGATGTCCTTTCAACTCATTCTCTAGATAGGCATTTTGTAAGTAGATCAGACACATTATCCTTTGACTTCACATAGTCAACAGTGATAATTCCACTAGAGAAAAGTTCTCTAATGGTATTATGTCTCCATCTTATGTGATGAGATTTACCATTGTACATTATGCTCCCTGTCCTACCTATTGCCGCTTGACTATCATAGTGTATGCACACTAGTGCAACTGGTTTAGGCTAATAAGGAATATCTTCCAAGAAATTCTGAAGTCATTCTGCTTCTTCACCAACTTTATCTAATGCGATAAATTCAGATTCCATTGTAGAGTGAGCAATACATGTCTATTTGGATGATTTCTAAGAGACCACTCCTCAACCAATAGTAAATGCATATCCACTCGTGGATTTTACTTCATTTGATCTGGTAATCCAATTTGCATCACTATATCCTTCAAGTACTGTGGAGTATTTAATATAATGCAAAGCATAGTCTTGAGTGTATTTAAGATACCCTAAAACTCTTTTTATTGACATCCAATGAGTTTTATTGGGATTACTCATGTACCGACTCAACTTACTAATGGCACATGCTATGTCTAGTCGTGTACAATTCATTATATACATTAAACATCCCAACACTTGCGTACTCCAATTGTGAGTCACTTTCACCTTCATTCTTTCGAAGTGCGAAGCTCACATCCAATGGAGTCTTGGCAATACCAAATTTCATATACTTGAATTTGTCAAGCACTTTTTTGATGTAGTGAGACTGTGAAAATGCCAATCCTTGGGTAGTTCTATGGATTCTTATTTCAAAGATCACATCCGCAACTCCAAGGACTTTCATATCAAACTTTCTCTCAAGCATTCATTTTGTAGGATTTATGTCCGAAATGTCTCTACTGATGATCAACATATCATCCACATACAAACAAGCAATGACTTGGTGATTTGGAGTGACTTTAATCTAAACATATTTATCACATTCATTAATCTTGAACCTGTTTGCCAACATGGTTTGGTCAAACTTCGCATGCCATTGTTTAGGTGCTTGTTTTAATCCATAAAGTGACTTAACAAGTTTACACACATTATTTTTTTTCCTGAAACCACAAAACCCTCAGGCTATTCCATGTAGATTTCTTCCTCTAATTCTCCATTTAGGAATGCTGTTTTCACATCTATTTGATAGATTTCAAGACAATATACTGTCGCCAAGGTAATTAACATCTGAATTAATGTTATCCTCTTTACTGGCGAGTATGTATCAAAGTAATCAAGACCTTCCTTTTGTTTAAAGTCTTTTACAACAAGTCTTGCCTTGTATTTGTCAATAGTACCATTAGCTTTCATTTTCCTTTTGAATATTGATGATAGGCGTATTTACACGCCTAAACACCATAATTTACCCATGTTTTAGGCTAAGTTTTAAGGACAAAATATATAATTCCTGCACTTTTAGTCCTTTTTCCTGTAAGTGAGCTAACAAACATGATTAGCAAGTTTTCAGGTATAAATGATGAAGATTTCAGCATTTTATGGATAACTTGACTCCAAAGGAAGCTTCACGAAAGAAGGAAAGCAGCGTTTGGACACCTATGGACTAAAAGTGATGCATGGATAACTTGTCCCGGGCAAAAACAGCATTTACAAAGACTTGGGGATCAGCAGTAACTTAGTAGGATTAGGACAAGTATGCAGTAACCCAGTAGGACTAGGACAAGGATAAAAACCCTATTTCAATAGGACTAGGATATGGATGTTATATAAACCCTATTTTGTTGAAACTTTTCTGCATTCTCTTCTTATTCCCCCTTCTATTCCTTCCCATTCTAATAAATTCTTATTCACTCATTAATTAATTAAAGTCTTTTTCATTCAACGGTTGATCCTAATTCACATTACACTTTCTGACAGAGAAAGCACGGCCCTTGTGACCAACGTGAGATCATGATGATGTTTATTGTGATCTCCGTTGCAATCATGAGTAGCTAAACTTCTCTGTTAGGGTTATGGAAGCCTTATGAGATACTATCTATTGCTATGAGCTTGTGAATTCTTGACACGTATGCTGCTTATATCATTACTCTCTTCATCTTAATTTAAATTCTTGTGGTTGCAAACATATAGAATACGCCAGTATAGCATTAACTTGTTCGAAAGAAAGGTTACATGTCTGGAAAAGAGATAATGTCAAGGTAATAGGGCACCAACCCCTGTTAAAAAGTTAGTGCCATAACTACATTAACCTCTTGGAGAATTTGTACCATTAGATACGCTTTAAGCTCGAAAGAGTTAAAGTAAAATAGTCCGTGATGGTCAAAAAACGCCTGGATTTACCATAGAATACGATTCTCTATAAGCGCATGCATGTTTGAATTCCGCATAACTCATAGTCAATAGATACGTACAACTCATAAGTTGGACATAACCCTAACTCTCAATTCTCATTGATTAAAACCTACCAAGTACTCCGTTTTACTCTGCTATTTTCCGTTTTTACTCTACTATTTTGTTTACGTTATTTGCTCACACAAAATCCCCCCTTTATTCGCAGAACTTTCATCAAAAGTCTAATAATCGTTGCTTACTTAGTGACCAAGTATTCCCTGTGGGATTCGACACCCAACCCAGTTGGGTTCTATATTTGACAACGACCGCTTACACTCTTACGAGAGCTGTAGTTTGAGCATTATCAAAAATTAGCGCCGTTGCCGGGGAATACGGTTGTCAACTAAGTTTGTGATAGTTACTAGACCCTTTGGTCAAAGATTCTCGTACTTTACTTTTAGTTGTTTTTTTTGTTTTCTGCAGGTTTTTGTTCAGTGCATGCCAAATACTCAAAGTTCGGGATAACCATTATTATCCATAAACCCTGAACCGCAACTTATTGGAAGGATGGATGCACAACGTGACATTGAGAGAAGGGTTGCTCAACAGGAGCAGGCTAGACTAGCTGCATTGGCCGCTGCCCAAGTACATCAACAGAATATTGATAACCCTGGGCGGGCAACAAATCCTGACGATGAGGACCTAGGTGATGACGAGCTACTAAACCCTAGGCGTGATGCTGAGGTGGCGACACCAGCAAACAGAAGAGATCGTCAAGCAAGATTTCGGCCTGAACGCCGAGCTATGCATATTCCCTTTGATGATGATGATGACGACCTGGACGGAGCTGGTGCCACAGGAGCTATTATTCCTCCGCCATTGGCACCCGGAGCCAAGTTCAATATCACTAGCACCATGATTCAGCTATTGCAACTCAAGGGATTATTTGGTGGACTCGCAGGAGATGATCCGAATATGCATCTGATCAACTTTATTTCTACATGCAAGTCATTCGACAATCCTGGCGTTAGACAGAATGTAATTCGACTGCGCTTATTTCCATTGTCTCTATCTGGGGAGGCAACTCTATGGTTGAATGGGCTGACTCCTAATTCTATTACTAATTGGAGGCAATTGAAAGACGCTTTCCTAGAAAGATTCTTTCCGCCATCTAAGAAAGCACAGTTGAGAGATGAGATCAGCAATTTTCGACAGCTTCCAACTGAAGCTCTCCACGAAACATGGGAGAGGTTCAAGACGAAGCTTATGCAGTGCCCAAACCATCATATGACCAATGTCCACTTGATGGAGATATTATACAGAGCCTTGAATTCGGTGACGAAGCCAGTGGTTGATAATGTTGCGGGTGGGTCATTCATGGACCTTACCTTTATTCAGGCAACTAATATGCTAGATCGTATGACAAAGCAAAGTAGAGCTTGGCATACCAGGGATTCTGAGGTAGCAAGCTCTACTATATCCATTGGCATGACTGCAGAGCAGAGGCGTAGACAAGAGGAGCGTGACCAAGATATGGCTCACATGAAAATGCAAATGGATCTTCTTACCAAGCATTTATTATCAGGGAAGACCAAAAAAGTAAAAACAGTTGCGTCAAGAAGAAGAGACGAATCCGATTCTGAAGAAGAAGCCAACTACTTGAACAATCAGGAGGGTTTTTGAGGCAATGCCCAAGGAAACCAAGGTCGGAACTATTATGATAAGCAAAGATATAAGGACCGTGATCAAGGTAGTTGGAAGAACAATACTGACAGGAGTGGTTTGTATATTCCTCCTGGAAATCGTGAGGCCGCGACATCTAGTTCGGGGAAGATGTCAATGAAAGATATGATGGCGAAGCTGTTGAAAGAAGTAGAGGCAACCAATACGGGAGTGAATGAGGTGAAGAATGACTTGTCTTCAATAAATCAGTTGGTTGACTCATATTCCACTGCAATAAAACAATTAGAGCAGCAATTGAGTCAACTTTCAGCAGCATTTAATCAAAGAAAAGCCGGCACCCTACCTAGCAACACTGTGCAAAACCCAAGGAACGATGGAACATGCATGACTATTACTACCAGGAGTGGTAAGGTGTTGGAAAATCTACCCAAAGGCAAGGAAGCAGTCGACGATGTAGCGGACTACGATATTGATACTGATGGTGAAGATGCCGTAGAAGCTGGCAAGGGTGATCATGATGTTACCACTAGTAGTCTGCAGCCTGAAAAGGTCAAAATTCGGAAATAAGATAAAAAGAAAGTGGTGGAGAAAACTATCCCTCTTCCACCACCACCTTTTCCTCAGAGATTAAAGAAGAAAGTTGATGACACAAGGTTCAACAAATTCATGACTATGTTGAAGCAGCTGACCATTAATGTTCCGTTGGTAGAGGCGCTTGAACAAATGCCTGGGTACGCAAAATTTATGAAGGATCTTTTAACAAAGAAGCGGGCAGCAAGTGGTGAGTTGACAGATACTGTTCATCATTGCAGTGCGATCACTACCAGATCACTAGTACAAAAGAAGGCCGATCCCGGTGCCTTCACTATTCCGTGCACTGTTGGATCTATGAATTTTGCCAAGGCATTGTGCGATTTGGGAGCTAGCATCAATTTGATGCCACTATCCGTCTACAGGAAGTTGGGGTTGGGTGATCCTACACCAACTAATATGCGACTTGTGATGGCAGATAGGTCGGTAAAACAACCTGTTGGTATCTTATATGATGTATTGGTGAAGGTTTCCACTTTTATATTTCCTGCAGACTTTGTTATTTTGGATTGCAAGGTGGATTCTGAAGTTCCCATAATCTTGGAATGCCCTTTCCTTGCAACTGGAAGTGTGCTTATTGATTTACGAGCCAATGAGCTTTTATTTCGGTTTAATGATGAAGTGGTTCATTTTGACGTATGCAAATCAATGAAGCAGCCCAAAGATATGGATGTGTTCACTATAGGTGATGTTTATTATGAGGTTGAGGAAGAATTATCTGTAGAGAAGCAGTGTACTGTTGAGCCATTGTCTGCTGCGCTGTTGAAGTTTGAGCGCGAGAATGTTGAAGATTATGAAGAAACTATTTGTGTTCTAACAGGAATAGGGTCCTATTCTCATGTTCCCAAGCAGATGGACCTTAATCTTACGAATCAACCTTCACAAACAGCGAAGACTTCCATTGAGGAACCACCAATGCTAGAATCGAAAGAGCTACCAAGTCACCTAAGGTATATGTTCTTGGGATACGGAAACACACTTCCGGTGAGTGTGGCGGATGATTTAAGTGAATAGCACGTAGAGGCTCTCATCTCTACTCTGAAGAGATACAAGAGAGCTATGGGTTGAACTATTGATGATATAATTGGTATCCCTCCTGGGATATGTATGCACAAGAGTCATATCAATGAAGATTGCATGCCTACAAGTAAGCATCAGAGTCGTCTGAATCCATTCAGAAAATGATGCACCATCTATCTCGATGAAGTCTAAGTAATCGAGATAGCTATGTCGTGCCGCGACAATAAATCAAGCGCTTGATGGAAGGCAACCCATCGTTTTTAATTGTTTTTGTTGTTTTTGTTTTCTTAGGATTTTGTCCATCCATGACCAAAACTAAGGCGCTTGATGGGAGGCAACCCATCGTTCTAATCGTTTTTGTTGTTTTTGAGTAAATGTAGGTGCAAGAGGTGTAAAGGAGGAGATTGGTTTCAAATTTTGTTTTGGAAGTATTGCATGTCGAAGGTGGTAAGTTAGAAATGAAGAAGCAAAAGGCTATGGGTTAGGCATTGCCTATGAAAATATAGGCAAAGAACAAGGCAAGGCCTATGTAAATCTAGGCCACGAACAAGGCAAGGCCTATGCTATGGCATAAGCTCTCGGATTCTAGAGTGCCATAGCATAGGCCTATGCTCAACAATGCCATAGCATAGGCGCCGCCTATGCAAAAGCCTTCTGCTCAACTAGGCAAAGCATTAGGCATGGCCTATGCTATGACCTTCTGCTCAACTAGGCAAAGCTAAAGGCCCCGCCTATGCCATTGCCTTTGCTCTCTGAATCTACAATGCCATAGCATAGGCGCCGCCTTTGCCTCCCAAAACTCTCAAAACTTTTATTTTTGCTCTTTTAACTTTGCAAGAACATCTTCCGAGGCCATCAACTAAGTAAGTACTTCTTTGCTCTTCTTTTATATTACATAAGTATTACAATACTACGCCTATAATAAGTTGTTAAATCGTGAAGTAGTGTTGGTGATTTGAATGTGGTTGATACAACTAAGTGAGTGAAAGAATATGTATGGATGCTCTTGACTTGTTTCCAACTTGTATTTGATTTTGATACACTATCATACTTTTGCGAAATCGACATGGTCAAGATAATTGCATAATCTTGTAACTTGAAAGCTTACATGTTGAAATGACTTGTTCATTGAGATGAAAATCATGGGTGACTACAAACATACGATGTTGTGATTATTTCTATGCCATAAATTGATACAATATCTATGTAGTAGGTTTGTTCAAAAGATGCATTAGTCCAAACACGAAAGCATTGTCAAGATTGCATAACGTTAAGAGGACATAAAAGTATGACTGTGCTGAACATATTGTTGGAAGATATCACCTAAATGTATGTCGATGAAGTCTGAGTAATCGACATCATTCACTTAATTAGTTTGTGTCAACAAATTAAGTGTGGGGTGGTGCCACTATTGTCTGTTTGTCGATTGAATCTTCCGAGATGAAGCTAACATGACTTTATTGAGATCTCAGGTAGAATGGCACAAAAAGGACGACAAGGAAAAGAAAAAGCGTCCACCACACAGAAAGGTAAGAAAAGAGGAAGAAAAGAGCAAGTTGAATCCTCCGTGCTGCAAATACCTCGACGCACTCTTGGAATCAAGTGGGGTACTTATGAGGAACTTCTGAGGATGAAGACTCTGATGATGATTCCGACGCAGGGGGTATGACCCCAGACATAGAGGAGGAGTTCGACTAACCAGGTTCTTCTTATTTATTTTCCACTGAGGGCAGTGTGTCCCGTCTAAGTGTGGGGTGCTGGTATTTGTATGCTATACTTCTTTATCTACATTTGCTTATTTATGTGTGTTTTGCTTATTTATGTTTGTTTGTTTTAATTTTTTTTAGAAAATTTTTTTTTGTTACAAACTTTGCATAAAATTGTTCTGATAGGCAGCATGGTATTATGACAAGAGTCTGTGATAAAATCATTACTATTGAGACGTTTAGGCTCTAAGTGTGACTCACTGTGTGATAATTGTGTGGTTTAATTCCTTCATACGTTGGGTCAAGAGTCTATACTGCTCCTAATAAAGTCGACCATGTGCCTTGTGTGTGTGATATGATAGTATATTCTATGTTTGTGGCTGATGCTAGAACTTGCCTGGTATGTATGTAAAGCGAAATAAAGAGTGTGAGTTAGGAGATGATTTAGGCATTTCTTTGGCAACCTGTGATTGTTTACCTTCGTTTTATCTACCCATGGACATCATCCTAGATAACCTCTTTTGAGCCTTTAGCCTATTTTCTTTGACAGCCTCATATGTAAGCCTAATCCATTTTTTTCAAGACCATAATTTGTTCCAAATTCCTAAGTGCTTTAAATTGTAAAGTCATGTGACAAAATAAGAGGAAATTGGATGAGAGTAGTGCCTTAAAGTGAATTGGTACTTGAATTCGTTATGAAAAAGAATGGTTATCATAGAGGCGTGTTATAAAAAAAAAAGAAAAATGAAAAGGAAAATAAAAAGTTAATTCTGTTCAAAATTGAATAAAAAAAGAGGTGAGAAGGGGTGGTAGATTAAAAGAAAGTAGAAAGGTTGTTTGAAAGAAAGTGTTAATGGCATAATGTGATGTATTAAAGCGCTTAGGAACATAGTCACTATTTCTGGCCAAAATAGTCCTACCCGTCCCTTAGCCAACATTACAACCTGTAAAAGACCTATTTGATCCTAAGCTTAGCATTCTGATATTTAGTGGAGCATTACACTAAGGGAAAGCCTATGGTCATCAGTTGCAACATATGAATTCTTTGTGAGAGTGAGAGCAAGGATAATCTTATACCCATGTTCAAAAAATATACAATACTTGTGAGTGATTATGGGTGATATATTGTGAGACACACATGGTTGATGAGTTTTGGGTAGTTGTGTATGATTCTTTGCACATTAACTTGTGGATACGAATTCACCATCATCACGAGTCTATGTTAGAGGTTGAATTGTTTCTAGTAGTGATCAGAAAACTACTCTTTGTTAATAATTGTTGTGCCTGTCTTGATGAATATTTTGTGTTGTTACTGTGGAAATCCTAAGTAGATGTTTATATGGACATGATATTTTGTTCGAGGACGAACAAAGCTTTAAGTGTGGGGTGTTGATGATAGGCGTATTTACACGCTTAAACACCATAATTTACCCATATTTTAGGCTAAGTTTTAAGGACAAAATATATAATTCCTGCACTTTTAGTCCTTTTTCCTGTAAGTGAGCTAACAAACATGATTAGCAAGTTTTCAGGTATAAATGATGAAGATTTCAGCATTTTATGGATAACTTGACGCCAAAGGAAGCTTCACGAAAGAAGGAAAGCAGCGTTTGGACACCTATGGACTGAAAGTGATGCATGGATAACTTGTCCCGGGCAAAAACAGCATTTACGAAGACTTGGGGATCAGCAGTAACTTAGTAGGATTAGGACAAGTATGCAGTAACCCAGTAGGACTAGGACAAGGATAAAAACCCTATTTCAATAGGACTAGGATATGGATGTTATATAAACCCTATTTTGTTGAAACTTTTCTGCATTCTCTTCTTATTCCCCCTTCTATTCCTTCCCATTCTAATAAATTCTTATTCACTCGTTAATTAATTCAAGTCTTTTTCATTCAACGTTTGATCCTAATTCACGTTACACTTTCTGACAGAGAAAGCACGGCCCTTGTGACCAACGTGAGATCATGATGATGTTTATTGTGATCTCCGTTGCAATCATGAGTAGCTAAACTTCTCTGTTAGGGTTATGGAAGCCTTATGAGATACTATCTATTGCTATGAGTTTGTGAATTCTTGCCACGTATGCTGCTTATATCATTACTCTCTTCATCTTAATTTAAATTCTTGTGGTTGCAAACATATAGAATACGCCAGTATAGCATTAACTTGTTCGAAAGAAAGGTTTCATGTCTGGAAAAGAGATAATGTCAAGGTAATAGGGCACCAACCCCTGTTAAAAAGTTAGTACCATAACTGGATTAACCTCTTGGAGAATTTGTACCATTAGATACGCTTTAAGCTCGAAAGAGTTAAAGTGAAATAGTCCGTGATGGTCGAAAGACGCCTGGATTTACCATAGAATACGATTCTCTATAAGCGCATGCATGTTTGAATTCCGCATAACTCATAGTCAATAGATACGTACAACTCATAAGGTGGACATAACCCTAACTCTTAATTCTCATTGATTAAAACCTACCAAGTACTCCGTTTTACTCTGCTATTTTCCGTTTTTACTCTACTATTTTGTTTACATTATTTGCACACACAAAATCCCCCCTTTATTCGCAGAACTTTCATCAAAAGTCTAATAATCGTTGCTTACTTAGTGACCAAGTATTCCCTGTGGGATTCGACACCCAACCCAGTTGGGTTCTATATTTGACAACGACCGCTTACACTCTTACGAGAGCTGTAGTTTGAGCGTTATCAAATATCTATTTAGAATCGAAAGGTTTATTTCCTGGAGGAAAATCAACCAACTCCCATGTATGGTTGCTTAAGATCGAATCAATCTTTGACAGCCTATTTCCAAAATGTGCGTCCGAAGATGCCATCACTTTTTTAAATATTTGAAGCTCATTTTCTAAGAGAAATGTTACAAAATATGATCCAAATGGAGTTGACGTTCTTTGACGTGTACTACGTATTGATTCTCATCATTATGTACATCCTCACTTGGTTTATTTTGAGGTAATTTAGAACCCCCACTAAACTGTTCATGTCTAGTTTTATATGGATAAATATGTTTAAAGAATTCAGTATTATCTTATTCAATTATCGTATTTTCATTGATATCTGGATGTTCAAATTTATGAACAAAAAATCAACATGCTTTTCTACTTTTAGCATATCCTATGAACAAGCAGTCCACCGTTTTAGGTCCTATCCTTACTCTTTTAGGCATAGAAATTTGAACCTTCGATAGATACCCCCACACTTTGAAATATTTCAAGTTGGGTTTCCTTTCTTTCCATTTTTTATATGAAATTAATTTTTTCTTACTATGTGACACTCTATTGAGTATTCAGTTAGCCATAAGGATAACTTTCCTCCACAAGTTTTGTGGTAAACCTGAACTTATTAGTAAGGCATTCATCATTTCTTTCAAGGTTTGATTTTTTATTTTCGCAATTCCATTAGATTGAGGTGAATACGGGGCTGTAGTCTGATGGACAATTCCATTCTCTACATATATTTGTGCAAAGGGAGATTCATATTCTCTGCCACTATCACTTCTTATCATTTTAATCTTTTTCTCTAACTGATTTTAAACTTTAGTTTTACATTGCCTAAACACATCTATTGCTTCATCCTTACTATTTAGAAAATAGACATAAAAATATCTAGTGCAATCATCAATAAAAGTTACTCCCTCCACCCCATTTTACTCGTCCCAAATTGGGATGACACAACTATTAAGAAAAATAATAAATAACATGGCTAGTTTACCATAGTACCCCTATTAAATGATGTTTACATTTTAATTTAAAGAAAAAGTAATTAATGCAAACGGTAAAATATGAAAAAAAATTGTCTTGTCTTGATAAGTAAAAAAAGACAAGTAAAATAGGACACCAGATTAGGAAATTTGGGACGGGTAAAATGGGATGGAGGGAGTATAAAAAACCTTTTTCCACCACGAGATGGTGTTGACTTCATATCACAAATGTCAGTATGAATTAAGTCTAAGGATTGGAATTCCTTTCAACGGACTTATACGAATGCTTAGCATACTTTGATTCCACACACGTCTGACCTTTTGATTTATTACACTCAAAGTTTGGCAAAACTTCTAGGTTAATCAATTTTCACAATGTTTTGTAATTAACATGGCCTAATCGTTCATGCCACAAATCATAAGACTCAAGAAAGTAAGAAGAAATTGAACTTTTATTGATTTCAACATTCATTACATTCATTTTGAATAGGCCCTAATTGAGGTAGCCTTTTCCTACATACACTTCTCCTTTACTAAGTATAATTTTTTTGGAAACAAATACACATTTGAATCAATTCTTTTCAAAAAGTGATACAGAAATCAAGTTTTTCCGTAACTCCAGTACATACAGGACATTGTTCAAAGTCAACACTTTGCCTGATGTCATTTTCAGGCAGACTTTTCCTATTTCTTCAACTTTAGCAGTTGCGGAGTTGGCCATGTATATCTTATCTTTACTTAAAGCCGGAGCAAAAGCAGCAAATAACTCCTTATTAGCACAAACATGGCAGGTGGCACCGGAATCCATCTACCATTCTCGAGGATTTCCCACCAAGTTCCATTCAAACAACATGGCACACAGATTATCCGTTTCTTTCTTTCACTCAGCCATATTTGTTTGGTCCTTTTTCTTGCCTTTCTTTGGGGCATGACAATCCGTAGACTTGTGTTCAATCTTGCCACAATTTAAGCATTTCCCTTTAATTTTTTATTGGGTTAATTGCTTTCATGTTCAGCTTTCTTCCACTTTTTGGAGTTTTTTGGTCATCTTCTACAATATTTGCTGCACTTATTCCAGAATTTCCCCTTGAACTTCTTTTTGCGGCTTTATTATCTTCTTCAAGGTGCAATCTTATTATAAGATCTTTGTCTGACATCTCCTTTCACTTGTATTTCAAGTAGTTCTTGAAATCCTTTCACATAGGTGGTAACTTCTAAATAATTATTGCGACTTAAAACGCCTCATTCATGATCAAACCTTCCACGAGGAGATCATGGATGATTACTTGCAGTTCCTAGACTTGCGATACAACAGAATTTCTGTCAATTATTTTAAACTCTAGGAATCTTGCAATGAAGAACTTTTTGGTTCCCGCATCCTCAGTCTTATAGTTCCTTTCCAATGCCCCTCACAACTCCTTTGTAGTTTTCATCCCTCTATACACATTGTATAGTTTATCTTGGAGGCCATTCAGAATGTAATTCCTGCATAGGAAATTTGAGTATTTGCAAGCCTCCACAATGAAAAATAGCTCTTGGTCAAAGGTTCCTTCGGGCACCTCTAGAGCTTCTTCAAATGTGAACCTTTGAAGACAAAGAGTTGTAAGGTAGAAGAATATTTTTTGCTGCCACCTTTTGAAGTCAATACCCACAAATTTTTTGGGTTTCTCCACTGGTTCCATTGCCGACAGAGCATTTGTATGACTCGTTGTAGCAACACTAGTTGCTACCACAGTCATTGTAGCATCATGCACTTTACTATCAGTAGTCATTTTTCTGTCACAATAAGACAGTAACTTTAGTATATCAAAATACTACTAATAAAGTTGCAACAACTTTAAACACCTCTTGTTTCTAGTTTAACGATGAAGTTTTAATGACTTCCAATCATCAGTGATCTTTAACTTGTGATAAAGATTTTATGTCTTTAAATCACTAGTTAAGTTCAAACGAAGTAGAAAGCTTTAAGCTTTAATCTCCAGAAACCAAGCAATACAAATTCCGAATTATTCCTTAAGATTGTTATTTTCAATATTTTTGGGTACACAAATCTCTATTTAGGCACACAAGAACTTTAACACAAGTTCAAGTCTAAAATCAAGAACACCTATGAAGTTACACAACACCTTCAACACAAGATTAAAAATAATCTATCCAAGAAGTGTGTTGTAGTTTTAGAAATAAGATGAAACTGAAATGTAAAGCCAATTCCCCTGACTTCACAGAGTGTCCTTACGGAATAATTCCCCTCACTGTACCAGAGGTCATGGAATTTTTCTCCTAGTATAAAATGGCTTTGAATCCAACAATAGCGGTACCTCAAATTATTGGATTCGTCGAACTCACTCAATGTCTAACGATCATACTGAGTTTTTCTAGAGAAGAAGAGTGTTTTTGATATCAAAAATTGTGTACATAACTGAGGAATATGTCAGGTATTTATAGCCTTAAAGTTTCCCTTCGAAAAAGAAGCATTGGTTCTGAAAAAAGGAACTTTTTCAGTACAGTCATGTCACCTGCGCCCAGTCTGTGCCGAAACTATGCCCGATCTACGGCCGTAGGTGACATTTTCACATTCGAGTAGCTATCTGTGCTACACCTGCATTGTACCTATGGCCGCAGGTTGCCAGGTGTGCGTGCACGTCTCTTATTTGCATGAAACAGTGTGCCTTTTACCCCGAAGGGTTGCATCCCTTCGAGGTGCATTGTGCATCCATTTGCATGGCGTCCAAAATGTGCCCGCACATAGAGAAAAACATTTCTATCAGATTCTTTGTATTAAAATTTCACTTGTTCATCAAGTTTCAAATAATTTTTTCCTGAAAAATAGATCTCATATATCGATCATTTGACAAATCCAAATCCAAGTCCAAATTCAAAGCCAAATTCAAGCCGAGCGACCGACGATGATGACGGCGTGAGGCACCTCTTGGTTCTTTCCTCACTTACCATGTGGAGTAAGTGCTCCTTATTATAAACACTTGAAATTTCCCTTCTCCCACTAATGTGAAGAATTTGTGGACTTTCCATTTTTGAGTACACTTTTCATTTTAGTGTGGACTCATTTTTTTCTCCACTATTTTTCCCTCCATTTTTAATTCACACACACCCCCTTGAACCCAACAATACCCAACATGAATGGGGAATGGCTATCTTTTGATGAATTTATGGACAAGCATGTGATCATTTAGCAAATACTGATTGCATCTGGATAAGTGGGTTTCCCTTTGAACTTTCCATAGTGAACATGAAGCGGATGCATTCGGTCAATCGATAGATTTGATATCTCAGAACCATCGAGCTTTAATGTACACCTAGACAATATATGTCACACAACCAGCCTTTTACCATTTATGGTTCTCACAGTTTTGTTCTTTTCAACCACAAACACGTCCCAATTTTATGAGAGCTTAGAGAATAGGCCTTTAATAACATTCTCCTTGAAGCATTTTCCACTTCGCCCTCACATAGGTGATTTCTAAACGTTCAATCCTGTAGATTAAACTATTTGGTCAAATATTCCAAATTTAGATAATCATTGAAAGACTTCACACCATAAGTCTTATCCTCATTTTCTAAACATTGTCTACATCATGAGAATAGGTTAGGTATAGTGACAATGTTGAACCTATCAGACACAACTTTGTTTGCTCTTTTTGAACCTAGCTCTTGGGATCTCCAGTCTTCTAGGTAGATTTACCGCCATGTTGACTTGTCCTAGGCCTTAAACTCATTCCCTTGGACGTTCTTTCAAGTTCTTCTCTAGACAGGCCTTTTTTAAGTGGATCAGACACATTATCCTTTGACTTCACATAGTCAAAAATGATAATTCTACTAGAGAGAAGTTCTCTAATGGTATTATGTCTCTGTCTTATGTGATGAGATTTACCATTGTACATCATGATCCCTGCCCTACCCATTGATGCTTGACTATCACAGTGTATGCACACTGGTGCCACTGGTTTGGGACAATAACGAATATCATATAAGAAATTTTGGGGCCATTCTGATTATTCACCGACTTTATCTAATGCGATAAATTTAGATCCATTGTAGAGAGAGCAATACATGTCTGCTTGGATGATTTCCAAGAGATCGCTCCTCCACCAATAGTAAATACATATCCACTCGTGGATTTTACTTCATTTGATCTGGTGATCCAATTTGTATCACTATATCCTTCAAGTACTGCGGGATATTTATTATAATGCAAAGCATAGTCTTGAGTGTATTTAAGATACTACAAAAATCTTTTCATTTCCATCCAATGAGTTTCATTGGAATTACTCGTGTACCGACTCAACTTACTAATAGCACATGCTATGTCTAGTTGTGTATAATTCATTATATACATTAAACGTCCCAACACTCTTGCGTACTCCAATTGTGAGTCACTTTCACCTTCATTCTTCTGAAGTGCGAAGCTCACATCCAATAGAGTCTTGGCAATACCAAATTCCACATACTTGAATTTGTCAGGTACTTGTTTGATGTAATGAAACTGTGACAATGTCAATCCTTAGGTAGTTCTATTGATTCTTATTCCTAAGATCACATCTGCAACTCCAAGGTCTTTCATATCAAACTTGGTCTCAATTATTCGTTTTATAGGATTTATGTCTGAAATGTCTCTACTGATGATCTACATATCATCCACATACAAACAAGCAATGACTTGGTGATTTCGAGTGTCTTTAATGTAAAAATATTTATTACATTCATTAATCTTGAACCCATTTGCCAGATGGTTTGGTCAAACTTCACATGTGATTGTTTAGGTGCTTGTTTTAGTCCATAAAGTGACTTAACAAGTTAACGCACAATATTTTCTTTTCCTGGAACCACAAAACCCTCAGGTTGTTCCATGTAGATTTCTTCCTCCAATTCTCTATTTAGGAATGTTGTTTTACCATTTGATGGATTTCAAGACTATATACTATCTCTAAGGCAATTAACGTACGAATTAATGTTATCCTCGTTACTGGAGAGTATGTATCAATATAATTAAGCCCTTCCTTTTGTTTAAACCCTTTTATAATAATCTTGCCTTGTATTTGTCTATATTACCATCAACTGTCATTTTTCTTTTGAAAATCCACTTAGAGACTAAAGGTTTATTTCCTAGAGGAAGATCAACCAACTCCCACGTATGGTTGCTTAATATTTTATCAATATTACTATTGACTGCCTTTTTCTAAAAGGATGAGTCCAAAGACGCCATCACTTTTTCAAATGTTTGAGGCTCATTTTCTAAGATAAATGTTACAAAATTTGATCCAAACGAAGTTGACATTCTTTGATGTTTACTACGTCTTTGATTCTCATCATTATGTATATCCTCACTTGATTTATTTCGAGGTTGTTTAGACCCCCCACTAGACTGTTCATGTCTAGTTTTTTATGGATAAATGTGTTCAAAGAATTTAACATTATCTGATTTAATTATCATGTTTTCATTGATATTTGCATGTTCGGATTTATGAACCAAAAACCGACAAGCTTTGCTACTTTTAGCATATCCTATTAATATGTAGTCCACCGTCTAAGGTCCTATCCTTAATCTTTTAGGTATAGGAACTTCGACCTTCGCTGGACACTCCCACACTTTGAAATATTTCAAGCTGGGTTTTCTTTCTTTCCATTTTTCATATGGAATTGATTGTCTTAATATGGGGCACTCTATTGAGTATTCGTTTAGCTGTAAGGATAACTTCCCCCACAAGTTTTGCGGTAAACCTAAACTTATTAGTAAGACATTCATCATTTCCTTCAAGGTTTGATTTTTTCTTTTCGCAATTCCATTAGATTAGGTGAATACGAGACTGTAGTTTGATGGAAAATACCATTCTCTACACATATTTGCGCAAAGGGAGATTCATATTCTTTGCCCCTATCACTTCTTATCATTTTGATCTTTTTCTCTAACTGATTTTCAACTTCAATTTTATATTACCTAAATGCATTTATTACTTCATTCTTACTATTTAGCAAATAGAAATAACAGTATTTAGTGCAATTGTCAATAAAAGTTATAAATTACTTTTTTCCACCATGAGATGGTGTTGACTTTAAATCACAAATATCAGTGTGGATTATGTCTAACGGATTGAAATTCCTTTCAAAAGACTTACACGAATGCTTAGCATACTTTGATTCCACACACATTTGACATTTTGATTTATTGAGCTCAAAGTTTGTCAAAACTTCTAAGTTAATCAGTTTTCGCAATATCTTGTAATTAACATGATCAAATCGTTCATGCCACAAATCATAAGACTCAAGCAAGTAATAAAAAATTAAACTTTTATTGATTTCAACATTCATTACATTCATTTTGAGTAGTCCTTCATTGAGGTAGCCTTTTCCTACATACACTTCTCCTTTGCTAAGTATAATTTTTTCCGAGACAAATACACATTTGAATCCATTCTTGTCAAGAAATAATAGAGAAATCTAGTTCTTTCATATCTCTAGTACATACAGGACATTGTTCAAAGTCAACACAGCCTGATGTCATTTTCAAGCAGACTTTTCCTGTTCCTTCAACTTTAGCAATTGCGGAGTTAGCCATGTATATCTTCTCTTCCTCTTGAGCCAGAGAAAAATTAGCAAATAACTCTTTGTTAGGACAAACATAACGGATAGCACTGGAATCCATCCACTGTTCTCAAGGATTTTCCACCAAGTTGCATTCGAACAACATGGCACACAGATCATCCATTTTTTTCTTGAACTCAACCATATTTGTTTGGTCCTTTTTCTTTCATTTCTTTAGGGAACGACAATCCATAGACTTATGGCCAATCTTGCCATAGTTAAAGAATTTTTCCTTGAATTTCTTCTTGGATTGATTGCTTTTATGTCCAATTTTCTTACACTTTTTGAAGTTGTTTTGGTTATCTTCTACAATATTTGCTCTACTTATTGCATAATTTTTCTTTGACCTTCTTTTTGCAACTTTATTATCCTTTTTAATGCACAATCTTATGATAAGATCCTCAACTGGCATATTCTTTTACTTGTGTTTCAAGTAGTTCTTGATGTAGTGGTAACTTCTCAATAATTATCACGACTTGAAATGCCTCATTCATGATCAAACCTTCTGCAAAGAGATCATAGATGATTACTTGCAGTTCCTAGACTTGAGATACAACAGACTTGTTGTCAATCATTTTAAACTCTAGGAATCTTGCAACGAAAAACTTTTTAATTCCCATATCCTCAGTCTTATAGTTCCTTTCCAGCGCCCCCACAACTCCTTTGCTGTTTTCATCCCACTATACATATTGTGTAGTTTATCTTGGAGGCCATTCAGAATGTAATTCCTACATATAAAATTTGAGTATTTCTAAGCCTCCAATATGACAAATCGCTCTTGGTCAAAGGTTCCCTCGAGAACCTCTAGAGCTTTTTCAAATGTGAATCTTTGAAGACTAAGAGTTGTAAGGTAGAAAAACATTTTATGCTGCCACCTTTTGAAGTCAATACCTAAAAAATTTTCAGGTTTCTCCATTGGTTCCATTGATGATGGAGCATTCGTATGATTCATTATGGAAACACTAGTTGTTGTCACAGTCATTGCAGCATCATGCACTTAACTATCTGTAGTCATTTTCCTATCACAACAAGATGGTAACTTTAGTATATCAAAACTATTAATAAAGTTGCAGCAACTTTAAACACCTCTTGTTTCTAGTTTAATGATGAATTTTTTATGACATCCAATCATCAACCAAGTGATATTTAACTTGTGATGAAGATTTTATGTTTTTATATCACTAGTTAAGTTTAAACGGAGTAGAAAGATTTAAGCTTTAATATCTAGAAACCAAGCAATATTGTAACGCCCCAAGTCTTTACCCCGGATGCTAAACGGTGCTTATGACCCTAAAGAAACATAATCTAACCCATGACTGGTACCTACTGTGAGTACTGAATAATAATACTATAATAATGTGAAACATAGGCTGAAATGCCATATGGTTCATAAACTGAATACAGATAACTATAACATCTAAAAACTGAATACTATCTGAACAAATCTAGTTTGAAATGCATCTAACCAAACTGTCTGAATGTGGAGTTGATGAGACGAGCCCCCAACTAACTCTGACTACTGAAATTCTGATCAACTATAATACTGAAATATAAGCATATCCTCGATAGATAAAGACTCACTACTGAATCTGCTGCTGCCAACTAAATCTGTTTAAGTACAGTCAGGAACCTGAGCCTCCGAACCTATGATATGAGACATCATAGTGCAAAGAAAGAGTATGCGCCAGTACATGGAATGTACTAATATGCTAGATGAGGTAAAACTGAATACATGATTTAACATGCATGAATAGCAACTGACTAAATGATATAGAGTAACTGAATAAGAGTACATGGATAACTAAAAGTACTGTAAAATACAGAGTATGCAATACTCTGCATATATATGTATACTGTATCTGAGCTTTTACTGAAGCTGAGTACTGATTTCTAATACTGAATAACTGATATTTGAGATTATTTATAACTGAATAACTAATACTAAATGACTGTGTCTGACAGTCCTGGTTCTATAGAACTAAACTGAGTTCTGTACTAAGACTGAAACTGAAACTGTGGTAAGTGATCATCTAACTGACATGTCCCTCTCTAAATTAATTGGGGTCCAACCTGTAACCTTAGTTGGAAGGGTGTCAATATCGTGCCATGGGTAAAGATAAGCTGAAGAGTCACCCTCATCTTGAAGGTGCCCTGAATGCGAACAGTGGTACCCTCAACTGGCAGGTAAAAATACCTCATCAACCCTCAACTTGCAGGTTGAGGTCTCAACCTATGCCGGCTACGTAGTTTTGGAATGCAAGAACTCCTTCTAAGGATTACACCCTTTACTGGCAGGTGAGCCCCCATCCTTGGGTTCACAAGGTACTGAATCCTACTCCCATATAAATAGACACTGAACTAATCACTTAACTTTACTAGGCTAGACTGAACTGTTACTAATTGTGTTAACTAACTGGACTGGACTAAATTCACTGAGTTTAACTAAGTTCTATACCGACTGAGTACTACTAATATTGACATTATTGAGACTATTCTGTAACTACTATATCTTTTGGTATACATTTAGATTTTTTAGGTATTGAATACCCCCAAGACTCGATAGCAAAGAAAGTAAAGCATGGCATGATCTTGAAAAGAATAACAATGTCCACTTGTTCATAATTCATTCATAGAGATATTTTATCAAACACATGTAGGGCATAAGCTTGTACATATGCTAGCATGTCATGATTTTACCATTTAATTCACATGGACATTCTATCAAACACTTGGGGAGTACAACTTAAGGCATATAATCATGGACAACATAGAAACATTGTAACTACAACACCCAAACTTGCAAATTCAAGGGTTATAACATGAGAATTACACAATTTAATATACATGCTATTTCAATTTCATGGAACTTACAATAAATCATGGATAGAAACTCAATTAATGTCATTAACATGAATACAATCCAATTTAAGCATATAAATCATGCAAATTCAATAGTTTTGAAAAGGGATCCTTGGACCCTATGGGTGAAAGGAACCCATAGATGAATACCTAACATACCTGAGAGGATGAGTTCTTGAAGATTCTTGGAAGATTCCTTGAGATTATTCTTGATTCTTGAAGCTAGGGTTTTGCCCTTTTGAGATAGAATGATTTAATTTGGGAAAAATTGGGTGAATAATGATATAACTAGGTTAATTAGGGGTTAATTACATATTTCGAACTAATTTGGGTCATGGAGAAATATCAAATTACCCTAGAAATAAGTTAAATTTCGTCACCAAAATGTCCCAAGTTTGGCCATCACCACGACGCGGTGGCATCACAATGAACCACTAGAATGAGGCTGGCATTGTTCATAAAGGGACAAACGTGAAATAGGCTTGTGGCGCGATGCGGTGGTATCGCATTGCCACACTGGAAAATGACAATTGCGAAAATGGCCTTCGGCGCAACGCGCCGTTATCGCAGAGCTTCACTGGAAAATGCTAATTAGGAACTAGAACTATTCCGCAATGCAGGATTATTGTGTTGGCTCACTGGAAAAGACAATTGCCATTTGGCTGGTCTCCGCAATGCAGTGATGTGTCAGGTAGCACACTATTTTAAAAAAATTGCTCTAACTTCTCGCCTGGTTATCGGATTTGGGCAAATTTTATATCGTTGGAAAGATGACTGAATTTTCTACACAATGGTAAGCTGTAAACTTAAAAATCCTGAGTATTTAGAAAAATTTATATAGGATTACTCATGTAATGAGAGATAAAATGAACAAGGGAAATATGGAGTATTACAATATCTTTTTCTTGGGAACATTCTTCCTCGAATGAGACTAATTAAGCTGAGAAACACTGATAGACTAAGTTTACGTACTGAACATGCATGTCTGATGCATGTAATACATGACTGAAAGTACTGATAAGCTGAGTTTTCATACTGAACATTCATATCTGATGCATGAGTACATGGTTGAACTGATTCATGAATGCATGACTGACATAAAAGTGACATCCGAGACTTGGTGTGTGCAATTGAAGATCCAAAGAGAACCTAATGATGCACTAAAATCGTCCATACACTACACTTGGACTACACTTGATAGGCACCTCACACTTAAGGGCCTTTTGGTCATTTTAATTTCTATTATGTAATAAACTATATAATGAATAATGTAGGGTTTCATTACTTAGTTTTTGGATGATATTTTTAAGTCTTGTATGACTTTTGAAATACCAAGTCCTCTCTCCTTTGAGGAAAAAACAAAACTAGGTCAAGAACTAGTGTGGCTTCACTAGTGATTGCGTATTGCTTGGAAACATTGGTGTTTGAGTGGTGGACTACTCTCTTATGTCATTGTCGTAGAATGGTGATAGTTTGTGTAGGTTGTAAAGGTCCTTAGGTTTAACATATCTTAGGGTTCTTGTGTCTATATACTCCTTTGTCAATCTATTTATCCTTTAATATATTGCACTTCGTTTTTGTTCTTGTGTTGTGTTCTTGTGTCGTTTTAGTGTCTTGTTGTTTTGGACAATTTTATGACGTCTAGTGGCTATTTTGTGTCTTATTTGGACCATTTAGTATCAATAAGAGAGCAGCCTTGTTGTCCAGCATGTAATTTTGGTAGAGAATTTCTCGACCTAAGGCATACATTATGCAATTGTCAGTTTCTATAGTGGAACTCCTAGGTACTTAAAAGCAGATGCGGAGCCAGGATTTCAACAAAGGGGGTTCCATATTCAAAGAAAACTTAGGATTTCAAATAAGGGGGTTCCATATTCAAAGAAAACTTAGTCGAAGGGGGTTCAACACCTACTATAACCACATAAAAAATAATTTTAATCATGTATAAATAGTATTTTTTTCGTCGAAGGGGGTTCGCCCGAACCCCCAAATAGAAGGCTGGCTCCACCCCTACTTAAAAGGTAGTGTCCCTTTTACAAATCCCAAACTCTGTACCATCTCACACTTTAGATTATTGCTTACTCCTACCATATAGATAGAACTTTTGTGAGAATTTGCTTCTAGCCGAGTGCTCTTGAAAACCTTTGGAATATTTGTTGCAGCAGCTAGATAGATTCTTTGTCATCCCTGCAAAACATTAATAGATCATCTACAAAACACGTATGTATTAAGTTAAATATCTTGTATCTTGGATGGAAGCGAACTGTTTTTGTTATGCTAGCTATTGTATTTCTCTATGAAGATATTCCATGGCTGTCACAAATATGTGTGGGGATATGGGATCCCCTTACCTCAACCCTCTTCTAGCCTGCAATGGTCTGGTGAGCCCTCCATTAAGCATAAAAGAGTAAGATATAATTGATACACACTCTATAATTTGATTAACAGATTTTTGAGGGAATCCCAGCTCAGCAAACATGGCCTTAAGAAAATGACATTCTAAGGTATCATAAGCTTTCCTGAGGTACATTTTAAGAACACATCTAGGTGATATATTTTTCCTAGTATACCCCTTTAATAGCTCATTACTGAGTAGAATATTGCCTGTAATAGATCTTGTTTCAATGAAGGCATACTGTAAGAAACTAATTAAACTATTTAACACCTATTTTATTCTGTTAGCCAAGATCTTAATAAATATTTTGTAGGTGGTGGAATAGCAAGCTGTTGGTCTAAATTTCTTTACCTTAGTTGGTGATGGAACCTTAGGAATCAGCGTAATAGCTATGTAGTTCTAAGCTCTCTTCATCCTTCGAGTAGTAAACAAATATTGCACAGCTAAATAGACCTCCGTTCTGATGATAGGACACTACTATTAGAAAAACTCAATAGGGTACCCATCCACCCCTGGGATTTTGTCTTTAGGCATGCTTCTAACCACCTGGTCTATTTCCTCTGAACTCACTATTTGTACTAGATAAATTTGTTGCTCTCTAGTAAGACAATGCCCTGCTTTGATCACTTCTGAGTTTGGATATGGCATTTCATCAGCACAATTACCCATAAGTAGAGAGAATATGTCATCAAATTTTGCCTCTACTTCTTGTGGGTCTGTGAGCTTTGTTCTAGTTTTTGTATAGACTAATGAAACTGTATTCTAGGAAGACCTGATCTTGAGTTGAGCATGAAAATATTTTGTATTAACATCACCACTATCAATTCAACATGCTCTAGATTTTTTTCTTAAAACTTCCTCTTCTACTAAGCTCTATTTTTCAATAGCCTTCAGAATAGCCTTCTCTTGGTCAAACAAATCCTAATTATTCAATTGGGTAGTAATCTGAGCCCGTACTATTTTCAGTTGTTGTCTATCCTAGAAAGCTTTCGAGCATAAGAAGCGATGTAAGTGTTAAGGTCCTTCACTTCTACTTTGAGTTTTGTAAGTTTCTCCCAGCTGATAGTCATAGGGTCTCCTCTCATATGTCTACTCCATACCTATTGTACACTCTATTGAAATTGATGATGCAGCAATACTGAAGCATAAAGTTTGAAAGGCTTTGGATGCAGGCATTCTTTGTGTATACATTGGACTAATTTTGGTGAGTGATCAAAAATTTTTGGGCTCAAGAAATCCACTTCAATATGAGCAAATCTCTATATCCATTCATAATAACCAAGCACCCAGTCAATTCTACTATGTATTCTATTTGTACCCTATTGTTTATTGGTCCAAGTAAAGTAACTACCTTTTGATCTCAATGGTGTTAGCTACAGATTATCAATCAACTCTTTAAATTCTTTGATCTCCTGGTCTATTACTGGCCGACCAATTCTACCATCAATACTTAGGACATTGTTAAAGTCACCCATAACAACCAGGGTTCATAAATATTCCCACCAATATATTGGATATCAGACCATAATGATTCTCATTGAGACAACTCATTTCTTAGCATACACAACAGTAACAATAGTTGAGAAATCTATAAACACATTCTGTACCCTACAATGCATATACTGCTCATGCACTTGAAATATTTGTACATGAAGGTGTTTTTTCCAAAACAACCAAACTCTACCATTGATACAGGTACAATCATGAAGATAGGTGTACGTGAGTATACATGGAAGCAAGCCGAGGGAGTGTACAAGTTGAAGTGTAAAAAGGGCTTTGGACATAACAAAGACACCCCTACATACACTCCAAGGGTTCCTCTTTTGCTCCCTTCATTAAGGGCTTTTTGGACCTTTCACTCTATGCTGTAATAAGTCTATAAATAGACTAGTATTAGGTTTTTATTTCTTTAGTTGTTATATGTTGTAGAAACACCAAAACTTGTAACAACCTTTCTTCTCCCATGGAGAGTGTATCACTTTAGTTGTAGGGCTTGGAAAAGCCATAAAACTGAAATAAGGGTGATACTAGTGTGGAATTACTAGTGTTGCAAAACTTGGTTTAAAACCTTGGTGCTTGAGTGATTAACACTCTCTTATGTCATTGTAAGAGTGTTGGTGTTGCTTTTATACATTAGTTAAGGGTATTAGTGTTTGAGATACACTTAGGTTCTTAGTTCTTGTAAGAGTTGATATCTCACTACCTATCTTTACTTCTTGTAATTGTATATTGTTGTTATTAGTGAAACCGTTGGTTTTTGTGATCTTTGTTGTTAATCTTCTTGTTCATCTCGTGTAGTTGATGCCTTGGTGTGATTTCTCCTTGTTTTTGTTGATTTGTAGCTGGTTTGTTACCAAAAGGAGGTCCTACGGGTTGTGTCTCCTCTTTGGGTGTTATGTTCTTTTCTTCTTCTTGTGTTTTGTATCTTGTTTTCGTGTAGTGGGTTGATTCCACTATCATTTGGTATCAGATCTTGTGATTGATTTTGTTCTAAGAAAATCAATCTTGGGCTAGCTCACTTGAAAAAAAATTAAAAAAAAAGTAGAAGTTCTTGTTTTCTTGGCCGAAAGTTGTGTTCTTGTTGTTGTCTTGGCCAAGACTTATGTTTTGAATCTAGATCTAGGAGTATTCTGTGAGTCTTGAATGTCTTTAGTGTTGGTTTATTCTTCCCTAACACTAATAGAGTCAAGATCCAAGTTGAACTCCTTCTTGTGTTGTGTTTGTACAGATTCAAAGGGTTGGCCGTGTGTTGGTTTGTTGTTATTATGAATTTGAGATTTGAAGGTGTGTTGTTGGTTAGTTGTTGTTGTGAATCCGAGATTTGGAGGTGTTGATTGTCTTTGTTGTTGTGGATTTGTGTTTGAAAGAAGTGTAATTGTTGTTGGGAGGTTCAACTTGCACCTTGGTCTTTAAATCTTGTTGAAGTTTCTTGGTGTTCTTGGCCAATCTTCATGTCTTATGACAAGAAGAACCTTCAATAAGTATTGTTTGATCTTAATACCAAGTGGAAGAGTGTAGTCTTTCTTGTTTGTCTTGAAACAAGTTCCAAAACTATACCAAAGTAGTAAGGGACAAAAGGCCTTTCAAAAAGACTAGCTATCAAAAAGGAGTAAGGGGGATTTTCAAGACTATCCAAAAGAGAAAAGAGCCAACTACCTTTCAAAAAAGTGTTTTGTCCAAAAGGTGCAAAGAAAGTCAACCTATGTTGAATTTGAAAAGGGCTCCAAACTTAGGTCTTCCCCTCCAAAACTAAAATTACTCTTCCAAAAATTAAAAGTTGGACAAAATTCCAAGCTGGAAAAACGATAATTTTCATGATCTGCAACAAACCCAAGGCTGCCATGTCACTATCAAGGAATGCCACATCACCCCTTTTTGTACAACTAACTTGTTTGTGTTTTCTAGGTAACTTCTTGGCTACAATGGATAATAATGTGCTTAGTGTTATCTTGGCCGGGATTGAAACTCTTTCCCATGGAATGGCTAGAGTGAATGCAGATTTTGATAGATTAAACTCGAATATGGCATCAATGAAGGGTGAAATGTCAACTATAAGTGAGAGGTTGGATCGTATGGTGAGTCAAAGCAACTCTCTTGCTTCTACTCCCAAAACTTTACATCCAACAATCAATCCTCCAAGACCACCACAAAATGTCATAAGCCAAGTTTCCAATTACCCTCAAAACCGAAGTAGGCGACCTCCCCCGTAAATTGATCAAGTCCAAAAAGAAGGACTTGAAAGACAAATTCCTTCACTAAAACCAAAATCTTCCATCCAAGATCCAAAACCAAACTCTCCCGTTCAAGCTCTACAATCGAAGTTCCACTTCACCAAATCAATTCTCTCAATCGAAGCTCCACTTCCCCAAAGCTGAGACATCCATGTAGAGGTATATGGTAGAGAGTGACATGAAGAATATGGAGTCTTTGATGATGCTTATATGATGGAAGACGAATTGAGAGGAAGATGTAGGGATCAACAAGGAATCCTCCACCAAGTAAAGATATGGGAATTGAGGCGAATGGGATTGAGGACAAATCTCAAGATGAAAGGAAGCCGAGGTGCAAAATGAAGGTGGTGGTGAATATGTTTGGTCGTATGGTGATGCATTTAATGTGCCTAATTGAAAGAGAAGATGCCGTGAATTTGAGGTCAAATTCCTCTCAAGATGGAGAGGATGATACGGGCACCATCATGAAGATGGGCATACGTGAGCATGCATGGAATCAAGCCGAGGGAGTGTACAAGTTGAAGTGTAAAAAGGGCTTTGGACATAACAAAGACTCCCCTACATACACTCCAAGGGCGCCTCTTTTGCTCCTTTCATTAAGGGCTTTTTGGACTTTTCACTCTATGTTGTAATAAGTCTATAAATAGACTAGTATTAGGTCTTTATTTCTTTAGCTGCCAAATATTATAGAAATACCAAAACTTGTAACACCCTTTCTTCTCCCATGGAGAGTGTATCACTTTAGTTGTAGGGCTTGGAAAAGCCACAAAACTGAAATGAGGGTGATACTAGTATGGGATCTCTAGTGTTGCAAAACTTGGTTTGAAACCTTGGTGCTTGAGTGATTAACACTCTCTTGTGTCACTGTAAGAGTGTTGGTGTTGCTTTTATACATTAGTTAAGGGTATTAGTGTTTGAGATACACTTAGGTTCTTAGTTCTTATAAGAGTTAATGTCTCACTACCTATCTTTACTTTTTGTAATTGTATGTTGTTGTTATTAGTGAAACTGTTGATTCCTATTATCTTTATTGTTACTCCTCTTGTTCATCTCATGTAGTTGCTACCTTGGTGTGAATTTCTCCTTGTTATTGTTGAGTTGGTGGTTGGTTTTGTTACCAAAAGGAGGTCCTACGGGTTGTGTCTCCTCTTTGGGTGTTGTGTTCTCTTCTTGTTCTTGTGTGTTGTATCTTGATTTTGTGTTGTGGGTTAATTCCGCTATCAACCGTTTTCACTATGTGGATAGTTGTTTATACGAGACCATTCTTTATTAAATTTCAGCAGTACATCCTTAGCATTCCTTTCTTTAACTCTTGTTTCTAAACAACCAAATACATTTATTTTATTCTTTTTCAGAAAGAGGATCACCTTCTTCTGCTTAAAGGGCTTATTCAACCCTCTTACATTCCAGGTGAAGATATTCATGAAGTTTGGTGAGGTAAAGCCTGGCTTGGTCTTGAGGGACCAGCTCCATCACTTTCTATTCTATTTAAGACATCAAATCCGTTACCTGGAAATTTGCTCTCCATACCTGTCATAGCAGCCACTTCAGGTTCAGCTATCACAGGATCTTCCTTCACCTCAGTTTGGACCTTGACAACAACTCCATCTTGTTGGACTTGCCAAGTTGGTATTATTTTCTTCCTTCTTCTACCTCTGTTTCTGCGTTTGAGGGGTTCTTTAAATGCCTCCTCTTCTTGCTTTTTCTATTTATCTTGAACAGGTTCCTAATTCTTCAGCCATCATTCCTCATCTGTGTGTCCAAATCCAACACAATCAGATCAGAATTTCGACTTCCAATCATATTCAATCCCTTGCTTGATGGTACCAAATGGTGTGTCAATATCAATAGAGTCTAGGAGTGGATAAGAGATATCTACTTCGACCAGTACTCGAGCATAAGATATTCTATTCAGTTTTGCAGTGTACCTATCAGTATGAAGGAGTCTTCCAATTGCACTAGCCACCTTATTTAGTGCCTCCACAGTCCAGCAACCCACAGGCAAACCAGGTAATTTAACCTATAGGGGAATTATGGTGATGCATTTAGTGTCAAAAACAAAATCCATTACCCAATACTTCAATATTAACAACTTATTGTGGTAAGTGTAAGGGCCAGCTTGCATGACCTCTTCTCTATCCTCAATCAATGCAAATCGAAATACATAATAGTCGTCAGCATGGTACAAAATTTGGGGATTTTTCACAAAGTTCCACATAGTAGTTACAAAATTTTCCATATATTTCTCATACGGAGTATCACTAAGTGCATACCCAATGAGTACAGTCAACCTGTAATTATCAGTTGCTTGCATATCCTCCATAGTCAACTTAACCACTTTCTTTCCCTCGCATTGGCTAGATGGTTGATATGTCAGCATATTACCTTTGTTCACACCTCTGTTCGTTGGAGATTTTGGGACCTCTGTTGTCTCTAGTATCTGTACAACTGGATTTGCAGGTGTCGATCTTTTTGAAGCACTAACATCTGAGAATTGAAGTCTCTGAGGGAGGGTCGCCATTGAGGTAACTGATATTTTCCCTTTCGAGTTTTGCTCTCAAACACTGTTGCATTCAACATTTTCCTCATCATCAAGTTTCCCTTCCTCATGAATAGGTTAAAATTGAGCTGGGAGGAAGCTACCAAAATTAAAGGAGAACATTTCCATTGTGTTTTCATTGCCGGAGTGGCCATCACTGTCATGGAGGTTGCCGTATTACGCCGTGGTCCCATGTTCGGTGCACGTTAGCCTGCCTTGGCTTATCGTGCGCCCTTATTCGATGTATGTTACAACTTTACTCCTGATTTTATTAAACTTGAAAAAATTACAAGCATTATTAATATACCATATTTTGCATTATTCTTATACACTCTACCAAATGACCCTAAGCATTTTTAAAATTCTAAGAAGACCATTTTTATCTTCTTGCCTTCAATTTCAATGACATACAAGACACAAAAAAATATCTTTCTACTGCTTTGAGTCCTAAGCCGGGGGTCTATTGGAATTAACTTCTCTACTTTATCCGAGTCAATGATATGAATTGCATACACTTTACGTTCCTCAGACCCCACTTTGTGAGAATACACGATGTGTGTTGTTGTTGTATAGAGACACAAAAGCCATAGTAGACGAATTCCGTCCAAAACCTCACATTTTCAAGTTTTATTATATACATATGAATATGCAGAGTAATTACAGTAAGACATAATACATAAATGTGCCCTTTAACTTAGATTCAACTTTCATCTATGTCCTCCAATGTTGGGGTGTGCCCATATAAACACTTAAATTTATATAAAATTAAACAAGTAGACAAATGCGTACTAAGTGGCATCCTATATGACCAATTCTTGTTCTACATGGAGTGTGTTCTACTTGTTCAACTTTATACAAGTTTGAGTGCCCAATTGTGCACATCCAAAGTTGGATATGTGTTAGCGCACTTTTTGGATGAGAATATAAGCAGGGGAAAACAATATCTTAGTGAAATATTAGTTGATTAAGATTATGGCATCACGAAATAATCACCTATTTTTTTAATTAAGATTTGTGCATCTTATCAAAAAATTTTAACATGGTTGTTGATAGAGAAATGAAAGTTCATAATCATATATAGCAGTGAAAACTGAATTATATGTAGATTTTCTATTTAGGGGATAGAGAATTGATGCTAGAAAGAAAAAAGAAAAATCAAGTTTATAAATTTACTTGCTCCCTATTGTTTTGCATATTTAGCAAATGGGAAAAGGATCAAATATGCTCCTAAACTTGTGAAAATGTTCATATATATCCTCCGTTGAAATTTTAGCTCACCAATGTCCTTACCGTCCAAGCTTTGGTCCATATATACCCATGTTGTCAAGTTTTGGATCATATATACCCTGCTGTCAAGTTTTGGGTCATACATACCACGGTCGCCGTTAATTGCTTTGCTGGAATTTCCCAACCCCCTTTCCTTTTTTTTTTCTTAAGAAATTATATTTGTCATGTCATTTTTTATTGCCACATCACATTTAATTAAATCCACCCCTTCTTATACACATTAAACATACGTCAAATGATCTTATCTACCTCACAATCCCTTTGAATTTTCTTTAATTTATCGAAACTCTGTTGTTGTATTTTTAGATTCTTGCAACCGCTCCTCTCATACATACATACATACGTATAAAAGATAACTTCTTAATTGACAACTTGCTTTTGCTGTCTCTATATGGACTGCCTCTTTTACACTTCTACATCCCAATTTCTCATTTGGATTTTCCTTATTCGTCTTATTCTTGATGTTGGAATTGACGGTGGTGCGAAAGATGGAGTTGGTTGATGATACTAAAATAATTTGCAGTTGGTAAGTACTTTAATTCTTGTTTTTTATCGCAATTATGCATTGAGATTTTATGGGGTGTTCTTGACTTTTTTTCATTTTTTACTTGATGATTCTTGAGGTTATTCAAGAATCAAAAAATACAACAAAGGAATTTCAGCAAATTAGAGAAAATCCAAAGAGATTATGAGGTAGATGAGAGCATTTGACGGATGGTTAATCTGTAAAAGAAGGGATGAGTTTAATTATATGTGATGTGGCAATTAAAAAATGATGTGAAAAATATGATTTCTTAAAAGAAGAAAGGAAAAAAGGGTTGAAAAATTTTAGCAAAGAAATTAATGGCATCAGGGGTATATATACCCCAAAACTTGACAACAGAGGTATATATGCCCCAAAACTTGGCAACAGGGGTATATATGGCTCAAGACTTGGACGGAAAGGGCATTGATGAACTAAACTTTTAATGGAGGATATATTTGAATATTTTTGCAAGGTTTAGGGGCACATTTGACCCTTTTCCCGTAGCAAATTAAACTACATAACTTTTCCTTGTGTTTGTTGAATTTAAAGACGAATAAAAGATGATCATGTTATTCTTTCTTGGCCTGAAATAGTTTTGCATGTTCTTTGCTATCTATTTCAATAAACCAATGTACCATGTTCTTTTGAAAGTATCGATCTGTGAGATTCTATTAGACATTCTGCTCTTACACTTATGAGATCGGTGAACCTGGCTGTTCTGATATCAATTTATCACGATCCAAAAATGGGGTTATGATAACACTTATCGTTGTCCTTCCTTGATAAGTAAGCCAATCACCTAAACTGATAAAGAAAAATCAAAATCAACAATAGACATAAACCAAAATGAGACTTCTAGAATGAAGTCAGGCCATATCATATATGAATGCAGAAGTCTGAAAAAAAGTCATAACCATCCCAAAATCTAATGTCACAAATATAAGAGCATCTAATACAATATCCGAAGCTGAAAATACATGGTTTGTCTCTGAAATAGAAGTAAAGAAAACAATGGATAGAGGAGGTCTGGACTGGACTCTGAAAGCCTAGAGTGAAGTATTACATCGAGATATCAGCAACTCTGCCGCACGAATCATTTAGTCATACTCGTTCTAGGATCTTCACCGAACGAGCACAATAGGAATGAATATGGTCCACTTGTACTTAGTAGGTATCATAGGTCGATTGACCAAAGTAGAAAATAATATAAGTAAAGACAACTATGAGCACGCCACCTACAAACAGAAAAAGTTCCAAATGTTAGCTCACACCATCTCCATTAATAGTTCTAATATATATATATATATATATATATATATATAGACACACACACACACACGGAGAATATACGAGAACTAAGTATAAGTCAAGGGAAAACTATAGAAATCGTGAAAGATGCATATGTAATGAATAGTGAAAGTCATCACATAACTTTCTGTATACACCTATCGAGGTCACAACTTCCAAGATAGGATCCACGGGGGTTTGCAACCCATATACTATATCTCATATCTTGATCCACCTCTCCAGCTCATTTTCACAGAAAGGATTTTTATTAAAATGTCTCATTTTCATTCAAAAATATCGTTCCTTAATGATAACAGCATCTAATGAATGTATATGTATGGAATGAGGATGTAATGCTCACAATCAAATCAGTATGAAGATAGTCAATCCATTAAACACAAATATAAACTAGCCCAAAAATCAACTCAATATGTCCAAGATTCATGATTATCAACTTTAATTAGGTATCATCAAAATAAATATGCATGTAAGACATCATTAATATCATATCAATTTCTAATTTGGGCATTTCTATCACAATAAGGGAAGTCAATGCTCAATAAGGCCTATAATAACAATTCAAGCTTCCGTACGGATATTATATCTAGAATAAAGGCAATAAAATGCATAAATAAGGCCAAAGATATGGAATAAAGCCCCCACATGGGCAACAGGCAACATCATATATTACAAGTCAACAACACAATGTAAACCCCCACTCGAGCATACAACAGTATTAATAATCTCAAAATATAAATCTCATAGTTATTTTTTTCAACCCATAGCATGCTTTATTTATTTATTTACTACCCTACTCAATCTGAAAGAAGTAAAGCCATAACCTACTCGAAATGATGAAATTCAAGCTTAAAGTGCTTCAACATGGATTTTTTCCTTTCAAACGACCTCAAAATCAACCACAACATTAAAATGTAACATCTAATTGTTAAAAGAAAGCTCATGATAGCTCATATTGCTCATATTTGAGTCAGGTCCAAAATGAGTTTGAAAAATAAGTTTAAAATGAAAGGGGTAAAACTAAAATTTTATTTCAGAAATACATTCGTCAAGATTATAGGAGTCTACAGTTGAAAATTCATGTAAAAATGGGTTAAAAATGAGGTCCAAATATAAAAAAAAATATTTTAAAGCTTTGTCAATAAAAACCTTCAAATGTCATTTCAAAATCATGATTAAATGTATTTTCGAAGATGTAATCAATGAAAAACAATGAAGACATGAGTTTAGAGGTTACCCACATGAAGCACAGTGAAGAAACCCTTAAAAATTGCCTTTCCCCAAGCTTGGAGTTTCAAAATAGAGTAAAATCATGAAATGAGATATTTATACTATTATGTGAACAGTACCTCGCGAACGAAGTCAACCCTTCGCATTCGTGAGGGTCAACGTTGACCAGGCCACGAAAATGGCCTTCGCATTTGCGGTCAAGGTTTCGCGTTTGCGAAGGTTGATGATTTACGCCTTCGTGTTCGTGAAGAAGGAAAATATCATTCTCTGCATTCGTGAAGAAGGATATGGATAGCATCATATATCAACAAAAATGTTGATTTTGCATGGTTCTGATTCCTCCGAACGGACCCTCGAAATTTATTTGGGACTTGACAGAAATAAAACATATATGCTACCAGGATATTTTTACCGTGCTAGACTCAATAGAGATGTTGGATTTTTGAAAAAATTATTATTTTTAATAAATTAATCCCTGAGATCCTTTTTTGATAATTTTTCAAACTAAGGATCGAAATACCAAATAAAAGTTTTGAACCTGAATCAACCATGTTATTAATTCAAATTCGACATTTCAAACCTAATGAAACTGTTCAAATTGTCATCCGGCACTCAGAATATCAAATGTTAACCGAATTCAATTATATGACTTTTAAAGCCTCTAAAAACTACAAACTCACTCAAATTTTCGATCTCATCAAAAATCGCCCATTTCCACACCCTAAAACAAATATGTAGAAGCTACAAAAAAGAACAAAATAATCAAAACAAATATAGATTAAAATTTTGCAATTCAGGTCATTAAAGTGTCTCCCTCCCTGGTGTTCTAAAAGCGTACACAAAATTAGTCTTCAATTAATTGTCACAGTTGTCTTCCCCTTTTCCAGTCTCTTTGTTTATTTATCAGTATTCAATGGCATCTCAACTAAATCAGAGGCATGTGGGGGTATGAACTTATGTTGCCAGACTTGTGGAATTTGTATAGGTGGTCTCCTTTTCTTTTGTGGATTTTGCTTTGGGATCACAGTTGGGCATAACTGTGATATGAAGAAGGATAACGTTCATTGTGGCTTAGTTTGTATAGGATTATTATTCTCGGTGCATGACTTAGTCTAGGACTCTGTACATTAATTTGTCTAGGACTCTTACTTGATCTGTATGTATATATGGTAGTGTATTTTCAATAATAAAACAATCAGAAATTCTATCATGGTATCAGTTCCCTAAGAGGTCAAAACAACCCAAAAAAAAAATCTACACTAGAGAGACGGAAGCTTTACACCAGTTTCAATGGTGGATGACACCACATCATCAACTCCCTCTTTGTCGGGAAAAATTATTGGAATACAGAGTTCCACGGTCACCACCCTACCATATCCTAGACTTTCTCATCAGTTACCACTTAAACTTACATCATTAAATTTTTTGCTATGGAAGACGCAATTCCTTCCGATGGTTCGAGGTTGTGGACTTGGCCATCATATTGATGGTAGTCAGGTGATTCCGGTTAAGTTTCTGTCCGATCAATAACCTAACCCAAACTATCACGTTTGGTTGAGAGAAGATCAACTTGTGCTAAGTTGGATCATCACTTTCATATCTGAAGGAATATTACCCGAACTAGTTGGATCACACAGTTGGACATCTCCAATGCTTTTCTCCATGGCAACTTGGATGAGGTTGTTTATATGTCTCAACCTCCTGGTTTCATAGTTCTCTTCCGTGCAGATCATGTGTGTCTTCTCAAATGATTGTTGTATGGTCTCAAACAAGCTCTTCGGATGTGGCATAAGCGACTTACTGATGCTCTCATTTCACTAGGATTCTCAGGTTCTAATACAGATAACTCCTTATTCTACATGTCTACTCTGAGTGACAAAATATTTTGCCTAATATATGTAGATGATATTTTGGTGCTTGGCAATAATCCTGCTCATATTAAGTCTTTGGTTGTGCAATTTCAATCCCAATTTGATGTATGTGATTTGGGGAATCTTTCCTATTTTATGGGTATAGCAGCAACTCGGACTAGTGAAGGTTTATTTTTATCTCAAAGAAAATATGTTGAGGAGCTCCTTCGACGTGTCCAGATGGATTCTTGCAGCCCTGTTAGCACTCTCATTTTCCCATCTTCCAAACATTCAGCATCTGGTGGTGTTCCATTTAATGACCCAACATTGTATCGTAGCATAGTTGGTGGGTTGCCGTACTTGAACTTCACGCATCCAGATTTGGCGTATGCAGTAAATAAGGTCTCTCAATTCATATCCTATGGATATTCATTAGGTGATAGTGAAACGTATATTGCGCTATATCAAAGGTTTATTAGCTCATGGTTTGTTCTTTTCACGTCGATCTACTACATTGCTTCATGGCTATTCAGATTCTGATTGGGGGGAGGGGATATGGATGACAGAAAGTCTGCCATTGGTTTTGCTATATACTTGGATAATCATTTGATATCATGGTCATCAAGGAAGCAGAAAGCGGTATCTCAGTCAAGTATTGAGGCCGAGTATAGAGCACTAGCTGCTGCAACTTCAGAAATCACTTGGGGGAGTTTTTGCTTCGAGAAATTGGCTGGTTTACCTCTTCTACTCCCATTCTTTGGTGTGACAATTCGAGTGTGACATACCTAACAACCAATCCCATTTTTCATTCTCGTACGAAACACATGGAGATTGATTTTCATTTTGTTTGAGACAAGGTTCGTGCTCAGAATCTTTCAGTTTGGTATGTTAGTTCTCATGATCAAGTTGCAGATCTATTGACGAAGCCATTGTCAAAGTCCTGATTTCTTGCGTTGAAATCCAAGTTGAAGGTGGTCCGCAGCTCAACTTGAGGGTGAATGAAGAAGGATAACGTTCATTGTGGCTTAGTTTGCATAGGATTGTTATTCTCGGCACATGATTTAGTCTAGGACTCTTTGTACACGGAGGTGGAGCTAGAGGGTATTTGGGGGTTCAGCCGAACCCAGTAGCTTTTACATAAATCCTGTATTTATACTATAAAATTCAGAAATAATATATAAAATATGTAGCATCAAACCAACATACAAACATGGGACACTGGTCCAGTGGAGGAGAGGTGAGAGTAAAATGTCTTCAACCCCAGAGTCGTGGGTTCGTAAGAATTACAACACCAAGTTCTAATCTGACTTGTTTTCTTTTGTTGCTGGCTAGCTGAACCAACTACAAAAATATTGTATAAAACTTTCAAACAAACTAAATACAACATATAAAACTTGAAATATAGTTTTTAAATAACACAACATGCAATTATCATATACGTTTAATACAATTTCGATACAAATTCGATTATAACTCTGTGTAAATCTGCTCAACAATTATAAAGGTTATTCACAATATGACCAACGAATAAGCACAAAATCAAAATGTAATTAATATTTATTTATCGAAAATACCTTTTGCATTGATACTTACATGGTCATGTTCTAGTTTTATATAGTCTGATTGATTTATTTTTGTCATTTATAGGTCATTTTGTTGTGTATTGAAGGTATAAGTATTAAAGAACTTATAAAATTATATAGTATAAAAATTATTTTAATTTATATTAAAAAATAGATGACTACATTTCAATTTTGTGTAAACAGATGACTACATTTCAATTTTGTGTAAATAGATGATTACATTTCAATTTTGTGTATCTAAAATTAATGTGTCTTATTGTATATGGCATAAGAAATTAATATAACATGACATGTCAATTAAGAAATCTCGTAAAAGAAAGAATTTTTGTATGTCATAAATTGATAATTGAATGAGATACAATAAGTATAGTGGTATTTTCTCAATATTTGAATGATCATATTGATCAGAAAAAATCAAAAATAACTAGAGTGGAATCTTTTCAAAATTTGAATGACTATATATGAAAGAAAAGTCAAAAATAACTTTAGTAAAATCTTCTTAATAATTGCATTGAGTGATTATATAGGGACTTGATCTAATCATCTAATTTTCAATAAATGCAAATCATTTAATATTCATCTATAAATAAACTAGCTAAAGTAAAAAAGAAAAAGGAAAAAGGTTGTTACAAAGAAATCTATAATGAGTTTGATCAAAAGCTTTTGCATTTTACTCATCAGCTTATATATCTTCAACATCGATTCAGCCACAACAATGGAAACAGATCCAAGTGTATGGTTCGAAGTTCACATTATTAATGGACTCCCGAATAATGATACACCTCTACAATATCATTGTGCATCCGGAGATAAAGATTTTGGATATAACAATCTTGCTCTAGGCGATGATTTTCATTTTCACTTTACGATGCATCCACTTGGAAGAACACTCTACTTCTGTCATTTCTGGTGGGGCGAAAAACAAAATGTATTTGATGTTTTTAAATAGAAATTAATCCATATTTGTTCTCATTCTTCTATATATTCTATTACTCGTAAATGTCATTGGAAAGTACAAGAAGATGGTTTTTATGCTGGTCCTCGACTTGACCAATTAAAGTTAATGCATGATTGGCAATCTTAATATTGGAATTTGTAAGAGTTGAGAATAATATCCATTTTAATATAAGATAATTTTATTTTGTGAAACATAGCTTTGAAATGGCTTTTGTTAAAAAACGCAGCTCTCTCAGGGCAAGTTAGCTTAACCTGCTCCCACCATGGGTAAGAGACCTCGTATACCTTCGCAGAAAGCTCTAATGGTGAAAGAAGCTCAGCTTCTGAAAGGGACAAAGCAGAGAGGTAAAATGCAATTACAAACAAAAGGGAACAAGTTGAGTTGAGTGCGAATTTTGGGGAATCGAGTGCAAAGTCAGTCGGGTCGAAGGACACAGTTGAATCTAGGTCAGCGCAGCAAGATTCAGCTATGCACAACCAGGAGACAAGCAAATCTATGGAAAATAAGGAATGTAAGAACACGGAGCCCGCAAAATTTAATGGAATAGTAACTCTGAGTAAACCAACAGAGGGGAAAAAGCAAATTGAGGTAGGGAACATTTGGAGTCAGGTGTTGCGGAAGTCTCCTACCAGAATTGTGGAGGCTTCCTCGAGTAAGAGCAAGCAATCATGGGCAGATGAGGCCGAAGAGGAAGAGGAATTGATAAAAGGTAAAAAATCTATATGGGTTTAACATCTCTAAGCTCGCTAATGCAGGATACAAATTGGATTATGTTGCTCCATCTAAATCTGGTGCTCAGCGGGTGGTGGAAATTGGACTAGATGATATCCAATCCGAGATAGCATACTGGGGCAATGCTGTGGTGTGTTATGTTCTTAGAGCGCATCCACCTTTTCAGGTTATTCAAGGCTATATTCAAAGACTTTGGGGGAAGCATGGGATTGATAAGATAGCTATGCTGAAGAATGGAGTGATAGTGATGAGATTTGACACTTTGTTAGGGAAACAGGATGTGTTACAGGGTGGTATATATCACTTCGACAACAAACCATTCATTGTCAAGGAATGGACTCATGAATTGGAGTTTACCAAGGAGGAGTTAAAAACAGTCCCAATATGGGTCAAATTCCCTGATCTTGACTTTAAGTATTGGAGTAAGACTATACTGAGCAAAATTGGTAGCATGATCGGGAAGCCAATAATGGTAGACCATAATACAGAGGCAAGGAATGGTCTAAAATTTGCAAGGATTCTTGTTGAGGTGGAATTGGATTCTAAACTGCCTGATGAAATAAAATTTAAAAATGAAAAAGGTAAACTAGTGGAGCAGCCTGTGCAATATGATTGGAAGCCTTCAATCTGTACTTTTTGTAATAGATATGGACATGAGGAATCTGTGTGCAGAATTAAGAAGAAGGTTCCAAAAAATAATGAAAAAGCCCCTGAAAGGCCAGCATTTCAACAATTTATGCAGAAAATTGAAGGGTCAACTACGAAAGATATGCAAAAGAAACAAGTTGAGGGAGGCACTCCACAAACCAATCTGGTGGTGGATATGGAGAAGAATCCAGTCCAGTTTGTAAGGGTGATCAAATTATCTTAAGTAGAGAAGGATGGCAAACACCAGCTAAAGCAGGACGAGTCCCAAGTAAGCTTACTGCAGGACAACAACGGCAGGCTAGTGGTAACTCTTTCCAGGTCTTACAACAGGTTGAAGGGATGCATGTAAATGGTACAAATAAGGGTGGTAACACTGTTCCTACATATGGGAATGGTTAACCTACTTAGTTGGAATGTGAGGGGGCTTAATACTCCTAATAAGCAAAAGGAGGTTAAGCTCCTTTGCAATGATGAAAAGGTGAGTATGATAGGCTTACTTGAAACAAAAATAAAAAGGGAGAAGCTTGATCAATTAGCAAATCATATGTTTGCTGGCTGGCAGTATATTTGTAATCTTGGTGATCATTATAATGGAAGAATTTGGATAATCTGGAGACCTAATTATTATAGGGTGAATCTGATAAATAAATCTGCACAACAGGACACTTATGAGGTGACATTTATCCTTTTACAACTTATTTTTGAAGTTACTTATGTATATGCTTTTAATACTAAGGATGAGAGGAAAGAATTATGGGGAAATTTGGCGGTGCAGAGTAGGAGATATACAAAACCGTGGTTGGTACTTGGTGATTTCAATTCTATACTTACAACAGAAAATAGAATAGGAGGCAATGACGTTATGTGGTCTGAAGTGGTAGACTTTAATAATTGTGTTCTTGATTGTGGGTTGATGGAATTTCCTACACAAGGACATAGATATATGTGGAGCGACAAACATGCTAGCCAAAGAATTTTTTGCAAAATCGATTAGATTTTTATCAATGGAGAATGGCTTAATACAATGCCTTTTTGTAAGGCACTATTTCTGAGTGAGGGCATTAGTGATCATTGCCCAGCGAAGGTCATGTTGACAAAGGAACCCAAACCTAAAAAATCATTTCAATTTTGCAATGTGAGGACAAAGCATCCAAGCTTTACTGATTTGGTTAAAGTTGGTTGGGAGGTAGAGGTTGAAGGTTGTATGATGTTTCAGGTCATTAGGAAAATGAAACTACTAAAGAGAGATTTAAGGAGGCTGCATAGTCAAGCTTTCTCAAATATTGTACGGCAGGCTAGTGAGGATAGGATTTTACTTAAGCAGGCTCAAGAGCAGTTACAAGCTAATCCTACTGATACAGAGTTACAGACTAAAGAGTTGCAGGCTTATCAGAATTTCAGAAACTCTTCCTATATGGCTGAAATATTGTTACAACAAAGAAGTAAAGCCACTTAGGTGAGGTTGGGAGATGATAATGTCAGGTATTTCTACACGGTTATTAAGCATAGAAAATTAAGGCAAACCACTACTCAATTGAAGGATAAGGCAGGAGTGTGGCAAACAGATCCTGACAGAATAGCATCACTGATTGTGGAGTATTATGAGAAATTCTTGGGCTGCAAGACGGAGAGGAGAGAGTTAGCAGTAAATGCAAGTTTATGCAATGGTAGACTACTTAGTGTAGATAATTATGGTTATCTACTACAATAGTTTGAGCCAAAAGAAGTAAAGGATGCTATTTTTCAAATAAGTAGCAATAAGAGTCCGGGCCCGGATGGTTTTAGGAGTGAATTTTATAAAGAAACGTGGACTATCATTGGAGAGGATGTCATAAAGACAGTGTTGGACTATTTTCACAATAGTAAATTACTGAAGCAAATCAATAATGCTAGCATTGCACTGATTTCTAAGGTAGACCTACCAGAGTTTGCAAGTCAATTCAGACCCATTTCATGCTGCAATGTCATCTATAAATGCATTTCAAAGCTCATTTGTAGTAGATTAAAGTAGGCAGTTAATCATATAGTAGCCGATAAACAGTCAGCCTTTGTGAAAGGTAGATCGATGATGCATAATGTGTTGATCTGTCATGATTTATTGAGACATTATAATAGAAAAAATGTATCTCCTAAATTCCTCATAAAGATAGATCTCAAAAAAGCTTATGATATGGTTCTTTGGGATTTTTTGGAAGAAGCATTAAAAGGATTCAAGATTCCCGATCAGTTTATCAATTGGATAATGCTATGTGTGACAACTACTAAGTATACAGTGAAGATCAATGGCAGTAATCATGGATATTTTGAAGGAAGAAGGGGGCTTAGGCAAGGGGATCCAATGTCTTCATTGCTATTTGTTCTCGTGATGGAGTATCTAACTAGAACATTACAAACTATGAGTGTTTTGCCTGATTTTAGATTTCATCCAATGTGCAAGGACAAAAGGCTAACTCATCTAGTTTTTGCCGATGATTTAATGATATTCTGTAAAGGAAATGTAGCCTCGGTTAATAGAGTTGTGGAAGCTTTGAATCATTTTAGCGCTGTTACAGGTCTTGAAGCTAATTTGGAGAAATTTAGTATCTTCTTAGCTGGGGTTGAAGACAATATAAGAGATCAAATCCTTGCTATGACTGGTTTTTCAATAGGAAAACTTCCTAGGAAGATGGATTGTCATGCCCTAGTAGGCAAGATCACTGAAAGAATTAATGTGACCTACTCCAAGAAACTCCCTTATGCTAGTAGGTTGCAAGTGGTAAATGTTGTGTTATTCTCTATTCATAGTTTTTGGGGGGCTGTTTTCATTCTTCCTCAACAGGTACTTAAGAAAGTTGATAAAAGGTGTAGAGATTATCTTTGGGGTAGTACTGAAGAGAACAGAAAAGTGGCTTTAGTTTCCTAGGAGAAGATATGTCGTCCTAAAAGCCAAGGTGGAATGAATATAAAAGGAAGTAGTAACTGGAATATTGCTTCAGTGGGACAACTGATTTGGCAATTATCTACGGATAAGGAATCTCTTTGGGTTAGATGGGTTCATGGGATTTACATCAAAGAAGACTCAAGTATATGGGAGCACAAGGCACCTATTGATAGTAGTTGGTATTGGAGAAAGCTTAATATTGTTAAAAGATTGATGAAAGAATGGTATGTAAAGGACAAATATAGACTGACACAAGATGGTAGTTACTCAATTTCAAGGAGCTATATGGAGCTTATAGGGCGTAAACCCAAGTTGAGGATTGCAGAATACATTTGGACTTCCATTGCCTTGCCTAAGCATCGATTCATAGTGTGGCTATCTGTACAAGGGAGATTGCTTACACAGGAAAGAAAGCTGAAACTGAATATTCAGGCGGATGATGCAAATTGCTGCTTATGTGTTGCACAGCTGAAGTCAAGAGTGCATCTGTTTGAAGAGTGTGCATGGGTTAAAAATGTATGGGCTGAACTTAGTAACTAGATAGGTATCAATCTTCAACCCACAGGAATTAAACAAGTTTTGCAATGCATACAAAGAAAGCATTGGAAGAGGTTTCAGAAGAAGATCATGGCTGCTATCTGTGGTGCAGTAATCTACCACACATGGAGAGCCTGGAACTGGAGGAAATATAAAGGCAAACATGTAAATACTGATGAGGTGGTAGCACAGATTAGGAAGGAATTAACAAGAAGATTAACTATGTATAGCAAGTCAAAAAAAAGCACAAAACTGTAAGTTTTTTATACAACATTTAGGTAGATAGTTTCCTAGTTTGTTGGAGGCTTTTCCTGCACAAAGGAAGGGCCATTATATTTGTATTGGTAGTTTTGTTGGTTATGGTAATATTTTACAGTTGTTACCAAAAAATAAAAATAAAAAATTTGATCCCTAATTTATTGCATAAATTCTGCCTTATTTGATTATTGTGTTATACTTTTGCGATTTATTTTTATTAGTCGTGTTTTATTTCATGAAAGGTAATTTGACTAATTTTAATGTTAAACTAAATTAAGCTAATTAAATATGTTAAAATTAGTTATTTGAAAATTATACGAAAAATATTATAATAAATTATAGCCATAATTACTATTAGCATATCGACCAAACTTTTCTCATGATTATTTGTCACTTAAGGAAGCCTTATTTCGTTAGCTCACCCAAAATGAAATGTATATATTGGTAAGATACTCATTAATTAGGTTTAGTTAAATATTGCCAAGCAAATTAGGCAACAAAATAGTATAGAATGATTTCAAGATGGGGTTTAAGAAAAGGGCAATTTTCATAAATTTTAACAGTTTAGTAACAAATTATTTCGATTATTTTTATTTTACGTAAAATTTTGATTTTTCATTCATTGTCGCGATACATAGCTAAAACTCGCGATACATTACTATTTGATACATAAGTATCGATACATAACTCTTATCTATTAATATTACAGAAATACATTCAGATACATAAGTCTTTATGTCTTGAAAGCACAAAAAGTATTTCGATACATAATTTTTGTATGTATCTGTAACCTAATATTCAGTAAGATTCATAACTTTTGTATATTTAGTGAAGGATCGCGTGATGTATCTTTTTGTCCTTTTCTACTAGATACACCATTATTATGTATCTCTGAACTCTCTTAACATGATACAGTATTCTTATGGATATTCATTAACATCATCATCTTTAGCCTCCATTGACGAATCTCCAAACTCCAGAATTCCTCATGGCTTGAAGCTGTCCTATTCGCCGTCGTAGATCGATATGTGATGGTGGAGAATGTCGTGAATTCGAGATCTGATGGTGGAAATTCAAGACCTGATTTCGTGATCTGTATATAAATTCTGTACGAATCATTCGAGATCTGATGGTGGAGAACACCTTCGTGGATCTCTCTCCAGCCACTTGCAACCGCCATTGAAACACAATTTTTGAGTTTCTGCATTAGCGACTATGACGAGAGAACTCCGAAATTAAGATTTGTTATTGAGATTTGAGAATAGTGACAGAACGGAATGAAAAAGATATGCAACCTCTTCATATGAATGGGATTTATTATTGAGACAGAGGTCGATTGATTTCACCGGTGTTAGGCCGAAAGCGACGGCAAATATGAGGCAGTGGTGGTGGATTTTAAAAATGAAGGAGATTAATAATGGTGTTAATGGAGATTGCCTATGTTATTACTATCGTGGGTTATATCTTATTGTTCTAATTGTTGTTATTGCTTGTTTAGTGATGTATGCGATGATTTGGGATATAAATTACAATTCAAAATTTTATAATTATTTTAAGGAAATTGAAATTTTAGGTAATAATAGTAAGCTAAGATATGGTATTTTAAAATTTACATTTAAGAAAATATTGTCATACAAAACCCATTTGACAATATTAAATCTACTAAAAGTTAATCATCTGGATACTTTTATTTTTATCGTAAGTTCTTAGATGTAGTTTGATATCCGCATTGAAATTTTTACTATTTCATACTATTTCGGATACAGTCCTTTAAGAGGGAACATTTTCTAATAGATATTTTCTCATATTCACAGCTCAAACCTGAGATGAAGTGCTTGTTGTATGTTTTCTATACATCATTTAGAGGAAAATTTTTACTTCTCATATACGCCATGTCATAATTGTATGAGATATCTACTATTTTGACAAATGACTTTCTTACGTATCACCTATCAAACCAATTCCTCATTAAATACTTTGCTTAACAGCTTATTTGATGGTTGTTACTTATTGTATCGTATTGTTAATTTGAATAACATAATTATTTATTTAATTATTATTTTATTTTTATTATATTGTACCGTTGAATTCATGATTATTAATGACAAAAAGTGTTAGTATTTTATATAACGATTAATTTAGTGAGATTACGTCGTTATCTTTTTTCCTCCATTGCCTTTTCTACCTATGGTTGCATGTTTATCATATATTTTTAAAAATAATTATATCGTGTGTATTCTTTAGATTATTGATATGTGACATTATATGATTAAAAGAATACAATAACAATAACAATAATATTTTCAGTATATTCTCACCAAGTAGAATCTGGGGAGGGTACATGTACACAGTTTATACCACTATCTCAGATATGAGATAGAGAGGTTGTTTCTGATAGACCCCCGTCTCAAAATAAAACAATACCGTTTATTCAGTATATAAATAATACAGTACAATACGATATATTATGGAAGAAAAAGTAGCAATCATCCAAACAATTTGTAAGAGTGTGTTTGGTAGAAATGTTTTTTTCTAATGTTTAGTTATTGGTCAAAATGTTTTGAAAATATTTCAATAAAAATAAGTTTTTGAGACATTTTTTTAAAATGACAAGTGATATTTCATGCAGATTTACTTCTCCGCGCCCGGTATGGTAACCCCCTTTATTATTTGCCTCCCCTCCACCTCTATTTGCTAAATTATATATAAATGATATCGGAATCAATTTCTGTTGATTTACTAAATACTTACTTTTTTGAAAAAATATTTTCTTTTAATAGCAAACAATAGAGGCCGTATCAAATGATTTGCGTTGAGATGAAGGTGAATGGATTAAAGTGGATTGAAATAATAAATAAACAGGTAATGAATTTAAGGATTAGCAGGTCATGTTATCATGGATTAATTTTGCAAATATACTCTGGTAATTGATTGATTTTTTTTTTTTTGTTAGATAAGAGTTACTAAAGATGCATAATTAAAACTACGATATCCAAATGTCTTATACTTTTTAAAATTTTGTATCAAATCAAAATCAAGCAAATAAGTTAAAACGAAAAGAATAATAAAGTTAAGCCCAAGAAGTGATTCATTTCTGATCATAAATTTCTTAAGAAAAATGAAAGAGAAACATGAAAATCAATCAGCATAATTAATAGTCAATTGTAAAGATAAGTACCAATTGAACTAAGAAATCTACTAAAAGAAATGTTTTTCTAACGCGTAGAGTTATAGTTGAATAACTTTATAAGGAAAAAAAATTTAAAAATTATTTTAGTGGAATTTTCTCAATACCTGTATGACTATATAGGTAAGAAAAATTCAAACTGACTTAAGTGGGATCTTCTCAATACTTTAAATGGCCATAAAAGGAAGAAAATTTAAAAAAGACTTTTGTGAAATCTTCTCAATTTCATATAACAATATAAGGAAAAAATTCAAAAAATTACTTTAATGAGATCTTTTTAATATTCGAATAACCATATTTTTTATAAGCTTGATTGACCTTTGAAGAAAAATCCAAAAATATTCTTCATAACTGAATGACCATACAAATTAAAGAATTAACTCAAGATTATCTTGATTTCAATAAAGATAAAATCATTCAATTAATTATCCCTATATAAACTAGCTAAGTAAATAAAAAAGGATTGTTACAAAGAAATTCACAATGAATTCGACCAAAAACTTTTGCATTTTACTCATCATTTTATATATCGTTAATATTTATCCAGTAACAGCCAGTGTACGCTTCGAGGTTCACATAATTAGTGTTCTCCCAAATAATAATACACCTTTGTGGTATCATTGTGCGTCTAAAGGTCATGAGTTTGGAACTCATATACTTAAAGTAGATGAAGATTTTCATTTTCGATTTACCATGAATTTATTTGAATCCACCCTTTATTTTTGTCATTTTTGGTGGGGCAAAAAACAAAGTGTATTTGATGTTTTTAATAGGCACATGAAGGATGATTGTGAAGATGCTTCTCACGATGTTCGTAATTGTTATTGGCTAGTACAAGAAGATGGTTTTTATTTTGGTTCTCAAAGAGAAATAACAGAAAAAAGGCATGATTGGCAGTAATATTATTTGGAATTTGTAAAAGTGAGATTAATTTCCATTTTAATGTGGAATAATATTACTTTTCAGCTTTGAGTTATTAATAAATTGTTTTTTTTGTTTCTAAATAAGTTGTGTTTTAGACATTCAAGAAGGTATTAATAATATATTTTTAATTTTTATTTTAAAAAAATAATGCAATACACTAAAACTTTCTTTATGTACAGAGTTCAAAAAAAATTCGATGATAAAAGAAATATTGCAAGTAGTAATATTGGAATTTGTAGGAGTGACAGTGCTATCGGAAACAACCTCTCTACTTCTTCGGCGGTAGCGATATGGACTGCGTACATCTTACCCTTTCCATCCCCCACGCTGTGGGAATACACTGAATTTGTTGTTGTCGTAGGAGTGAGAGTGCTACCTATATTAATGTGGGATAAATTTTGCTTTTTGGTTCTTATTTTATACTTTTTCCATTTCATATGATTTGACTTATATTGATTTGTCTCACTTTCTAAGAAATTTTTTAATTAGAAGTGTATTCTAATAAATTAATTTTATTAATAATAATTTAAATTTTAAATTTATTTAATTACTACTTTATGTATTATTTAATAATAAGGGTTGTATGAGAAAAAATAAAATAAAATTCTCTTGATTTGCTAAAATAGACAAGTAAAATTAAATATCTATTTTTGATACATAAAACAAGTAAAATAAAGCGAAAATAATATATGAATCAACATATTTAAACTTCAATAAATGAAAATAATAGTATGTAATTTTAGTCCCTTTGTGTAGAAATTATATTATATTTAACTAGTTTACAGAATTATATCACCTTCAAATTAATACTCCCTCCGTCCCAAATTTTCTAATTTGATTTTCCATTTTACTTGTTTTTTTATCAATCAAGAAGAGACAAAAAAAATCACATTTTTTACCCTTTGCATTAATTATTTTTTCTTCATATTAAAATATAAACATCATTTAATAGGAGTACTATGATAAACTAGTCATGTTATTAATTATTTTTCTTAATCAATGTGTAATATCAATTTGAGATGGATAATTTGAGACGGGGGAAGTATGAAATATAACAATATAAGTTCATTGAAAAAAGTGTTTAACTAACAACGTTTAACTAGCAACTGTTAAGTAAAAACGAGTTAATTCTGAATTTAATTCTTTCGAAACATTTATTATGGTCTTATCTCAATTAAAAACCATTTAATAAATGTGTACCTTTTAAGTCAACTTATTTTTACAATTGAGCTATAAAAACTAGCTAAAGAAAAGTATTTGCTAAATTGCAAGAAATTAGCAATAAGTTTCAATTACATCATGATTAGAAGCTTTATAATTTTACTAATAATTTCATCGTATATTACAAACCCTTATCTAGTACTAGCTTATAGGGATGATATTCGTGTAGAGGTTCATATTATCGATGCTCTTTCAAAAAATAATATACCTCTAAAGTTTCATTGTGCATCTAAAGACGACAACCTCGAATGGCATTATCCTAAAGTGGGCAATGATTTTCATTTTCATTACCTTCCATCTCTTTGGGGGAATGCGCTTTTCTTTTGCCATTTTTGATGGGGTAATAAACAAGCTGCGTTTGATGTTTATAGTTATAACTTGGGTGTACATTGCACAAATAAAACTCCAATTAACATTTGTATTTGGAAATATACAGAAGATGGCTTTTATATGGGCCCTTCACTTGATCAACTAAAGAAAATGCATGATTGGAATTAATTAATTGTAAGAAAAAGATGTATGGAATTTCTAAGACTAACATATGAATAATATTGTAATTTGTATAATCTTTATGTGTGTTTTCTTGCTTTTTTCTTTGCATTTTCTATCGGTATTCGCAGTTCAAATTGAATATCTAAATTTTTACCTTATTAGTGAAGAGTCTAATCCACGTAGTTGTATTCTTAAATTAAAAATATAACTACGTGGGTGCAATATGTTGTGTTGGGCTGTATATTTTGGAAACAAAACTCCTAAAAGATAACTGAATTATTTGATGGAAAAATAGCTTAAAACATACGTCTTAACTTATCATATTTATATAAATTCCTATTCTTACAAAGTAATTACAACAAATTCAACTAATTATGGATCTTCGTTGGATGTATTAGAAGCTAATTATGTATCTCGACAAACCCACATAAAAAAAAATATATCAAAAACTAATTATGTATTTTTACAAAAGAAAAATGAATCTTCGTTGGATATACTATGTATTTTGACAGACCCAAAATCGGAAAATGTATCATAAGCTAATTATGTATCTTTTACAAAGGAAAAAATGTACCTTCATTGGATGTATCGGGAGCTAATTATGTATCTCGACAGACCCAAAATTAAAATTTTCAATAATTATAAAAAATATCAGAATTTTCTATAATTAAGCTATAAATTATCGAGATTTATGATGTTTGATGCTAATTAATCATTTCTTTACTGGTCATACACCAAGATATTAGTATGTATAATTATTTTTTTTATTTTGTAAGAGAAAACAAATAATTACCTCTCCAAAATTTGACCAAATTTTGCACTTGTTGAAACATTTTTACTTATAGTGAGAAAAAGAATAAGTTACATAATTCATAGCTAGATTCATAGAAAAAGAATGTTAATATATGACCAATTGTTAATGCAAGTCAAAATGATTTAATCCAAAATCTGATTCATTCAAAACATTATATTGTAGTCTTATCTAATTTTTAAAAGTCCAAAAACTATTTAATAATTTTTTTTTCCATTTAAGTCACCTAATTTTTTTTTACAACTTAGCTATAAAAACTATCTATAGAAGACAATTTGCTACAATTACAAGAAATCAACAATAAGTTAATTCCAATTACATCATGATTAAAAGCTTTTTTCATTTTACTCATAATTTCCTTATATATTATCAATTTTTATTAAATCCTAGCTGATGAAGTAATACAACATACAGGTTCATATTATCGACGCTCTTCCCAATAATGATATACCTATAAAGTTTCATTATCAATCTAAAGACGACGATCTCGGATGGAATTATCTTAAGGTGGGCGATGATTTTGAATTTGTTTCCACCCGATTAATTTATGGTGGCAGCATTCCTTTCTTTTGTCATTTTTGATGGGTAACAAGCGTTTGATGTTTATAACAGAAAATTGGATCATAAACATGTTATTTTCGACAATACGGGTACGTAGAATCTGTATATTAGAATAACAACTTCAACTCTTGAGTTCAAGTATGAACAAGAACACAAAGAAGTTGAACAAATACCCTCAACACAAGATCAAAATGATCTTTCAAAGAGGTGTATTTTTTTTATTTTTTTTTTCTCGAAAGTAGATGAAACAGAAAGTTGTTAGGCCAAGTCGTCCGAATTCACGGACTTTCCTTAAGGAAATAATTCCCCTCACTGTACCCGAGGTTGTGGAATGTTCCTCCCAGGATAAAATGGTCTTCAATCCGACTATAGCGGTACCTCAAATAGGCAGATTCTTCGAACACACTCACGGTTAGAATGATCACACTTAGAGTATTTTAATACAAGAAGAGAAGCTTGTAATAAAAAAAATGATCTTAAAAACCTGTGGGTGAAACCAGGTTTTTATAGTCATACCATACCTTTTCAGAAAGGTGGCATTGGTTCAATTCAAAGGTGTGTGTCTTTTCCTGAAAATGCATGTCTGTTTACTTAAACCATTGCAGTAACATTATACCATTTCGTGAAACAGTGCATCACTTCGAATTGAAGAGTTGCATCAGTTCAGTCGAACCAGTGCAACTGTTCACTGCATAATAAATTAATGGAGCATCAATCAATCATTTGACCAAATCCAAAGCCGAGCGACGACGACGACGGCGCGAGACATCTCTATTTCCTAGCCTCACTTACCATGTGAAGTAAGTGTTTCACTTTATAAACACTTTAAAGTTCTCTTCTTCCACCAATGTGGGAGAAGAGTAAACTTTTCAATTTAAAGAGTACACTTTCCAATTTGGGTATCTCCTTCCCTTCACTTGATTTCTCCATTTTTCATTTAACACACTATGAATCCAACAAAACATTGCTCAGGTCATAGCAAATATGCTTCATATTGTTTATGGGAAGTACGAGAAGATGGTTTTTATATGAGTCCTACAATGATCAAATGACGAAAATGCATGATTGGAACTAATAGAAAGAAAAGAGATGTATGGAATTGTAATAATAATAATATATATCCATATGAATGAATATTGTTGATGTTATTTTTTCTTAGTCTTCACATGCCTTTTTTTAAAAAAAAAAATAAATATAAAATTTCTCTTTCCCTTAAAAGTAGTAATATCTATAGATTAGTGTTACTATGGCAAATCTGAACGAATTTAATTTAACAAAATTTTAAGCTTTTTATTTTACCTAACGATCATTAAATTTTATTCATCCCATTAAATTTTAATATATCAAATTGATACTTTATTACACATCACGAGGTGTGTAGAAATATTCGCTAGTCAAATAAGAATCGAATGAAATAATGTTTTATTTCGATATAATTGAAAACTTTCACGTTATATAAATAAACCAATAAGCTTAGTACAATAAAGTAAAAATTAGTCCCTGAATCTTAAGTGATATTACATAAAATCTCAACTATTTGTATAATTATATTTTATCCCGATTTTTGAAAATGTGATACATATGTTATATGGCGATACATATAAAAAACTGATACATTTGAAACTAACAAGATATTTATTTAAGAAAATAATAGATTCTCTTTTATTCATTGTATTCTTTTATTTAAGGAAAGATATCTAATTTTTCTTTTTTTTTTTTAGATTTAATTTAGGTGTTTTAATTATGTTTCTCTTTTTTCGTCTTTAATTATGAAAGATATGTTTTTTGGATCTTTTTTCTCTTTTTTTCGTCTTAAATTTTAATCTGCTTTTTTTTTTTAGATTTAATTTTAATTATGTTTCAATTCTACTTTTAGTCTTCTTTTTTTAAAAAAATACTATTACTTTTGTTTCCTACACTGACTACATCATTACCTTTCATTAATAACATATGAATCACCCATAATACCATATATATCACTCATTTATATCATATGAATCACCCAATAATTGAAATAAATAATTGTATCTACCATATCAATCACCATAATATCATATATATGAATCACCCAATAATTGAAATAAATAATTGTATCTACCATATGAATCACCATATTACCATATATATGAATCACCCAATAATTGAAATAAATAATTGTATCTACCATATGAATCACCATAATACAATATGTATCACTCGTTAAAATCATACAAAATGTTTCTATCGTATGAATCACCATAATACACATGTAATGATATCATATCTATCATTCATATGAATCACCATTAAAAAAATAAACATGTATGAATAGATAAATAAATTTATATATGTATCAATAGATGTTTTTTAAAAAAAGGTAGAGATTTTAGGAGAGATAAAAAAGTTGTATGCATTAATGGAAGAGAAAAAATTAAGAAGGAAGATGATTTAAGTATCAATGGAAGAGAAAAAATCAGGAAGAAAGATGATTTAATTATTGATAATTAGGGAGATATTGTAGGGAAGGAAATTTTGAATGAGTTAATGGTGGAATAAAAATAGGATGTGGAGTTTTCTTGATATGTATTAAGAGTAAAGTTGCAAAATGGGATTTTATATAAATTTTAAAAATGTTAGGGATATTAGGTAATATAGTCTCTTAAAGTCTTTAAGTATGGGATTTAAGTGATATGTTATCCATGAAACTAACCTTACTTTTACAGGTTTACTCCATTCGATTTTTATTTTTATTTTTTGAAAAAACAAGAAATAAATAAAAAATAAAAATAAAAGAAACACATAAAGAATAAGCAGCGTAAGGCACAACCAACTCTTAATTCTTGAAATATCCATACTTCATTGAAGAGAATGTTAAGATAAGAACAAATTGTTAATGACTTAATGTAAGTGAAAATGAGTAAATCATGAATTTAATCCTTTTAAAACATTATGTGATGATCTTATAATCTCAATTTCATAAGGTTGAAGTACACAAATACTCAATTTTGGAATAAGCATTTAAATTATATTTGCAGAATACAAATTGCAAGTCTACACATTTCGAAATAATTTCAGATATGCAATATTAGAAATATCACGCCCATTTTTCTCCTAAAAAAAAAATTATTTTGAAGTTCAAAAGAGTTCTCAAATACTGAAAGTGAAAAAAAAGTTTGGAATGGGATTTTTTTAAAAAAGACAAGAGTCGTCATTTGACATCAAATTTTGGTCTGTCAAGTAACCGGTGATCAAAGCCAACATCCATTTAATTAAAAACAAGTTGACTCTAAAACTGATCGACAGTGATTCAAGTTAAAAATTTTGATGATTGAGAAGAAGGTATGAAACACCTCTCATCTCGTGATTTTAGCACGATTACTTTATTCACTTATATTGATTCAAATAGACGACACTCAATTGGACAAACTCAAACACATATAATCACGCACATAAAAATGGGTTCAAAATAATGTCCTAATTATTATAATCCAAAGTAGATAACTGCTAGAAAATAAACTCAAACTATCCTACTCTACCCTGTAAGAATGAATGTGTATATGGACTCGAAAATTGGGGAGCATGAAAGACAATATGTAGTAAGCATGTGGTGTAAGTGTGTGTGTGCGTGCAAAAGTGTGAGTGGAGTGAGGTAGAAAATTTTTGTTACAAAATTAATGTCAACAACAACAACGTATTCGGTATATTTCTATCAAGTGAGGTCTGGAAAAGGTAAGTGTATTCAGTCTATATTACTACCTCGGAAATGAGATCGAGAGGTTGTTTCCGATAGATCCCCGACTCAAAATAAAATAATCTAGACAAGAAATAATAAAAGAACAAAATACCATAGAAATCAACATATCCAATAATATCATATACAAGATACACCAAGTAGTACAACAAAAGATACAATATCCTAAACTCATACTAACCTTCTACCGTAATCCGCCTCTTTCACAAGTACTTCCTATCTAGGGTCATGTCCTCAGTAAGCTGGATCTGCTCCATGTCCTGTCTAGTCACCTCCCTCCAATATTTCTTCGGTCTACCTCTACCTCGCTTTAATCCATCCCTAACTAACCTCTCACACCTCTGTACTGGGGCATCCGCGTCCCTCCTCATCACATGACCAAACCATCTCAACCTCGCTTCCCTCATCTTGACTTCCGCCGATGCCACTCTCACCTTATCTCGAATAACCTCATTTCTAATCCTATCTTTTCTAGTACACCCACATATCTAATGAAGCATTCTCATCTCTGTCACCTTCATCTTCTGGATGTGGGCCTTCTAAACAGGCCAACACTCCGTCCCATACAACAAAGCCGGTCTAACTACCACTCTCTAGAACTTGTCTTTACGTTTAGGAGGTACCTTTTTGTCACATAAGATTTCGAAGGTGAGCCTCCATTTCATCCACCCTATCCCAATTCGATGAGTGACATCTTCGTCAATCTCTCCATTCTCCTGAATCATAAATCTTAGATACTTAAAACTATCTCGTTTCAAAAAAAATAATGTCAAGATATTGACAGTTATTAATGCACGTAAACATGGAGTAAATAAACATTATATTATAGTCTTATCTCAATTTTAAAAAGGCAAAAACCATTTGATACATATTTGTCCTCCAAGTCACTTTATTTTTACAATTGAGCTATATAAAAACTAGCTAAACAAAAGACTTTTCTACCATTGCAAGAAATCAATAATAAGTTAATTCCAATTACATCATGATTAGAAGCTTTTTCATTTTACTCATAATTTCCTTGTATATTAACAATGTTCATCAAGTCCTAGCTTATGATGCTATACATACAGAGGTGCATATTATTGATGCCCTCCCAAATAATAATATACCTATAACATTTCATTGTGCATCTAAAGACGATGAACTTGGATATCACCATCCCAAAGTGGGTGACGATTTTCATTTTCATTTCAATCCGTCAATCTTTAAGCATACCCTTTTCTTTTGCCATTTTTGGTGGGGTAAAAAAGAAGCAGCATTTGATGTTTATACAGAAAAAATAGATGATAGCTGCTCAGATGACTACCAAACAACTCTTATTCGATATTGTTATTGGAAAGTACAAGGAGATGGTTTTTATTTTGGTCCTAGCCTTGATCAAATGAACAAAATGCATGATTGGAATTAATAGTTATTAGTAAGAAAAGAGATGGAGTTTGTGTCATATATATCCATAAGAATGAATAATGTTTGTTTTAATTTTCCAAGGGTTCTCTTTTTTTTTTTTTTTTTTTTAATTTTCTCTTACCCTTAAAAGTACTAATATCTATAAAGGAGATTAGTATTAATTTAAATTTTAATTTTTATGAGGTTCGTCTAATATCACTTCTATGATAACTCAAGTAATATCAAATGATCACTTAACTACATTTTTTCTAAATTCAATTCACATGAATGATATAACAGACACCAGTAATTAGATATCAATAAATATACTATGATGTATAATTAAACACTCCTTGATCTCTTGTAAAACATAAAATATGAGTCAACAAGAATAAACTTTCATGTTTAATATCATAACCAAAATAAAATGTAGATATTATTTAATACAAGTTGATCATTTTTTTACTGATCATGTACTGAGAAATAAGTTTAATATACATTTTTTTTGGAAGTAAGAGCTTAAACAAATATAACACTTCATAATTTTTTTATCAAACATTACACTTCTCATTTCACTCGATGGGCATTAAATTTTATAACCCCCACCCCTTCCTATTTTACTTTAAATTTTAATCAATCCTTACCACTATTTTATATCAAATTCAGGCTCCCTTCTTTTCTAAATAAGGGCATTAAATTTTATAACCCCCACCCCTTCCTATTTTACTTTAAATTTTAATCAATCCTTACCACTATTTTATATCAAATTCAGGCTCCCTTCTTTTCTAAATAAACTACTCTCCCTCTGTTTCAAATTATGTGTCGTCATTTTTTTTGGTTCGTCCCAAATTATGTGTCGTCATTTTCTTTTTGGTCCGTCCAAGAAAGAACGTCACCTTTCCTTATTTGGTAAGTTTTTAAAAACACAATTACAATTTTACCCTTAGTCATCCCACTTGACTTTAAATACTATTACTTTTTTTTTTTTAATTATTTTTTCAATTAAAAATGGTCTCACTTGATTTTAAATACTATTATTACTTTTTTTTTAAGAAGGGTAATTTTGTAACTTTAACAAAGTCAATACTTATTTCTTAAATATTGTGTCCGGTCAAATGGCGACACATAATTTGAGAAGGAGGGAGTAGTAAATTTGACCGTGCTTTGTTAACACCATGAATCTACCAAGATTTGGAGAAGTCTCCTATGGAGAATGAAGATTCTAGAAGAGACAAGAGAGAAAATATCTGATATTGTGAAATCAGCTTTATCAAAAAATAATTCTCTGTCTTTACAAGTTGGGTCCAAACCTCTATATACAAACCCGAAAATCAACTCAATAAATAATGAATTGGGCCTGACACAATTGCTGGACCAAGATAACAATATATACAGAAAAATGACTAACTCACTCCACTATCTTCTATATTGGGTCTATGTAACTCAACATCCCCTCAAGTTGGAGGCTGACAAAACTCCCAACTTGCCAAGATGAGAATGATGAGCAGCACCAGATAAAGCTTTCGTAAAAATGTCAGCCAACTGAGAAGCACGTGGAGTGTGATGCAGACTAATCAAACCACCATCAAGCGTGGTGCAAACAAAATGGCAGTCCAACTCAGTGTGCTTGGTGCGCTCGTGGAAAACATGATTCTTGGCAATATAAATAGCGGACTGGCTATCACAAAAAACAGTGACAGGGAGAGAAAACTGCAAACCAAAATCAGAAAGTAAACGAGATAACCAAGATAGTTCACCAATAGCCTTACTAAAGCATGATACTTAGATTTAGTGGAAGAAAGTAAGACCACCGGCTGCTTTTTGGATTTCTAACTAATCATGTTACCACCAAGCAGAACACAAAATCCAGTTACAGATCATCGACTATATGGACAAGAGGACTAATCACTATCACAAAAAACTTGAAAAGTTAAGTCAGGAGAATCATTATAAAATAAACCAAGACTAGGAGAACCCCTGGTATGAGTCAAAATTTTTAGTTTGCCAATCAAACTTCTGTAAACCTCAGGTTGGGCCAAAGGCTCCCCCATATCAACGAATAACTTCTTATGAAGTTCAAGTGGGCAAATCACTGGTGAGGAAACATCACACCTGTAATAATTGAGCACATCATGAATGAATTTGCTTTGATGTAAAAGAATTCCAGAAGAGAAATACAAACCTCAATACCAAGAAAATAATGCAGCAAACCCAAATCCTTTATCTTAAATTGATTATGGAGGAACAACTTTAGATCAAAAATCTATTGGATTTTAGTGCCAATCAAAATAATGTCATCAACATACATAGCCAATATAACTAGGGAATCACTAGAACCTTTACTAAAAAAGAAATAGTCATTCAGAGAATGATGGTAACCCCTCAATTGAAGGGCTTGAGAAAAGTTTGCATACCATTGACGGGAGGCTTTCCTAAGCCCATAAAGGAATTTATTCAGCTTACACACTATAGGAACAGAAGAAGAGGCAGAAACAGTAAGACCAGGAGGTAGTTTCATGTAGACCTCTTTATCCAAGTCCCCATGAAGAAAAGCATTGTTCACATTAAGCTGAAAAAGTGACCAGTGATGCTTAATAACAACAGCCAAAAGAGTTTTGATGGTAGACATTTTTACTACTGGGGAAAAACTTTTATGAAAGTCAACACCTTCAACTTGAGTATCCCCACGGATAACCAAACGAGCTTTATACATTTCCAAAGAACTATCAGCTCTACATTTGTTCTTGTATACCCACTTACAATCAATGGGTTTCTTAACAGCAGGAAGTGCAACAATATACCAAGTATTGTTAGCCTCTAAAACTGTAAATTCTTGCCTCATAGCATCTTTTCATTGAGAGAAGACAGATGCTTGATTATAAGTGTAACATTCACAAGTAGGTTGTAGACTAGGTAGAGAAGCACAAGAGAAAGAATAGGTGAAGCAAGGAAAAAAATAATGACAAACATAGTCTTGAAGATAGCTAGGAGAATGAGAAGATCTAGAAGACCTCCTTGAAAGGGAAGGAGGAATTGCAGTAACTGCAGGGTCTACAGTAGAAGGAACAGGGACAGGGATTGCAGGGTATGCATGCGGTAAAAGAGGGAAAATAGAATCATCAAAAAAAAGAAAAAAAAAAGATACATAATGGTAGAAGGGGAAGAAGTAGAGAGAAAGAAAAAAGTAGCTTCATGGAAGATAACATCCCTAGCTATGAAACAAGTTTGTAAGAGAAGGTTATAAAGTTTGTAACCCTTTTTAGTAAAAGGATAGCCAACAAAAACACAAGGAATAGCTCTTGGGGAGAGTTTGTCTCTATATGGAATAGGAACCATAGAGTAACACAGGTAACCAAAAACTTTAAGGTGAGAATAAGAAGGAGTTTTGTGGTGAAGCAGTTCATAAGGGTTTTTGTGATGTAATGTACAGGAAAGAAAATAATTGATGAGATAAGTTACTATTGAGAGACAGTCTCCCCAGAACTTAATAGGAAGATGGGATTGAAAAAGTAAAGACCTTCTATTTTCTAAGAGATATTTATGCTTTCTTTCAACTACCCCATTTTGTTGAGGAGTGTAGGAACAAGTTGTTTGGTGTATAATACCTTTAGAGGCAAACTATTAAGAGCCACTCAAAGATGAGCCAAGTTCTAAATCATTATCACTTCTAATAATTTTAACTTGAGTATGAAATTGATTTTCAACCAAAGTGATAAAAGCTTTAAGAAGGTCAAAAGCATTGTTTTTAGCACCCATTAAATGAGTCCAAGTGGCTCTAGAATGGTCGTCAACTATGGTGAGGAAATATGTAAGGCAATCATAAGTAAAAGAATGATAAGGACCCCAAGTATCTATGTGAATCAATTTAAAGGGAGAAGAAGTTGTAATAGTGCTAACAACAAAAGGCAGCCTAGGTTTTCTAGCTAAAGGGCAAATAGGGCAAGTAAAAGATTGCTTATGGATAAAATCTGACAAAAGTACCGAAACAACCACCTCAGGGTCAGGAACGGGAAAAGGAGAAACAAGATTAGGAATGCACTTTATTTTGGAGAATGGAGCATGCCCAGGCCTATAATGCCACAAAACATCAGTTTTATTAATATAAATATCATTCTTTACAGGGGTACAAAGAACAGAAGGAACAACAGTAAAGGGTACAAATGGAATAACAAGGGAGACTCTGGGATTACAAATAGAAGGAAAAGAAAATAAAGGATCAGCCAAGGAATCTGAAGAGCTGAACAACTTGTAGAGTCCACAGTCAAGTCTACCAAGCACCACTGGCTTCCTCAGAGAAGGTGTCTGTAAGGTGCAACTAGACTTGGTGAATTGTAGCATAAAGTCAAGTTGTTCAACTAGTTTGGACACAGATATCAGATTAAAATAAAAGTTGGGAATGTACAGAACATTATAAAGGACAAAATCAGGAAACAAAGTCAAGGATCCAATATTTGTGACCTTGACTTTATATCTATTAGGTAAAGAAACCAAATAAGGAATGGAAAAGGATTGCATATTAAAGAGGAGAGACAAATAAGAAGTCATATGGTCAGCGGCTCCAGAATCTATAATCCAATCTGTCTTATCTAGTTTAGTCAACAAACATATGTGAGACAACTTACCAATAAAATTTGCAGAGGCTAAAGAAGAGGGAGAAGCTGCAGGTAGGTCAGGAAGTTGAGCTCTTTGTAGCAAAACAAGTAGCTTGGAGTACTTCCCTTTATTGAGATCGGGAATGTCAGAAGGTTGAAGATGTTCTAGGTAAGAAATAGAATCATTTCCCAGTATTATAAACCTTTTGGCTAGAGTTTCTAATTTCAGCATGAGCAACTGTTCTTTTTGGTCGGGGTTTAGAGAACTTAAAACTTGGAGAAAAGCCGCAAAGCTTGTAATACTTGTCTATAGTGTGACCTAGTTTCTTGCAATACTTGTAAACCAGTGAAAAAGTCTTTGGAGACTCAAAGGTCACTTTGGGAGCAAAGTTTTGTTTTGAAACCCCAGCCTGGAGAAAGGCAGAATGTTGAGAAAATTGAGAACCAGAAGACACAGTTCATTGTTTTTTATCTGCTAAGAGGATACTATAAATAGTACAAATTGAGGGGAGGGGTTTTATCATAACGATATTGCTGCAGACTTGTATGTATATGTCATTGAAACCCATCAGAAACTAGTAGATCCTTTGCTCATCATCGAATTTCTTAATACCCTCACAAGTACAAGCAACAGCTGTAGGTGCAGACAAAGAAGCAACCTTATCCCAAAGCTGCTTAATTTTATTTAAATAAGAGGCAATATCAAAGGAACCCTTACAGATATGAGCCAAATCTTTTCTTAGCTCAAAAATTCAAACCCCATCAGCCTTACCATACCTTTTCTCTAATTCAACCTAAATATTCTTAGCATAGACAGAATATTCAACACTACGAGCAATGTCTTTTGAAAGAGAATTAATCAGCCAGGATACCACAAGATCATTGCAACGCTGCCATTGCCTAGCTAGGGGTGAGGAATCAGGGGGTCTAGACGAAGGACCGTCTATGAATTCAAGTTTATTTCGAGCAGATAAAGCAACCAAAATAGTTCGACGTCAACTACCAAAATCAGTTTCGTCAAACGAAGATGACACAAGAGAAGTACCCAACACATCGGAAAGATGAACATGGAGAGGTTGACAGGACTGAGTATAGTCCTTAGTGGGAAAAACAGTACGAATAGTAGTCGAAGAAACACGAGGGTCCATGGATGTCGACATATGCAATCCTAGAACCCACAAATCAAACGTGTTGGAATAAGAGAACAAAAGAGAAATTTACCTACACCTTTGCAACCGAAAGGAGACGGACTTGAAAGGCACAAAACCCAATAGAAACCCTCAAAGAAAACTCTGACGAAGCGTAACTCCGATGAAGCGTCAACAACTAGACACCAAAATAGCAAAAAAAAAGGACAAACTACGACGATTCTGCGGAACTGAGGACTAACCACCAAAAACAACTGACCACAAAACCTTCAGGATAAACGAGAGATCACCGGAGTTCATTGAAAAAAAAAATCAACGAGAACCCTCAAGGGTAGGATCTAAAGAAAGCCAACGAGCAAATCTACATGGATCTCAAGCTTTGATACCATGTTAACACCATGAATCTACCATGATTTGGAGAAAAATTCAATGGAGAATGAAGATTCTAGAAGAGACGAGAAAGAAAATATCTAATATTGTGAAATCACCTTTACTAAAATATAATTTAGTCTTTACAAGTTGGGTCCAAACCTATATATACAAACCCGTAAATCCAACCCAATAAATAATGAATTGGACCTTAAACAATTATTGGGCCAAGATAACAATATATATATAGAAAAATGACTAACCCACTCCACTATCTTCTATATTGGGTCTATGTAACTCAACACGCTTCGCGTGGTGTTAAAGAAATAAATTAGATTTTGAATTCTGATTCATTTAAAACTTAGTTTCATGTTTAATAGAAGATAATAATTTATCACTCCTAATAAACTTGAAAATTCACTTGCCAAATAATTTTGACGATACTTTCAAAAATAAAATAACTCAAATTCAACAAATTCACGTACCAATTAAGCGAAAGATAATTCGGAGACTACAATTCTCACAAAAAAAACCACAAAATCACAATTCAAATACTTTACTATTTCAGATTTTAATCATTCAATTAGAAGAAGCCTTAAACGAAAATCATTGTAACGATCCTCTCGGTCGTTTGTAAAATTTTGTCATCTTTCCTATTTTTAGCTCTCTCGGTAGTTTGTATACGTGAATTATGACTTACAGGATGGTAGTATCAATTCGTGAGGTGTTCGGAGGCGATTTAATTTATTAATTGGGTCCTTGAGTTTTAATAAAGTTAAAACTCGATAATAGTTAAGTTTTGATCGAGATGACCTCAAATTAGTGTCATAGTATTTTCAATAGGTTCGGAATGTACTTTTTAGTCAATATACATATTTGTTCATTTTCTTGAGGTTCCGAATAAATGTAAAGGATATATTAGAAATTTTGGGTGTTTTAAATAATGATTTAGTGGATCAAAACAATAATTTATTTAGTTATGTGGTCAATATAAGGATAAATCTAAGTGAAAAGGGTTTGTTATATTGACTAATAATAAGAGCATAAAGTTGAGAAGTGGATCATAGAAGTTACAACATAGGGTTTTATATTTTTTTTAGTTCACAACGGAGGATAGAACGAGAACGGAACGACATGAGGTTTGCAACAGCAAATCTCATACTAATTCTATTTCTATTTCTCCTAGCTTATCACAGGTTAAATAAATTAATTTTTGGATCTAGTGACTGCAAAATTATTAGTTAATGAGTACAATCCACGAAGGACAACTTTTGTGATGACAGTAGTAATTTAGTGGAAATTGCCCTTTGTTTTCTAGTCATGAATTAGGCAGGTTAGAGGTTAGGCAAAATCACGAGGAAAAGTGAATTGAAGCAGTTTTTTAAGAGTTTATACACTAGAATAGTATATGCATGTTTGGTTTATCACGAAATCAAGAGTTCTGTAATTTATTTTTCCCATATACTGCTTCTAATTCGGGGACTCAGAGAAATTGAATTATCAATTTAGGATTTTTAGAGTAAGAATTTATAAACGGGTGTCATTAAATTCATACTCTTATTGGGATTATATATTTGGATAGATTGTAGCCATTCAAAAGCTTTTACGGAAGGGGAAGACCCCTGCAAATTAGCTTGCATTCGGATTCTTCGATCAAGGTAGATTACAGTTTAATTGGAGTTTAAAGTCGATTTAATTGTGTGTATGCTTCTAAATTGGATACTTGTTGAATGGTATTCGGACATGCTTGAAAATTGATGATGTATGGATTGTTGAGGTGTGTATAAGTAATTATTAAAAATTTACTTGATGGAATTATCTTATGACTTTAAGTGTACTTGTAAACTTGGTACATCACATTATTTGTTGTGAGGTAGTGTAAATTTGATATTGTTATTACTTGTTTATGGAGGATCGGGTACCACGTCGGTACGGATATGTATATTGATATTATTTGTTTATAGAGGATCGGATACCACGCCGGTACAGATATGTATATTGATTTGGGTACCACGCCGGTACAGATATGATATTGATGTTACTTGTTATTAAGGATCGGATATCACGCTGGTATGGTGTATGAACATAGATTGTTCCCTGCAGCTCATGACTATTTGGGCAAAAATAAGTCCCATAACATGTGTGTACATATTTATGTTGATTATGTGGGTTTTTAAAGTGTGGTTGATACTCGTGATGGTTATGTGCCTTGTTTGTGAGCATTGTTTGACCTTTTGTTGCTGTATTGTTGATTCATTGAGTATTTGTTATGCGATGATACTTGTCTACTTGTTATTTGATTTATATTGTGTACATGTTATTAAATTGAGTTGCCTTATGATACCTACCGTACATAGTCGTTTGTACTGATACTACCTTGTACTCTTCTTTTGTTTAGTGCAGAAAGTGTTTTGGAGGCTCAAACATGACCTCACCTCTAAAGTTTGATAACAGATTTTGGTCCAAGGGTGAGCACTCCGTCTTCAGGCTACCACGGGTCATTTTATTTGTTCTTGTCCATCTTTCAGGCAATGAAACGTTCTTTGTTTTGAATATCTCTTTAGACATTATCTTTGTTAGAAGTTCTTCTATGATGACTTTCGGGTCTTGAGAATTTCAGTGAGTAACTTGTTGATATTTGCATTGATAATGATTAGCTCCAGATGATTATTATCAAATTGGTTTTATTATAATATCATTTTAATATTGGCTAAGTGATTGGATAATGGTTCAATTTAGCTGGTTCTCTCACAGGAATATTAGTGTAGGTGCCACTCATGGCCTCTTGAATCGTGACAAAGTAACATAACATATCCAATTAAAATTAATAAAATAGGAAATAAAGACAAAAAATAGTAATAATTAATGTTGTAATTTTCAGCATTTCTAAAATTTTTAAAAAAGCCTTAGATACATATCTAAAACACAAAGATCAATAGCATAACATATCTAACTATAATTAATGATATAGGAAATACAAATAAAAAAGAGCAAAAACAATTGATATGGTAAAAAACAAATGAAGAAAGAAATTATGTAGTAACAGTGAAAAAATTTTGAGATGCATAAAACATAAAATTTACCTCAATTAAGAAAGAAGAAAAGAAAAAGCAAACCTAAAAACTGAAACATGAAAGAGAACATAAGATAAATGGGAGTCTTCATGAAACTAAATATAAATTTATATAAGCAAAGTAATAGAATACCATAAGACATGACAACTTACAAATTAAAGTTTGGGGGTTATGGACATGAAAATTATGGGAGTTATCAATATTTCTAAAGGTAAAATTAAAGGTATGAATCATGTGTAATTTCTCATTGTAAATATACGTAAATAATAGAAAAAATACTTATAATATTAAAAGCTATTGTCATTTTATAATTAGCAAAAAAAATTTATTAAGAATATAAATTAAAGAGATGTGAGTTATGAATAATTACTCCGTTGAATTGAAATGTGAAGAATTTTTGTTATAAATGTTTCCCCATTAATAAAATATTTAATTGTAATAAATTAAGTAATCTACTTAATTTTATAATAAAATAGTTTATTTAAATAAGAAAAAAAGGCCAAAAGGCAAGAAAAAATCTAAATAGCATCTCAAAAAATACTTATAATATAAAAAGATATTGCAATTTTATAATTTTAAAAAAGTGAAAATAAATAAATAAATAAATAAATAAATGAATTTATTAAGAGTATAATTTTAAGAGGTGTGAGTTATGAATAATTACTCCTCTTAATTGATATGTGAAGAATTTTTTTTGTTATAAATATTTCTTCATTAATAAAATATTTAATTGTAATAAATTAAGTAATTTACTTAATTCTAATTAATTTAAATAAGAAAGAAAATCCAAACAAAAAGGAAAAAGATAAATAACATCTCTTGTTAATGGGGCATGCCACATCAACATGTTACTGTTTCTCCTCTATAGATATACTAGTTTTATGAGGCTCGTTTTAAGCCCATGCCAACACTCAATTTTAAAAGTATAATCTGTCTCATAATTTTTTAATTTATAATTGATATAATATAGTAGCAATTAGGCATGTCTTATTCACAATTCTTCATAGTAAAAGTAGACACATAATCAGGTAATTCTTAAAGAAAATATTATGCAATAAATAAAAATTGACTGGGGAATTAGTAATACCAAAGTAAAGAGATACAAGTAATTTGGTATTCCGTAACATAATATGATTCAAACTCTGAAGTATGTAAAATATTTACGACTCGGTGAAGATCAAATAATATACTTTCGTCATTTTATCACATTTTTGCTAAATTCAGTTGGATTAATTTAATATTTTGAATTAAAATTTAGATATCCAAAAACTATATGAACTAAACTTAAAAAAATAAATTTATTAAAATTTTAAACATTTTCTCCTTAATTTTTTTTTGTTTTATGACATCAATATGATACTTTTTAAGGAGTTCTAAAATAGTACAATACAAATGATATTGGAAAGTTAAAGGATCATATTTTTCTTAGTTTAAATATTAGATTTTCAGGAAAAAAAAATCAAAACAAATGCATGTCTAAAAGTTCTAACTTTTATTTTACTGAAATCTTTTGATATTCTAATCTTTGATTTTCAAATTGAGCTTTTATCATAAATTATTTGGAGATCAAATAATATTTTCTCTAACTATAACTTTTTTTCAAGCATTATCAAAATATACACAAATACAAACTCAAAAAATACAAAAATACGATCATATGAAGGTAGTCATAAAAATTGATTACAGTTGATACAAACACAATAATACACGATAAAATTGGGAGAGATGGGCAAAGAGTGGCGAGAGAGAGGGGCAATCTAGTTAAGTTAAGATATGAATTATAATTAATTAAAACTTAATTGAGTAGGTTAATTAGGTGCTTAGATTTGCTCAGTCGTGAAGTTTTTCTAAAGAAAATGTTGACCCACTCGATGGATATATCTGAGGACTGCAAATATTTTATGCATAAAAAATTAAAGTTGATGCCTAAAAATTAAATCATGTCAATGAATGTCTATTAAATTTAGAAAATAAAAGAATTATAATAAAGAAGGCCTTCAAAATGAGAAGGTAAGAGAACTTACAAAAAATAAATTTGACTTTAAATGATAAGATTATGACATAAAAGTAATTAATTGAAAGGATTAAAATTAAGTTGGAAACTTTTGTGAGGACTACCAAAGTCCTTGATTTGTCTCTTATATATAATAGTAACTAGCTGCGTAAGGCTCGGGCTTCATGATATAAGAATTAAAATTTAATTTTACAAAAAATATAAATTAAGTCACATTTTTTATATAACATAATTAATTTAATTTATTGATACATTGATTATGTCTTCTTTGGTAAGTCATATGCTTATTAATGTTTTTTGTTATATAATTGAATAACTTTTAAATGACTTTATTTATGAGGAAGGAAGTATGAAGGAGAATTAACAAATACGAATCAACGTAGAATTCAATTTACAATAAATAAATGGTGTGTTCAACATATTTTAATTTTTTTTTTCATATTTGACAAGTTAGATTTTGGAAAAAAAATATAATCTCTAGAGAAATAAATTTTTTAGACTTATGAAAATGACTTCGTGAAAATAGAAAAATTATATTCCACATGTTACATTTATTGATCCCTTCGTTCTTCAATAGACCTTCTCTTCACTTACTTTACTACTGTATATAAATCTCTCTTGATTTGCTAAAATAATAAGAAAAAGGAGTCAAGCAAAATGAAAAGAGAGATAAAAGGATATTTTCTCAATTCCTTTTTTCTTGTTTCTTTGACTTGACAAATAACTTAAGAATCAAATATATTCGGAGTAAAACATAAGAAGTTATCTTTATTATGTATGTTTTAAAAATTAAATTTGGCTTTTAATACTTTCTGTAATTACTTAAAAAAATAATATAAAAAAAAGTTATAAATCATTTGTGATTTACTAAAATAAATAAGTAAGAAAAATAATTAATTTTTAATATAAGAAGTAAGGGAAAAAAAAAGAACAAGTAATTCATAAGGAACAAGAAGAGATTTATTAAAAATTACTATTATGTATAATTCAATTAAAAATATTAATAAAACTATCATGAAATGATAAATGAGGACAAATGTAACAATATGTAGGAAAAAAATAATAAACATGTGTTACTATCTAGTTGCACTAAAAACTTTGTGTGGACTACCAAAATATGCTATTCTAACTTATATTCTGTAGAGAAATCAATCTTTTTAGACTTATGAAAATGACTTCATGAAAATAGAAAAATTATATTCCGCATGTTACATTTATTGAAAAATAGAAAAATTATATTCCGCATGTTACATTTATTGATCCCTTCGTTCTTCAATACACCTTCTCTTCACTCTCAGGAGTAGCTTCCATCTCCATCACCCCTTATCCCACCTCTCATAGTACTTATCTAAATTGCATATAAATATTTTTTAAATAATACTTTACTACTGAATATAAATCTCTCTTGATTTGCTAAAATAATAAGTAAAAAGGAGTCAAGCAAAATGAAAAGGAGAGATAAAAGGATACTCTCTCAATTCCTTTTTATTTGTTTCTTTGACTTGGCAAATAACTTAAGAATTAAATATATTGAGAGTAAAACATACAAAATTATCTTTATTATTTATGTTTAAAAAATAATTTTTTTTTTAATACTTTCTGTAATTACTTAATAAAATAATAATAATATAGAAGAAAAGTTATAAATCTTTTGTTATTTACTAAAACAAATAAGTAAGAAAAATAATTAATTATTAATGTAAGAAGTAAGGAAAAAACACAAGTAATTCATAAGGAACAAGAAGAGATTTATTAAAAATTACTACTATGTATAATTCAATTATAAATATATACATAAAAATATCATTGAAATGATAAATGAGAATAAATGTAACAATATGTATGGAAAAATAATAAACATGTGTTACTAAAAATAATAAACATATGTTACTATCTAATTGCACTAAAATTTTTTTCAGGACTACCAAAATATGTTATTCTCCCTTATATTCTCTGGAGAAATAAATCTTTTTAGACTAATGAAAATGACTTCGTGAAAATAGAAAAATTATATTCCGCATGTTACATTTATTGATCCCTTCAATACACCTTGTCTTCACCCCACCATACCTCTCATCCCTGCCACTCCATACCTCATCCCTCATAGTACTTATCTAAATTATATAGAAATAATTTTTAAGTAATATTTTACTTACATTAAATATAAGAAAATAAGTAAGAAACACAGTAATATTTTAAAAAAAATATTTTTAAAGTAATATTTTAATTGAAAAACTCATGTTTGTACCAAACACACTCAAAAAGAGAATAAGTATTATTAAAAAATAATAAATACTCTGAAAATGAGACTGTAACTGCAAAGTTGCACAAATTTTACTAAAATATAAAAAAATAAACATTTATTGATTTGATACTCCTATTAATAAGAAGTTATTTAATAGGAGTTTGTTTATTTATCTCGATAATTATGATTTGAAAGTATATGATTGACAACTATTATGTTCCATAGTTACTTAGTGATAAGAGTAAAATTGAAAGAAAATAATAAACCTTTCTTTATTTTCTAAGCTAATAAGCAAAAAGAAAATTTTATTTTTAGTACAAAGATCAAGCAAAACAAAAAAAGAGATGGTCTTGTCTTGGAAATCCAGGTAAGGGAGGTATAGTGGGGTTGTTCGAAATAGCACTAATGGTTGGGTAAGGCGCTTTGCAAAGGCCTTTTCTTGGACCACCAACAACCACATGGAACTTCTGGCCCTTAGAGAAGGTCTTCAAATAGTTGAGGACCATAATCTGATCCCCGTTGATATAAAAATTGATTACATGGGAGTGATATCATGCTATTTTCTGGTAATCCTCTATAAAATACTATTATTGATGATTGTAGGTTAAAACTAAAAAGGCTAAGAAATTCGGGGGTGTTTCAATGCTATAGGGAGCAAAATAAAATGACGGATGCATTGGCTAAATAGGGTGCTTCTGAGGATATCCAGTTAGAGACCACCTTTTTTGTAGTTCCACCGATGTGTGCCCATCAGGCTGTATGGGCATACATTACAGGAACTCATTTTGTTAGAATTGTTAATGCCTGTAACTATGGTATTTGTGGAACTCTCCCTCATTTTGTATTTAATCCCATCTATCTTAGTTGGGACAACAATTTTTAATTAATATATCCTCTTTTCTACCAAAAAAAGAAAAAGAAAAAAAGACAGAAAGGATATTCTCTCAATTCCTTTTTACTTGTTTCTTTGACTTGACAAACAACTTAAGAATTTAATATATTAAGGATAAAATATATAAAATTATCCTTATTAATTATGTTCTAAAAATTTAAATTTAGTTATTCATGCTTTACTTAATTACTTGATAATCTATATCTATAATCTATAATATATTAAAAATGTGAATGGCCTTAGAAATATTGAATGAACTTTTTCACCTCGATTAAAAGTCTTTGTTTTAGACAAAATCGTCTTTTCACTATTTTTTCCTAATATTTAAGAGTTAAAAATTAATTAAATATATTTATAGTAAAGTTCTTCCTTATTAGAAGTATTAATGACAACTAATATTTTTTTCATTACTTTAAGAATTCTAAATTTCATTAAATATTGTTTGTATTACCCTAATATTTAACTTAGGTACAATCCTACTTTACTACAATTAGACCGTGTATTTTTGGGAGAAATATTAGGAGAATTAATATAAACTCCTAAATCACACAGGAAGGAAAATTGGAATTAAAACTCCATACAACCAATTGCAAAAAAAAAAATTGTCTATGATAACATCAAATACCAATATCATGTGTAAATTCAATTACTTTTTTGATTTGTTCTTTTTTTTTTCCCCCTAAAATATATAGGAAGGATAATTTGAATAAAAAATTCATAAAATCTATAGACAAAGGAACTGATATCAGTGGTAACATCAATTAACAATGTTATGTGTAAAACTAGACATCGACGGGCTCGTGTTATATATTATTTTTTTTTTTCTCAATTTATGTGATAAAAATATAATTTAGATGATCAATCATTAAAATAATTGAATTTTTAATTATTATGATTTATAATACTTTTTCTATTCCTAAGTGGCACTGATATAATTTCGAGAATCAACCAAATATTTTATATTTTTATATTTTTTAATTTGTTAACTATGTGATTTAAAATACTTTTAGAATAATTTTTCAATAAGATACGAATACTCTCTAAGTCTCAATTTACGTGGCACGAATAAAATTTCAACAGTCAATCAATTTGTTTATATATGTGTGTTTGTGTTTTTAATTATTGTCATTTACAATACTTTTTAACTCATTTTCAAATAATATATGTTACTTTATATTTTCCTCTATTCCATCCTAATTTATCTGACACTAATATAATTTCGACAGTCAATCAAATATTTTATGTTGACATATTATTTTTTGTCTATTTCACTTTTTTTATATAATATTATTAATTTTTTAATGCTTAGATGATCATAATAATTAATTAGAGATGATATGATAAAATCTGGTTGAACCAGTAAAATAGATGACTTATAACAACTAATTAGAAGTGATATAACAAAATTACTATAAAAGAATACTTGTAAAAAGATTTAAATGGGCTTCGTATAAGACATCATGTTAATTTTAAACATCAAGAGTTAATTTATCATTTTATGTTTTTTATTAAATATTTTTTTAATACTTAGATGACTTAAATAATTAATTAGGGTGATATAGTAAAATTATGATTGAAGCATCTGGAGCAGACATAACAAAACATCAAGAATTAATTTAATATTTTATGTCTCTTTTACCTTTTTTAATAAAAAAGGGCAGCCCAGTGCACTAAAGCTACCGCTATGCAGGGTGTCCGGGGAAGGCCCCCACCATAAGTGGTGTATCGTACGCAGCCTTACCTTGCATTTCTGCCAGAGGTTATTTTCAAGGCTTGAACCCGTGACCTCCTGGTCACATGACAACAACTTTACCAGTTACTCCAACCTTTTTTATTAAAAATTATTAATTTTTTAATACTTAGATGATGTATAATAATTAATTAGGGGTGATATAGTAAAATCACGATTGAAGCAGCTGAAGCAGCAACACAAGCAGGTACATCGACCTCGTGCCTACTTATCGCCACTTATTATTAAGCTGAATCTACCCTTTTTAAATTAAATATTATTAACTTTTTGATACTTTGATGACTTATAATAATTAATTAGAGTGATATGGTAAAATCACAATTAAAACAATAGAAGTAGCCAACATAAGCAGGCATATCAACCTCGTGCCTGCGTATCACCACTTATTATTATGTATAAGATAAATTTTACATGATGTTTTCTTTCTACATTTTTGTTCTGTTCTTTAAAAAAAAAAATATTGAAGATTTTAAAATCAATGAAGTTTGCCTTCATATAACGAGGAAAAATGTTCGGTGTCTTTTCTTGCTAGGACCTACAAAAGTTTATAAGTCCATTACTAAGTCGACAAGAGGTCAAATTTAGAATTTCCTATTTAATGGTTCTACTTTTTAAAATACAAAAAAAAAATTTAAAAATGAAAAGGGGAAAACGTGCAACGCATGTTCACATAGGCTAGTAATAATAATAATGTGAAAAAAGTTATAAATCTTTCGTGATTTACTAAAATAAATAAGAAAGAAAAGTAATTAATTTTTAATATAAGAAATAAGTAAAAAAGAATAAGGAAAAAGATGAGATTTATAAAAAAACAATACTAAAAAAATAAAATTACAAAGTCCCAAATAAAAACATCATAAAATAATAAATGAGGACAAATGTAATAACATGTATGGACTGCATACATTTTATCCTTCCCAGACCTCACTTTGTGGGAATACACTGGGTCTGTTGTTGTTGTGTAGCTATTTAATTGCATTAAAAAATTTGTGAGGACTACCAAAAAGGGATATCCTCCCTTATATACTATATAGTAGTAAAAGTAATATTATATGGTGGTGTGTTTAACTTGGGCACAACATTAAGAAACTACTAATTCTAAGAAAATAAAAATTGCTTTTACTTACTATTGATAAATATCTTGAAGAAGAAGTAACTCTCTAATATTTTCTTGATTATGTAAAATTTTCTTTATTTAAAGAAGGATAAAATTGAAAGAACATCCTTATTATCCTCTTGATTATCCAAAACATCACTAATTTGGGAACAAAATGAGATTTTCTTAAAAAGACAAGAGTCGTTACTTGACATATCCGACAAAAAGGTTTTGAATGGGATTTTTAAAGTGACATTGAGTTTTGGTGTGATAAGTCACTAGAAATTAAAATCAATATCCTTTTAAAAACAAGTAGACTCTAAAATTGATCGACGACAGAGATTCAAGTTAGAAATTTTGTTGATCGAGAAGAAGGTGTGAAACACCTCCCCAATTTCGTGATTTTAGTATGATTGCTTTATTGACTTATACCGGTTCAAATAGACGACACTCAATTGGAAAAACTCAAATACATATAATCATGCATATAAAAATGGGTTCAAAATAATGTCCTAATCATTATAGTCCAAAGTAAAGAAATGCTAGAAAATAAACTCAAACTACCCTACTCTACCTAGGGGTAGGCATGGTATGGTATGATACGATATTTGAAATTTTTACATTCGATTTTTAAAAATGTTATATCATTATCATACCAAATTAATTCTGAATGGTTCGGTATTTTAAAGTTCGATTTTGATATTTTACAGTATGATAATTCGGTAATCATAGTTTGTCCAACTTCGACACTATATACTATTAGAACAATAATGATAATTGTAGAAAAATTCAAAATAAATCTTGGTTGGCCTAGAGGCACGAAAATTCACTTGTTGAAGATAGTTGGAGTCTCTCCCACGAGCAAACGGAAGAACTAGTAACAACTCTATCTTCGGGATTCAACTAAGCCAGAAAACAAGAAGCATTCAAGAATGTTGCTCTTCTATTCTTGAATTAATGATTTCACCTTTTGATCAATGTCTCTCAAATATTTTTCAAGGGGATAAGTATTTTTTTTAAGTGTTTGTCTTTCCAAACAAAAGAAACACTATTTATAGGGTAAAATTTCATGCAAGAGAAAAGTATTAATTAATTAATAGTAAATAGATTCATGAATACTTTAAAACAAAAAGAAACTTTCTTTCAAGAACCTAAAACGTATAATTTAAAGAAGAATGAATTTTTCAAATTCTTATTCTTTGTAACTCCATACTTTTAACTAATGCATTTGTTTCAAAAATTAATTGAAACATAACTCAAAATCTTTAACCAATGTATTTGTTTCAAAATTTATTGAAACACAACCTTTAACAATAACAATCCCCCACTTGTTTCAAGAAATTTTATCTTTAAAAATAAAATTCATTTGAGACATCAATCTAGCAACATGCACAATAATGGTGTCTTTTGGACTTGAACCATTAGCTAGTGAAGACTTTCTAAATCATTGACTACTTAGTAAAAACAAATCTTGAACTAAGTGGTTCATTGAATGAAGTAGAAAAATACTCCACGCATATTACTATGTTTCGGTGAAAAATAAAATCCTTTGACACCTTACGACCATGTGTCCTGAATCCTTTTAGCTAAGTGCTTTAAGATTTTCCTGTTAAAATCTTATTGAAGCGACCTCCACTTTGTACTTAGTGCAGTGAATTCATCAAGAGTAACTTCGCATACTCCGACCAAATAGTTTATGAATTTCATTAAGAGAAATTAATCTCATCCTCTTTTATAGCAAAGTGTCAGTAAATCTATCAAGAGTGTTCCTACACACTCCAACCGAAATTGGTGTATAGACTTATTAAGAGAATATAATCTTATTCTTCTCTTTTGTAGGAATATTGTCAAATCTATCAAGAGTATTATTATTTACTCCAAACGAGATCGGTCTTATAGATTTATCAAGAGAAAAAATCTTAACTAATGCACATTTACTCACTCTGTAGGGAAAAAAGAAATTTTATAGATGTGCTTCACAATTGTAACTTTACTTGTTTTTACCTTTGAACCCAAGATTACATCATTAGGTAAGGTTTCCATAAAGTACAATCAATCTACAACATGTTTTATTCTCATTCCATTACAAGTTTGTACCACCAATTTCTTGCCTAATCCTTTAGACAAGGGATATGCTAAATTGAGTTTGGACTTCACATATCGAAGCGATATTATGCCATCCTCCAATAATCTTCTCACATGATTATGTTTGAGACGAACTTGTCTTGACTTGCCATTGTAACAATCACTTGACGCTCGAACTATAGCAACTTTATTATCGCAGTATATAGTCAAAGGTGGTATTGGCTTAACCCATAATGGAATACCTATCAGCATATTCCGCAGCCAATCAGTTTCTTCTCCAACAGAAGACATAGCGATAAATTTTGAATCCATGGTTGAGTAAGTAATACATGTCTGCTTCTTTGATCTCCAAGATATTGCTGCTCCGGCCAAAGTAAAAATTCAAGAAGTTATAGATTTAGAGTCATTCGGATCAGAATTTCAGGTAGCATCACTGTAGCCTTCAAGAACTGCTGGAAAGGTATAATAATGCAGGCCAACATTAATTATACCCTTCAGATACCTTAAAATATGAATTAAGGAATTCCAATGCTCAACTCCAGGGCTATCAGTAAACTTGCTCAAAGTTCCTACTGCATAACCAGTATTTGACTTGGTACAATGCATGACATACATAAGACTCCCAACAATTTGAGAATATGTCAATTATCAAGAATATCACCAGAGTTTCACACTAGTTTTATGCTAGGATCAAATGGTGTAGGAGCAAGCTTGTCGTCAAAATGACCAAACCTCTTTAGAACCTTCTCAATATAACTTGATTGAGTAAGAGTCAAACCATTTGTTGATCTTACAATTTTGATGCCTAAAATTACATCAGCTTCTCCAAGATTTTTCATTTCAAACTGAGAAGTAAGAAAATATTTTGTTTCTTTGACTCTTTCGATATCAATTCCAAAGATCAACATGTCATCTACATAAAGATATATTATAACACCAAAATTTTCTTGAAATTTACTAAATATGCAGATATCTCTACCATTGATTAAGTAGCCATTAGAAATTATAACTTTTCTAAATTTATAGTGTCATTATTTTGGAGCTTGTTTTAATCCATAAAGAGATTTAAGAAGCTTACAAACTTTATGTTCTTGATCAAGATTGACAAATCCTTCTGGTTGTTTCATGTAGACTTCTTCGTCTAGATCTTTATTCAGGAATACAGTCTTTACATCCATCCGATGAATCACAAGACCATGAATTGCTGCTAAAGCAATCAGGAGATGAATAGAGGTCATCCGAGCTACAGGTGCAAGAGTATCAAAATAATCAATATCTTTCAACTGAGTAAAAACTTTATCTACGAAATGGGCTTTGTACTTATCTAAAGTACCATCGGATTTCATTTTCTTCCTAAAAATCCATCGACAACCAATTGGTTTACATCCAGGAGGAAGATCTGATAATATCCATGTATTATTGGATAGTATAGAATGCATTTCATCATCAATAGTTTCACGCCAAAACGGAGCATTATGTGAAGACATAGCTTCAGCATAACTTTTAGGATCCTTTTTAACCAAATAAGCTTGAAAATCAGGTCCAAAGTCTTTTGATTTGGCTGATCTTGAACTACGTCTTGGTTGACTTTCTTCCAATGGCTCTACTATTTTTCTTTTAAGAGGAGAAATAGAAGAACTTGAATCTCGTTCAAAAGAATCTTTTTTCTTGAAAAATATATGCTCAAAAAAGTTAGCATGTAAAGATTCAATAATTATGTAAGGACTTGGGATCTCAAGATTTAAAAATCTATTAGCCTTACTGGTTTAGGAATAACCAATAAAAACACAATCTACTCCTCTATAGCCAATCTTGGTTAAATGTTGATCTAGTAATCGAACATGAGCTAAGCAACCCCAAACTTTAAAATAATTTATATTTGATTTTCGATTATTCCAAAGTTTTTATGGACATGCATCATGATTTCTGGAGTAATTATATTAAAAATATGACATGCTGAAAGTAAGGCTTCAACCCACAAATTTTCACACATATCAGATCCATAAAGCATAGAACTAACCATTTCTATGAAAGTCCTATTTTTTCTTTCTGCTAACCATTTTGTTGTGGTGTATAGGACATGATCAATTATTTTTTAATGCCTTCCTTTTCACAAAAATCAATAAAATATGACTTTAAGTTCTCTCCACCTCTATCAGACCTAATTGATTTAATTTTCAAACTCAATTTATTTTCCACTTTCGCTTTATATGTTTTGAAAGTCTCAAATGTTTCATATTTTATTTTCAATGGAAAAACATAAGTATATCTTGAGTAGTCATCAATAAAAGTGATAAAATACCTCTTTCTGTAACTTGACAAACAATTCATTTCACAAATATCAGTGTGGATTAACTGTAAAAGTGTGAAAGTCCTTTCAACTATGTTAAAGGGCTTCTTTGTAATCTTGCATTTACTACAAGTAAGACACTTAGTAATATGATTTTTTCCACTATCTTTGATTAATCCACTATTCACCATAAGTTGAATGGATCTAAAATTCACATGTCCAAGACGTTCATGTCATAAGTCCAGAGACTCTACTAGATAAGCAGAAATATTTTCATTTTCAATATTGAGTTTAAACATTCCATTTGCGACATAACCTTTTCCAACAAAAATGCCATTTTTAGATAAAATAAACTTATCTGCCTCAAAAACCATTTTAAAATCATGCTTTGAAAGAAGCGTACCTGACACTAAGTTCTTTCGAATATCAGGAACATGCAATACGTCCATCAATGTAACTATCTTTTTGAAAGTAAATTTCAGTTCAAAAGTTCCTTTTCCCACAACTTTAATGGAGGAGGAGTTTTCCATATATACAATTTTACCATCCCCCACTAATTCATAAGTCTTGAAAGAATTTCGGTTACCTGATATGTGACGAGTTGCGCCTGTATCTATCCACCATTCCACTTGATCTTCCGCTACAATTGCTTCTGTGACCATTGCCACAAGATTATCTTTTTTATTTTTATTTGATTTTCCTTTCTTCTTTTCGACTTTGAGAATTCTACAATCACGCGCATAGTGACCAACTTTGTGACAATGATAGCATTCACCAGATTTAATATTGACACCATTATGCTTGAAATTTGTAGTCTTCTTTAACTTTGAAAAATTCTTATTTTCAGTTTCCTTCTTATTTGATTTTTCTTCAACCATATGAGCTTTCATGACAGGTTCCTTCAAACTATTATTATCGCGCCATCATGTCTCTTGTTCAATTTGCAAGTGTTGCAATAATTTTTCAAGAGTCAAATCTTCCTTTTTATGTAAGAGTTTGCTTTTGTACTCTTTTCAAGATGGAGGAAGTTTTGATATAATTGCACCAACATAAAAGTTTTCATCAAGAACAATTCCAGATATAGAAATTTTATTAGCTATAAGTTAGAATTCTTGTACTTGTTCAGTGATTGACTTGTCATCAACCATTTTAAACTCCATATAATTTGAAACGAGAAATTTCTTAGAACTCGCCTCTTCTGCTAAATAAATAGCTTGAAGAGTGTTCCATATCTCTTTAGCATATTTGTATTTAATATAATATTGATCATAATATTTATTGGGCATTCCTTCAAGAATATAATTCTTGCACAAATAATTATCATATTGCCACTTGAAAATTTGTTCTTTAATCAAAGTAGTCTCGTCAAATGCTACCTCAGAACTAGGAGCATTAAGACAAGGTTCTTCAAGAACATATGCCAACTTTAATCTTCTTAAAAAGAATTCCATCTTTCCACACCATCTAGGAAAGTCTTTGCCATCAAATATTTCAAAATTAGGATTAGGCAAAGATGGAATACTATTTGGTATTGATGCAGAAGCCATTGAGACAACTATCTTCAAATTATTAGAACAATAATGATAATTGTACAAGAATTCAAAACAAAACTTGTTTGGCCTAGAGGCACGAAAATTTGCTTCTTGAAGATCGTTGGAGTCTCTCCCACAAGCAAACGGAAGAACTAGTAACAACTCTATCTTTGGGATTCAACTAAGTCAGAAAACAAGAAGCATTCAAGAATGTTGCTCTTCTATTCTTGAATTGATGATTTCACCTTTTGATCAATGTCTCTCAAATGTTTTTCAAGGGGATAAGTATTTTTTTTTCGAGTGCTTATCTTTCCAAACAAAAGAAACACTATTTATAGGGTAAAATTTTCATGCAAGAGAAAAGTAGTAATTAGTTAATAGTAAATAGATTCATGAATACTTTAAAACAAAAAGTAACTTTCTTACAAGAACCTAAAATGTATAATTTAAAGAAGAATGAATTTATCAAATTCATGTTCTTTGTAACTCTATACTTTTAACTAATGCATTTGTTTCAAAAATTAATTGAAACATAACTCAAAATCTTTAACTGATGTATTTGTTTCAAAATTTATTGAAACAGAACCTTTAACAATAACATATACTCGAATAATAGACTGTTAGACTTTGACATTTCAAAAGAAAAAATGTCTCTATTGTATCATACTAACACATTATACATTGAAACATATATTAAAGTGAAAGGACAAACAACTTCCCTTGTTAATCAATTACATAATAAAGATATTTCATCAAAATTGAGTAATCAAAGTTTCAACATCTAAATATTTAGTTTACTACTAATACTAGGTTGTATATTTGTTAAATTTTTAATAGTATTATTTATGTAACTATATACTTCGATATAATATTCTATATTTCGGTATGTATTTATAAATATCAAATATTGTGTTGACTACTAAAATCTTTTTGAATGTGATATTATATATCATATCAAGTATCATAATATCGAAACTGTAGTATAAATTTTTTTAATTCAATTTGATAATTCAATATATATCAGAGACCATGCCCACCCAGCTCCACCTTATGGAATGAGTGTGTAGAGTGTATATGGACTTGAGAAGATTGTGGGTGTGTGTGTTGTGAGTGAGGTGGAAAAATTTTGTTAGAAAATAATGTCAAGATATGGACAATTATTAATGCAAGTAAACATGGAGTAAATAAACATTATATTATAGTCACATCTCAATTTTAAAAATGCAAAAACCATTTTATATATTTGTCCTTTAAGTCACTTTATTTTTACAATTGAGCTATATAAAAACTAGCTAAAGAAAAAAGAATTTGCTACTATTGCAAGAAATCAACAAGAAGTTCCAATTACATCATGATTAGAAGTTTTCTCATTTTACTCATCATCTTATATATCATTAATATTTGTCAAGCGGGATTTGAATATGAGGTTCATATTATTGATGCTCTTCCAGATAATAGTATCCCCTGATGTTTCATTGTGCTTCTAAAGATGACGATTTTGGATATTATAAACCTAAAGTGGGCAATGATTTTCATTTTAAGTTCCATATGAATTTGGTTGAAAGCACCCTTTATTTTTGTCATTTTTGGTGGGGTGAACAACAGAAAGCCTTCGAAGTTTTTAATAAGAAATTAACTATTAAATACTGTTCTGGTGACTTTCCTACTCACTTTTGTTATTGGAAAGTACAAAATGATGGATTCTATATGGGTCCTCAACTTGATCAATTAGTGTTAATGAATAGTTGGTAATAATATAAGAGATGTGTTAGTATTGGATTTTATTGTATGAGTAATATCAAGATGGGCCTTCAGCTTTTCGATTTAATTTTTTTATATTTGATTTTGATTTTATGGTTTTTGGTTTTGAAAGACATCCAAATTGTACCAAAATTAATTTGTTTTGATTAGATTATTTACTCTTTTATATGGAACTTTTTTCGATTATTAGGTTATATCATATAAGAAAACTCGTATCTAATAAAATTGAATGTTATTTATATTTAAATGATTTAAAAAAAAAATCAACTATAAAAAAGAATACAATGTGGGAATGTCAAATGATCATTTAAATACTTTTATTTTTTCAAAATTCAAGTTACACGGTTGAAATAATGGACAAATCAATAAGCAAAGACTTGCATGCCTATTATTATGGCGAAATAATCTAGGATCCCCTTATACTTGATTTGAATTATACCACTTCCAAGAAATTTTAACCAGACACCTGAACTCGTTGAAAATATTACGACTTCCAAATCCCTATCAGCTTGAGCAAAACGAAGCAAAATCTAGAAGAAGAAAATTGGAGGGTTATCGTAACAGAGGTGAATCTAAAATTTCTGAACACGGGTGTATATACCTCTAGAAAGAAAAGGAAAAGGAATATATTTTAAAATCATTTAATTAAATTTATTCTATTATCTTTTAGATCTTTTTTTTTCATTTTAATATATTTTAGTTAAATTGAATACATACAGTCGCTTTTAAGAGTGTGTCATCACACACATTTGACCGAGGAAATTAAATACATGCTACATAAGTTTGGTTGTCAAAAGGGCTTCGAATTTTTGTTTTCAACTAATTCAGGTATTTGATTATAATTTTGTGGAGTAGATTGGTCCAATCGACAATTCGAACCAAGTAAAAGGGTCTCTCAAATCACTCCACTTAATATTATTACCAAAATAAAGTGTATATATAACTCAATACTAGTTAATTATTGAAAAAATTACCTAAATTAGCAACCTTAAGACATTAATCACAAGTAATAATAATAGTTTGATAGAATTACAACTAATAACAAAACTAGTATTGTTTTATTAATATTTTTGAGAAGCGCGTGAATTCTCCCCATATTTTTTTAGATCCCTATATTCACGCTACTTTACCAATTTCACTTCCCTCCAACTTTCGTCTTTTTTTTTTTTTTCAAATTTCGCCTATCACTCCCACGATCTTGATAAAGATTCTCTCCACTTTTTAAGGTAAGTTTTTTTTTTTTTCCAGTTAATGCATGTTATTTTTTTCATTTAATTTCTGTTAAGGTGTTTATTGTCGCCATTTTTGTCAATATTAGTCTGTGAAACTCGTCTGTTTGGGTTCAATTTTTTTTTTGTGTGTGTGTTGAAATTGTACGAGTTAATGTATAATGGCTCAACATGCAAATCGTAGAAGTTCAGTTAGAGGAAATCAACCGAAGAATTTAGTTTCCGATGAACTACCATTGTTTAGTCTTGGTTTAACACAAGACGAAGATTTTAACTTGGGTTCTACTAATATTCTGTCTAAGGAAGGTGTTAGCATTGAAGAGGTGAGATCGAAACACCGTAATAATCCGAAAAAGATTGCGGAAATAATGAAAAGGAAAACATTGGCAAAATCTTCATCTCCAAAACCCATAAAATTTTAAAAATCAGTGAAAAGAAAAAATTCGGATGAAAAAAGAGAATTTAGTAAAATTACAAGTCCCGTTACTTCAGATTATGAATCTGAATAAGAGAAAGTGGAGGAGATATGGTGCTATTCAAAAATTTTGTTATTGATATGAATTGTATATGTCATATACAATATATTTTAAATATGTGTTTGATAAGATTTGTGTAAGATATTTGTATTTGTCACTGACAAGAATTTTATAATGGGAAAATTTCAGAAATAACAACTATTGAGCCTTAATTGTAACTTTTATAGCAACAGTTTCATAATTATGAAAAATAGCAAATTGTGTTTTGTATTTAAGTAAACAGTTGCGGTAAAAATACATATACAACAAGCTTTGATGTCCTTGTTTTTACTCAAATTAGTTGAGTTAAATAAGAAATAATTATCCATCTAATTAAATTCTCATAAATTACTTTTATTTGAATTAGTAGATTCCATTTCCAAATCAAACTCAAATATGAAGATTATTATTTCCATTATCTTCAAAATTTCAAAATATCATTATCTTATATCCCTAAGTAATTTTTCTTGTTAGTTTTTTCATTCTTTTTTATCTTTTTATATTTATTTTAATTTCTTTTTCTTTTTTATTTTTTTCTTTTCACTTTATTTTCTCTCTTCTAATTCTTCTTTTTGTTTTTCCTTTTTTCATTTATTTATTTTTTTTTCTTCTTTCGTTTTCTTTTTTTCCTTTTTCTCATATTTTTTTTCGTTTTCTTCTTCTTCTTTTTTTAAATTTTTTTCGCTTTTGTTTTTACACTTCTATTTCTAGTTTCTATTTCTCTTTCTTCTTTTTTCTTTTCTTTTTCACTTTTTTTTTTGAATTTTTATTTTTTGTTTTTATTTTTTTTATTTTTTTTGTTTTTTATTTTTTTTACTCTTCTATCTCTATCTTTTATTTTTAAAAGACAAATATCTATATCATATATACATATTTAAAAAATATATAAAATAAATAGACATATAGATCTGCATATGTATTACGGTAAAAACATATATATATATATATATATATATATATATCTGCATATGTATTTAGAGAAATACATATCTGACTCACATGTATATATAAACATATAGGATACAAAATCTTTATAACCAAAATGACAATTATATACATATACATATAGGTAATAAAAATACATGGTACATATCTTAAACAGTAAAAGAAAACAAATAAGTACATATGTTATCCTCTAAAATGACATAGTATGTACAGTTCATAGACAAATTCAATACCATATAAAATACATATAACTCTGCACATGTATTTACAGAATACATACCTGATCCATATCTGTGCTTTATTACGGATATGTTTATTATTCTTTGTCTTGAGTTGGGGGTCTATCGGAAACAACCTTTCTACTTCTCCGGAGGTAGTGGTATGGACTGCATACATCTTACCCTCCCCAGACCTCACTATGTGGGAATACACTAGGTTTGTTGTTGTTGTTGTACCTGATCCATATGTATATTCTTATTTTATATGAGTCATCTTTGTATTTCACAAATACATATGAAGATATATAGTATAGTTATGTTTGTTACTTTTTAATATGAATATGATATGTATTTCGTAAATAAATATGTATGTTTTGCACTGTAAATACATATCCAGATCTGTATGGCTATGTATTTTATTTGTTTTTTGAATATGTGTATGTGATATACATATTTGTCTTTTCAAAATAAAAGTTAGAGATAGAAGAGTAAAAAAAATAGAAAAAGACATAAATATAAAAACAAAATAAAAATAAAAAAGAGATGTGAAAAAGAAAAAAAAGGAAGAAAGAGAAATAGACGTGTAAAAAAAAAAGAAAAAAAAAGAATAAAATGAAAATAGAAAAAGAAAAAAAAGATATGAGAAAGAAAAAAAAAATAAAACGGAAAAGGGGAAAAAAGAGAGAAAATAAAGTGGAAAGAAAAAAATAAAAAATAAAAAAAATCAAAATAAAAAATAAAATGATAAAAAAATAAGATAAAAAAAAACTAACAAGAAAGAAAAGGTAGAGATATAAGAGAGTGAAAGACAGTAATGGTGTTTTATTTTGAAATTCTGAAGATCATGGAGATAATTATCTTCAAATATGAAAAAAGGGAAAAAAAGAAAACAAAAAATAAAAAAAATGAAAAAGAAAAATAAAAGAAATAGAAGAGAGAAAATAAAGTGAAAATAAGAAAATGAAAAAAAAATTAAAAAAAAAATAAAATGACAAAAAAATAAGATGAATCAAAAAGGGGTAAAAGATATGACTATATTTGGGGAGGTGAAATAGTGGAGTGAAAATAGCAAAATCTAAAGTAGTGCTACTCTTGCTATAAACTTTAATTTTACAAAAGTATTGCTGTTTATTGTAATCATAATCTTAAGTATGCTACTTGTTGTAATTTATATATGTATTGTTATATAAATGTAATATGTATTCTGAAAATACATTTGTTGTATTTGATGTTAAATTGTATTTGGTAGTCATTAGATTTTGATGTGATATGTAGTTCTTGTTTGTTGAAATGTATTTTTTACATACATAAGATCATTCTAGTGAGCATATGTAATTTTAAAATACATATGACATTTGTGTAAGATATTTGTATTTGTCACTAGCAAGGTTTTTGTATATATATTTTATATAAGTGTAATATGTATTCTGAAAATACATTTGTTATATAATTAGTATATGTGATGTTATATTCTTTTCTTGTTAATTAAATTTGTACAATTCATGTATTCACAAAATACATATGTGTTTGTTGAAATATACGTGTAATATGTATTCTGAAAATACATACAGTTTAGATCTGTGATTTTATGTTTACCTCTAAGAATGGTATTCGATGTTAAGTTTTATTTAGTAGTCATTAGATTTTGAATGTGATATGTAGTTCTTATTTGTTGAAATATATTTTTTACATACATAATTGTATTTGTTATTCATCAGATGAAGACAATTTTTGTATTTTGATGTTTTGATAACTTAGTTATTGACCAGTGATGTATTCACAAAATACATATGATAGATTTATGTATAGAATGTATAAACTAACTTTAAGATGTATTTCATAAATACATATAAGACACTATTTGTATAAACTAACTTTAAGATGTATTTCATAAATATATATAAGACACAGTTTTGTCATATAATTTTTTTTTTGTTGTATAGGTCATGCGTGATCAAATATACTTGGCACAAGTATTGCCCAAATTTGTTCCTCATATAGAATGTCATGCGGTCAACAACATTAAAGACCGTATAAGTCAATGTTAACGAAGAATCAATACAAGATATTTTGTACTAAAAGTATATTTGATTTCTTCATGAAGAAGAAAGATTGTGTCATCCAAGCGCAATTAGGAAGATGCATTATGTCACTTGAAACTAAGAAAAATTCTACAAGTGTCATAGTCATTTGTGCAAAGGGCACAATTCTTCATTTCACTCCTAGAGAATTTGCTTTGGTAACTGATTTGAATTGTGTTACAAACAAGGATGATTTTGTGTTTGACGGGGAGCGTCCAAATAAAATTATTGATCAATATTTTGATGGTGATAGTTTTATACAGAAAAAAGAGTTATTTACGGTTGTTTCTAACAAAATTTGGGGGAAGGATAACGATGAAGATGCACTAAAGTTTGCCAATTTATATTTTATTCACACATTCTTACTATCGTCAGTTGATACCGTAGCTATTTCACGCCTCCACTTTGATTTGGTTGAGAGTGATCGCTACAGTGATTATCCCTGGGGATCGGTTGCATTTGAAGAATTAGCTAGAAGCTTGAATAAAAAGTTGAAGTCGAAAGGAAAGTTTTATATGCTTCTTGGAATGACACTGGCCATTCAAATTTGATCGTACGAGTGTTGTTCAAATGTGCCTCGTAATGTTGCTTTCAAAGTGGACTCTCAAATTTCACGTCTTTTGAATTGAAAGACAAATTCTCCTCACCCATGATATGAAACTCTTATGGAAAGTATGTTTGATGATGCAGATGACAAGGTTAGTTTTCTTTTTATCTTTTTTATGTGATGTTGATTATTTTGTAACTACATTTTCTGATCTGGTATATGTATATAGACAAATATCATTTGTCATTGTTTATTCATTATTGGATATGGATCACGGTTAGCTGTTTTATAATGTCATTAATTTTAGCATTTAAATTATTTTTGGCATTATGTAATTTAAATTGTAGGTTGTTTTTAAGAATATCGAGCCAACAAGAAAGGAGATTTTAGCTTTTCAAAAACTGAAGAAGCTTGTTCCTGGAGCTGCAAGTCATAAAGAAGTTGAAATTGATTCGGATGATAATTTTCAGGATCCTCCACAAAGACAAAATAGTTAACCACAAACAAAAAAACATCATGTTGATTCATCAGCTTCACCTGCCAAGAAAAAATTGAAGCCACATCCTAAAAGTGTAGATAAGCAGAAAGGACCCCTCCACCTCGTGCTACAAAGATGCCTTTTGTGAGGACTCCAATTCACAAGTCAATTCAAACAAAAGCTACGCTATGTGGAAATAGGAAAGACATAAAGCGGACTGATAGTAAAAAATCTATTTTAATTCAGTCACTTGCTTCGTTTTTGTTCAGTTTCGAAGATGAAGGCGTCTCGAAGAAAGTCTTTGATAAGTTTCATGATAAGGTAATTCCTGTTTAAGTTTTTGATTAATTTATTTTTGCATTTCTAATTATTTTCTTTGAATTCAGGTTTGGCAAGAGTTTAATGCTATTCGTGGCCTACTATCGTCCAGGTGTGATCAGATCATGAATGCAATTAGTGAAACTAAGGTACAACAATTCTGATGTAAAAGATTTTTATAAAATATACACTTGCTATGTTAAATACATATTCAACATCTATATATATATACACACACACAACATATATACATTTACAACATATATATTTTTTATGTTTGAAAATACATCTACAGTATGTTGTGTCTGTTTTCTTTGATAAAATGTGTTTTTCTAAATGACAATATATATAATAATATAGACATAGTCATATGTTACATTAGTTATGTTAAATACAAATTCAACATGCAGATTTTCTATTTTGAATAAATTCATATGTAGGATGCATTGTCTTTGTCATATATTTAATATGTATTTTTCAGTTTGTGATATGTATAATCATATATACATATGCAGAGCTAAACAAAATAGTTAGTTTACTATTTATTTTTTATTTGTATTTTCATGTTTTAAACGCGAAGAATCAAGCAAAAGAAAGAGAATCTGACCAGCCACTAACGGATGAAAAATGTTAAGAATACATCACCCCATCAAGCGACTCCAAACTATGTTCATGAGTTTAATAAGAATTTTGCAGGCACATTGGTAAGTAAATTGCGTACATTTATATGCAATTTATTTTCTATATACAATTCAAATTTATCATTACAAAAAATAAAATTAAAATAGGTTACCGAAGAGATGACAAGATATCAAAGCAACAGTATGATTGATGTGTATAATGAGATTGATGGGTATAATGAGGATAATGACGATGTTTTGGTAGAGCAGTTTTTTTGTTAGGTATACCTATATTGATGAATATTAATAGTTTTAATTTTTTATTGTTTCTTTTTTGAAAGAAAAAAATCGATATAGATGTGCATAAAGTATGAGATGTATATGTCTCTCCGGTATGCTGAATATATCTAGGTTAGGTTTTTAGTCATTCAAAAATATTATTTAATTTAATTTATATGAACATGTTGTGTAGAACACAAAATCGATTAATGAAAGTATTGGTGAAGCACAAATATCAGAATCTCAATTCACATTTTCGGATGAGGACCTTAGAAGCATTGATCTTGACTTCATAAAAAAAACAATGTTGAAGTCAAAGATGAGTTAAAGGTATGTTGAATACGTGCATTGTTTGCTTTTATTTATTTATTTGAAAATCCAACCTTATACAATTTATACAGAACAAAAAAGGTGTTATCGAGATAAATGTAATTAAACCAACAGAAGATGAGTCAGAGGTAGATGATGTGGATAAATCAAAGTTAGATCAACAACATAAGGCTCCAGTCCACATTCATGAGGGAGTAAATGAAGAAAGCAAGGCTGATCAAGATTTGCCTGACTCTCAGCTCACTCTTCCTGATGAGCTTCTTCCCAGTCTTAATGCATATGTCAATCTTGAATGAAGTATAATTGTACATTCATCGATAAATAAAGCACAACAAACTCCAATGCATGTTTCAAGGATTAGACGACCATCTAGATGTCACCATTCACAATGAATTTTGGTTCAGCAGATGGTTAGTACTCTTAACATAATTTTTTTAGTTAATAAATTTGCTTACTTTATTTATTAAAAATATTTTTTTTTTGCAATGCATAATGAAGTATGAATTTTTATTTTGATGTTCAGTTGTATTTTTGGATCAGATGTATTTATTTTTAATGAGATATAGTTGTATTTTGATAACAAGTTTTGTATTTTAAAGTTTGGTAGCTTAGATATGTAACACTGAAGCAGTTAAAAATATATTTGTTAATATGTATTTCTTAAATACATATGTGGTAGTTTTAAGACATATAATTGTATTTTTGTTTCAGCAGTATACTTATTTATACTACATCATCTTATGTAATTAATTATATTTACATACTTCTCATGTCTTAATAATAAAGGAAGCACAGAAGCGCAACGGAGAATATTCAATTAGAAGTATCCCGTCATATCTCATCCAATTAATGATATAGAAGACATTAAGGTCATCAAAAAGTTCATGACATGACTTTTATTGGATCTTCTTAAATATCATTTGAAGAGGTATATTGATTACAACTTAATTGTTCTAAATTTTGGAATTTAAGATTATGTAAATGATCTACTAATATGTATAATGAATAAACAGAAACGGCAAATAAGAACATTATTTGAAGGGCAAGTCCAGAATATCAGTTATCAATTTTAAAATTTTATCTATTGAAGACAAGAATTGATTCTACGTTATGGATACTCCTAGCCAAACATGATCAGATGAGGTAAGTGATGTATTATCATGTTGATGATTTGTATGTTGGAATAAATATTTTTTCTGTGTTATATATGAATATTTGTAAGTGCTTATATTGTTATAGTTGAAAATGTATATTTGTATATACATATGAAGTATGTTATATGTACGTGATATTTACATATATAGTGTTGGATTCTTTGTATCTTAATTTGATTATTTACTATTAAGTATGATTACTTTTATTTATAGTGCAGCAAATTGATGTATGCTTCTACTATCTGCGAAAGAAGTCCAAGTATGATCCCAATAGCTCATATAAGTTCAGCACTGTAGACTGTAATTTCATGAACATTGTTAGAAGGGTGTTTGATGTGTACAAAGTGGATGATGTATCTCTTAATGCTGATGGAAAGGAATACCATCTGAATGAGTACATAAGTGGGTTCCGCATGCATGCTCCAGTGCCATGACATACGGTTGATCATATGTTCATTCCTGTTCACGTAAACATCATTGGATTCTTGCGGTTATATCTTTCAATCATAGGTGCATATATGTATATGATTCTTTGTCAGCTGTTGATCATAATGTTGTGGTGCTTGCTAAAATTGAAAAGTTAGCGGATGTTATATCTATATGTCTCCTTGCATTTAAATTCTACGAAAATAAGGGTATTGACATCGATAATCATCCTAATTACAAATTGAATGATAAGATGGATCTATTTGGTGTTTCAGTTGTGGAGAATGTTCCTCAACAACCAAGTGGCAACTTGTAAGTAATGAGTATACATATTACTTGTATATATACGTATTCATTAAACTTGTAACAAATTCTTACTTATTAATGTATGTATTTGCAGGGACTGTGGCTTATATATGGTTATATATGCCGAGTGCCTTACTTTTGATGAAGGTGTTCCATCTATTGATTTTGACCAGATCTTATTCGCATAAGATATGCTTCATTGTTGTGGGATTATGGTACTAGAAAAGTAGAAGCGAAGGCACAAAGTGATGATGAAGCACCAATAAGGCTTCTTCGACAAATTGAGTTAATAGAAGGCACTGAAGTGCATGATATTTGTTTTATATTTTATTTGTTGAAGTTTACAACATTTAAGATTAGGTGGATAAATATTTTTTTTGAAATATTTCATGAAGTTTATATGTTACTTTAATGGTCAAAGATGTTATGTTAATGTTCCTTTACTATTATGTTAAGTTTTTTATGTTTAATCGTTTAATCTTCAATTTTTTCATGGTTAGTATATGTCTTTATAAACTGTTCTATCCAATTTTTCATATGTATTTTTTTATAATGAATGTTTATATTTGTAATAATACATATGCTTATTCTAGTGAACATATGTATTTTTAACATACATGTGCTTATTCCAGTGAACATATGTACTTTTAACATTCATATGCACTTTTAGTGAACAAAACAATTTTTAACGCACATGCTCATTTCAATGAAGATATGTATTTTTAAAATACATATGACCATTCCAGTGAACAAATGTATTCTTAACATACATATGTCATTCCAGTGAACAAATTTATTTTTAACATACATATGATCGTTACAGTGAGCATATGTATTTTTAAAATACATATGTCATTCAATTGCATATTATCAAATATAATACATATGTATTTTTATTAGATTTTCATATGTACGTGTCTAGTTAATACACATACAAACATATGTATTTTTTAGATTTCGATTTATAATTTTGAAAGACATACATTATGATTAATACTAACGTTCATTTCAGTTTGCATTTATATTTACGTCTAATGCAAACATAATTTTTTTTCAAAATAAGTATGAATCCTTTTATTACATATTCAAACATATGTTTAATGCAATAAATATAAGTATATATATTAAACATTTGAACTATAATAAATTAACAAGTTCAAGTTCATAAAATTGCAACATCTGAACACTAACAAATTAACAATATCAATAAAAAGTTCAAAATTTAAAATGACACAATTCACATTGAAAAAAAAAAAGCAATTGAATTTTGACTAGAAACATCATCAAACTTATCATTTGTTGTATTTCTACATGAACGCCTATTGCGACCTTTTAACCCACATGAATTAACAATAATTTTTGTTTTTCTTTTCGAACATATCTCTTTCTGATTTATCATGATCCTTCTTTGCAGGTCTTCCAGAGGGCCGCTTGTATTTCGGGGGCAAAACTACATCCTCCAATATATCCTGAGGTATCACCCAATCATCTTCATGTGTTAGAAGATATCTAGGAAGATCATACGTTCTCAACATAATTTTTGAATTGTATAGATTAGAGCAATATGGTGCCTTTTCAAGATTCTTACTATCAAGTACAACACAAGCATGCACACATGGTATCTCATTCAATTGAAATGAACGACAAGAATATTTTTTTTAGGCAAATAATAAAATATTTTTCCTTATCGTGGACTGTGTAGACATACTCTGAGGCTGGTATAACCTGAAAATATTAATACATAAAAAATATTAAAAAACATTGACATTTTAATTCGCTCTAATTTAGCAAATGTATTTTTTTTCCAAAGCAGCAGATGTATATTAACATGTCTAAGTATGATATACATATGTCTTTTCATTACAGCATATACATTAGTTAAAATTTTACTAATTTGTATATGAAGATATATTTTATACAACATATCAAAATTCAAGTATATACAATTTTTAGTGATTATATGTGCCACACCCCTTTTTGCACGCGTACTCCAAAAATGGAATATTTTTAAGTTCGAAAGGGTTTAATTATTTTAAGTGACAAGAAATAAAAATTTGCTTCGAAAAAGAGATTATTTGCATTTTTATTCAGAGTCGCCACTTGACATAATCTGGTGTGTCAAGTCACCTTTGGAAAATCCCTTTTCGAAACCAATTGACTCTTAAACCGGTTTGCGCACAGAGATTCCGGGTAAGGAATTCTGTTAACCGAGGGGAAGGTATTAGGCACCCCTCGATCCCATGGTTCGACCACGGTCGCTTGGTGGAGTGTATCGACTATTTTGGCATTATGAAGTGTATAAACCACAGACAAAGTACGCAAAAAAAAATAGAATAAAACGAAATGTAAGTCCAGTCCAATTATTACAACCCAAAATAAAAAGGGACTAAAATAAACCTACGCTAATCCTGAACTAATGCTTTACCCGATGCCTCGGGCCTTCATCACTGACGTACTCTGGGTCCAAGGTACTTCGGGGCATTCCCCGGATAAATCTATACAAATACTTCGGGGCATTCCCCGGCCAAATGAGTACAATTTAAACTTTTCATGCGATAAAGTAGAAAGTGTATTTCAACCACATATTCAAAACACTCCAAAAAATTGTTATTCCTACATTTGCCTACCCGCCCTGCGTTTGCCTATGCGTCTTCGACTAAAGACATAATTCCATCGTTGATTCATACCAGCAGTAAATCAAGTTAAACCGAATTCACTTTAACGATTTTTAAACTCGCGCCCCGAATTTCATTTAAACGACATGATTAATGCATGCTTCGATTTTTCAATCACATCTCATAATCCGAAACCAACATCAAACACAGCACAAATAACAAGGATTCAAACCAAACACACGACAAATAAATCATTCACACCCACAACATCAATAAAAAGTCAACATAAATTAAAGATTCAGTTAAAAGAAATGGACCTTGATGAAATTAACCCTTGTCGATAATAGAGAAAATCCGAAGACCCAAATACTAGAGAACTTCACCACGAGCAAACCAAACCCGGTATTAGAAAAATGACCTCCGATCAAATTTCCAACAGTACGATTCAAACTCCGGTGAGCCACCGGTGATGACTATGACCAGAGCAGCCAGTCACCGGCCGGATTTCGTCCGGAACCGAAGGGAAACAAAAACAGTTTAGTCGTTTATACGCTCTCGGTCGACGGAGATAGTGACGACGGACCTATTCGACGGAGATAGCGACGACAGATCTGGTTGACGGTGACTGCCGTCACCGGAGGGAGGGGAGGACGACGGTCAGAACTGCGACTGTCGGCGGTGACGGGACCGTCGGATACGGCCGTTCGTCGACTAGGGACGATGGCTGTCGTGGTCCGGCGGCGGAGAAGAGAGGAAGAGCGCAGCGGTGGAGGAGGCGGCGCTTGTGCCAGTGGAAGGTGGTGCTCCGGCGATTGGATGACGCTGAGAACGGCATCGTCGCCGCCGTCGTTTCGCCGGCAGTGGTGTCGGCAATTTCTTGGAGAGAGAGAGTGAGTTTTTGAGAGAGAGGGGTGGAGAGATAGTACTGATTTTTTCTCCTTTTTTTGTTTCTTCCTGTGTTCCCTTTTAAAAAGAAAACATACCAAGAAAATTTTTTTTCATCCCAAATCCCACTCTCCAGACAAAATCCCTTAAATCCCACCATCTTCAAACACAATCCCTTAAATTAGGGATAAAGTCACTAGTGAAAGGTCTGTGTATGTGTGGAAAAGATTGAAAAAGATGGAGTGTGTTTTCTTATTGCACGTGAATATGTGAATGGATATTCTTGTGAGTAGTGGAGTATTTGGTGGATTACGTAGAAAGAATAATGGAGATGATGATGTGAATGGGTGGTTGGGTAGTGGTTATATTTTTGGGGTAGGAGGGAAAGGTAAAAATAAGTAGAAATTAATATTTGAGCGGACAAAATTACGTGTCTACATCATGCCCCCTTTGGATGTAAACACGCAGTGTTTTTAGACAAAGAAATAGACAACGAGACAGAATTTTGTTCCGACCATTATTCAAAGAAGAAAAAGAAGAAAGAAGGACTATCGGGTCTTGAATTTGGACAGCCTACCCACCCAAGTTATGAGGGAATCAAGCCACGGGTATTTCAAAGGTTTGGAAGAGGAGTGGACTATACCGAGTTGGAGAGTCGAGTGAGGTTCCGTCGAGGTTCCGGTCCACAGCTCTGTTATTACATCAAAATAAAAATTAAAAGCTAAAACATAAAGGAAATTACAAAAATCCTATCTATACAGCTTTTGTTGGCTCTTGACACGACTTTTATCACCCTATTCTTCAGGCGGGCTCCTGACTTGCAATTTCTTCCAACTTGTTGCTTGACTTTCATTTCTTCACCCTGTTCTTCAGGCGGGCTCCTGGATTTATAATTCTTTACCCTGTTCTTCAGGCGGGCTCCTGACTTGCAACTTCTTCACCCTGTTCTTCAGGAGGGCTCCTGGACTTTCTTTTCTTTCACCCTGTTCTTCAGGCGGGCTCCTGAACATAAAATAAAATCCCATTCTTCAGGAGGGTCCTGAACATAAAAATAAAGTCCCATTCTTCAGGAGGGTCCTGAACATAAAATAAAATCCCATTCTTCAGGAGGGTCCTGAACATAAAATAAAATCCCATTCTTCAGGAGGGTCCTGAACATAAAAATAAAATCCCCTTCTTCAGGAGGGTCCTGAACTTAAAAATAAAATCCCATTCTTCAGGAGGGTCCTGAACATAAAAATAAAATCCCGTTCTTCAGGAGGGTCCTGAACATAAAAATAAAGTCCCATTCTTCAGGAGGGTCCTGAACATAAAATAAAGTCCCATTCTTCAGGAGGGTCCTGAACATAAAATAAAATCCCATTCTTCAGGAGGGTCCTAAACATAAAAATAAAGTCCCATTCTTCAGGAGGATCCTGAACAAAAAATAAAATCCCATTCTTCAGGAGGGTCCTGAACATAAAAATAAAATCCCATTCTTCAGGAGGGTCCTGAACATAAAATAAAATCTCATTCTTCAGGAGGGTCCTGAACATAAAATAAAGTCCTATTCTTCAGGAGGGTCCTGAACATAAAAGAAAATCCCATTCTTCAGGAGGGTCCTGAACATAAAAATAAAATCCCATTCTTCAGGAGGGTCCTGAACATAAAAATAAAATCCCATTCTTCAGGAGGGTCCTGATCATAAAAATAAAGTCCCATTCTTCAGGAGGGTCCTGAACAAAAAATAAAATCCCATTCTTCAGGAGGGTCCTGAACATAAAAATAAAATCCCATTCTTCAGGAGGGTCCTGAACATATAAATAAAATCCCATTCTTCAGGAGGGTCCTGAACATAAAAATAAAATCCCATTCTTCAGGAGGGTCCTGAACATAAAATAAAATCCCATTCTTCAGGAGGGTCCTGAACATAAAAATAAAATCCCATTCTTCAGGAGGGTCCTGAACTTAAAAATAAAATTCCATTCTTCAGGAGGGTCCTGAACATAAAAATAAAATCCCATTCTTCAGGAGGGTCCTGAACATAAAAATAAAATCCCATTCTTCAGGAGGGTCCTGAACATAAAATAAAATCCCATTCTTCCGGAGGGTCCTGAACATAAAATAAAGTCCCATTCTTCAGGAGGGTCCTGAACATAAAATAAAATCCCATGGATGTGCATTTCCAATGGTGGCTGAATCAAGTGAAATGAATTTGCCCCTGTTTCAACAGAGAAAATTTGTTAGTTAAAAACTTAGTGGTGGCTTGCAGTCCTTGGCTTTTCAGTTATCTGCCCTAGCACTTGTTCTTTTCATCCTTGCTTCCAAATTACTGACACCTGCCCTATCTTGCCGCATCATTGACCCGGATCCAGATTGAGGGGAAGTGAGTTCTGACTCGAACAATGGGTTTTTATTTTACCATGCCCCTGAGATGCACTCTTTTCCCACATCTGAATATTTTCTACGAATCCAGTATCTTGTTGGCTGATATACTTCCTTTGCTTGCTGAATTACGATCCTATTTCTCCCTGTGTTGTTCCTTGGATTTTTCTCACATAATTGGAAAGACTGGTAGTAAATTTTGAAATTCTTTCTCGCTTGCTTTGACACAGACTTGACTTAAAATGTAAAGAAAAGTGGTGACTTTTATTTTTGAAAAATGACATAAAAAGACAAAAAGCATGAATAGATAAATGAAAGAAAAGGGCAATATCCGATATTCAAAAAGAAAACTTATCTGAATACGACAACCAACTCCAGTGAGCATGACATGCATTTTGGATTGAGCTGCCTGATCTTCCTATCCAAAATCCCCATTTGTTGTTGAGTTCGTACCTTTGGCTCTGAGCCGCTTCTTCAAATCCATCGGACTCATACATCACATTCGACCGTCTTTTTTTACTTTTCCTTTCTTTTGAACTCTCCATCGCCTTACGGTGCCCGTGAGGGTTTTCACCAATAAGACTCTCTCATTTTTATTTCTCTCAACTCACCATTGCCTTATGGTGCCCGTGAGGGTTTTCACTAATAAGAGTCTCTCATTTTCATTTTCTTTTCCTGATTTCTCATGCTGAGGGAGACAAATGGTACTTCACAATATACCATGATATCCATTGCATGCTTAGCCTTAACATTATCAAAAAACGATCTGAAGGGCTTTCCTCGGTTGTAACTTGGCTTTTGGTTGAGGTTAGAAAGATGGTAAGAGGCTCAAACGACACTTGAGGTGGGGGTGGGACTTACAACTTTTGGAATCGACTCAAACAACACAGTAACTCATGCCCCAGTTTTGTTGACTGGGTGAATCTTAAAATTTATTTGGTTGGACCGAGCCCGAAATAGGGCAGCCTACGTATCTCGCTCCCGAGAGAGAAGAATCAGGTCGCACGTAGTTCCATCAGCTTGCTCTTTGTTTTTATTTGGTTTTGATTTTTTTTTTTTAACTCTTTCTTTTGTTCTTATTTTCTAGACATTTATCTTTGACTCTATTTTGATTCCAAAAGAGGGGTATGAGAAAAAATAAAACAAAGCTCAAATGGGTAAGCAAGGGATGACACAATGTTTGGATAGAAGAATAAAATGCCTTCATCATATCAATCTTAAAAAATGCTAGTATTAAACATGCAATAAAATCAACAAAGGATCCAATATCATACATAGTATCTTTTGACCGCATCAGCATTGATAGCTATTTCTGCCATTTTGCCTTCAACATCCGTCAAATATAGGGCTCCATTGGGTAGCACCTTCTTCACAACAAAGGGGCCTTGCCAGTTAGGGGAGAACTTACCTTTCGCTTCGACCTGGTGAGGAAGGAGGTGTCTCAACACCAACTGACCAACTTCAAAATTCCTGGGACGAACCTTTTTGTTGTACGCTCGAGCCATCCTCCTCTGATACAACTGGCCATGACATATAGACGTTAGCTTCTTTTCCTCAATCAAACTCAATTGTTCCAGCCGGGTTTTTACCCATTCGTCATCATCAATCTCTGCTTCTATAATGACTCGGAGAGAGGGAATTTCAACTTCTGCAGGGATGACCGCTTCTGTCCCGTACACCAATAAATATGGAGTTGCCCCTGTTGAAGTCCGAACAGTGGTGCGATAACCAAGCAATGCAAATGGCAACTTTTCATGCCATTGTCTAGACCCTTGTACCATTTTTCGCAGTATCTTCTTTATATTCTTATTAGCATCTTCTACAGCACCATTGGCCTTTGGGCGATATGGGGTAGAATTTCGATGTGTGATCTTAAATTGTTGACATACCTCTTGCATCAAATGACTATTGAGATTGGCGGCATTGTCTGTAATGATCATCTTAGGAATTCCAAATCTGCAAATAATATTGGCATGAACAAAATCTACCATAGCCTTCTTTGTCACTGACTTGAAAGTCACTGCTTCTACCCACTTTATGAAGTAATCAATGGCTACCAAAATGAATCTATGCCCGTTTGATGCCTTCGGCTTAATCGGTCCAATCACATCCATTCCCCAAGCTACGAATGGCCATGGAGCGGCCATTGCATGCAACTCAACAGGAGGAGAACGTATCAGATCACCGTATACTTGACATTGGTGACACTTTCGAACCAATCGGATAGAATCCCTTTCCATAGTAAGCCAGTAATAACCTGCCCGAAGGATCTTCTTTGACAAGACATGACCATTCATATGTGACCCGCATACTCCAGAGTGTATTTCAACCATGATTGCCGAGGCTTCTCTTGCATCTACACACCTCAAAAGTCCGAGATCCGGGGTTCTCTTATACAAGATTCCCCCACTTAAGAAAAATCCACTAGCCAAACGCCTAATGGCCCTCTTTTGATCGTTGGTGGCATATGCTGGGTATTCTTCTGACTGAATGTACCGCTTGATATCCAAAAACCAAGGTTCTCCATCGAGCTCTTCTTCAACCACATTACAATAAGCATGCCGATCACGACTCTGTATATGCACTGGATCGATGTAGGCTTTGTCAGGATGTTGGAGCATTGAAGACAAAGTGGCTAAAGCATCAGCAATTTCGTTACGAATCCTTGGAATATGCCTAAATTTTACCAACACAAACCGTTGACATAGCTCTTGCAAGCATTGTCGATACGGGATGAGCTTCAAATCTCGTGTCTCCCAATCGCCTTGAATTTGATGGACGAGCAAATCCGAATCTCCTAACACCAATAATTCCTGGACTCCCATATCAACAGCTAACCGTAAACCAAGAATGCAGGCTTCATACTCTGCCATGTTGTTAGTACAAAAGAATTGAAGTTGTGCTGTTACCGGGAAATGTTGTCCCGATTCAGAAATAAGAACCGCACCTATTCCGACTCCTTTCATATTGACAGCTCCATCGAAGAATAACCTCCAAACTGGATCAGCATCTATAACGACTTCATCGACACACGACACTTCTTCGTCAGGAAAATATGTCTTTAATGGCTCGTACTCTTCATCGATGGGATTTTCAGCAAGATGATCTGCCAAAGCTTGGGCTTTCATGGCGGTTCGAGTCACATATACAATGTCGAACTCGGTAAGTAATATTTGCCACTTTGCCAAACGACCCGTTGGCATAGGCTTCTGAAAGATATACTTCAAAGGATCCATGCGGGAGATGAGATAAGTAGTGTAGGAAGAGAGATAATGCTTCAACTTCTGTGCTACCCAAGTTAGGGCACAACACGTCCTTTCAAGAAGAGTATACCTGGCCTCATATGCGGTGAACTTTTTGCTGAGATAATAAATAGCCTGCTCCTTTTTGCCTGTAATATTATGTTGACCTAGGACACAACCGAAAGAGTTGTCCATGACTGATAAATATAAGATCAAAGGCCTACCAGGCTCTGGGGGTACCAACACGGGTGGATTTGACAGATATCCCTTGATTCGATCGAATGCTTCCTGACATTCTTCAGTCCATTTTACCGCCGCACTCTTTTTCAACAACTTGAATATGGGCTCACAAATGGTTGTGAGTTGAGCAATAAACCTGCTAATGTAGTTCAGTCTACCAAGCAAACTCATCACCTCCGTTCTATTCTTGGGCGGGGGCAAATCCTGAATGGCTTTGATTTTTGAGGGATCCAATTCAATCCCCCGACGGCTGACTACAAACCCCAATAGCTTTCCAGATGGAACTCCAAATACACATTTTGCTGGGTTGAGTTTGAGATTATACCTGCGAAGCCTTTCAAAGAACTTCCTTAAATCTTTTACATGGTCGGCCTGACTTTTTGACTTAATAATCACATCATCCACGTAGACCTCAATTTCCTTATGCATCATGTCATGAAACATAGTAGTCATTGCTCTCATATATGTTGCTCCAGCATTCTTCAAACCGAACGGCATCACTCGATAACAATAGGTTCCCCATGGTGTGATAAAAGACGTCTTCTCCGCGTCTTCATCATCCATAATGATCTGGTGGTATCCGGCATAGCAATCCACAAAAGAGGCAACTTCGTGTTTAGCATAGTTGTCTAACAGAATATGGATGTTGGGCAGCGAAAAATCATCCTTTGGACTTGCCCTATTCAAATCGCGGTAATCAACACACACTCGAATTTTGCCATCTTTCTTTGGTACGGGAACAATATTGGATAACCACATTGGATAACGAGCCACTCGAATTACTTTGGCTTCAAGTTGTTTCGTGATTTCCTCCTTGATTTTAATACTTACATCTGTTTTAAACTTCCTCAACTTCTGTTTGACAGGAGGGAATGCGGGATCCGTTGGCAATTTGTGAGACACTAATTCAGTACTTAAGCCAGGCATATCATCATAAGACCATGCAAAAACATCCTTATACTCCACTAACGCTTGAATCATTTCATATTTTAGTTGGGGCAAAACATGTACACTGATTTTAGTTTCCCTAACATCTTTTTGATCCCCTAGATTTATTGGCTCAGTCTCATTCAAATTAGAATTCGGTTTGTCTTCAAATTGTTCCAACTCTTTGCTTATTTCTTCTGGAGCTTCTTTTTCATCGTATTCCTCATCCTTCTCCATTACATCCGAATTATTTTGGACTTTAAAATCAGGCTGAAAATTCCGCATGCATGTCATGTCATTAGAATCAGCATAAAGAGAACTGTGTAAGAAAGAAAACAAAATATATTAGATACGAGATAAAAGGGACATTACATTTCATTAAATAAAATATATAAGGATTTGAACATAGACACCAGTATAACATAACCAAACTAGAATCTGAATTATAACTCTAAAATAACTCAAATAAACAGAAAGAAAAAACAAAATAAACTACCAAAACTCCCTCCTGACGGGGAGAGGAGTGACTTCCCAATTATTGAGCTGGACAGTTGGACCTATGAATTGCACATCTGCCTTACTGGTGCCTTCTCCTGCTTCAACCATATCAATTTCAATAAAAAGGTTCTGGAGGTGATCAACCAATTCAACTTCAGATCCCACATGCTCCGCAATATCGCCTTCAACAAATGACTCACTGAGTAGTGGCATTGGGTGAGGAAGTGACCATATTTCCTTCTTTCTCCCCCTAACTTTCTTCATATCTTCAGCTGTAGGCTCAAATCCCAGACCAAACGTGCCCACATTTTCCTTTGGACATACAGGATGAATTATACCATGGAGAGATGCTCCCAAACCTTTTCCTGGCTCAAATCCGTATTTCCAAAGTTCACTCACCATCATGATAGAAGCAGAAGATAATTGCGGTCCCGGTATAGCTTGCCATTCAGGGATGCGACTTGCTGGAACTGTATCAAAGATTTGATAGACAAATGTCTCCTCTACATTATCTGCTTCAATGAGGGAAAAGGGAGAATCTGCGTAGGCGGATAAATCTCCTTCACCATGAATAATTATTTCCTGCCTGTCATGCTCAAACTTAATCATTTGGTGCAGCGTAGATTCAACCGCCTTGGCCTTGTGGATCCACGGCCTTCCTAACAACAGATTGTAAGAGGATTCTACATTCAACACTTGAAACTCTATGGCGAACTCAACAGGTCCTATTGTCAGCAACAGTTTTATTTCGCCAATGGAATTTGACTTTGCACCATCGAAAGCCCTAACACATACATTGTTGGGCTTGATCCTGTCAGCACCAATATTCAACTTTTGCAAAGTGGAAATAGGGCAAATATTTGCGCCTGAACCTCCATCGATCATGACATGAGTGACGTAGAAATCTTCACACTTCACTGTAATGTAAAGGCCCCGATTATGCCCTATACCTTCAACAGGCAATTCATCATCGAAAAAGCTGATTCGATTGACCTCAAAGATTTTTTCCACCATTTTCTCAACCTGGTTGATTGTAATCTCCCTTGGAACATATGATTCATTCAATACCTTCAGCAAAACATCACGATGCTCCTTGGAGTGCAATAGCAAAGATAAGAGAGAAATTTGAGCAGGGGTTTTCTTCAGCTGGTCCAATACCGAATACTCTGGCAATTTCATCTTTTTCAAAAATTCTTCGGCTTCCTCTTCAGTGATAGGCTTTTTGATAGACGATGGTCCACTCATCGTTACCTTGGGCTTTCTTAAGCTTTCAGGTACGAAACACCTTCCTGACCTAGTCAAACCTCCTACCTCATCTACATCTTCCACAACTTCTTTCCCGTGATAGGTCATCACAGTCCGCCCATAATTCTAGGGAATCCTTTTCGTATCAACTATCGGAGGTTGGGTCACTGGTTTGAGGACAATAGGCGTTGTCAGTGCTCCTTTCACCATCAAGATAGGCTGACTCAGAGCTCCCATCACGGTCAACTTGGGTTTCTCCTGATTTGAATCAACGTGCCTTCTGGTGCCTTGTACTATGATCAGGGGTTTCTTCGTGCTTTCTTGGGCTTTATCTTCTCTCATTCCTTCCTGGTTCAACGACATTGCTTTCAAAGACTCCGCTACATTTACCGATTTCTCTTCAGTGGTCTGTATCTTGACAATAGGCTTATAACCCCTTGAAGACTCTTTCCCGTCATACATCAATTCTAGCATATTGGTTTCAACATGGGTTAGGAGCGGATTCTGATTAATATTTGGACCCTTCGGGGCCTGGACCAGCATCTGATTCGTGTCAATTAAATCTTGGACAGCTTTTTTTAAATACCAGCATTTCTCGGTATCATGTCCTGGCATATCAGAACAGTACGCACACCTTAAAGAATAATCGAGATTCCTCGGCGGTGGGTTTGAAATCCTTCCTTGAATTGGGCTTAAGACCTTCAACTTCCTCAACCTATCAAACAAACTAGCATATGACTCCCCAAGAGGGGTGAATTGATTTTTGACCGCCTTCTCCTTCTTATACTCGGTCTTAGACTGGAAATTGGGTCTGGAGGTGTTTTGGTAATTTGGTGGAGCGAATGGGCGATTTTGTGAAGCTTGCGTACGCCATTGCGGGTGAGAAGGGGTTTGGGCATATGGCTGTGCACTGTATACTGGGTATGGTGGTGGTGGAATAGAATACCAAGGGCTTTCTGGAGGGTAGTAATGGTGGGGAGGAATATGTGGAGCTTGGGCATGGACTTGGGCCTGGGATTGTGGATAGGGGCGAGAGGGTCTTTTGGGATAGGAATGGGTTCCAGCCACGACAGTCGCCACGTCCTCTTTCTTCTTTCTACCTCCGAATGCACCCGATCCACCTTGAATTGCTTGTGTGGTGGTTTTTAATGCGGCAAAACTAACTATTCAGCCGGTCTTAAGTCCATCCTCTATCATCTCCCCCATTTTGAGGACTTCCATAAAAGATTTTCCCATTGCTGGAAGTAAATGCTGAAAATAGGTCTCGTCTTGCGCCTGAATGAAAACCTCTACCAATTTACTTTCTTTCATTGGAGGCTTTACCCTGGCAGCCTGTTCACGCCACCTTATCGCGTACTCCCTAAAGCCTTCAGTGCTCTTTTTCTTCATGTTGACCAAGGACTTTTCGTCCGGAATCAGGTCAATGTTATACTGAAAATGCTGGACAAACTCGGAAGCCAAATCATCCCAACTGTTCCATTTATCGATATCTTGATCGATAAACCATTCTGAGGTCAGATCTGAAAGACTCTCGCCAAAGAAGGCCATGAGCAATTCTTCTTTTCCACCTGCAGCCCTCAACTGATTACAGTATCGTCTCAAATGTGCGACGGGATCGCCGTGTCCTGTATACTTTTCGAACTTAGGCATCTTAAAACCGGGGGGAAGATTTATGTCTGGGAACATGCACAGATCTTTATAAGAAACACTCCTGTAATCTCCGATCCCTTGCAGATTTCTCATAGCCTGCTCTAAACTCTTCAGTTTCCGAGCTATGACATCCTGTTCCTCCGTTGCGACAGGTTTCTCCGTATCAAATGGAAATGCGGGCGATTGAGTGTACCCATATGGTTCATTCATTTGCAAGGTAGGCTCTGGAGCATAATACTGACCATCTGAAACCTTCAGTACTGGCTCACTGGAAGACCTAGGAAGCCTCATTGTGGGACGCGCAGCATATATGGGAGTTTCCTGTGGTGGCGGAGCCACGAATATCGGTATGATCGGTGGCGCTGGCGGAGTAGCGGGTCTCAACTGAGGAGCCGCCAAGGGCACACTAGAACTGCCAGGATAATAGTGTCGCGGAGTAAATCCTGGCGCGTAGTCGGGCGACTCGGTAGGAACAGAGAATTGCGCCTGAGAGAGCGGTGGGCAACTAGAGATATTTACAAGACCTTAAGGGAATGGAGGAGGAGGCATTCCACTGGCCCATGCCCGATGCAAATCTATCAATTGTTGTCTGAGCCTTACCACCTCATCGTTGTGTTCAACACTTTCTTCCCTATGCTCCTGATCCGGGTCAATGAGCGGATTTTCCATTTCTCTGTTAGCCATGGCAAACTTTGCTTTAGACCTGGTGAAGTATGGGTGACTAGCCAAGGCGCTGCAAACCTACCACTGTTATCTGAAAGAACATGCTCATCAAAGACGATATCCGTTAGAATTAGGCACACAACAGACGTGGGAATCACATTGATAAAATTGTCCTAAATTCATGCTCCTTTCTACCAACTTTTGAGAATAGCGAGGTCATTTGACATCATCCTGATTTTGTCCACACCTATTTATATCTTCTACGCTTAAAATTTTTCTTTCCCTCTCTCTTCTTTTTTCTTTTTTTTTTTTCTTTTTTTTTTTTTATCAATCCCTGCCCTTTTCTTTTATCTCGTTATCTACCTTTATTTTATCATTCTTTATGGCTTTTGTTTTCTTTAAAAGAGGAGCAATGAAAAACAACGGAAAAAATGTTTAGATCGAACCCTAAAAGTAGGTTGCCTACATATCATGTTGTACATGAATCAGATCTTGCGTAGCTCGTTGTTTTTTGTCTTTTTTTTTTTTTGAAATTTCAAGAAGAAAAGAAAAATAACAATTTTCATACCTTGTGAAGAAAGAGAGCAACAAAACGTATAAAAGTTTGTGACCACTGTAAAACTAAAACACAACGAATGCGAAACAACATTATTGACCACTAAGACGACACAGGTGAAATTACTAATAAAGACTCTAATACCAAAAACAACTTGACCTCGACTTAAAACAAACACCACCCTACAATGACAGACACATAAAAAGACTCCAACTGAATAAGGATAAGAAGTGCTCTTTCAGACTGGTGCTCTGCGCGATGACCCTGGCTGATATGGACCTGTCTCTAAAGTTCTCTTTCTCCCATTCAAACCTCGTAGCATATCTTGTAAAGATACCCTGATACCGGGGAAGAAGCTTCGGGCCTGTATTCCTGCTTCATGAGGAGTGCATTTGGAAAGATTATTCTGACACCTTTCCACTTTGGACTCTACACTTTCATCCTGATGATCATTTGCTATACATTCTTCCTGTATTCTCCCTCTAAGCTGTGCTGGTAAGGGTTGACTGGTACCCCAAGGGACAGATTGAAGCCAGATCTCATATCCCCGAGTGTGGCCCGGATTATCCAAACCTTCTTTGAGTGTGTCCACACTTAGCTTTGTTGCATGCTTCCAAAACTGCTCATACCTGCTCTCACCTAAGGCTTGATCCCTGAAGTACTCAACATCCTGCAGAAAATCTACTGCTGGTGGCACGTCCTGTAGCCTACCTAACTGGCGCATTACCCTAAAAGGATTGTATGTTCTAGTGCAATTGAGCCCTAACATAACTAAAGGGAACTGTGTCTGACAACCCACCAATACTACCTTTGGTCGAAGCCACAAATAAGTCCACAAAATGTTATCCCTGGTTCTTGATTCAAGAAATTCAATCCAAGCCTTGACTCCTACAGGTAGCGCGAATTTGTCCAAACGCAACCTGGAATCCATGGCTTTCACTCGATTGGGAATACAACGATCTAACACATCTGATCTAATTAAAGAAGGTGCATGCAAGTGCTCCATCATCCATAACTGCAATATCAAGTTACTGCCCTCGAAAAATCTCCTCCCCATTTTTACTTCGGTTAAAGCCTTATATATTTCTGTTAAGATCATGGGTATGAGAGTGAACCTGCCCTTTTTATTAATGCCCTTGTCGTTTTGATCTTTATGAAATAGGGCCATCACCACAGATTGCAAGCGGGTATTAATATGTCTTTCTTCTAGTGGAAACACTAAAGTTCCTAGCAAAGCGAGGGTGAAGACTTCAAGGCGCTTTTTCTCCCACTTCTCTTTAGTCACATGAAATTCTTCCCAAAAGCAATCAAAACCTTCCGAGTGCCCGAATCTATCGAACAAAAAATCTAGGGAAACCCACGAGTCACTTAAACAACCCAAATAGATACCCTTACTTTTTAGACCACAGGCCTGCAAAAATCTCACGCCAGTATGATTTCGCGCTCGGATCATATCCTTCTCGATATAGGGCAAATGTAACAAACCGGATATTTCTGCCAAAGTGGGGGTCATTTCACATTCCCCAAACCTGAACACCAAACTACTCGGGTTCCAAAAGGTTAACAAGGCTTCTAATAGATCTGGACGAGGGGTAACATGCAGAAGTTCCGTGAGGTCACCTAATATTTTAACCAGTTCCTGCTGATCAACATAATTAAACATTTCCCACCATCTGATTAACTTTTTGGGCACTTTGATAACCATTAGAACTCTAGACTTGGTGGACAACTTCATCCTGTAATAACACACAAGACGTTACATCAGAAATTCGACAGGAGTAGAAGATTCCCAACCCTTGGAATTTTTACGCCAACATCTGTCGATGGGACAGACTTCGTTCATGACTCCAATTTGCCGAACAGAAGTATTGAGCGAAATCAATATACTTGGCAAACGGTCAAGATACCTAAACTAATACTAAGACGAAGACCGACCAAGGAGATTACCGAACCCACCGAAGGTCGCCTACGTATCCCAACTCGAGGGAAGGGAATCAGGTGTGCGTAGTTTATTCAAATTGAACAATTGACGAATTAACTAACCAATTAACCCCAACTTAAGAGACACAATCTAAAACAAACGAATAGATCTCTTAAAACCAAACGCTCAACCAAGACTGACACCACCGATTATACAGATTTTTTTTTCACGCTTTTGAAAAAAAAAACATGCAAAACTCTTTTTTTTTTTTTTTTTTTTAGAGAGAGAAAAACATGAGGAAAATAGATTTATGATGTCACAAGACAGTAATAAACGAATTTACAAATGAAGTAATTTTCTAAAATGAGGGTAAATAAAGAAAAAGGATCGAAAAAGCTCAAACTGTATTTTAACCTCTCCCAAAACAAAACAAAAGAATAAGAAGAATTTTTAGTCCTCAATTTATCGCAAAAATTAAATCCCAAGAGAAAGAATAAAAAGAAAAGAAAATTTGGGTAAAAATATTATTTTTGTTGCATGCTTTCTTCATTTATGTTTACCTTTTTTAACTTCGTTTTTACCATTAGAAAATTAACTTGGTCTTGGGCCAAAAAAAACAAAGTGGGCCATGATTTGGGCTTTTCAAGTTGGGCCTGGGCTTCTAAGTGAAAAAGACCTCAACACTTGAGCTTCTAATGGAGAAACACAATGGGCATGCTTGAACTTACGGATTTTACCAAAAAATGTAAAATATATATATATACATATATATATATATATATATATATATATGTATATTATTTTTTTTTTTTTTTAATTTCGGAATTGTGAAAAACAAAAGCCATGACGAATTCTAAAATAAACTCCGATACTCTTTTTTTTTTTTTCGACTCACCTTTTTTTTTTCTTTTTCACTTTTGCCTACACACCTTACTCTTAACTAATTAATTAATTTTTTTTTTTTAATCAGTCCGTCAAATGACCACGTTACCCTTAAAAATGCAACAGTTAGCACATAGAGATGCTTTAAAGGTGAGTCTCCTAGAAAGAACACAAGTGGGCCCCACTAGGTCTCAATATGATGCACATAAGTATGACCTAAAGGCTGACCTACGTTGTGGTTTTACTAACAAGGCTGTTCGGGGGGAGCGTATGGTCGATAGTGGCTGCTTTGCTTTCCACCTACTCCATAACACCGACGGCTCCCCCCCCTAAAATAAGGGTGACTCAACTAGAGGTTGTGTACAACACGTGTACTACAGACTTGTTGCAGAAAGAAGGCCGGGGGACGAACTCATGATGACAGATATAAAAGCGGTAACACATGAGATAAATACTATAAACAGAGAGCACGAAAAAACACACAAAAGTGAAAATAACATCAACAATAATCACAAACAATGTTTACACACTCGTAATGCCAAACAAAGTCGATACGATTCCAAAAATAGCTCGAATTCTGAAAACTTTTTTTTTTGTCCCCAGCAGAGTCGCCAGAGATGTCACACCCCTTTTTGCACGCGTACTCCAAAAATGGAATATTTTTAAGTTCGAAAGGGTTTAATTATTTTAAGTGACAAGAAATAAAAATTTGCTTCGAAAAAGAGATTATTTGCATTTTTATTCAGAGTCGCCACTTGACATAATCTGGTGTGCCAAGTCACCTTTGGAAAATCCCTTTTCGAAACCAATTGACTCTTAAACCGGTTTGCGCACAGAGATTCCGGGTAAGGAATTCTGTTAACCGAAGGGAAGGTATTAGGCACCCTTCGATCCCATGGTTCGACCACGGTCGCTTGGTGGAGTGTATCGACTATTTTGGCATTATGAAGTGTATAAACCACAGACAAAGTACGCAAAAAAAAATAGAATAAAACGAAATGTAAGTCCAGTCCAATTATTACAACCCGAAATAAAAAGGGACTAAAATAAACCTACGCTAATCCTGAACTAATGCTTTACCCGATGCCTCGGGCCTTCATCACTGACGTACTCTGGGTCCAAGGTACTTCGGGGCATTCCCCGGATAAATCTATACAAATACTTCGGGGCATTCCCCGGCCAAATGAGTACAATTTAAACTTTTCATGCGATAAAGTAGAAAGTGTATTTCAACCACATATTCAAAACACTCCAAAAAATTGTTATTCCTACATTTGCCTACCCGCCCTGCGTTTGCCTATGCGTCTTCGACTAAAGACATAATTCCATCGTTGATTCATACCAGCAGTAAATCAAGTTAAACCGAATTCACTTTAACGATTTTTAAACTCGCGCCCCGAATTTCATTTAAACGACATGATTAATGCATGCTTCAATTTTTCAATCACATCTCATAATCCGAAACCAACATCAAACACAACACAAATAACAAGGATTCAAACCAAACACACGACAAATAAATCATTCACACCCACAACATCAATAAAAAGTCAACATAAATTAAAGATTCGGTTAAAAGAAATGGACCTTGATGGAATTAACCCTTGTCGATAATAGAGAAAATCCGAAGACCCAAATACTGGAGAACCTCACCACGAGCAAACCAAACCCGGTATTAGAAAAATGACCTCCGATCAAATTTCCAACAGTACGATTCAAACTCCGGTGAGCCGCCGGTGATGACTATGACCAGAGCAGCCAGTCACCGGCCGGATTTCGTCTGGAACCGAAGGGAAACAAAAATAGTTTAGTCTTTTATACGCTCTCGGTCGACGGAGATAGTGACGACGGACCTATTCGACGGAGATAGCGACGACAGATCTGGTTGACGGTGACTGCCGTCACCGGAGGGAGGGGAGGACGGCGGTCAAAACTGCGACTGTCGGCGGTGACGGGACCGTCGGATCCGGCCGTTCGTCGACTAGGGATGATGGCTATCGTGGTCCGGCGGCGGAGAAGAGAGGAAGAGCGCAGCGGTGGTGGAGGCGGCGCTTGTGCCAGTGGAAGGTGGTGCTCCGGCTATTGGATGACGCTGAGAACGGCGTCGTCGCCGCCGTCGTTTCGCCGTCAGTGGTGTCGGCAATTTCTTGGAGAGAGAGAGGGGTCGAGAGATAGTACTGATTTTTTCTCCTTTTTTTTGTTTCTTCCTGTGTTCCCTTTTAAAAAGAAAACATACCAAGAAAAGTTTTTTTCATCCCAAATCCCACTCTCCAGAAAAAATCCCTTAAATCCCACCATCTTCAAACACAATCCCTTAAATTAGGGATAAAGTCACTAGTGAAAGGTCTGTGTATGTGTGGAAAAGATTGAAAAAGATGGAGTGTGTTTTCTTATTGCACGTGAATATGTGAATGGATATTCTTGTGAGTAGTGGAGTATTTGGTGGATTACGTAGAAAGAATAATGGAGATGATGATGTGAATGGGTGGTTGGGTAGTGGTTATATTTTTGGGGTAGGAGGGAAAGGTAAAAATAAGTAGAAATTAATATTTGAGCGGACAAAATTACGTGTCTACAATATGTATTTTATCATACCTTCATACGTGTACACTCTGTTTCATTTTGTTGGAGGATTTCTTGAAATGTTTCAATAAGATCCGTACGTGTATACAATGCCTCCTATCTGTTTTCACAGTTTCATCTACCAAACATCAATCTAACTTACTCTAGAAAATCGTATATTGAAAGTTCTCTAGCTGATACCAGTGTGACATTAATTGACTTTGCAATATTTGATGTTAAAGTTCATCCTCTATGAACTGTTGCATATGAACTGGCCCACTTATCGTATCCCGTCAATTCTAAGTAATGCTTCACTCTAACATCAACTGCCTTCACTTTCTCCATTAACTTGTGAAATTCAGACTTTGAGTATGATTTTGCCATGGTATAGAAGATTTCCAACAATGCATCATGTGACTTTCTAATGTGGTCCATTATTACACACATCTTCACATTACCCTATAGACGCCACATACAAGCGTAATGTGGTACACTATTACACACATCAGCAACAGTTTTTATAATGCTTGCATTACGATAAAAAATTACACATATATGTTATCTTTCACCATATGCTTTCTTTAGATTCTCAAAGAACCATGTTCAGGATGCATCATTTTCAGAATCTAGTATTTCATATGCCAATGAAAATATATGGCCTGAACATGGAACAAATACATTTAATTGTACATTATATATAGACATAAAATATTTTTCCTTATCGTGGACTGTGTAGACATACTCTGAGGCTGGTATAACCTGAAAATATTAATACATAAAAAATATTTAAAAAAATTGACATTTTAATTCGCTCTAATTTAGCAAATGTATTTTTTTTTCAAAGCAACAGATGTATATTAACATGTCTAAGTATGATATACATATGTCTTTTCATTACAACATATACATTAGTTAAAATTTTACTAATTTGTATATGAAGATATATTTTATACAACATATCAAAATTCAAGTATATACAATTTTTAGTGATTATATGTATTTTATCATACCTTCATACGTGTATACTCTGTTTCATTTTGTTGGAGAATTTCTTGAAATGTTTCAATAAGATCCGTACGTGTATACAATGCCTCCTATCTGTTTTCACAGTTTCATCTACCAAACATCAATCTAACTTACTCTAGAAAATCGTATATTGAAAGTTCTCTAGCTGATACCAGTGTGACATTAATTGACTTTGCAATATTTGATGTTAAAGTTCATCCTCTATGAACTATTGCATATGAACTGGACCACTTATCGTATCCCGTCAATTCTAAGTAATGCTTCACTCTAACATCAACTGCCTTCACTTTCTCCATTAACTTGTGAAATTCAGACTTTGAGTATGATTTTGCCATGGTATAGAAGATTTCCAACAATGCATCATGTGACTTTCTAATGTGGTACATTATTACACACATCTTCACATTACCCCATAGACGCCACATACAAGCGTAATGTGGTACACTATTACACACATCAGCAACAGTTTTTGTAATGCTTGCATTACGATAAAAAATTACACATATATGTTATCTTTCACCATATGCTTTCTTTAGATTCTCAAAGAACCATGTTCAGGATGCATCATTTTCAGAATCTAGTATTTCATATGCCAATGAAAATATATGGCCTGAACATGGAACAAATACATTTAATTGTACATTATATATAGACATAAAAAAAATTCATATGTATTTTATAAATACATACAGCTGGAAACAAGTGTAACTGACATTTGACACATAAACATAATTCATAGCTATATTATATACATATAGCTGGAACCATATCTAACTCCCAGTAAACACCAAAAAGAAATTGAATATGTATTCTATAAACACATATAACTTGCTAAATATGTGACTGTCATTTATGTCATCCTTTATGTCATAAACATAATTCATAAGTATAACATAAATTCATATATCTGAAAACATAAGAAATACATGGTACAAAGATAAATATGTTGCATATGCATATTATAAATGCATACAGCTGTTCTTAAAGTCAAATATATGTCTAAAATAACTTATCGGCTCCATCCATGTTATAACCAGCTACAAATGTGCCACTGTACAGTCCTCTGAGATAACTTGCATCAATAACTATCACAGGTTTACAGTGATCGAACCTTTGTATGAATGTAGTAAGTGCGACAAATATATACAAAAACTCATTATCTTCATGCTTTTTCATTCATATATGTGAACCTGTGTAAGTAGTGTTCAAAACATGAATGTATGAAGGTAATTTCCCGTATGATGCCGACAGTTTTCCTCTCAAATCTTCAAGTGCTTGTTCCTTAGCTCGCCAACACATAATATATGTCAAATTCATACCCAGGTCTTCCTTTATGTCACTTTTGATATCAATAGCACTGTATTTTCTTTCGTGAATTTTAAACTTTGATTTCACTATACCTCCAATCAACTTACTAGTAGCAAGAAATTTAGGATAAATCTTATCCTTTATCGGACATGTGTGTTCTGGTAAGAATTTTCTAACACAAAATATTTTAAATTTTTTGATATCAGATACACAGAATAAAAAATCACAGTTACTGAGTCTGCACAACAATGTGTAACTGCAAAAAATAAAAAAAATCATATGCGGAAATATAATTTACCAACATGGAAAAAAGAAAAATTTAATACATATGTATATTGTAAATACATATGCTGCAATACAATTTACCAACATGAAAACAAAAAAATTTATATACATGACAAACTTACCAGCTTTTACTTGATCTAATATATCGTGATTGAAACTTCTCCCGAATCGTGTAATCCTTCATCACAGATTTAACACACTTTTCGAGAAATAAACTTGTTCAAGCTCAATATGTTTGTGATGTGGGCCCAAGATAATTACTTTAGTTGTATCCATCTCAAATACATCCAAACATTCAGCTGAAGTAGGAACTATCAATGCTCTTTCAGTACTTGTATTTACCACGTTACACGCAGTGATAGACAGATTCATACTCTTAGCATTACATATTGATGAACTAACAAATGTGTTGAAACTATCCTTTTCTAAAACACTTACATACAAAGGCAAAACACTCATTTCCTTTATCTCCCTTTTCTGCATAATATAGACCTTCAAACCCATGTCATTACGTATACGTATTTTACCTTCAATATTTGTTAATTGATATTCAATTTGAATGCTTTTGCATGTCAAATATACATTAATGTGCAAAGCTAGTAGTGCGTAGAGTTGGTTATACGAAGCGTTTATGTCCAACAATATCGCATCACTGATGTAATCTTCATATTGTTGTTCAATGTTGTTCATATTACCAGTGTTTAATGAGAACACGTATGCTTCCCATCGTCAATGTCTAGAACACTACAAAAAATTAAATACAAATTCAATTATATAATATGTACTGCATACAATTAATAATTTGTATATACACAACAAAAAAATAAATTCCAATGAAAACTAATGTTTTAGTTGAATAATATGTATCATCGACTAAATTTTAAATTTAATGTATAAGAATTTTAATTTAGTTTTATAAATACATAACGACAAGGAAAACTTTAAATTTTTTTAAAAAATGTCAATAACAAAATTTTAAACTAGAACTTATAAAATTCAAAATACGATCTAAAAGTTTCAACTTCATGAGCCATTTTGTTATTAATTTTATAGAATTTTTTGCAATTGCATAAATATGATTTCAAATTTTGTTTATCCATACCTGTAATTGTCGCGCTGTTTATTCAATTATTCTTCGTAAAATACAGATGCTCATCAACGATATTTCAATCACTCAGTTTTTTTTTTGAATCTGCTTTTACGTGATGAATATGAAAAACGATTTTTGAATTTGAATCTATAATATATTAAAAGTGTGAAGATCCTTAGAAAAGTGATTTGAACTTTTTTCCCTTAGTTAAAAGTCTCCTCAATAGATAAAATCGTCTTTTCACATCAATAATTTATTATATAATTATATTTATAATATTAATTCCTAATATATATATATATATATATATATATATATATATATATATATATATATATATATATATATATATATATATATATAAAACTAAAAATTCCTAAAATATATGATAAAATAAAATATAATATTTATAAACTACTAAATATATGGTAATCCCCCCCCCCTCCCTCATATTTTTCATATTTCACATAAACAATTATGATCCGAAGAGAAAAAAACATAAAAACTACCCTAAATAATTTGTTTAGTTAAACACATAATATATTACCTTAAATAATTTAATAGCATAATTAATTGTTACTTTTTCCAAAAGAAAAATAACTGTTTTCCATATTTATTCTTAAAAAAAAAAAATTAGAACTTCTATAAATTGATTATTATTCCTTTCACATCAACGTAGAGATATTATTCTCCCAATATTATAGTTTTCTTTATATCAGTCATATGTAGATTTAATTTATTACAAATTATGTTTTTATAATTTCTCTTTGTTATTGTCGTTCAAAATTTCTTTGTTTCTTGATGATATAAAGAAAAATTAAATAATAAATATTTGTATTATTCTTCATCTTTTTTTTTTTTCTATTTGTATTGTAGGAATATGCAGTTTCTCAATAGTTTATAATCAGGTGTTTCAGTTATATTTTCTATAAATTTTATACTGTTAGGCTATAACTTTAGATTTTTTTATGATTAATAATTAAAGAATCCTAAAATATATGATGAATAAATTTCTCTTTTTTATCGTCATTCAAGATTTTTTTGTTTCTTGATGATGTTAATAAAAATTAAAGAATAAATATGTGTATTATTCTTCATCTTTCTTGATGATAATATATGCCTTTTTTTCTATTTGTGTTGCAGGAATATGTAATTTCTTAAAGGTTTATATCCAAATATTTTTTAAGTTATATTTTCTATAAATTTTGTATGTTAGACTATGACTTTATGATTTTCTCTATAATTAATAATTAAAGAATCTTAAAATATATGATAGTAGGAAATTAATAACTTTAGCTCAATAAAATAAAATTATTATTTTAATAATTTGTTTGTGCTCCGAAAAAAGGTATAACTAATTTCATAATGCATATTGTAAAATTGATTATATTAGAACACACAAATTAAAAAAAAAAGTAAGATAGAGAAAGTCTTAAATAGTAAAGTCTTAAATATAATGTTTATTTACCAAAAAAAGTTGTATTATTGTTACTTTAAAATATTTAGCCACGCCAATAGTTTAGAATTAAGTATTTAGGTTTATTTGAAATAATATGTTAAATAATTTATGAAGAAATATTTTTTTTCATAGTCTTTGAAAAATAAAATTTTGAATTTGAATTTTTATAAATTGAGAATCATTCCTTTTTGTGACAATACGATAGGAAACAAAAATAGGTCAAAGTGATTTTGATAAATTACTTCTTGAAGAATAACGAATGAAAAAAGATGTGGTGATGAGTTATTATATTTTCCTCTAAGTATAGTTTTTATCTTAAAAGTTTTATGTTATTTTTTTAAAAAGTTGTTTACATAATACTCTAACACACACACATAATTTATTTTTTTTATAAAAAATTATTAATTAACGTAAAACACACGTGCAAAGCACGTATATTTGACTAGTATGTAAATAAACGGTTAAGGTAAAATTAAAAGAGTCATAAAAGGTAAAGAAATCTGTTAATTAAATTTTGCATAAAATAAGTAACAGTTTTATACCATATTTAACTCTAATTGATTAAAGTTAAATAAGGAACGTTTTACCCTCTTTGTATATGTATTTTTATAGCAACCTTTTACTAAAATACAAAATACACATTGCTAGTTTTCATAATTTTAAAATTATCGCTATAAAAGTTATAATTAAGACTCTACAGTTGTTATTTCTGAAATTTTTCCTAAATTATTTCTTTATCGATCATGTACCAAGTGGTAATTACAAATTAGTATGATATAACGCCAAGATGCTTTTATATGGGCCCTAACTCTGATTAAAGAACATAAATTGCATGATTGGAAGTAGTATTAGTTACTAGTCTCTCCGTCTATTTTTACTTTTTTATTTTTTTAGTTAGGATGTACTGGTCATATGCCAAGATATTAATATGATAGTATAATTTTTTTAGTAAGAGACAAAATAAATAATTAACACTCCTAATTTGACCATATTTTACGCTTCTCATTTTACTCAAAGTCACAAGTTTGGCTGATGTTCATCAATTTTTACTTAAAAGAGATAAAAAGAAAAAGCTACTACATAATTCATAGCTCACTTCATAGAAAAGAATGTTAATATATGACCAATTGTTAATGCAAGTCAAAATCAGTTGATGCAAAATCTGATTCATTCAAAACATTATATTATGGTCTTAACTCAATTGTAAAAAAGTCAAAAACTATTTAATATTTTTTTTTCAAATTTATGTTACCTAATTTTTTTACAATTGTGCTATAAAAACTAGCTATAGAAGAAAATTTGCTACAATTGCAAGAAATCAATAATAAGTTAATTCCAATTACATCATGATGATTAGAAGCTTTTTCATTTTACTCATAATTTCCTTTTATATTATCAATGTTCATCAAGTCCTAGCTGATGATGATATAGTTATACATACAGAAGTTCATATCATTGATGCTCTTCCAAATAATAATATACCTATAAAATTTCACTGTGCATCTAAAGACAACGATCTTGGATGGCATTATCCTAAAGTGGGTGATGATTTTAATTTTCATTTCCACCCGAAAATTTTTTTGTGGATACATACCCTTTTCTTTTGTCATTTTTGGTGGGGTAACAAAGAAGTAGCGTTTGATGTTTATAACAGACACTTGGCTGGTAGCCATTGCTCAGCTCAACGCAAAGGGGCTCTTATTACATATTGTTATTGGAAAGTACAAGAAGATGGTTTTTATATGGGTCCTAGCCTTGATCAATTGGAGAAAATACATGATTGGAATTAGTAGTAAGGAAAGAGATACATGGAGTTTCAAAGAGTAATAATATATATCCACATGAATGAATAATGTTGATGTTAATTTTTCTAAGTGTTTTCTTTTGCATTTTCTATTTTCCTTTAAAGCGCTAATATCTGCAAAGGATATTCGTATTATGATTTTTTTTTTTTTTTCATCTGGTGTCCGGTATCCACATTGGAGCCCGACTAATCCGATTCGCGCCGCGTAGGGCTTCATTTCGGGGGGAAGTGCTCCCTAACAGAGTTTTTTCCGTACCCAGGATCGAACCCTCAACCTTTGGTTAAGGGTGGAGCAACCCCATCCACTACACCACAACCCACATTAATCGTATTATGATGTCAAATTTGAACAAATTAAATTTAAAGTTTAATTATTATGAGGTACATCAAATGTCACTCTATGATTACAATACTAAAGAAATGCCAAAAATCTATCCAGAAAATTGATCTTGGTAAAAGTCGATCCAAAAATCATATTATTTTTATAAATTTTTTTTTTCTTTTTAAATGCCAACACACAAAGATAGAAAGAGAGAGAAATTATACGATAATTCAAGTTGTAGTGGTGGTCTACATTTTTTTCGCAAAGTAGGTTGCGTCCGATGGTGGTCGATCTAGAAAAAAATATACAAAGAAAAAGAAGATGGTCAAAAAAGTCCAAAAATATCTCTCACATGACAATTCCATGTGTATCATCCCACCAAAGTTTTTTGACATTTTTTTAATATTGTAATTATAGGGATGACATTAAACATGTAAACAAAACTTTAGACTAAGTCTCCTCAGATTCTGACATCTTAATACAAACCATTTTAGATATTAGTATCTTATGGGCAAGAAGAAATGCAAGAAAGCAAAAGAACACTTCATAAAAAACATAAATAATATTCATTCATATGGATACATATTACTCTTACAAACTCCGTACATCTCTTTTCTTACTACTGATAATTTTAATCATGTAATGTACTTTAACTAGGGTTAGGACCCATATAAAAGTCATCTTGATGTATAATTCTGTTAGGATCAATGAAGTTTTGATGATTATCAAATGAATGAAACATGTTGATCAAGCTGGTCCACCAACATATAGATTCAAATTATGGGTGTTAAGCGGGGCGGGTCGGGTCAACCCGGAACCGACCCGTTAAAAATTAACTGATTTATGGGTCGGGCTGGGTTGGGGTTAAGTGGTCCGGGCCAGTTCTGGGTTAAACAGTAAAATTTTTAAAAACAACCCTGACCCGTCCCACTTAACCCAACCCGGTCTAACCCATCTAAACCCGGTCAAACCCCGTTAAAAAAGGTCAAACCCAATTAAAAAAAAAACAATATACACTTTATATACCCACCTATATACATTTTAAATACATTAAACAATATATATACACTATATATATAGTATATACTACATTAGAATTTAAAAAATATACACATACACAATTACACATATATACATAACATTCAATATATACGACTATATCTACTACTTTAAATAAAGCATATATTACAACATATATATATATAAGTATATATATAGAGTTATATACTAATTTATAAAACATATACACATGTATATGTTAAATATATATGTCTATAGAAGATATATACACATATATACGCATCATTCTATATATATGTACTATTTTAAATAAAACATATACTACAATATATATACATATAGTACAATATATATATAGTTATATACTAATTTATAAAACATATACACATGTATATGTTAAATATACACGTCTATAGAAGATATATACACAAATATACACACCATTCAATATATATGTACTACTTTAAGTAAAACATATACTACAATATATATATAGTTATATACTAATTTATATAACATATACACATGTATAATTAAATATATACGTCTATAGAAGATATATACACATATATACTACAATATATATATATATATATATATATATATATATATATATATATAGTTATATACTATTTTATAAAATATATATACACATGTATACATTAAATATACACGTCTATAGAAGATATATACACAAATATACGCACCATTCAATATATATGTACTACTTTAAGTAAAACATATACTACAATATATATATATATATATATATATATAGTTATATACTATTTTATAAAATATATACACATGTATACATTAAATATACACGTCTATAGAAGATATATACACAAATATACGCACCATTCAATATATATGTACTACTTTAAGTAAAACATATACTACAATATATATATATATATATATATATATATATATATATACACTACAATATATATATATATATATATATATATATATATAGTTATATACTAATTTATAAAACATATACACATGTATATGTTAAATATACACGTCTATAGAAGATATATACACAAATATTCTCACCATTCAATATATATGTATTACTTTTAGTAAAACATATACTACAATATATGTATATACTACAATATATATATAGTTATATACTAATTTATAAAATATATACACATGTATACATCAAATATACATGTCTATAGAAGATATATACACAAATATATGCACCATTCAATGTATATGTACTACTTTAAATAAAATATACTACAATATATATACTTTGCAATATATATATAGTTATAGTTATATACTAATTTATAAATCATATACACATGTATACGTTAAATATACACGTCTATAGAATATATATACACATATATATGCTCCATTCAATATATATGTACTATTTTACTATAATATATATACATTACAATATATATATATATATATATATATATATATATAGTTATATACTAATTTATAAAATATATACACATGTATACGTTAAATATACACCTCTATAGAAGATATTACACATATATATGCACCATTCAATGTATATGTACTACTTTAAATAAAATATACTAAAATTTATATACTTTACAATATATATATAGTTATATACTAATTTATAAAATATATACATATGTATACGTTAAATATACACGTCTATAGAAGATATATACACACATATACGCACCATTCAATATATATGTATTACTTTAAATAAAACATATACTACAATATATATATACACTACAATATATATACAATTTGTAAAACATATACACATGTATACATTAAATATGCACATCTATAGAAGATATATACACAAATATACAAAATATATGCTACTTAATATAATAAATTAATAATATTTGGTAGTAAATTAATAATATATTAGAAGTAAGTTTTTAATTTAAAGTATAAATTCAATTTAAATCATTAAATGAAAAAAATTACAAAGTAAGGACTAAGGAGTGAATGAATGTTGAATTTTATTGATTGCGAAATGATCCAAAATTTATAATTTACATGATTGAAAGATCTACAAATTATGCATCATTTTTTCTAACTCATTCATGTTAATATTAACGGAAACTTACATAGGATAGTCAAAGTCAACGGGGGCAAAACCATGCATTGGACTTGATTCTGCTGAGTTCTCCCGTGAAGACATGATTTCTTCAAGTTTCAGCTCGTTGTTCGGCTCCGGTTCCATTCCTTGGTTTCTTCTTTCCGCTCTAATCCAATCTCTGAGGCAAACTAGAACATTCATTGCATTGCTTCTCAATGAGTGTTGATTGTCTCCAAGCTGCTGTCGTCCCTGACTAAAGACGCTCTCTGATGCAACGGTTGACATTGGAACATTCAAGATATCTCTAGCTAATCTTGAAAGCACAGGATATTGTGTTTCATTACTCCTCCACCAATCCAATGTGTTGATCCATCGTCTACGATCCTCTGGCGGCGACCGAAGATAATATTTTAGCTCTTCTCAATAAGTTGATGTGTAAACTTTTTCATCAACACTGTTCCAATGAGGTAAATCATAAAAGAAATTAGGAAAACCACTATGTTCTGGCCTTTTAGAATATTTTGGCTCCTCGGGAGGATGGAGAGCGATAGTTGGAGTGATATTTGTAAGTACGGCTAAATCAAATAAATCAGCATAGTGATTATATAATTTTTCTATGTATTCATTCGCATCACCGATAGCCGTCCACAAATTAGGTTGTACTTGTTCAGAATCATTGTTAGTATTTATTTCTAAGTTAGCATAAATAATAGTACTAAAGTGGCACCTAGTATCAACCAAGTAAATAGGGGGAATCGGGAAAAAATATTTTTTAAATTTAGTAAACATGACATGATATGAGTGAGATCACGTAGATGGACTCTTGTGGGTGTGTATTGAAGTCGTCCAAGTGTGTGTGCAAGAGAAGCATAATTAAGGGCCCAAATACACACCAAAAACAACCCACTACAAACACTAAAGGGGCAGCCCACTCTTGAAGGGCTATTATGGACATTTCACACTATTTTTGTAATATCTATAAATAGAACCTTTTAGGGTTTCATTCATTAGTTTTGATTGAATATTGAAAGTTGTAACACTGAAACACCCTCTCTTGAGAGAATGGCCTCTTGGCCGAAACATAGTAACTAGGGAAATCAACTTGAGTGTGGAATCACTCGTGTTGGATTCAAGCTTGGAAACATTGGATGCTTGAGAGATCGAGGTCACTCTTGTGTCAACGTAAGAGTTGGGTATTTGTTGTGTATGATGTTAAAGGTCCAAGAGTGGAATAGGATTTTGGGTTGTTAAGATTATACCTTCAATTTGTCTAACTATCTATCCTTTACTTTTCTTGTTGTTATCTTGTGTAGTGGACTATTTTTGGTTCCTTTTTGAATCCAAAAATTTATGTTCTTGTTGTCATCTTGTTCTTCACATTTTGTGGCTGTTTTGGGTGGCAAATACACCATTGTTATCTCGTATTATTATTGTTGTAGTGAATCCGAGAGTGGTCTCTATCTTAGTCCTCAAATCCTTAAGATTAGTGGACTGTTTTGGAGTTGTTTCGTGTTTCCGTAGTTCTTTCCGTATCATTTGGTATCAAAGCAAGGCTGGTTGTGTTCCTATACTACCAATCTTGGGTTCTCTTGGACGAAAATTCAAAAAAAAAAAAGAAGTTGAAAATTGAAAAAAAAAAATTAATCCAGAAAATTAAAATCTGTCCGTGTTTGTGTTCTTGGCCAAAATTGTGTTCTTGTTGTGTCTTGACCGAGATTTTTTTGTTGTATGTCTAGATCTATTAGTGTTCTTGTTTGTTTTTGTCACGCCCCAAAATCCCATCGGGCCGGACTGGCACCCGAAGCCGAGAAGGCTCGGGAGAACCCATTCAAATACCTGTACTTTCACTTACATGTCACCAAAAATTTGGGCCGCACTTCGTTACATATAGAAGGGTCTAATTACCTATATCAGTACAACATGCACAAATATATATATATATATATATAATACTTGGCCGTCGGGGCCACCACATATACAAATATAACATCACTATATAAACTCCCATGACTTTACCCTTCCTTATGTCTACAAAGCCTCTAGGATATACATGACATAACTAGGGTCGGGACAAACCCCCGCCCACACATGACTCCTGTACAATAACAAAACATAAGGAACCGACTCGGAAAGCTCCGAAGCAAACTGGAGCTCACCAACAATAGCTGTATGACCTGGCTCCTATCTATGCTGTGAATGAGCTGAAGCACGAAATGCAGGTCCCCCGTGAGGGACGTCAGTACGAAATATGTACTGAGTATGTAAAACTGTAAATAATCATATGTGATATGGGGGATCAAGAAAATCAAATGCAAGTGAATAAATCATAATAGAAGTGAACCACACTTCATAAACACTTTTAGGATCATGTACATTATCATTAATCTGAATTGGGTTCTTGAATTCAAACACATTTGTGGAACGGTATACATTCGTTCATTTCATTCTTTACAATTATCATTCGCCATTACCTCCACCTCCCAAACCTCCAACCACCTAACAATAATCAATACTGTATCGTACTGTGACCATTAGGCTGGCCCCAGTACATATCAACTGGGATCGACCCATGCTAGGCTTATGCCCCTGGGATATCACCCATAAACACATAAATAGGGATCGACCCATGCTAGGCTTATGCCCTTGGGATACCACCCACACGTATATCAAGTAACACACATAAGAGATCTTTCCAATAACTTAGTTCAAAAGCTTTTGAGATTATTACATTAGTGTTCATGCCAATATAGTACCTTTGGAACAACCATACATCAATAGGAATCAAGTAATAGACCTTCTATACAATAACGATGTAATAAGGACTCATTGGTACATCGACAATGTGTTTCAGAATCATCAATATCACAACAATGAAATAGGAGCCTTTTGGTATATCAATGAAACATTTGACACTTTATAGAATGAAAACAACTTCGTTGGTAATGTAGAACAATACATGTTTTTGGACAACCCCAGAATCTTACTTGATGGAACATTGGTGTTTTCATGCCAAAGAATATCGTTAGAGTATGCTTTACATACCTCGTTGTAGATTCGGATACCAATTCAACACAACTTCCCACCTTTACAAATCACTTATCTACAATGAAATGTTTGGCATCTAGTATTAGCAACCCAACACCATAATTCTCTTCCATAATTCCATACAACCAATATTTGCAAAACATTCCAAAAAACCAACTTGAACAATAGGTTTATGTGTATATATATATATAATCATCATTTCAATACCACATCATCAATACCACATCATCACACCAAATCCTTTCACAATTCAACATAATCCAACATCATTTCCCAATCATCTTTCAACAACAATCAAATAACATACTTCTTATGCTCACATGCATATATATATATATATATATACATATCCATATAAATAACACCAACATAATTTACATCCTTACCATAAAATGACCCTTTTGATTTCGAAGTCCTGTTGGCCCAAATAAGGGGTGCTTCTTGAAGCCCTCGAGACGGTGAACACAACTACGAAATCAATTTGGATTTTCTACGGTTGAATCTCAAGATAATTGGTGTTGAAATTAGGCTAGGGTTTCTTATTTTCAATAATTTGATGATAATTGATGGATATGAGGCTAAGTATATGTATATAATGACCAATTTTCGTCCATGAGGTGATGGAAAATGACCATATTTCCCTTAAAAATTTAAGTAAATCCGAATCTGTCCATGGTGGACTGTTTTGACAGGCTAAAGTAAATTGGTCATAACTCTTTGCTCCAATATCGGATTTGGGTGAAATTGGTATATTTGGATAGATAATTCAAAGGTATTTCATTTCATATAAAGTAGGCCACCCAGTTCGTCCTGTACAAGGAGTTATAATCGTTTGAAGTTGACCCTAAAAATTCGTTTTGAGAGGTTGAAGTAAAACGAGTATAACTCCTTACTCAGATATTGGATTTGGATGAAACCAATTGCATTGGAAAGAAGACTCAAAGATATTTCTTTTGATAGGTCACAACCCTCCCAGTTCATTATATTGAGGGAGTTATGATCGTTCAAATTTGACCCAAAAAACTGGCAGGCCTCAGTAGTTTGTGTGCAGGAAATTTTCCTGCACATTTACTATTCACAACATCTCGGCCACCGTTTTATAGTTTCGAACGTGCTCGATTATATCCGAAACTTATCCATTTTTGGAAATCTTTATATCGTTGGAAAGCTTATTCAATAACCTTCGTATGGAACCTTCGACGGGCAAATTCCGGTATAAATAAAGTCGATTCCTATACACATATAATCAAACTATACACTTGAAACCATCTCAAAATAATCAATACTCATACTTAAACTCATATATACCTAACTTAGGATCAATACATTTACTCCAACACATATAACAATGGCTAATGCACGTAATTAAGTACGGGGTGTTACAGTTTTGTTGTTTCTAGTGTTAGTTTTCTTGTACACTAACACTTTGAGTCTAGATCTAAACTTGAGCTTGAACTTGTTAAAAATTGTTGTTGTGAACAAAGTGTGGCCGATTGGATGTTGTTGTTGTTCTAGCCTTGACCGAGTTGAAGGCCTTGTGTTGTAGTGTTGTTGTAGATCTTGAAAGATTGTTGTTGTGTTCTTTTTGTTCATCACAACCTTCACCTTTTGTAAAACTAAAAACACAACACTAAGGGGACTTAGCCGATTGTTGTTGCTATCCTTGTGGTCTTGGCTGTGAGATTTTTGACCTTGTTGTGGTGGATTTGTAGTTCTTGGAAGATTGTTGTTGGTTGTTCTTGTTGTGGTTGTTGTGTTCTTGAGGTTCTTCACCATATTCATCACCTTGTTAATATTAAAGTGAACTTAGATCTTAAATAGGTGAAAGACAAGGTGTAGTATTTGTTGAATCTTGAAAGACCCCCAACCACCAAAAAGACTTTACATCACATCTCAACCTTTTTTCATAAAACAAGGGTCCATATTTTAAGGAGAAATACAAGTCTAGTCAAAGACTTTTAAGTCTTGAAATTTGAATTGAAAAAGGAGCTCCAAAGGCTAGTTTGTATTTCCCTCCATTGAACAATTTTCACCAAAGTCCAAATTGTGAAATTAAAATTGTAGAAACCACAACCAATACGTGGCTACCACGTCATTAAGTTACTGTTCATGCATCAAATTTTGGCTCAAATTTGAGATTTTCTTAGTTTCTTTTTATTGTTTTGTAGTTTCGTTTGATTGGTCCGAACACTAATTGACAAACTAGTAAACTCTTACTAGATTGTAAATTAATTTTGTGTTCGTTTGTTCGTGTTTACGTTTGTTGTGTACTTTTATCTTTTGAATTCGTTGTTAGTTCTTGACTCAAATCCTACAAGATTTTGTTTGAGTTTTAAACAAAAATATATTCCGGGACAAGAGTAAACTCGACACTCAATCACTCACGAAGTACAAGTCGGCTTTCAACACTTATGAAACCAAGTGTGAGGTAAAAATCAAGAGTGGGAGTGTGGTGAGATATTTTTGAGCTAACAAGTTTGTTTGTTTTCTTTGTTTGTTATGTCTTTTGTTAGGTACAATGGCTTCCCATAATTTCAATGCCACATGTGATTGTATCAATGACAATATTGAAGATATGAAACTGCACATTGAAATTATACGTCAATTGCTACCCAAACTCTACCCACAAAATCCAATTGTCTAAGTACCTTGTGTTGAGAGCTTCCCGAAGGAAGTTGCTGCCCAACTTGTGAGTAAAACTTGCCCACCACTTGAGGATATGTGTGATGTGATTAATAAATCTCAAGTGAGTGAAGGATTTATAGATGTTGGCCAAGGAAAAAAGAGTGAACCTATTAGCCTATGTTGTTGTAAAGATGCTAATGTTTGTTTGGTTCATAGGGTTAATCATGTGCTTGACATATCTTTGAAACTTGATAATGATTCCTTAGAGAGTGAACGTTCCAAATCTGTTCGCGGGTTAGATTATTCACTCTTTAGGCACAATGTTTTGTTTGAAGATAGTTTATTTACTCCTAATGAACCTAGTGGTGCAAGTGATGTTGACGGCATGGCTTGTCTTGGAAGATATAGCCTATATGCTAACCCACTATGGTGTGACAACATTCCCCCTCAAGATGGAAATCTCTTCTTGGAAGATGATAGTACTCTTATGGGCAAGGAATGTCTAGTCTTGGAAATGAGTACTCTTGGTAGTACTCTTGTTGTGCATGATGATCAATTTACTCTTAAATGTAGTTCACTACTTGAGCATGTGAATAGTGTGTTTAAAAATTCTCAAGTTAGTGATGGTGTCTATAGAATTGATCTTGATAATGCGCCTGACTCTTTAAACATTTTGTGTGGTAAAGGCATTGAAATTAGTTTTGTTCATAGAGATCATGTGTATGAAAATATTTTTGTGCGTGAATGTGGGAGTGACATCCTAGGGGAAGGAAGGGCTAGCTTCGGCCTAGGCCCTTGGCTAAATTTTCCATTTGATCCCGGTACCATCTTATGGTGGGAAAGGATGACTCTCGGCCTATTTTCCTTTTGTCTTGATGCTTTTCCGAGCCACTTTCTTTGTAGCAATTGTACTAATCTTTTTATGATTAAAATTAAGGACTCGTGGTTATACTTCAATTTTTTCCCGCCTCAGCATGGCATGTTGATGTGTTATTTTTGCTAACCCTAACCTCTCATGTCATGAGGATGTGTACTTATTTGTCTTCTCTTGATTTGCAAGGTACGAATTTGAGGTCGAATCCTTTTTAAGAAGGGGAGGATGATACGAGTGAGATCACGTAGATGGACTCTAGTGGGTGTGTATTGAAGTCGTCCAAGTGTGTGTGCAAGATAAGCATAATTAAGGGCCCAAATACACACCAAAAACAGCTCACTACAAACACTAAAGGGGCAACCCACTCTTGAAGGGCTATTATGGACATTTCACACTATTTTTGTAATATCTATAAATAGAAAATTTTAGGGTTTCATTCATTAGTTTTGATTGAATATTGAAAGTTGTAACATTAAAACACCCTCTCTTGAGAAAATGGCCTCTTGACCGAAACATAGTAACTAGGGAAATCAACTTGAGTGTGGAATCACTCGTGTTGGATTCAAGCTTGAAAATGTTGGACGCTTGGGAGATCGAGGTCACTCTTGTGTCAACGTAAGAGTTAGGTATTTGTTGTGTATGATGTTAAAGGTCCACGAGTGGAATACACTTTTGGGTTGTTAAGATTATACCTTCAATTTGTCTAACTATCTATCCTTTACTTTTCTTGTTGTTATCTTGTGTAGTGGATTGTTTTTGGGTCCTTTTTGAATCCAAAAATTTATGTTCTTATTGTCATCTTGTTCTTCACGTTTTGTGGCTGTTTTGGGTGTCAAATACACCATTGTTATCTCGTATTGTTGTTGTTGTAGTGAATCCGAGAGTGGTCTCCATCTTAGTCCTCAAATCCTTAAGATTAGTGGACTGTTTTGGAGTTGTGTTGTGTTTCCGTTGTTCTTCCCATATCATGACCCCAACAGCTTCTTTATAACCTTCTTTATTTTTATATTCTTTGAGCAAATCAGAAATATCAGCTATATATGCCAAAATGTTACAAACATTAGGATAATAAGCACCGAAAAATTCAACCGTTGCTACATAAATTTTTTCTAAAAACTTAACAAGACCATTAATTACAACCCAATCAGAATCATGTAGCATGCAATCAGCAAATCAACAAATGAATCGCAATGTTGGTTTAAAGCTAGTGTAATAGGAACTCTTTATTAATAACAAGTTTTTAAAAAATCATACGTAGAATTCCATCTAATATCAATTTCCTCAGGCATCAATATCGGTGCAAGTCCATTTTCTTAACATTTAACTTTAAATTCTCTAATTCTTTTTCTTCGATTATTTCCTTGAATAAAACCAATAGCAAGACGGATTTTTTTTGATATAAAGGTAAAAAAACTCAAGACCATCTTTTACAATTAAATTATATATATGACATGCATACTTAATATGAAAAATTTCAGGCAATGGCGGAGATAGCTTAGATTTTAATTTTTTTATAGCAGTATTGTTGTTAGAAGCATTATCAAAATCAATATATAAGATTTTATTTTCGATACCATAAAATCCGACAACTTTAACAATAGAATCAACAATAAAATCTCCAGTATGTTTACGATCTTCATCATATAAAAAAGCAAGAATACATTTTTGCATCACAAAATTACTATCCATCCAGTGAAAAGTAACGGTTAAATAATCATTTTTATCTACAACACGACCAAGATCAGAAGTTAGGGACAATCTACATTGAATATCTTTTAACAATGTTGATAAATAAAAATAATATTATGAATGAAGTCTAAAAATATCAGATCGACAAGTACTTCTAGGAACACCATTAAACATAGGATTATAAATTGTTTGAATATAATGAACAAAGGTATCAGAAGAAGGAAAACTAAAAGGCAAACAACCCACAACTACCATTTTAGCTATTTCTTCTCAGTCCCTCAAGTTATTATACCTCTTCGTTACCTGACCGGTTGCTGGGTCCATTATAGTTTGTGTTGGCCCACCAACATCCCCACCACCTCGTGCAATATTTAACTTTTTTTCATGAGCATCACCTATATGTTTCATTAATGTACCCGTACCCCTTGCTTGCCTCCGCTTTTATGCTTATATATTTGTTGACAAATATTGTATTGCACCTCAGTATCTGATATACGTTCAATAAATTGTCATGCAATACTAGTTGTTTTACGAGATCTTGGGGTACGGGGAGGACGAGAAGGGAGATTAACCGATTCAGATCTAACGTTAGCATTTCCTACTGCGGGTGTTTCATCAATATTTTCATCATCTTCATCTAAATTAACCGCATCTACTTCATTTTCTTCTTCTATACCGTAATTTTCCTGAGCTTCTACATAATCCATATCGTGAGATCCTACACCTAAAGGTACACCTACTTCTTCCTCAAAAGGTTGACTAAGCGGTGTCGGAGGCACACGGGTATATCTACTACTTGAACTACCTCTACCGCTAGTAATTCACTTTTTACTACCACTACCGCTTCTGGAACAAATTTTTTTAACACCTTTAGTAGCGAGGTTTCTTAATTTATCCATAATATAAATTAAACTAAAAAAAATCAAAATACACAAATATAATAAAATTAAATATTCAACAATTAATACACTAAATAAAAATTAAACGTAAGAGATGGAACGACAATACCAAATTTTGAAAGTATCCGAAGATTGCGACTTTAGAAACTTTCACTCGTACTTTGTAATCGCAAAATTAAAAAATTAAAGTGACACTTTAGGAAATTAAATTTATAAAATATTTGAGAATTGAGAATTGATACTTGAGAGAGAATGAGATTTGAGAGAATTAAAAATTGTGTGAAAAATAATTTGAAGGTGTAAGGTATTTATAGAAAATTTTTTGGGATTAAAAAATAATTTTAAAAGTAATTTTTTTTTTAATTAATGGGCCCAAACTAGTCGTTTGGACCCAAAAAGGCTATATAGCCGTTGGGCCAACGATTAGTTTGGCCCAAAATTCAAAAATTAAAAAAAAAAATTAAAATCGGGTCGGACCGGTTAACCGACGGGCTCCAATCGGGTTGGGTCCAGAAAGGGTTAACCGGGCCCAAAATTAAAAAAATCGGCCCGAGACCTGGTACCCTAAAGTCCTTGGGCTTATCGGGCCGGATCAAATCGAGTCGGTTTCATTAAATGGGCCGGTTCGGGCCTGTTCGACAGGCTTAATTCAAATCCACTGGTACATGAAGACAAGGTTGAGTGATTTCAGGAAAGGATAAGCATGTACTTCTAATATACTCAAAACGAACATCACCTGTGAAGATGAAAAAGTTGAGTAGCAATACAGTACTTGAAGAGAATAGAGGTTGAATTAAAGAAGGAATTCTACTTCACAAGAAACTCTGAAGAGTTTAGAGTTTCACTTAAGAAAGATGTCTCATCTAATGAAGAACTATTTGGAGAGTTGCAGTTAAATAAAGGTAGTGACTTAGAAAGTCACTCACGCTTTTACAAAAAAAAAAAAGGCAATTGACAAATTGACTTAGCAAGTTCACAGCTTAAGGAAACATGTAGTGGAACCTGATTCTTTTACTTAGAAAGTAAGGTGCCTTAGTTTCTATGTATTAAGTTTGGTTCTTGAGTTGTAATATTGATGTAATTCTAGTTTCAATAAAGTATAAACTGAATTAGGATTATTGTCTTTAAGTTGGGAAACTCAAAGACTTGGGGTCACATACCTTGGTAGGTTTGTGAGTAGTGTTCAATAGGAGTTAGAGTTTATAATTTTTAGATTGCCTTAGTCTTATAATTTGTCGTTTATCGAGGCTCAAAGTTGTTTAGTGAAGTTTGGGGTGAAATCATATAGAGATACACATCGTGATTTTTCACACCTTTTTGAGACAGGTATTTTTCATGTGAAAATCTTTGAATCATTTACTTACATGGTTATTATTTCATTGAAACACGTTAGACAACTTATTTCACTCACATATTACAGTTAAGCTAAAATAAGTAAATTAGTAGATTGCGTACTCTATCAAATCTAGGAACAAAAAATTATATCATTCTAATTTCTTGGTACATGACTGGTAAAGAAATGATTGACTAGTATTAAATAATAATATATATTTTATTTTGGTAATAATATTAGGTGGATTGGCCTAGAAGTTTCAATCAGACACTTGAACTTATTCAAATGAATTGTTCAAAACAATTCTAGCTCTCACGTGTATATTTCATGTGTATTACACTCATATGTTTTTCAACACTAGAGGAGCATGGTCCGTGTCAGCACGAGCCCAACGTTAAGATATTTTGACCGTGTCAGCGCGAGCCCAACGTTAAGATATTTTTACTATGTACAGTAAGTTAAATTGATATTAGTTCGAATTGTGAATTATAAAATATGAATAGACAAAACATATTAACTGCTTGGTAGTATTTTTCAAGGAGTCAAGTCTTATAAGATAATTATGTATAACTTACTCATATAAATAACAAAATTCGATGCATATAGAAGTCTATATATTTAATCATATGATTAAGATTTGCTACATTAAGTAGAAAATATGAGATTAAAATTGATACATAAAACTTGACACTTGTTGTATAAAATAGAGAATAATTGTTGAAAAAGATAAAGGGTTATCTAGCCATTGCATATTCCATCACATGTGGGTTGCAATTAATAATCCACATTGTATTCCCTTACTAAGCCGCCATAAATATCATTTGCTTTCATTTTCTCCTTCTCTTTTATTTGTCAACTTGTTCTTTGAAGTTAAACTAAATTAATATTTTAAATTCAAATTTTAAGTGTTTCAAAAATTATATAGAACCATCTTTCATATTAATTTAAATTATTTGACTTTGAGAACACAATAAAACATACTTATGTAGATATTTTATTGAACTTTGCTTTTGTATATTCTCCTTCCTTTCAAACGTGGAGTCATTTGTTAGAGTGTATAAAAAATGTTGATAAAATGTATTAATAATGTTTGCATTAATAATGTTTGTATTAATAATATTGGTATTATTTATGCTTACTTTATTTCTTATACACTGTTTGATGTATTGTATTAGAACTTGCATTTTCAATTTTGATATATTTAAACAAAAGTTTTAAAAAAAGATGGATTGCATATACATCCTAAGATTCGTCCGGGATTGAGAGTCAATCAAATATTTATATCGTTTAAATTTTTATGTTGTTAATTATTGTGATTTATAGTATTTTTCTAAAATATATAATAGATCAAATTATTTTTTGATATTTCAAGTTTTTAATTATTGTAATTTATAATATTTTTTATGTAATTTTATAAAAATATATTCTACTTTCCTTGTCCAAAGTTTTGTGTCATTGATAGTCAATTATATTTTTAAAAATAATTTAAATTTTTAATTATTGTAAAACTTTTTCTACTCCAATTTAAGTGACATGATACTTAGATGACCATAATAATTAATTAGAGGTGATATAGTAAAATCACAATTGAATATATTTTTTAAAAAATAAATTAGTTGAAATTGTAATAACAAATAAGAAAGAAAGTAAATTATATGTTTGATATGAAATTAAATAAAGAATAAAATTTATTTAATTGCATCAATTATAATTAATTTTTACAATAAATTATCATCCTACTAATCAATTTACTTAAATATATTTGAAACAATTTTATACATAAAAAAGATAAATAAAATTAAAAAATAAATGGAAGATAGGGGGCCCACATGTGTGGAAATATATGCAAGGCCATGTGTGATGACATTATGATAAATTTTTTATATGGCATTGCTTGTAATTAAAGAGAAAAATATGGATTTTTATTCAAACTTTTGACGAGATTCCAAAATCAAAGCACAAAAAATAACTGAATTGAGCTTATAATTTATTGTAATGACTTTAATACCTTTAAGTATGAATTTAAAGACCAAAAACTATTATGTTGAAACCACCTCTTCTATAATATAGAAAAAAGATATTTAAATGGTTCAAATTCATGGTGGTAGAGGTGTTCAATAGATATTAAGACAAAACTAATGGTGTGGAAATGAAGTTTGTTATGATATGGACAATTATTAATGCAACTAAAAATGAGTCAACCGTGAATCTAATTCTTTCATAACATATATTACTTTTTCTATTTCAAATAATAATTCTGAAGTTTCGCTTTCCGGAGGTTAATATTTGATTAATTTCAAAGCTAAATTAAATTAGTTTAATTTAATATTTTAAAATTAAAACTTAAGATATTCAAAAACTATATGAAAAGTACTTTAAGTTGCAATTTTCCTCATGTCAATATAATAAAAATATATATCTTAAAATGTTGGTCAAAACTCAATAAAAAATATATCTCAAAATATTGATCAAAGTTCATTTTACTTGACTCTCAACAAGAATAATAAATAAAAAGGAAAGTAGAGAATATATTGAAGTCATTTAATAAATTTATCCGTTTTAAGCTCAACCATTTTTATTTTTACTTGTAGTAAAAAAAAAAAAAGAATAAGCTACATAATTCAAAAACTCACTTCATAAAAAAGAGTGTTACTATATGGTCATTTTTTAAAGCATGTCAAAATGAGTTAATCCAAAATTTGATTCTTTCAAAACATTATACTGTTATACTCTTACTAGATAACTTGATCGCACGAAATATTTATTAAATTTATGAAAGATCTTTAATAATACTTGAACATTAAAAGTAATGAGAAGTAGATTTTTTAAGAACTAAAAGATATTTAAATATATTTTGATCTTGAGACGGGAATCTATAAAAAACAACCCTATTTACCTTATCTTTTATATAAAAATATCTATCCTATTCAAACCCCACTTTGTGAGAATAAATTGAATATAATGTCATACTCTATCTTTAATCCTAAATATCTGCAAAATTGCATCATACATAGCATATAATACTGACAAAAAAAAATCATTGTTGTTGGCATTGTAATTTGCAACACCACCTTAAAAATTAACATTATAATATGAAAGAATGGTAAAAAAAAAAAAAAAGCAAGATGCCAAATATTAAGTTCGATACTCAGCAGAATCTTAAGCCCTCAGCATGAAAAATTGTAGGAATAAAAGGAATTTGAAGTCAAATGAATCAAAAACTCAGTAAAGTGTTATACAGGAATAACGTGAAGGAAAAAAAATTATATTTTATTAAATCAATTGATTGATGAATTAACAACTCAATCAAAAATTAAGTAGTAACGGATTGTAGCTACAATTACTAAAAGTTGAAATATAAAGTAACAAAATTGAAAGAAAAATAAAGATGGAGCTTACATATCGCAATGATAAAGTCATATTGCAGAGAAATAAAAAAATGATACCCAAGAATACATATAACAAATATTATATTTATAGACCTATGAATGGTAACCCCCCATTCTTCATTATAACTCCTAGATTTTCTTCCTTTACTAAAGCAATTTAGAAATAAATATTTGTATGGAATGAAAGAATAGAAACGAAAAGACTTAACATATTGGCATCATTAAATGTAATTCTTTTAACGCTTATACGGTGACTTTTCACTATATTTAACAATATTTCAATAAGATAACACATTACACATAATTTTTCTCAAAATTTAATAGGTAAAGTAAATACATATTAAATACTTTCTAATTTTTTATACAATTAGATGAATTAAAATAGGTAAAAATCCCCCCAAAAAAGAGAAAAAAGATAGTAAATGTACATGAAGGTCTTGAATTAAAAAAGATTTATGAAAATAGAAAATATACACTAAATCTACTATAAATGTATATAAAAATTAGTTCTATAAATTTAATCAATTTTAAAATTTAAATAATTTGATAATACTAATAGATCAAATTTCACTATTTTTAACAACATACTCTTATAAATATTTATATGAGCAGATGAAGCAAAAACAAATAAAATAAAATTGGCTAATATATTATTTTAGGCATTTATAATTTCATAATTATTAATTATTAGAAGTGAATTATTGCTTTGCTAAAAAGAATAAAATTTGACTAATTGTTGATCTTATCAAAAAACTTTTTTTAATACCTGTTCTTTCGATTTTAATTTGTTTACTTCTCACATCTATTCCTCTACTTTCATCTTTTGTCAGATAAGATTTTGATATTCTATCTTTACTATTTTATCCGCTCTTCATTGAGTATTATTTTTTTAATAGTAAGAACGTAACTTAAATCATACTAAGGACTCTCTTGGACCTTATTTCTCAAAATTTATTTTTAATTCTTTGACACCACCATCATTATTCTTATCTTCATCTCATGTACTTCATCTTATTGAATCTTGCAAAACTTTATTTTTTTCTCCAACATCAATTATTTTTGAAGGAAAAAAACTACAAATCTTAAATTACTTCTAATTATAATATGTTCATTGGTAAACATAATATGAAAACTTTTATGTAATTTAAAAGAGCACAAAATTAAGTTTAATTTCACCTAAAAATTTAGTAACCAAAAATCCACATAAATGATCAATATAATGTAACGAAAATACCGTATTCTCAAGAAAGGGAGTCTTTTCAGTTGTCCATTATTAAGCATACAATAATTAAGATATAATTAAAGTTTTTATTTTATAAATAGTAAGAAGGCCAAAAAGGAGAAAAAAGGTAATGACCTTCTAATATATACATACATATATACATACATACATACATACATACATACATACATCTCTCTCTCTTTCTCTCTCTCTCTCTCTCTCTCTCTCTATATATATATATATATATATATATATATATATATATATATATATATAAAAAGTTGTTGTGAATATTCGACTTCATCATTGCATAAATATATAAGTAACTTTTGTTATATTTTTATTCGTCATCGTACAACATCAGATCTTTGTTTGAATCTTTGTTTACGCGATATCTTTTTCATTCTAATAAATATAATTCACTTACATATAGTCTAAATGATATTTTCAAAAACATGTTAATTATTTCAGTGGAGCTCAACATAACTTCACTACAAATAAAAAAAAAATATAATACTTAGTAATAATATACTACAAAAGAAATACCCAGAAAAAAATACTTAAAATCGTCGTTTGTGAAATTTTAATCACTTGCCATAACATGAAGACTGCAAAGTGATTCATTTGACTCTATCTGATATATTATCACCAAAAGTTTAAAAAATTATTAGAAATCAAAAATTTAAAACACCTATAAAAAGAAAAACATAATTTATTCATATTTTAGTTAATTAAATAATGCAAAAAGGATGATAAAAAAATTAAGAAAAAATAGATTATATTAAGAGAGTGAAAGGAGATCTTGCCTTACTTAATCAATTAATTAGATGATCTACTATTCAAAGATCAAGAAATAAAATAGAAAAGTAGAATTAGTTGAAGATACCTTTTTTGTACTTGAGTTTTTTGGATCTGGTTTAATTATAAAGAATACTAATAAAATTAAATGATAAAAATACGACTATCTAATATTAGTTTCTTTTCATGTGAAATCAAATGCATAGATGTAGAACTTTTTTAGACGAAAGAAAAATAACTTGTAAACTCGTACAGTTTTTGATCATTAAATCTTTTGAGAAATACAATGATATATTTATTCTCATTTTATCATGATCTCAAGAGATATCAAGTAAAATAAAACTTAACGATATCTCCATAATTCAAATACAACTGATACAACATTTACATTGAGTTCTTGTAGCACGCTGACGTCTGTTACAATTTCTAGGCTTGACATGTTTGTTCAATTGAGAGTCGATATCCATAAACTCTTCATCCTAGTGCCAAAAACACGAAAATCTACGTAGAGGTTGTTAATAGAGGAATGCCAATAATTGCAAGTAGAAAACAAGAAAGTTTCAGTATCACACCTGCAAGTCATTCTTTGACAGGTCCTTTTGTTGTTCTTGTTGCTTTCAATAACACAATATTTCAACTACAATCAACAAAATCAAAATGATAAGAAAAAGTTATAAATACATAATAGCATCTAGGAGAAAGAAAATTAATAAGATATTAAATACCTATTTAATATCCTTTTCCCATTTAAGTCACCTAATTACTTTTACAACTGAGCTATAAAAACTAGCTAATGAAGAGAATTTGCTACAATAGCAAGAAATCAATAATAAGTTAATTCCAATTACATCATATGATTCAAAGCTTTTACATTTTACTCATAATTTCCTTATATATTATCAATGCTTATCAAGTCCGAGCTGATTTACATGCACATACAGAGGTGCATATTGTTGATGCCCTCCCAAATAATAATATACCTATGACATTTCATTGTGCATCTAAAGATGACGATATTGATATCACCATCCTAAAGTGGGTGGCGATTTCATTTTAATTTCCAACCGTCAGTAATCTTTAAGCATACCCTTTTCTTTTGTCATTTTTGGTGGGGTAACAAACAATTAAGTTGATGTTTATATCGACCACATAGGTGATAGTTGCGCAGATGACTACCGTACAACTGCTACTCGATATTGTTTTGGGAAAGTACAAGGAGATGGTTTTTATTTTGGTCTTAACCTTCATCAAGTAGATAAAATGCATGATTGGAACTAGTAACTAATAAGAAAATCTCTGTGAACAGTGTCTTCAATCCCTACCACCAACGTTACCACCGGTTCCGCCAGAACCACCAGATCTATCGGCCATTATGGAAGAGGACCCAATCGACAAAGAGGCAACATTCAAAGATGTATTGCTGAATAAACCAACCTCTCTAAACCAAGACTATCTCAACCAGTTGGAAAGCAACACACCAGCAGGAAAAGAAGAAGACGATACAATTGCACTATCAGATGAAGAAAAATTTAGAATCTATCATACATGGCGAAATTCTATTATCCTTAAACTGTATGGCAAGAAGCTAGCTCATCAATATCTTAAAAGTAAACTTCAGGAGCTATGGAAGCCTTCCGAACCATTAACACTTATAGACTTGGGACACGACTATTATACAGCAAAATTCGAAGCACAGGAACACGCCCAAAAAGTGTTACACGGTGGACCATGGTTCGTAACAGGCGGATTCCTCTCAGTAAGCCTTATCCTTGTTTACTAAACATTGTCTACATGATGAGAATGGATTGGGTAATTGACAATGTTGAACCTGTCAGCCATAACTTTGTTTGATCTCCTTGAACCTAGCTCTTGGGATCTCCAATCTGCTAGGTAGAGTTACCGCCATGCTGACTCGTCCTAGGCCTTAAACCCATTCCCGTGGATGTTCTTTCCACTCCTTCTCTAGATATGCCTTTTGTAAGTGGATCCGACACATTATCCTTTGACTTTACATAGTCAATAGTGATAATTCCAGTACAGAGAAGTTCCCTAACGGTATTATGTCTCCGTCGTATGTGACGAGATTTAACGTTGTACATCATGCTCCCTTCCCTACCTATTATTGCTTGGCTATCACAGCGTATACATACTGGTGCTACTGGTTTGGGCCAATAAGGAATATCTTCTAAAAAATTTCGAAGCCATTCTACTTCTTCACCGACTTTATCCAATGCGATAAATTCAGATTCCATTGTAGAGCGAGCAATACAAGTCTGTTTGGATGATTTCCAAGAGACTGCTCCTCCACCGATAGTAAATAAATATCCACTTGTGGATTTTACTTCGTTTGATCCGGTGATCCAATTTGCATCACTATATCCTTCAAGTACCGCAGGATATTTATTATAATGCAAGGCATAATTTTGAGTGTACTTAAGATACCCCAAAACTCTTTTTATTGCCATCCAATGAGTTTTGTTGGGATTACTCGTGTACCGACTCAATTTACTAATAGTGCATGCTATGTCTTGTCGTGTACAGTTCATTATATACATTAAACATCCCAATACTCTTGCGTACTCCAATTGAGAGTCACTTTCACCTTCATTCTTTCAAAGTGCAAAGCTCGCATCTAATGGATTCTTGGCAATACCGAATTCCATATACTTGAACTTGTCAAGTACCTTTTCGATATAATGAGACTGTGACAATGCCAACCCTTGTGAATTTCGATGGATTCTTATACCTAAGATTACATTTGCAACTCCAAGGTATTTCATATCAAACTTGCTCTCGAACATTCATTTTGTTGCATTTATTTCAGAAATGTCTCTACTGATGATCAACGTATAAACATACAATGACTTAGTCATTTGGAGTGTATTTAATATAAACACATTTATCACATTCATTTATTTTGAATTAGTTTGCCAACATGGTTTGGTAAAACTTCGCATGCCATTGTTTTAGTGCTTGCTTTAGTCCATATAATGACTTGATAAATTTACACACCTTGTTTTCCTTTCCTGGAACTACAAAACCCTCAGGTTGTTCCATGTATATTTCTTCCTCCAATTCTTCATGTAGGAAAGCGGTTTTCACATCCATTTGATGGATCTCAAGGCCATATACCGCAGCCAAGGTAATTAACATTCGAATCGATGTTATCCTTATTACTGGAGAGTATGTATCAAAGTAATCAAGGCCTTCTTTCTGTTTGAAGCCTTTTACTACAAGTCTTGCCTTGTATTTGTCAATAGTACCATCCACTTTCATCTTCCTTTTGAAGATCCATTTGGAACCTAAAAGTTTATTTCTGGGAGGAAGGTCAACCAATTCCCATGTATGGTTGCTTAAGATTGAATCTATCTCACTATTGACTACTTCTTTCCAAAAGGATGAATCCGAAGATGTCATCGCTTCCTTAAATGTTTGAGGCTCATTTTCCAAAAGAAATGTCACAAAATCTGATCCAAACAAAGTAGACGTTCTTTGACGTGTACTACATCTTGAATTTTCTTCATTATGTTCATTCTCAATTGGTTCATCACGAGGTCTTTTAGACCCCATACTAGACTGTTCATGCCTAGGTTTATACGGATAAATGTTTTCAAAGAATTCAACATTGTCTGATTCAATTATCGTATTTTCATTAATATCCGGATGTTTGGATTTATGAACCAAAAATCGACATGCCTTACTTCTTTAGCATATTCTATGAACACACAGTCCACCGTCTTAGGTCCTATCTTAGCCCTTTTAGGCACAGGAACTTGGACCTTTGCTAGATATCCCCACACTTTGAAATATTTCAAGTTGGGTTTTCTTCCTTTCCACTTTTCATAAGAAATTGATTGTGTCTTACTATGGGAAACTCTATTGAGTATACGGTTGGCCATAAGGATAGCCTTCCCCCATAAGTTTTGCGGTAAACCAGAACTTATAAGTAAGACATTCATCATTTCCTTCAAAGTTTGCTTTTTACTTTTCGCAATTCCATTAGATTGAGGTGAATATCGGACCGTATTTTGATGGATGATTCCATTCTCTACACATATTTGCGCAAAGGGAGATTCATATTCTCCGCCCCTATCACTTCTTATTATTTTGATCTTTTTGTCTAACTGATTTTCAACTTCAATTTTATATTGCCTAAATGCATTTATTGCTTCATCCTTACTATTTAGAAATGATAACAAATGGTATCTATAAGAGCACAAAACAGTCCACAAACTCACAAAACAGTCCACACGTACAAGACATCAAACAGAAACAACAAACACACAAACTTGAAAGATAAGGAGATAGATAACTTGACACAAAGAGAATATAAAATGTAGCAGCTAAAGAGTGTATCAAACTCTAAAACCTAAACAAATCACATTAACAAGAACCAAGTTCTTACGGGAACACAAGAGGAACTCCGTTCACTCAAGCACTCTCTTTTCTAGCCATCTCACAACACAAATGAAACCTTTTACTTGTGAAGCTTAAAATGTCTGGTGGTCTACTCTCTTCTTGAGAGGAAATATGGTGTTCAATGTTACAAAGTAATTTTAAAATGATCTATCTAAAGAGAACAAAACTAAAGAAACACCTTAAATAGTCTTTACAAAAAGGATGGTAAAAAGACCCTTTTGCCCTTAATGAAGGAGTGGAGAGTGTGGAGTTTTTGGGGAAGCCTTGGGGTGTATTTTGTGACCCTAAGGTCATCCCCCACATGTCAAGACGTACACCCCCTTGGTTGAGTGCGCAACAAGATCAACCGCGTCCATTTTCATAAACGCGCCTTAAAGCCTTTGTAGTTCCCGAGCTTGACTTCTAGTAAATGGTCTCAAGCCCATGACACCCATATCATCCTCTCCATATTGACAGGAGTTTGACCTTAAACTCATGGGTTATTCATCTTCAATGGTATCAACCCGTGAGAGATCATACACGTTAAACGTGTTATGAACTTGGTATTCCGGTGGCAAGTTGATCTTGTAAGCATTATTGTTAATTCTTTCAAGAACTTGGAATGGACCATCACCTCTTGGAAGCAACTTGACCTTTATTTGGTTGGGAAACCGGTCCTTACGTAGGTGTACCCATACCCAATCTCCCGGCTCAAGTACAAGACGCTTTCTCCCTTTGTTGACTCATTTCGCCACATCTTTCTTCTTATTCTCAAGCCGCATCCTCACCTTCTCATGTAAGATTTTCATGGATTCAGACCTCTTGTTTCCATCTAAGATAATAACAACTTCACTTGGCAAAGGATTTAGATCCAAAAGGGTTAGGGGATTGAAGCCGTAGACACATTCAAAGGGCGTAATGCCCGTACTCGAATGGATCACCTGATTGTAAGCAATTTCTATGAGAGGTAGGTGATGTTCCCAAGATGTCAACTTACCTTTAACCATGGAATGTAGCATAGAACCCAGGGTTCAATTTACTACTTCCATTTGGCCATCGGTTTGTGGGTGGCAAGACGTAGAAAACAACAATTTAGTGCCGAGCCTACCCCACATTGACTTCCAAAAGTGACTAAAGAACTTAGGATCCCTATCACTTACAGTGGTTCTTGGGATTCCGTGTAACTTAGAAATATTTTCAATAAACAAGAAGCTACACTAGTCGCATCTTCACTATTTTTGCAAGGAATAAAGTGTGCCATTTTGGAGAAATGATCAACGACAACAAAATTGCTATCCCAACCCCTTTGAGTCCATGGCACCCCCAACACAAAATCCATAGAAATATCAAACCATGGGCATGATAGAGTGGGAAGTGGGGTCTATAACCCGTGAGGAAGGAGCCTAGACTTAGCACTCATACAATCCATGCATTAGTAGCAAATTTTGACAACATCTTTGCGCATCCTTGGCCAATAGAATTGCTCCGCCAATATTCCGAAGGTCTTATCAATTCCAAAGTGACCCATGAGACCGCCATCGTGTGCCTCCCTCACAAAAAACTGTCTCTAAGAGCTAGAAGGTACACACAATCATCTTCCCCGAAATAAGAACCCATCAAATACGACATAAGGACTAGAATCTGAAGGCCTCCTTTCCCTACCCACGGCTTCACCTTCCTTAAAGATAGGAGCGAAGTAAGGGTCCTCGGGAAACAACGACTTGAGGCTCCCAAACCCCATTAACTTGGAAGACAAAGTGGACACAAGAACATGCTTCCTAGATAATGCATCGGCTACCACATTATCCTTCCCCTTTTTGTATTGAATTACATAGGAAAAGGTTTTAAGAAATTCAATCTATTTGGCATGCCATTTGTTAAGTTTGTCTTGTGCGCGAAGGTGCTTCAAGGATTCATGATCCATTCAGATTACGAACTCCTTGGGCCAATGATAGTGTTGCCAATTACCTAACACTCTAACCAAGGCATACAACTCCAAATCATACGTAGAGTAGTTTAGAGTTGCTCCTTTGAGCTTTTCACTAAAATAAGCAATGGGCTTTAAATCTTGCATCAAAATAGTGCCAATGCCTACCTTAATAGTATCGCATTTAACTTCAAACATCTTATCAAAGTTAGGTAATTGCAACAATGGTGCCGAAATGAGCATATCTTTTAAGGTCTTAAAGGCCTTAGATTGCTCTTTACCCCACTGGAAAGGTTGGTCCTTTCGGATGATTTTGGTAAAGGGGGCGGCAATGGTACTAAATCCTTTGAAGAACCTTCTATAAAAACTTGCCAACCTGTGGAAGCTCTGAACTTCACCCACGGTTTTTGGGGTTGGCCAATCTTTAATAGCGGTTATCTTGGATTCGTCTACCTCCACTCCCCTCGAGCTCACAACAAATCCCAAAAATACAACTTTATCAACACCAAAGGAGCACTTTTCAATATTAACATACAACTTTTCTTTACTAAGAACATCAAACACACTCCTTAGATGCAAGACATGTTCATTAAGAGACTTACTATAAACTAAAACATCATCAAAGTACTCGACCACAAATTTTCAAATAAACGACTTCATTAAATGATTCATTAGCTGCATAAAGGTACTAGGAGAGTTGGTAATACCAAATGGCATCACCATCCACTCATATAGACCAAATTTGGTCTTGAATGGAGTCTTCCATTTATCACCCGATTGCATACGGATTTGGTGATATCCGCTCCTAAGATCAACCTTAGAAAACACACAAGAGCCATTTAGTTTATCAAGCACATCATTTAGCCTAGGAATAGGGTGATGATACTTTATCATAATTTTATTTATGGCTTGGCATTCCACGCACATTCGCCACGTCCCATCCTTCTTCGACACAAGCAACATCGGGACCGTACATGGACTCATGCTTTTCTTGATGTATCCTTTGTTGAGGAGGTCCTCAATTTGCTGTTGGAGATCCTTCGTCTCCGTGGGGTTTCCCTTATAAGCCGGTTTTTTTGGTAATTATGACCCAGGAACAAAGTCGATTTGGTGCTTAATTCCTCAAAGTGGAGGAAGTCCTTGCAGCAACTCCCTTGGAAATACATCATCAAATTCCTGCAAAACATTAGAAATAAAAGACGGGATAGGAGAAGTGGATGGGTTAGCATTCAAAATATGAGCCACAAGTAGCATGAGAGTAGTATCATCATACTCTTTAAAAATGTCGCCCTTGCAAGCCAACATTACCATCGAATTCCTACCCCTCAATGCCGAAACTCCCTCTTCACCCTCACTCCTCCCACTCTCGGGTTCCTCCCCTCTACCCATGGGTTATTTCTTTTTTTTACCTTTTCTTGCAAACTCTTAATTTGTCGATGTACCTCACACACTTCTGATGGTGATAGTGGTCCGAGGTTGTACTTATGGCCCTTAAACTCAAAGGAATAATAGTTGGTTCGACCATCATGCTTGGTCGACCTATGATATTGCCATGGACGACCCAACAAAACATTACAAGCTTGCATAGGAATGATGTCGCAAAGCACCTCGTCTTCATAATTTCTAACTTTGAACCGAATCACCACTTGACGAGTCACCTTCAACTCTCCATAATCATTCAACCATTAGAGCCTATACGGACTCCCATGTGGAGTAGTTTGCAATTTTAAGTGATCCACCATTGAGGCACTAGCGACATTAGCACAAATCCCGCTATCAATAATCAAGGAGCATACACTCCCCTTAATGAGGCACTTGGTGTGAAAGAGGTTTTCCCGTTGGCTAGGATCATCCAATGCTTTGCTAATCATAACTCTCCGTACCACATAGTTAGGTACTTCAAGTTTACCTTTTTGAGGCCAAACCTCCTCTTCATCATCATCACTATGTCTCATGGCCTCTCCTCCCTCTCCATCTTGCGAGACTTCTTCATTTTCAACCATTTCAAGCCCCAATTCTTCCCCCAAGAAATACAATTTTCCTTCCCTTAATATCACATTTCTCCGATTAGGACACTCACTAGCCTTGTGGCCCCATCTGTGGAATTTGAAGCATTGGAATCCCTTAATGTTAGAAGAGACATTCGGCTTGCCCTCAAACCATGGAGGAAGTAGTTGAGCACTCTTGCTCACGAGTGGGGTCTTGGCTGGTTATTGCTTGAATTTTTTCCACCCCAAAGATGATGAAACAATTTCTTTCCCCTTGGTCCAACCTGAGGACCCTTGGTGGGATTTGGTTTTGTATGCCGACCTTTCCTTGTTCTCTCGTTCAATCTCTAAATCTTCATGAAAGATCCCTTCAATAGTTTCAAACTTATGAAGTGTCATGTGCGTAGAGATTTCCTTATTTAGGCCGATCTTGAACCGGATGATGTCGTTGCTCACTTGATCTCCTCTATGATCAAGTTTCTAGATGAGTTGTTGAAACTCATCATAGTAAGCTGCCACACTTTTGTTTCCTTGCTTCAAGTTGTACAATTTTGCAAGGAGTTCCTGTTGATAGCTTTCAGGAAGGTATCTTCGCCTCATAAGATACCTTAATCAAAACCAAGGAGGGGGTTGCCCCTCAATCAATATGTTGCCAAAATGTTTGACATACTCCCACCACGTGGTAGCATATCCCTCAAAATGAACAATGGCATAGCAGATCTTCTTCTCCTCCGTGAGCTCATTCAATTGAAAGACTCTCTCGCATACGGATTCCCATGCCAGAAACTCTTCGGGATCTCTTTCTCCCTTAAATATCGGAAGCCCCATTTTTATGGTGTTGAGGCTAACATCCCTTTCCCAAACACCTTGGCCACCCCCACCTTTAAGCCCCCGGTTCTTCCTAGGTTCTACCCTTCTACCTCTCATCCCATTTTCCATCAAATAAGGATTATCATACATTCCATACCCTCCCCTTCGGTTCTCTCTCACAAATCCCTTTTCTTACATTGGTGGGTTTTGGACATTTGGAATTTGGTATGGTGGATTGGAATTTAGTGGTGGAGGTCTTTGGATTGGCTGATTTTGGTTTGGAGGAGTCAGATTTAAGGGTGGCATTTGGGTTCCAAGTCCATCATGTGGGACTTGGTGATGTAGAGAATGACTAGGTGCTTCAAGGCCTTGTCTTTGTGAATAATAGTTGGCTTGAGGTATGGCATTTGGTGGGTGCATTCTTGGGTGTGTGGCTTCAGGGGTAATGGTTGGGGATGTGTTTTGAGGAGTTGAGGGTCAAGAACTCCGTTGGATTTCTAACCTTTCCATTCAACCACTAATAGAGGCCACTTCTACCCCTAACTTATCAAGACCTGCATTTACTCTAGCTACATCCTGAGACAAGGATTCAAGATTAGCCACAAGAGTATTCAAAACATTTTGGTCCACGGTTTGTGCATTGGAAGTTTTGGGTTCCATGTGTAATGGTTCCATTTGCTAATGTACGTACAAAATGAACAAACGTTAGTTCAAAATACGCTCACACAATCTTCACACTCGGCTTCCTCACTTGGTTCTTCAAGTGTTGTAAGCTGGCTATCAACTTGTAAGAACTTGGGAATGAGTCGACTCTTGATTTGGAGTGGATTTTGGTTTGAAGACTCAATTTTTTTTTGTACGCACTTGAACCAAAAACAACTATGAATTTTAAACGAGGAAAGAACCACAAAGAACGTTGACACGAAGACGTACTCGAAAACTAGTTCACAACTTAGTAGGTTCTTACTTAGTTTCCAACTAGTGTAGGAGTCACTAGAAGTAAAACTAGTAGAGACAATAAAAGAAACTTGGAAGGTCCTACGACTTGAGTTTTGTTGTTGATGTGGCCCTCACTTCTTTTTCTTTTTGGCCATTTGAATTTGTTGTTGAAATGGAGTATGATTATTTTTCAAGACTTAAGGGGTTCAATCTTGTGTGTTGATGAGGATTTTCAGTTTTGGAGTACCAAGACAAGGACTTGGACTCTTTTTATAAAGGTCAAAAAGGTGTCAATAAACTTTTCTCCAGCTTGCACCAAAATGGCAAAGCACCCTTTTGTTTTGGCTTTGTCCCTTTCCTCTTTTGGTCCTTCTTGAAAAAAGTTTTGGCACTCTTTTGGTAAGGGACTTTTTGGGGGTCTTTGGCTGATTTACCTCTTTGGTGTTTTCTTGAAACTATTTTCAAGACAAACACAAGACCTAACCTCTCTCTTTCTCTTTTCAAATCAAACACCCCTTTTGTTAAACATTCACCTCTAGAACATTATGAAGAACAATAAGAACACTTATGAACAACAACAACATTCACACTGTCCAACCCTTCAACAACACTAAACAAAGCTTCAAATCTTGGACCTTAGACTTAAGTGTGCTAGGGGGACAACAAGATAACACAATAAACTACTAAGACAAGTAAAAATAACACCTAAATCTAGACACTTCTCGGCCAACACAAGTCACCAGATAACCCTTTTTTTTGCCTTTTGTTTTGGACTTTTTCAACTAGAAGAGCTTAAGATTGGTGGTGTAAGAACACAAACAGCCTTTGCTTTGATACCAAATGATACCAAACGGTATCTACAAGAGCACAAAATAGTCCACAAACTCACAAAATAGTCCACACGTACAAGACATCAAACGGAAACAACAAACACAAAAAGATAAAGAGATAGATAACTTGACACAAAGAGAATATAAAATGTAGCAACTAAAGAGTGTATCAAACTATAAAACCTCTACAAATCACATTAACAAGCACCAAGTTCTTACGGGAACACAAGAGGAACTCCGTTTACTCAAGCACTCTCGTTTCTAGCCGTCTCACAACACAAGTGGAAACTTTTACTTGTGAAGCTTAAAATGTTTGGTGGTCTACTCTCTTCTTGAGAGAAAATATGGTGTTCAATGTTACAAAGTGATTTTAAAATGAGCTAGTTAAAGAGAACAAGACTAAAGAAACACCTTAAATAGTCTTTACAAAAAAAGATGGTAAAAAGACCCGTTTGCCCTTGATGAAGGGGTGGCGGGTGTGGAGTGTTTGGGGAAGCCTTGGGGTGTCTTTTGGGCCCCTAAGGTCAGACCCGACATGTCAAGACATACACCCCCTTGGGCGATTTCACAACAAGATCACCCGCGTCCATTTTCATAAATGCGCCTTGAAGCCTTTGTAGTTCCCGAGCTTAACTTCTAGTAAATGGTCTCAAGCCCATGACACCTGTATCAAGAAAGTGAACATAACAGTATTTAGTGAAATCATCAATAAAAGTTATGAAATAATTTTTCCCACCACGTGATGGCGTTGACTTCATATCACAAATGTCAATGTGTATTAAGTCTAGGGGATTGGAATTCCTTTCAACGGACTTATAAGGATGCTTTGCATACTTCGATTCCACACACGTTTGACACTTTGATTTATTGCACTTAAAGTTTGGAAAAACTTCTAAGTTAATCAATTTCGTAATGTTTTATAATTAATATGGCCTAAACGTTCATGCCATAAATTATAAGACTCAAGCAAATAAGAAGAATTTGAACTTTTATTTATTTCAACAGTCATTACATTCATCTTATAAAGGCCTTCGTTCAGATAGCCTTTTCCTACATACATTTCTCCTTTGCTAATTACAAATTTTTCCAGAAATGGTTACATATTTGAATCCGTTCTTGTCTAGAAGTGAAACAGAAATTAAATTCCTACGTAACTCCGGAACATACAAGACATTGTTAAGTGTCAAGACCTTTCCTGAAGTCATTTTCAAGCATTTTTTCCTGTTCCTTCTACCTTAGCAGTAGCGGAGTTAGCCATGTAGATAATTTATTCTACTTGAGCCGGAGTGAATGACCAAAATAACTCTTTGTTGGAACATACATGACGGATGGCACCAGAATCCATCCACCATTTGCGAGGATTCCCTGCCAAGTTGCATTCTGAGAACATAGCACACAGATCATAGCATTCTTTGTTGGATTCAATCATATTTGCTTGATCCTTCTTCTTGCCTTTCTTCAGGACTCGACAATCTGTGGACTTGTGGCCAATCTTGCCACAATTGAAGCATTTTCCCTTGAATTTCTTATTAGGTTGATGGCTTCCTTGTTCAACTTTCTTTCTTTTCTTAGAATTGTTTTGGTCATCTTCTACAATATGTGCTCCATTAATTGTAAAATTCCCTTTTGACCTTCTCTCAGCAGCTTTATTGTCCTCTTCAATACTCAGTCGGACAATAAGATCTTCGACAGTCATCTCCTTGCATTTATGCTTCAAGTAGTGTTTGAAGTCTTTCGACAAAGGTGGTAGCTTCTCAATTATCGCTGCTACTTGAAATGCATCATTTACAATCAAACCTACAAAACAGTTTTTGTTAGTATTAAGAACTTTTTTAATTTGTTCAACTAAGGTATTTTTCAAAGATATACCTTCTGCTAGGAGATCATGTATGATGACTTACAACTCCTGCACTTGAGAGATAACCGATTTTCTATCTATCATTTTAAAGTCCAGGAACTGTGCAACAAGGAATTTCTTAATTCCCGCATCCTTTGTTTTATATTTTCGATCAAGTGCTCAAGTGCCACACACAATTCCTTCGATGTCTTAGTTCCACTATAGACATTGTAGAGGTCATCTTGGAGATCACCCAGAATATAATTCCTACAAAGGAAGTCTAAATGTTTCCAAGCTTCTACAATTACGAAATGCTATTTGTCCGAGGTTCCCTCGGACACCTCAGGAGCGTCTTCACTAGTAAACCGTTGCAGACACAAAGTGGTGAGGTAAAAGAACATCTTTTGCTGCCATCGTTTAAAGTCAATGCCTTCAAATTTTTTGGGCTTCTCCATTGGTGCCATTATAGGCGAAACATTTGTGCAACTTGATGTGACAATATTAGTTTCCCCCACTGACGTTGGTGCATCTTGCATTTGACTATCGCTTGTCATTTTTCCTGTCACCACAAGACAAAAAATACTTAGTATTTTCAGAATACTACTTATAAAGTTAAGCAACTTTAAACTTTTTTCTTGTTTCTAGTTGACAATGAAGTTTTTATGACTTCCGATTGTCAATCGAATGATCTTTAACTTGTGATGAAGTTTTTATGACTTCAAATCACTAGTTAAGTTCAGGCAGAGTAGAAAGTTAAAACTTTAATCTCCAAAAATAAGCTATACAGATTCTGAAAATTGTTTCCTTAAGATTGTTATTTCCTTCTACGGGTATGCAGAATCTGTATACGCAGAACAACAACTTCAACTAGAGTTCAAGTATAAACAAGAACACAATGAAAAATATCAAATACCCTCAACACAAGATCAAAATGACCTTTCCAAGAGGTGTATTTTATTTTTTCCAGAAAATAGATGAAATAGAAATGAATAAGGCCAAGTCATCCGAATTAATGGAGTTTCCTTAGGAAAACAATTCCCCTCACTGTACCCGAGGTTATGAAATTTTTCCTCCCAGAATAAAATAGTCTTTAATCCAAATATAGCGGTACCTAAAATATTTGGACTCGTTAAATGCACTCAACAGTTTGAATGATCAGACAGAATTTTTTACGACAAGAAGAGTATTTTTTATTTTGAAATTTTGTATCAAAACCTGTGGATGAAAGCAGGTTTATATAGCCATAACATGCCTCTTTTGAAAAGAGGCAATGGTTCACTCCAAATCTTACACCTTTGCTGTAAGTTCATGTTTGTTCATCAAAGATTGCATCTTTTCCTGAACATTCATCTCATTTCATGAATCAGTGTGTCACTTCATTAAGGATTACATCCTTCTGAAGCATCATTTCAAACCATTGCAACCTTCTATAGCCTCAGTTCAGAACAATGTATCATTTCTGAAGCACCAGTTCGAAAACAATGAATTAGTTCACTTGAAATAGTGCAACTGTTGCTGGATGTATATATAAATAGAGCTCCGAAACACTGCAAAAAAATTTTACTGCATTTTTTCTTGCATTCTTCGGAATTCAAATAAAGTTTGTCCAAAAAGATAGATCTCATCGATCGATCATTTGACAAATCTAAATCCAAATCCAAATTCAAATCTGAATCCAAATTCGAATCTGAATTCGAAGCCGAAGCCGAGCCGAGCAAGCGATGACGACGACGGCGCGAGGCATCTATTATTTTTTGCCTCACTTTCCATGTGGAGTAATTGTTCTTGATAATAAACACTTTCAAGTTCTCTTCTTCCACCAATGTGTGAGAAAGAGTAAACTTTCTAATTTAGGAGTACACTTTCCATTTTAGTGTCTCCTTCCCCTCCACCATTTTATTCTCTATTTTTCTATTCACATTTTTTCACATACTATGAACCCAATAAAATCTATAGAAGAACATATATCTATTTCTCCAAAAAGGATGAACTTCTGTACATCAAAAAATACTTGTAAAACTCAGCATATTGATATGACTGTTGAAGTTAAATCAATTTACTCTTCAACTAACACCCCTTCAATTAACTATCCATGGCCATACATTCTCTCTGCACCTCAACAACATTCCATTAGAACAGAACACCAAAATGGAAAACTCACAGAACTAATTTACCAACCATCAATCTCTGGAGCCTTTCTACTTTATGCCCATACCAATGGAACTGAAACGCCAAACAACTTCGTGGATGAAAAAATCATTAGAGGGAAAATAGATACAACACCTGCTATCAGTGGGCAACTAACCGATAGTCCTCCTACTCCAAGACCCAGTTTACCTACCCCATATTGCACGAGAAATAATGGATCAAGCTGTGAACGGGTTAGGGGAGTAGGTCTGGTAGAAAACTCTCCAAAAAATCCAACTACCAGAATTTCTAAATCTGAGCAGAATAGAGAAGCTAGGCTTAATCATGAATCAAACACTCCATAGCATGCCATTCTTCCCATCCATAACTTACCCTTCGGGCAGCCAATCTCCGAACATCATTCAGTGGTTCCTAACCACTCTTGGCGAACCGAGCCAAGAGTTCTTCTTACTAGAAAGGACCCTTCACAAAATCTTTGACAAAACTTTCAGCTTAGCTATTATAGAGCAGATATCGGAGAAGATGAGAACCTTCTCACTGATGGGGAGGATTGCGACCAAACATCTACCGACAACTATCATACTCAGTCCACAAGAAACACCGACAGTGCATCCTTCAGTAGTAGAGAAGGAGATAAGATCAAGGACAAGTAGATGAAAAGTCTTTGAAGTGATAGGGACAAGTCTTTCACTAACAACTACTACAAGCTTATCTTTCACCTTTTTAGATCTTGTTTGCACTTTAAGGATTAACAAGATGATGAAAGGGTGAAGAAGCTTAAGAACACAACAGCAACTCCAAGAACAACAACAATTTCAGTTTCTAACTCCACTACAACAAGACCATCAAATCGGCCAAGGTTTAGGTAACAATAACATCCAACTCGGCCACACCTTGTTCACATCAACAACTTCACCAAGTTCAAGTTCAATCTTAGATTTGGACACTTTATAATGTTGATGAGAAAGAAACAAACACTAGAAACACTCTAAACAAATAAAATACAACAATTTCTAGACTCACAACAAAAAAATCTTGGCCAAGATAACAACAACACAATTTTTGGCCAAGAAAGCAAAATGGAAAGATTTGCACTTTTCTGATTTTTTTTTTTTTCAGTTTTCAGCTTTTTTTTTTGAATTTTTATCCAAGAGAATCCAAGATTGGTAGTGTAGGTACACAACCATCCTTTCTTTGATACCAAATGATACCAAAATCTCCAAGAACACAAGAACACAAACACCAAAATCAGTCCACTAGTTCAAGAACTATGGACCTTTTTGATGACCTCTCTCGGATTCACAAGAAGAACAAGAAGGGAAGTGATATCAAGATTAAAAGACATTAAAACAGAAACAACACTTGATGAACAAGATGGAATAACAACAACACACAGTTACAAGACAAGAACACAAACAAATTACACTAGATATAGACAAACGATTACAAGAAAGTAAAGATAGATAGATAGACAAAGGGATGGTATAATATTAACAACCCAAAAGCTTATTCCATTTTTGGACCTTTAATATCACACACAACCTAAACCTATCTCTTACGTGACCTCACGGGAACCGAAATTCTCAAGCAATCTCCGTTTCTAAGCAAATGATCAATACAAGGATTCCACCTTGTCCAAGGATTCCACCTTGTTAAAGACTCTCAAAGTGGCTACAAAATATATTCTCCAAAATACTCCAAAAAATGACCTAATGAGGTTCTATTTATACCTAGGTTAACTTATTACAAATGACTAAAAACCCATTGCAAAGGGCGGATGAACAGTGAACGCGAATGAACAGTGAACAGTTTTGGAGATTGTGGGACTTGTTATCTACACTTCAAAGCTTGTTCCTTGGATGGGAGGAACCCCGAGCTCGAGTCTTGACGCATTGGACCCCGATCCTGATCGTACCCATATCATCCTTCCCTCCTTAGAAAGGATTCATCCTCAAATCCAAACCTTGCAAAGCAATAGGAAGGACAAGAAAACAAAAGTTCCTCAAGGTATGAGGGTTAGGATTAGTGTAATCAATCATGGCATCTTGCTAGGTGGCTCAAACTTCACATATACCCAAACATCCCCCCGAATACCCTACCAAGGGAGAATCAACTAGTTTATCCACATAAGTGTGACAAGAAACAAGGAACAAATGTCGCTTATCAAGTGGAAAACATAGACTCTTCTTGGAACAACAATTAGACTTGAAAACCGAGAGAGGAAATCCATACATTCCATGTATATTCAAGTCATTCCAAAAGACATCCTCATCACCACACTTCAAATGATCACCGGAATCAAATGGGTAGAGTGTCCATGGGCACGGGTTGGGAATACACTTCCTTACCCCAATACTACTACAATAATGATCAAATGTACCCTCTATACTATCAAGGTCAATAACAAAAACAACTAGAGGGTCATCCTTAGTCATTCGGCCAACATGTTCAACATCATCATTTTCACACACAAGTTGGTCTTCATTACTTCCATAGGACAATGTACTTCCTCTTTCCACAATGTCTTCAACACTAGGTGAATCAACTAGTGTATCCATAATCTCAAGTTGTACATTATCATCACAAAATGAAGGCACATTCAGCTTACTTAAAGACAAACTATCATTCACACTTAGTTGGCTATTATCCTCATTCACTAGAGTGCAAAAGTTAGTTTGAGTTCCTTGTAGCTCAAGTGAAGCATGGCCACTCACGGGAATTTGATTAGCAAGGCTTGGATGCTCCATCAAGTTATCCAACTTCTTGCACAGAGAGACTTCCGTCCCTTCCAATTTTTTTTCCATTTTGTCCATTATTCGCCTATCTATGGCATCAAGCCTTGCCATGATGGATTTAACCCAACTAGGCATTTCAGCTTCATTCGCAATTGTACCCATCAAGAGCTACTAAGCAAACAACATGAAAACAACAAACACATTAACGATTAGCAAAAATCAGTCCGCAATTTATCACAAAGCAGTCCACAATACATCTCAAAATAGTCCACAATCCCTCACTTTCACACTTTGGATTTTTTAGTCTATTGGCCTTACAAGTGTTGATAACTCACTTATACTCCAATGAGGTTACTTGGTCCTAATTGTAGCTTGAGGTTGGAGTAGATTCTTGTTTAAAATGACTCAAATAATTAATGTACGAACTTGAACCAAAAAAGATACAACAACTCAAAAATGAGAAAAGCGCACAACAAACAACATTAACATGAAGAACGTACACAAAACTAACTTACAAGCTAGTAGGGTATTACTAGGTTGTCAATTAATGTCAAGAAAACAAACGAAACTAGGAAACAATAAAATGAAACTAAGAAATCTAAAATTTGAACTCAAAAATATTGCGTGAATAGTACTTTAGTGATGTGGCAGTCCACTATTGGCCTCGAGTTTTATCAAATTTTTTTTCCCAACTTCAAGTCTTGATCAATATACAATTTGGAATTGGTGGATTTGGTTAATGGAGGGAAAAGTGGTCTTGGAGCCTTTTTGTTCAAATTTCAAAAGCAAAACTTGACTTCTTTGAACTTTCTCTTTGAAACAAGGTCCTTAAATCAAGGAAAAGTAGATGAAAAGTCTTTGAAGTGATAGGGATAAGTCTCTCACTAACAACTACTATAAGCTTATCTTTCACCTTTTTAGATCTAGTTTGCACTTTAAAGATTAACAAGATGACCAAGAACAACAACAATTTTAGTTTCGAATTCCGCTACAACAAAACCATCAAATCGGCCAAGGTTTAGGTAAAAACAACATCCAACTCGGCCACACCTTGTTCACATCAACAACTTCAACAAGTTCAAGTTCAATCTTAGATTTGGACACTTTTTAGTGTTGATAAGAAAGAAACCAACACTAGAAACACTCTAAACAAATAAAAGATTACAAGTTCTAGACACACAACAAACAAATCTTGGCCAAGTTTACAACAACACAATTTTCAGCCAAGAATACAAAATGGACAGATTTTGCACTTTTCTGGAATCTTTTTTCAGTTTTCAGCCTTTTTTTTTAAATTTTTGTCCAAGAAAACCCAAGATTGGTAGTGTAGGAACACAACCAGACTTGCTTTGATACCAAATGGTACCAAACTATTCAAGAACACAAAAACACAAACACGAAAATCAGCCCACTAATTCAAGAACTATGGACCCTTTTGATGACCTCTCTCGATTCACAAGAAGAACAAGAAGGAAAGTGATATCAAGAGTAAAGCACACTAAAACAGAAACAACACTTGATGAACAAGATGCAATAACAACAACACATGGTTACAGGACAAGAAAACAAATGGATTACACTAGATAAAGACAAACGATTACAAGAAAGTAAAGATAGATAGATAGACAAAGGGATGGTATAATATTAACAACCCAAAAGATTATTCCACTTTTGGACCTTTAATATCACACACAACCTAAACCTATCTCTTATGTGACCTCAAGGGAACCGAAATTCCCAAGCAATATCCGTTCCGTTGCAAATGATCAACACAAGGATTCAACCTTGTCCAAGGATTCCACCTTGCTAAAGACTCTCAAAGTGGCTACAAAATATATTCTCCAAAACACTCCCAAAAATGACTTAATGAGGTTCTATTTATACCTAGGTTAACTTATTACAAATGACTAAAAAATCCTTGTAAAGGGTGGATGAACAGTGAACGCGGATGAACAGTGAACAATTTTGGAGCTTGTGGGACTTGTTCTCTATACTTCAAAGATTGTTCCTTGGATAGGTGGCCCCCCCAAGCTCGAGTCTTGACGCATTGGGCCCCGATCATGATCGTACCCATATCATCCTCCCCTCCTTAGAAAGGATTCGTCCTCGAATTCGAACCTTGCAAAGAAATAGGAAGGACAAGAAAACAAAAGTTCTTCAACGTATGAGGGTTAGGATTTGTATAATCAATCATAGCATCTTTCCAAGGTGGCTCAAACTTCATATATACCTAAATATCCCTCTTACCCGAATACCCTACTAAGGGAGAACCAACTAGTTTATCCATATAAGTGTGACAAGAAACAAGGAACAAGTGTCGCTTATCAAGTGGAAAACACAGACTCTTCTTGGAACAACAATTAGACTTGAAAGCTGAGAGAGAAAAGCCATACATTCCATGCACATTCAAGTCATTTCAAAGGACATCCTCATCACCACACTTCAAATGATCACCAGAATCAAATGGGTAGAGTGTCCATGGGCATGAGTTGGGAATACATTTCCTTATGCCAATATTACTACAATAATGATCAAATGTCCCCTCTATACTATCATGGTCAATAACAAAAACAACTAGAGGGTCATCCTTAGTCATTCGACAAACATGTTCAACATCATTATTTTCACATACAAGTTGGTCTTCATGACTTCCATAGGACAATGTACTACCTCTTTCCACAATGGCTTCAACACTAGGTGAATTAACTAGTGTATCCATAATCTCAAGTTGTACATTATCATCACAAAATGAAGGCACATTCGGCTCACTTAAAGACAAACTTTCATCACACTTAGTTGGCTATTATCCTCATTCACTAGAGTGCAAAAGTTAGTTAGATTACCTTGTAGCTCAAGTGGAGCATGGCCACTCATGGGAATTTAATTAGGAAGGCTTGGATGCTCTATCAACTTATCCAATTTCTTACACAGAGAGCCTTCTGTCCCTTCTAATCTTCCTTTCATTCTATCCATTATTCACCTATCTATGGCATCAAGCTTTGCCATAATGGATTTAACCCAACTAGGCATTTCAGATTCATTCGCCATTGTACCCATCAAGACCTCCTAACCAAACAAAATGAAAACAACAAACACATTAAAGATTAGCAAAAATCAGTCCACAATTCATCACAAAAAAGTCCACAATGCATCTCAAAATAGTCTACAATACCTCACTTTCACACTTTGGATTTTTCAGTCTATTGGCCTTACAAGTGTTGATAACTCGCTTATACTCCAATGAGGTTACTTGGTCCCAATTATGGCTCGAGGTCGGAGTAGATTCTTGTTTGAAATGACTCAAATAATTAATTTACGAACTTGAACCAAAAAAGATACTATGACTCAAAAACGAGAAAAGCACAGAACAAACAACATTAACACAAAGAACGTACACAAAGCTAGCTTACAAGCTAGTAGGGTATTACTAGGTTGTCAATTAGTGTCGAGCAAACAAACGAAACTAGGAAACAATAAAATGAAACTGAGAAATCTAAAATTTAAACTCAATAATGTTGCGAGAACAGTACTTTAGTGACGTGGAAGTCCACTATTGGCCTCGAGTTTTATCAATTTTTTTTCTCAATTTCAAGTCTTGATCAATATACAATTTGAAATTGGTGGATTTCGTTAATGGTGGAAAAAGTGGTCTTGGAGCCTTTTTGTTCAAATTTCAAAAGAAAAACTTGACTTCTTTGAACTTTCTCCTTGAAACAAGGTCCTTAAATCAAGGAAAAGTAGATGAAAAGTCTTTGAAGTGATAGGGACAAGTCTTTCACTAACAACTACTACAAGTTTGTCTTTCACCTTTTTATATCTAGTTTGCACTTTAAGGATTAACAAGATGATAAAAGGGTGAAGAACCTTAAGAACACAACAACAACTCCAAGAACAACAACAATTTCAGTTTCCAACTCCACTACAACAAGACCATCAAATCGGCCAAGGTTTAGGTAACAACAACATCCAACTTGGCCACACCTTGTTCACACCAACAACTTTAACAAGTTTAAGTTTTATCTTAGATTTTGATACTTTTTTGTGTTGATAAGAAAGAAACAAACACTAGAAACACTCTAAACAAACAGAAGACTAAAAGTTCTAGACACACAACAAACAAAACTTTGCTAAGATTACAACAACACAATTTTCGGCCAAGAACACAAAATGGACAGATTTGCACTTTTTTGGATTTTTTTTTCCAGTTTTCAGTTTTTTTTTTTTAAAATTTTTTTCCAAGAGAACCCAAGATTGGTAGTGTAGGAACACAACCATCTTTGCTTTGATACCAAACTCCCCAAGAACACAACAACACAAACACCAAAATCAGTCCACTAGTTCAAGAACTATGGACCCTTTTGATGACCTCTATCAGATTCGCAAGAAGAACAAGAAGGGAAGTGATATCAAGAGTAAAACATACTAAAACAGAAATAACAATTGATGAACAAGATGCAATAACAACAACACACGGTTAGAATACAAGAACACAAATGGATTACAGTAGATATAGATAAACGATTACAAAAAAGTAAAGATATATTGATAGACAAAGGGATGGTATAATATTAACAATCCAAAATATTATTCCACTTTTGGACCTTTAATATCACACACAACCTAAACCTATCTCTTACGTGACCTCAAGGGAAACGAAATTTTCAAGCAATCTCCATTTCTAAGCAAATAATCAACACAAGGATTCCACCTTGCTTTTCTCAAAGTGGCTACAAAATATGTTCTCCAAAAATCTCCCAAAAATGACCTAATTAGGTTCTATTTATACCTAGGTTAACTTATTACAAATGACTAAAAAACCCTTGCAAAGGGTGGATGAACAATGAACGTGGATGAATAGTAAACAGTTTTGGTGCTTGTGAGACTTGTTCTCTACACTTCAAAGCTTGTTCCTTGGATGGGCAGCCCCCCAAGCTCGAGTCTTGGCGCATTGGACCCCGATCATGATCATACCCGTATCAAGATCAAGGTATCCATGTTATGATTAAGGAATTTCCTAATAACTTTCCTTGTTTTTTCTCTGTAATTTATGCTAGTCCGGTTTATCATAAGTGCACAAAGTTATAGGAGAAGCTTTGTAACATATCTCAAAGATACTTTGGGGAATGTTTTATAGGGGGAGACTTCAATGAAGTGCTAAAAAATAAAGAAAAACTTAGTGGATCCCCTATCAACTCCAACAGGGTCAGTGCATTCAGACAATATGTTAACCGACTTAGGATCTAAAGGTACTAAATATACTTGGACTAATAAACGATATAGGAATAGAAGAAAACTTCACTTTGAAAGACTTGATAGGTGCATGGAAAATAACCAATGGATAACTCGTTACCCATAGGTCACAGTCACTCACCTACCAAGGACCAAGTCTGACCATTCACTTCTCTTTATTGATATTACTGGCAACAGACATAACCCCACCCCTACCCCCTTTAGATTCAAGCCTATGTGGTGTAACCATCACTCCTTTAGAGCCCTTGTAGACCAGTGCTTAAATAATACCAACAGTCTTCTACACACAATCAACGAGTTTCAAAGAGAAGCCAAATCCTGGACCACTAAAGTATTTGGCAATATCTTTCAAAACCTCAAAAGATTTTTAGCTAGACTAAATGGTATCCAATAGTCTAAAAATTACCCCCATAGCAGTTTTCTTCACAATCTTGAAAACAATCTCCGTGAGGAGTACCAACTGATACTCCAATTGAAGAAGATTTTTGGAAAACAAAGTCTAGAATTATCTGGCTCAGTGAGGGAGATGCAAACACTAAGTTTTATCATACATCTACCCTCACTAGAAGAAGGAAAAATAAAATTCTCTCCTTTCAGGATGACTCTGGAAACCATATACAAGGAATTGAAGAGATTACTCATCATATCACTAACTTCTTTAGAAACTTGTATACTACAGAGCATCACTATTTTGGAAACAGTAGCCTTGTTACCATAGAGGGCCCCACTCTGTCAAAATCTATTAAAGATAACCTGGCCAGCCCGTTAAGGGACACCGAAATCATCAAAGCCCTTAAATCCTTCCACCCCCTGAAAGCCCCTGGGCTTGATAGCTTGCACCCCCTTTTCTTCCAAAAGTATTGGCCCACCGTGGGTCACAAAACAATGGACTTCTGCCATAATACTTTTAGGGATTAAAAAATCCCAAAAGAAGTCAACACCACCTTCCTCTGTTTAATTCCTAAATGCCCTAATGCTACTTCAATAAGAAATTATAGACCAATTGGACTCTATAACTTCACCTATAAACTCATCACCAAAATCATAGTGAATAGGATCAAACCTTTTCTTGATATTATCATTGGGCCTTCCCAAGCTAGCTTCCTTGATAATAGAAGAACTACAGATAATGTTATTATTGTCCAGAAATACATCACTCACTTTGGAAAAATGAAAGGAAAGAAAGCCAACATGATCCTGAAAATTGATCTTGAGAAGGCTTTCGATAGGCTGGAATGGTCCTTTATAAGAGATACTCTCATCTACTTCAACTTTCCTCAAGGACTCATAAACCTCATAATGTCCTGCATTACCACTGCTTCTATATCTATTCTTGTCAATGGAAAACCCTCCCCATAGTTTGATCCCACCAGAGGAATCAGTCAAGGAGATCCTATGTCCCCCTACCTCTTTATTCTTTGCATGGAGAGACTTTCCAGGGATATTAACAGAGCTATCCATAAAAAAAAATGGAAACCTGTTAATATCACTATAGGAGGACCAAAAATCTCTCATATTTTCTTTGTTGATGACCTCACCCTCTTTACCTAAGCTGATCCCGAAAATTGCAGAGCCATCCTCACTATTTTAGATGACTTTAGTAGTAATTCAGGTCAGAAAATCAACACTAACAAATACAAAGTCATCTATTCTGCAAACTGCAACACCAATCTAGCCAAGGAATGCTCAGACATTTTGCACATTAGGATGGGAACAAACTTTGGCAAATATCTTGGCTTTCCTATCCTTAACAAAAAACCTAATCAAGATAACTTCCATTACATCCTTGACAATATGAACAACAGGATGGCAGGGTGGAAAACCAACATGCTAAACATGTGCGGTAGGACTGTTTTGGCCAAATCCACTCTAAGTAGCATCCCATCCCATGTCATGCAATATATCACTTAGTTAATAAAATCCAAAGGTACTTTATCTGGGGTAGTAATGCTAACAAAAAAAAGATTCACTTAGTTAGCTGGAATACCTTAACTAAGGAAAACTCTTATAGAGGACTGGGACTACATAAAGAGGAAGACAGAAAAAAAACTCTCCATGCTAGCCTTGCATGGAGACTCCTCAAGAATCCTAACTCCCTGTGGGCAAAAGTCCTTACTTCAAAATACAAACAGGTGAACCGGGGTAATAATTCCAAAGGTTGGGTCACAAGAACTTGGAAAAACGTGCGTCAGGGCTGGAAGGACTGCTCTAAAGGCCTAGCATGGTCAATCCATAAGGGCAATAAAGAGAGTTTTGGCTTTGACTCTAGGCTCCTACATACCGATTCTGTTTGAAATTATGTTCATGGACCCCTAACCAAGGAAGATGAGAATCTTAAAGTTCAGGATATTGTAACCAATGGTTCCTGCGATCTCTCCAATCTCTTCATATAACTTCCTAAGAGCATAACCCAAATTATCTTCAACTCCACCCCTCCCCCAATAAGCTCCAATGATAATCATCCATATTGGAAACCCTCCACCAATGGGAAATTCACAACATGTAGTATGTACAAAGTCATCTCTCATAATCTTTGTTAACACCTAATTTTTGCCCTCCACGACTAAGTTTATTTTTGAGTTTCTTCAATTTTTGAATAAAATTACAACACTTATTTTATCCAAATAAAAAGATTTTTAAAGTATTTATTTGGGTAAATTTGTCATTCTAAGTAGAGATTATATATTATCGTATTCAATTATACGAAATTTTATAATTTTGTTACTTAAATATTTATTTTACAAAATATCGGATTTTAATCAAGGTTTATATTGAAAATAAATTCAAATGATTAAAATTTTGATTTTAATATAATTTATTATCATAATAATTTATTCGGATGTATATTTATTTGATTTTATTAAATCGAGAAACTCAAAGATTAAACAAGATATTAATACATTTTGAATTTTAATTCAATTTATCCAATCTATTAGATTTTGTCATATTTGAAATGGAATTGGCCACAATTACGATGCAATTGGCCAAAACTTAAACAAATTGGCCAAATCCATTAAAATAGCCAAATCAGCCCAAAAATAATAACAATTTCAGCATCCATTCTCCCTTACACATAACAAACAACACCAATACTTAAAGCCCATCACCGCCCCAACCCACTTATCCACGACCCGACCTGACCCGATCCAACTTTTGTTTCTTCTTTCCTTAACCCAACATTGATAACAGATATCCAACAATAGTGCGAAAACAACCATCCAAACACGATGCAACAACAACAGTTCCAGCAATGGTAAAATCCCAATTCAGCAACGACACCATGCTAAAAAAACTGAACCCGACCCATCTCCAATTACAACAAACCCGACCCGGTCTCAACCTGTCTCTTACATGCGTCACGTGCCCTCCCATGTGGATTTATGCAAAGAAAGACGAGAAGCTTTGAGAAGACTACTTAATTGGCCCGTCCAATGTTCAATTTCGCAAATCTCGGAGTATTTCGTACGAGTTCGTTACATACCTATTGAATTTTGATTGGTTCTTGGAGAATTTTTTCTTGGCCCCAATTCTCATTGGCTGATTTTGGTTTTTAATTTGTTCAAAATAGTTCATTTGGGTGGATCTTTTGGGAAGAATTTTGGTTTTGAGTTTTGAAATTTGATATCCCTTGAGAAAATTCAAAAATTACCCCAAAAAGGGTTGTGTTCCCGTATCGAGGAAGAGGTTTTGAGAACCCTCATTTTTTGTGGCTATTAAAAGCTCATTCGTTGGGTTGAAAAGGGGGATTTTGGCTCTTGGGTTCAAAAATTTTCTAAAAAAGTTAGGTTGGAAAAAATTTCTTTTGGGTCAAGAAAAAAGGGTTTCGGGAAAGAGAAACTTTTGTTCAGCAAAGATTTTAAGAAGTAGCAGTCAGTTTAGTCAAAATTCACATATCAGTATCAAGCTTTCCAGTGGTGGTGGAGTCCAATGTTTGCTCGTAGTCCCGTTTTGCTGCTCCCTAACAGGTAATATCCTTTTCTGTTCAAGTTTCGATCTTTTCTGCTTTATCTCGACCTTCTGTAGTTATAAATAACTTTTTTGATGTTATTCTGTGCTGGGAGTAGCTGTAGAGGCCTCGTCGACTGCAGGATTTGTTTGAGCATGCTATGGTTTGTTGAGAATCGCTCGTTGTAGGAGCCTCAGAAGGCAGAGATGATTGTTATGTTGAATCATTGTCCATGTTATGATCTGTGTTTCACTGCTGGCTTCATATTTGGGTTCACTTGCCCTGAATTCACTGTTTCGTATCAAGTGTTGTTGGGTAGTTTATAATGTATATAATAGGAGTCAACAAAGTTTGTAGGATTAATTCACTATTTGTTTCAACCTAAATGCTTTGCTTGTTGATTGCTGTTTGTGTTGTTCATTTTTGTTCTATATTATTTGATGCTTTACACCACAAGATTTTAGAATTTCATTTTAGTCATCACCTTGTTTTGATGAAATCCAAATTTTTCCTTTGATTTATCATTTATTATTTCAGTTTTGGCCTCAATATTTTAACTTTATAATTTTATTTCTATTTTGTCTTCAAAACCATTGTAGCGTTTGATTGTTGTTATTTTCCATTATATCATTTTGTACTTGATTGTTTTGGCCCAATTTTCTATTCGTTTAGCCGACTATTGTTTGTTTTAGTTTTGATTCGTTGCCTTAGTTCAATATTATGGGTAGTTTGCCTCGGTTTTGTTTTGTCATGTATTTGTTTCGAATCTTTCGAAGTCAAGTGGAAACATTCCCAAAATTCCTATAGACAAATAATGTCAAGAAGGAATAGGGGAGATGTCATAGTAGTTCAAATCATTCGGTGGCCCCTGAAGGATACATTTTGTATTCAAGTTGCGTCCTTTATCTTGGGTCACCTTTTCGAAATTACGTGGAAATCTAGTAATGGATTTTGTCTCGTTAGCGATGTATGACAGATTGTATGCCATCGATGTAGTAGATTTAGTTATCCTATCATTGATTTTTTGCTTTATATTTTGTTTTAGATCCCACGATACGAATTTGTAGATCTTGTGGCAGGTTTATACCATCATTGATTATTTATTCCTCTTTAGCTGGTTTGTCTGTCAACGAATTTCTCAGAACCTTGAATTCTCCTGTTAGCTGCGATTTGCCTATCTTTTATTGAAGATGTGTTATTTGAATATCCATATAATTTCAGCTAGGATTCGGTAATAAACCCGTGTGCTATTTGCATCATGTGTGAGAATTGGCTTGTGCTTCACTGAAATTAGTTTATCATATATTATCTGAACCTTTAAAGTTATTCTCTTTTGTTTCCCTTCCTTTTTGGTTGATCATGCATTAATACATTCATCTTTTTCTTTGCATGAACTCGCTCGGGAGTCCAATCGGACTCCTTTCCCTTGCATTATGCAACGGGCCATCGAGGCCTACTTTCTAGAAGACTTTGTAAGCCGATCACATAGTGCATGGTTATGAAGAGTCGAACACAGAAGAATGGGCTAAAGTCCCAACAAAGAGACTATAAAGTTTCTTTTTATCTTTTTATTTATTTATGTATTCATTGTCGTCTTTTATTTCTTTATTCATTCTTTTGGGTCTCGAAGCCAAAGTTGTAAATTTAATACAGGTGGAGCAAGAAACTAGATTAGGACAGGTCTCATTGGTTTGGGTCTAATGACCTAAATCCTTTACTTTCTCCTCCCTTCCCCCTTTCATATGTTTATTTGTTTATTAGTCTTGTTTAGACTTAGTTAAAATCCCTACTAAGTCGCATAAATTCATTTTACACAAGTCATTTTCTAAAATCAATCACTTTTCAACAAATCAATTTTTTGAATTTAATCAAAATATGTTTTCAAACAGTCCGGATAACCGCAAGTTAGTGGACGTTTTAGGTGCCTAACACTTCCTAAAATGTTAATAGGAACCGCTTACTCAGAGTCTCTAACTTAAACGATTTTGCTGTTTTGAATCATCTAAGTATTTTATAAAGGTTTCTTAATTTCTTTTTAAAATTAAGTGACGACTTTTCTAAAAAGTCAAAATTTTCGCAAAACAATCATGATAACATGCCTATAAGTAATGTTGTTGGCTTTGCAGACATCTGGAAAGCTAATGCCCCAATAAAGTCGAGACTTTTTTGTGTCTCCTCACCCATGGGAAGCTTCCATCCAACTCGTATCTTAGCAGGATAGGTTTGAACATTGATCCTCTTTGCTCTTATTGCTGTTCCAGCCCCGAAACAGTGAACCGCATTTTTTTCAGATGTTCCAATGCTGTGAACTTCTGGAGAGATTTACAGCTTCAAGCCACTTCCACCTTCTTAATTTCTCTCCCAGATTTGAACCACACCAACTGGATTTGTACCTGGAAACAAGTGCAAAATCTTCCCTTTAACCAATACACAACTTGTGGCACTTTGATTCCACAATGTCTTTGGGCAATTTGGAAAATAAGAAACCAAAACCAATTCAACCAAAGCCTTGAAAAGGCCTTCAGATAGCGGTACTTAACAACATTCAGCCGCTCCAAATAAACGTTGGCGCGACTAAGGTAATCCAATTGCCTAATACTAATGATTCTCCCTATCACAACTTAATCCATGAATGCAGATCTCTGATGGAAACCCTCCAAGCTGCTCCACCTATCCACATCTTTAGGGAGCAAAACAAGGTGGCAGATGAACTAGCAAGGTTTGGACTCGTTGCAACAAGTTTTGGAATCACCCATATTTTCTCCTCCCCTCCCCCTACTCTTGTAAAATTAGTCCAAGATGACTTATTAGGTACTACTATTACAAGAAAGACAAGTTTAAATTACTTATGCCTAGTACACCGGGATGTGGCTACTGACCATGGCAACTTCAGTACTTTGAACTAATTACAAATATATTCCCTATCACCAAAAAAAAAAAAAAAATAGTAAGAAAAAGAGATGTATGGAGTTTGTAAGAGTAATATATATCCATACGAATGAATATTGTTTGTTTTAATTTTCTAAGCGATCTCTTTTTTTTTTTTCTCGTTTTTTTTTTTGAATTTTAACTTGACCTTAGAAGTACTAATATGTACAAAGAAGATTTGTCACGATTAAAAAATTGAGGTCATGATGACATTTATCGAGACCTAACCTTGGTGAGTAAATCGATTCGTGAAAATGGAAATAAAATCAAAAATACAAATAAAAAAGGGACAAACAAGACTTCTAGAATGAAATCAGATCAACACATGACAATAAAGCAGAAATCTGAACAAAATATCATAAAATCTCAAGGATATAAGTGTCATAAGTGTAAGAGTATTTAGTATACAACTCAGAATGAATATTGAAATACATATATATGTGTCTCTGGAAGGTAATAAAGACAACTAAGATAGAGTGAGATCTAAAATCTACCCCAAACTCTGGAGCACTTCAGTACCTCAAAAGTCTGACAATCACCGCACCAAATCAGCTAACGTGTCGCGTACTCGAGCTAGAATCTGCGCCAAGAGAGCACGATAGGGACGAGTATGGTCCGCTTGTACTCAGTAGGTACCATACACCAACTGAGCAACGAAGATAATAATATAAGTAAAAGTACTATGAGCACATCACTTGCAAACAGAAAAGTTTTCAAACGATAGCTCCCACTGTCTTTATTAACAGTTCAAACATATATATGCAATGAAATAAAAAACAAGCTAGGGTACATAAAAGAACACAGGGATGCAAGCGATGCAATGCAATGAAGATGGGATAATGATTCATGATAGAAAGTCATCGCATGAATTTTTGTATATACCTATCGAGCCTCAACGCTTTCACGATAAGACCCATGAGGGGTTCGTAATTCGTATACTATCTCAAATCTCAACTTTCTTCTTCGACTAGTATTTATGAATCAAGTGTTTTTCATAAAAGTTTCTCATTTACCTCGCCGACTAATGTTAACGAATCAAGGGTTTTATTAAAAATGTCTCATTTCTCTTTAAAATCAATGTTTCTCAATGGTATCAATATCTCATGAATGTGTATGTATGAAATGAGGATGTAATTCTCACAACCAAATCAGTACAAAGATAATAATACATTTGATACGTGTATACATGAGCTCAAAATCAACTCAATATGTCAACAACTCATGAAATCAGTTCTCGCTTGGCACCACCGAAATAATAATAATCCTGCAGGACATCGTTAATATCATATCAATCCCCTATTTCAAGTATTTCTATCATGATGGAGACAAACAATGCTCAAAATAAGGCCTATAATATTTATTCAAACCCCCCACACGGGCATAACATTAAGAATAGGACATTTAATGCACAAATAAGGTCAATGATGTCAAATAAAGCCCTTGAATGAAAACACATAATATATGATGTCTCAAGTTAACAACAATAAGCAGATAAGCCCACAACGTAAAAAATAATCTCAAAAAAAGAAAACAACTTCCATGGCTAATTTTTCCAACCATAGCATGTTTTTACTCATTTATTAATTGCCCAATCTAGTTCGGAGAAAGTTAAGTCATAACTTACATCAAACTGGTGAAACTCGGGCCTAGAATCCTTCAACACGGAGATTTTTCCTCTCGAATGGACGCAGAATAAGCTAAAACATGCAAATATAAAATCTACGCATTAAATGAAAACTTATGATACCTATATTATTGACGCTCTTCCAAATAATGATATACCTATAAAGTTTCATTGTAAATCTAAATACAACAATCTTGGATAGCATTACCCTAAGTAGTTGATGATTTTCATTTTCATCTTCATCCGAAAATGTTTTGGTGATACATACCCCTCTCTTTTGTCATTTTTGACGGGTAAATAAGGAAGCAATGTTTGATGTTTATAACAAAAACTTGGCTCAAATCCTTTGCTCAACTCAACGCAAACAATCTCTTATTACATATTGTTATTGACAAGTACAAGAAGATGTTTTTCTATGGTTCCTAGACATGATCAACTGAATAAAATGCATGATTGGAATAGTAGTAAGAAAAGAGATGTATGGAGTTATATGTCCATATGAATGACTATTGTTGATGTTAATATTTATTAGTTTTTTTTTTTTTAAATTTTGTGTTGCCCTTTACAGTGATAATATTTACAAAGAAGATTAGTATTACGACGTTAAATTTGAACCAATTAAATTTGAAGTTTAATTTTTACGAGGTACGGCTAGTGTCACTCCTGTGATTACAATACTAAAAGAATGCCAAAAATTAATTCAGAAAACCGAACTTGGCAAAAGCATAATAAATCTATTTCATAATCTAGTTATCCGCACTTATCCGCACCCCCCAACAAATGGTATCAGAGCACAGTAATTTAAAAAGTACAGAAGTGAGATATAAGTTAGAGTTAGATGTTATGATAAAATTAGTTAGCTATTAAATTAATTATGAGAATACCATTTAAAAATAGAGAAGCTTTTAGAAAAATTAAAGAATCTTTAGTTAGTAATTATTCAGAATATATAAGTCTAAATAAAACAAAAGAAAATCCAGAAAGATTAGCTTACCTAATTACATTAATATCTAGTATTGAAGCAAAATTAATAATCCATTTAAAATCTAGAAGAATGAGACACATACCACCTAATTATGATAAAATTAGATTTAGATATCCACCAAGGTATTATAAATATAACTTAAATGAATAAAGAGCAAAAATACAAAGAATTAAAACAATTTATCTATGAAAAACGTAAAGAATTAAAAATAAGAAAAGAAAGATTACATTATAATATATTTGCCGGAGTTAGCAAAAATTCAATTAATACACAAAAAGATGAAATATCAAAATTAGAATCACAAATAAATAGTTTAGAATATATATACCAACATGAACTATTCACAATAAAATGAATAAAGAAGAATTTATAATAGATGAAAAAATATGCGAAAATCACGAAGGATTAAAAATAAAAATAGTATTTTCTAATCTAGGGAGAAGATACAAGAAAATAGGGGAACATTTATATCTAATGTTAGAAAAAGAAGAATTAAAATTAGAAGATAAACTAACAGCAATGGTAAGAATAGAAAAAGAAAATGAAGAAATAGATAGAAAAAAGGAAATAGAAAAAATTAAACAACAAACTACGGAAGAAATACGAAAAATAGAAGAAACTAAAAATAGTAGAATTGCTGAATTAGAAAAAGAACTACAAATGTTAAAAGATTTGTACGAACAAAGACAAAAAGAAAAAGAAGAAAAAGATAGAGAACAAAAATTACTAAACGAGATAAATCAATTTAAAGAAAAATTAGAAATAAATAATATAGATATTGAAGAGACAGATAATTATGACTCAGAAGATAGTGAAACATATACAGAAATATTAACAAATATAAAAAATTTAGAAATTAACGAAAAACAAGAAATAATTAATGACGAAAACTTAGAAAATACCAACACAGAAATAAATACTCTTGATAAAAAAAAAGATGAAACCATAATACCTAATACAACAGAAATAAGAAAACCTATATATTATAAAAATAAATTTAAAAAACATAATAAATATGACAAATGGACACCAAAACAAATAGTTAATAAAAATTATAACTTTTTAGACCTAGACTGTGTAATAGATACAGAAAAAATAATACAATTATGGATAGGATATATGACAAAACAATTATTAGATAATAATATAAACATAATAGATGCACCAGAATATATAGAAAGAACATTAATAGGATCAGTAAAACTATGGTTTTCAAACTTAACTGAAAATAGTAAGAAAGTATTAAGAGCTAATAAACCTATGGAAGGAACATCATCAACAACAACTAAACTAACACCTATAGAACTACTAAAAAAATATGAAACAGCTATAAAAGATGAATTTGGTAGTATGACAACAGTAGAAGAAGAACAAAATGAAGAAAAAGATACAAATAGGAATTTAATGTTAAAATTAACAATATGTAATATGTGTTATATAGACGAATATACTTGCGCATTTAAAGAATATTATTATAAAGGAGCATATAGTATAGAAAAAAGTAAGGAAATAAGAAAATTATATTTTAATAAATTACCCGAACCATTTAGTTCAAAAATAATAAAAAGTTGGGAAGAAGCAAAAATAGTAGATACGTTAGGAGCTAGAATAAAATTCTTACAACAATGTTATAGAAATTTATGTGAAAAATATAGAGAAGAAATAAAAATGGAAAAAACATTAATAAGAAATTTAGCATGTTGCAAAAACAAAATAGCACCCCAATTTGGACGCGAAGAAAGATATTATAAGAAAATAAAAAGACATAAGAAATATAAAAAATATAAATATAAATATAAGAAACCAAGAAAAAGATATTATGTAAAAAATTATAAAAATAAAAGACCATATAGAAAGAAAAAGTCTATAAAAGAATGTACATGTTATAATTGTGGAAAGTTAGGACATTTAGCTAGAGATTGTAAATTACCTAAAAATCCAAAAAATAAACAAATATCAGAAATAAAAATAGATAATACAGAATATATGCAAATAGATTATATAGACTATGAATTAGAAAGTGAAGATAGTATATATGAAATTTCAGGAAACGAAACAGATACTGAAATAGATAGTGAAATAGATGAATCAAATGACTGAAGAGGATATAAAAATAATAACAAAGGAAGAATATTAAAATGATGAAGGAACAGAACAAAAAATAATATTTGACAGTAATATATTTGATGAAATAAAAGGAAAAGAATTAGATTTAAGTGTAGAAAAAATATTTAAAATACCAACAATAAAAAATATATTTACTAGGAAAAAAGATGAATATTATGTAGTATGCCAAAAGAATATGTAATAGACTGTAGATATGCAAAAGGTAAAGCTAGTATACCACTAGTAACAAAAAGAATAATAAATAAAGAAATAAATGATATAAAAAGTAAAGGAGATCCAATAAAATATGTACACCTTGGAGGTACAGAAATATTAATAAAAGCATGTTTCAGAGAAGGAATAGATACACCAATAGAATTATATTTAGCAGATGATAGAATAATAAAACCTATAGAAAAGAGCATAATAACTGCCGTAAAAGGAAATTTAATATACCAAAAATTTAAATTTATAATAAGTGCAAATTATTCAGTAGCGGTAACAGATAGAAATATAGATAAATCACTAGTATTATATTGGAAGATATCAGGAATAGAATTAACCCCAGGAAGTAAGATATTTACAGCAAGATGTAAAAATTTATATGTATTAACGACAAAACATAAAATAACAGGGAAAAATAAGATTAACAAGATACAAATAGATAGCCCATTCGAACAAATTGTAAAAACAATAGATTATAATGATTATAGCTATAGAGACATAGATATAGAAGAAAATTTAGAAATAGTAAATGATAGAATAAGTACAACAAAAAGAATAGCTAATGAAAAACCAGAATCATCAAGCTCATCAAAAAGAACAAGTTATGAAACAAATTCAATAAGTAATATAAATCAATATTATATAACAGGAAAAATAAATGAAAAAGAATATTTAATATTATTAAACACAGGACAGGAAGAAAATTATATAGCAAAATATCTAGTAAAGGATGAAGAAATAAAAATTGATAATGATATATGCCCAGATCTACCAAGAAGTTTAATAAATAGTAAAAATATAGCAGAAAAAGAAATAATAATGGGAGTCAGAAAAATAAAAATAGAATTTGAAGTAAAAGAAGAAATGCAAAAGGCAGATATAATATTAGGAATAAAATGGTTAGAACAAGTAAAACCATATAATATAGAACATACACAATTAACTATAACATATAATAGAGAGAAATTATTCTTAAAAAGAGCCTTAACATAAAATGAAAATATATGTATTAATGAAGATAGTAGTGGAAGGATATTACAGTAGATATTATACGCCCATGATAGATGCAGGAGCAGAAGCTAATTTATGTAGATATAATTGCTTACCGGAAAGTAAATGGGATAAATTAAAAATACCAATAGTAGTTAAAGGATTTAATAATGAAGGAAGCTTAATTACTTATAAAGCTAGGAATATAAAAGCACAAGTATGGGATAAGATATTGACAATAGAAGAAATTTATAATTATGAACTAACGTCAAAAGATATACTTTTAGGAATGCCATTTTTAGATAAATTATACCCACACATAATAACTAGAAACGATTGGTGGTTTACAACACCATGTAAACAAAAAGTAAGAGCAAAAAGAGTTAATAATAAAATAAGAAAGAAAACTGGTTGGATAAAAGGAAATGAAAAAATTACACAAAAGTTAGAAAATATAAAAAACACTGAAGATACAATAGAATTAGTAGTATTCTCAATAAATAAAACAGAAATAACTATATTTTCAATAAATAAGATAGAAATAGTTAAGAAAAAATTAGAACAATTATATAGTGAAGATCCATTAAAAGGATGGGAAAAACATAAAACTACCATAAAAATTGAATTAATAGATAAGAACAGCATAATAACCCAAAAACCATTAACATATAATTTTGATGATTTAAAAGAATTTAAAATGCATATAGATGAATTATTAGAAAAACAATATATACAAAAAAGTAATAGCAAACATAATAGTCCAACATTTGTAGTAAATAAACATAGTGAACAAAAAAGAGGAAAAAGTAGGATGGTTATTGATTATAGAAATTTAAATGCAAAAACTATAACATATAATTATCCAATACCAAATAAGATATTAAAAATAAGACAAATACAAGGATATAATTATTTTAGCAAATTCGATTGTAAATCAGGATTTTACCATCTAAAGTTAGAAGAAGAATCTAAAGAATTAACCGCATTTACGGTACCACAAGGATTTTATGAGTGGAATGTATTACCCTTTGGATATAAAAATGCACCAGGTAGATATCAACATTTTATGGATAATTATTTTAAACAATTACCTAATTGCATAGTATACATAGATGATATATTATTATATACAAAAACTAAAGAAGAACATATAAAATTATTGGAACAGTTTACAGATATAATAGAGAAATCAGGAATAAGTCTAAGTGAAAAGAAAGCCGAAATTATGAAAAATCAGATAGAATTTTTAGGAATACAAATAGATAAAAGTGGAGTAAAAATGCAACAACATATAGTACAAAAAATAATAAATTCAAAAGAAGAATTAGATACAAAAAAGAAATTACAATCATTTTTAGGATTAGTAAACCAAGTAAGAGAATATATTCCAAAATTAGCAGAAAACTTAAAACCACTACAGAAAAAATTAAAAAAGGATATAGAATATAATTATAATGAAGAAGATAAAAAACAAGTTCAAAAAATAAAATAGATTATGAAATACCATTTGTTGGGGGGTGCGGATAAGTGCGGATAACTAGATTATGAAATAGATTTATTATGTGTAATGAATCTATTCTTTTTTGTGCGTGGATATTTTTTAGATTTTGTTTTAATAAATTATTCTTTTTGTAAGATGTATCTATTAATTTATTTGGTTTGTTATTTTATCCTGTAGTAACTGCAGAGTTACAAATTTCTGTGTAATAATTTATTCTATCTGTACTATAGTATATATCTAATTCTAGATTTTCTATGTCATTTATTATCTTGTGTTGTTCTTCTCGTAGTGAGTTTTTTAAATTATATAAACTATCACATGTACTTTTTTCTAAATTTTCTAAAGTTTTTTCTATCCATATTAACTTTTCTTTTAGATCTTCTATTATTTTTCTAATTTGGTTTCTATAATTAATTTCGTTATTTAGATTATCTTGGTTTTCTCTAGTTTTTCTAATATATTCTAACATCCACAGTCTTGATCTGAAAAATATCCTTCTGGGTAAATGTCTTCGTATATCTGTTCTAAAGCATTTATTATTTCAATTTCGTAGTTTATTACTTCTTCTAATAAATTTCGTATATCCGCTTTGGAGCCTCGGCCCCTCACGGTTTTAAAAAGCGTCACATAGGGACGGCGATACGTAACGCCTACATTCACTTAGGCAAATCCCACATCGGTAGTGAAAGGGAACGAAGTGTGCCTTATAGGTGCATGGATACCTTCCACGTATGTGACGCGTTTTAAAACCGTGAGGGGCCGAGGCTCCAAAGCGGACAATTTCGCATGCGCCGGTGGCCTGGGCTGTTACAGTTGGTATCAGAGCCAGCGCCGGTGCCGGTGGTGGGGCAAACCTCAGCGAGGACGCTGAGTCCCTACGGGGGGTGAGTGTAGGGACGGCGATACGTAACGCCTGCATTCACTTAGGCAAATCCCACATCGGTAGTGAAGGGGAACGAAGTGTGCCTTATAGGTGCATGGATACCTTCCACGTATGTGACGCGTTTTAAAACCGTGAGGGGCCGAGGCTCCAATGCGGACAATTTCGCATGCGCCGGTGGCCTGGGCTATTACAGGTTTTTAGAGTTTGGGGTTTTCACCCATCAAACCCATTTGGAGATTTGGGGTTTTAACCCATCAAATTCTAACTCATTAACCCAAGAAATGGTGGAATCTATACTAAACAACTAAAAATCATGCAAACACAACAAAAACCACACACAATTACACTTTAATTCAACATAATTCCAAGACTAAATTACTTAGCTACTCATGAAGAAATTAAAAAGAGATATACCATGGGGATTATCCAAAACATTCATTCTTCACAAAATTACTAAGAAATTAAGCCTCCAAGAATAGTTACATATTTTCCCAATTAGGGCTTCTTATTTTCAAATAAAAAATAGCTATGAGGTAAGCAATCCCCAAAGAAGAAGGAGTTTTTGCCTATATATGATTTGGGATTCGTCCATGTAGTTTTACAAAACTGCCCTGGGGCATAATCCCGCTAAACTGCGATCACGCAAGTTTGACCGCAACCGTGGCTACATGACCACGTTGTGCTGATCAGCTTGATTGACTGCGATCACAGATTGAGGACTACAGTCGCAGTAACTAAGGCTGATATAGTCCAGGTCTTCAGTTGCACTCTTCCTTGCTTTTTTTTTTTTTATCATTTTAAGCTCCATTCCACATCTTATTATCTCTTCAACTCTATGCCTGCAATGAATGGATATTAGTGCAATTACTTAAAAATATGTCTCATTTATTCATTCAAAATAAGGTAGTATGTAGGAATTTTTAGTGAGAATACACCTATCAACACCCCCAAATTAAGACCTTGCTTGTCTTCAAGCAATACCACCCCTTTCTATAAGACAATTTCATATTTATGCCCTCATTCTATCACCCAATGATCATGATAACTTAAGCTTGATTACAACCACCAAAATCTTTTCACACATGGGCAAATAGACTTTTAATGACTCCTCTCATTATAAAATGGAATAGTGAAGGATGTAATAGACTTCAAGTAGAAACCATGTAACAACTACTAACATTCTAAAGATGACTCAGATGTTGACTACAATAATGCTATACTTCCGTTTATCTCATTGCGTGAAAGATGACAAAATCACCCACCTCAAGTAGTTCACATGCCTCATCACAAGAAAGGAAAAATTCACACACCTAGTTACCAATCGTGCAACAAGGAATTTTAAGTGCAAATACTCACTCTCTCAAGAAATTCTCCATGTTAACAAGTACCATGCCATAGGCTATGCCCATATTTTTCATCACCACTACAATGACCATACTTGTTTGGGAATCACAAAAGGACTTTTTGAGATTGTAATGTAGGTTTAGGGTAGGGTAGGATATTCAATTAGGACGATAAGGATAAACCCTCCTTGAACTTCCACACCAGAATCCTTTTATGTATTGCTATTTTGTCCACTTCTTTTTCCTTTACCAATTTGCCTACTTTTCCCCTTTTGCTTTACTCACATGCTTTTCATCTCTTTTTCTTCATTCTTCTTGTATGCATTTAAAATCTATGAATTTCATTCTTTTAATGGGTTTTCATTTTATTCAAAGCAAAATGCTTACTTGTTTAAGCTCGTAGGCACTTTCTTATGACTTCGTGGCTCAACTGTACTTCTTTATCTTTCCACCATCACCCAACTTAGGCTTTTAAACTCATTTTGTATTCTTAAGTTCTAGGAGGATAGGGATCAAGAGAGGATGAATAGAAGGGTCAAAGCTTGTAATGCATTTTCCAAAGAAAATTCCAAAGGCTCAAAGAGGGTGGCTAGGGGTAACTCCCATGTATTAGGAGGCTTTTTAAGCTAAAGTGGACTTCCACAATCACAAGATGGACTATGATCAGTTTATCAACTAAGAACAATCCAAATTTAACTTTGAAAGACTAATGGCACAAGTTCTAGATGGTACAAGTACACATAAGATGAAGATAATTAAACTCACACATATGGCATGCGAATGTTGTCAAGGGGGTTCAATTATTCTACCCGCTCGAGATAAAGATAGAGTATTCAATATTTTTTAGAAGTCAACTTTTGGAGTCCTAGAAAGAGGAAAATTTTTATTTCTCATGTCCATGCCTTTGAATTTTGCAAAATTTTTGGATGGAGGGGGTTGCTTTCTTTTGTATTCGCACCCTGCATAATTTTCTAATCTTGGAAACAACCCAAGCTCTAATCTTACATTGCGACTATAGTACGGGCGAACCACTCATGTGGTTACTTAGACTTCACCAATGGATATGAATCTATCCCAAATCATCAATGCTACAGGTACTCAGACTTCCCTTGCATTTTATGGCCTCGATACCACGGGTACTCAGACTTCTCCTGCACCTATGGTTAGTAACCCAATCACAACGGAAAAGCACATCTATTAAAACTAAAATAGGGAGACAAACTAAGAACAGAGTAACTAATCCATGCAAATATGGGAACCATCACAAACTACCCGAATATTACAACCCAAATAAGAATTTACCAAAAGAGCAGAAAATTACGTAGAATTGCCAGTAATACAAGCCCAAAATCAAATATGAGAAGACACACCCAACTTGAAAAAGTATCAATGTACCCAATGCAAAAATAGTCAAGGATAAAAGAGCTAAGGGTGCTCCCTGGAACAACATCAAGGGCTAACATTGCTCTCAAATTTTGCGTCACCCTCATTCCCCTTAAGGCTGGATCAATTCTATAGTTGAAGAATTGAAAGGGAGTGTCCAAAAAATAAGATGGAAATAGGGGATAATTGGATAAACTGTCCATGATCGCGACAAAGTAACCACGATCGTGTTCACCCTCAACTTGAAAAAGTAGCAGTGTCCCCAATACAAAAATAATCAAAGATAAATGGGCTAAGGGTGATCTGTAGAACCACATCAAGGGCTAACATTTCTCTCAAATTTTGCATCACCATCATTCCCTTTAAGGTTAGATCAATTCTACTGTTGAAGACTTGAAAGGAAGGGTGCCAAAAATGTGAGAGAAATAGGGGATAAGTGGCCAAAATGACCGCAATCGCAGTAATTGCGAGTGTTTCTGCTCTCTTGTTTTTCCCCTTTGTATCTCTTTTTCATTTTACACCTATTTGATCCCTGTTCAATTTGTGATGCACATTTCTGAATACTTATTTGTAAGAGCCCAAAAAAATTCTAGCTCCTTGTAGCTTACTATAGCATGTTAAAGAGGGCCCAAGACTTAGAAAATTTCAGTAAGTATTAGGACTTAGCCATTCTTAAAGCTCCAAAACTTCGATGATTTTATTTTGACCTTCCCGATATTGAAACATTAATTTTTATGTTGTTCATGATTGAAGTTGATCATAGTATATTTTGGGTGAATTTCAAAATTTTTGGACAAGCGTAAGGGCATGTTTGAAAGTCCAAAACAGTAGCTGGCCTCGATTAGAGTGCAACGCATGCTCCATTTCACACTTGATGGAGCATGCAATATAGCATGCGGTACATCCTAAATTCCACTACTCCAGAGCATGAGAAACACGCTCCATAGCACACTCCCAAAATTTCCATCTTTCAGTCACGTATTTTCAAAGGCATTTGGGTCAATTCCACTCACCTTAATTCATCCAAAACACGGGATTTAGGTCCCAAAACAACATTTTAGCACCATAATTCATATTTTCCCCAAATTGAATCATCTTCTCTCAAGAACAAACCCTATCCCCTTCAAGCTCCAAGGTCAATTCTCAAGAATTCCATATATAACTCCTAAGAACTTTCACGAATTCTTCAAGCAAGGTATATTTGATGTTCATTCATGGGTCCTTTTCACCCATGGAACCCAAGCACCACTTTTAAATTTTACAATTATGTTTTTTTCATGTTTATAAGTTACCTTCATGAAACTATTATGGACTTTGATTTGAAATTATGATTCCCATGTGTTTTGTTGGAAATTACCCTTAATGTGTTCGAATAATGATATTCACATGCTAAAATACTTGACTCATGATTTAGTATTGGAATTTTGTTATATTCATATGGTTTTACTATAACATGCTTTAATTCATGACCGTCATATGTATGATGAAATGCCTCAAAGAATGAGTTTTGAATAATGACTACTTATCATGCTTTCAAAGTTTACTATGATCTTATAGTTATTGATATCGAGTCCTGGGGGTTTGAATACCCAAAAATCTTAGCTGCTTACTTAGCTTTAGTAGTTTAAAAATGTTTTCAGGTAGAACCATGAGTGTCATCAGTCTAGTTAGTTATCGTATTTAGTTACACTTAGATCAATCTACAGTTCAGTGTCATTTAGTTGGGAGTAAAAATTATCACCAAGTGAACGTAGGTATGGCGTCTCCCTCATCAGTTAGGCATGAGGCACTTTTATCCCCCGTTAGTAGGCATGATACATTAGTAACATTCCCTAGGTTTCAGAACTACCTAGCCAATGTAGGGTTTAAGGGGTCCCCAATCAGATATGCGTGACACCCTCATCCTTCAACATTAGATTAGTGGATCCATACAACCATTGTTAGTAGCCGTGGAATGGTACTAACATCCTTCTAGATGGGGTTACAAGTTAGACCCCGATAGTACATTAGGGCATGTCTTTTTTAGTTATCTTCCACAGTTTTAGTTCAGTATTCGCAAATTTTATTGACTATAGCATACATTATCGATTATTTAGTTATCTGTATTTTGGTATTTTATTTCATAGACTATTTTAGAATAGGTTTTATGCTTGGTCATGTAATCACAGTCTTTATAGATTCCATGCATTCATACTCAGTACTTCATGCTATTTAGCCAATCAGTTATTACTCATGCACATGAACCCATTTATATTATCCTAACCTCATCTAATGTACCAGTACATTCAAAGTATTGATCGCATGCCCATTTCTTACACTACGATGTCTTAAATCATAGGTTTGGATGCTCGACTTCCCGACCGCACTTAAACTTATAACACATTTAGTAGTAGCCATAGTAGTGACTCCTCATACTTCGACGATGAGTTATATTACATTCAGTTATTTTGAAAGTCAAAGTTAGTTGGGGGCTTATCCCATCAACTCCATAGTTAGTCAGTTTAGAGGCTTTCAGACTAGTACAAATAGTTAGTCAATTTTTAATTGTTATTATCAACCATTTTATCAGTATTGTCAATATGTTCTTAGATATTTAAAACTATGATTTAGTATTTTTTTACAGACATTATTAGAAATATAATTTAAAACCTTAAGGCATTTTCAGTTAAATTATGTATATGATCTTTTGTTATCAGTATTGTTCCGCGCTTACAAAAAATACTAGTTTATGGGTTAGCTCATTGTCTTTTGGGGCTGCAAGCACTGTGTGATGTATAGGTATACTTTTGGGGCATTACAAATTTGGTATTAGAGCCTAAGGTTTTAAAGTATCCTAAGAAGTCTAAAAGACGCATTGAGTATAGTCTTGTGCATGGGTGTGAAGCGCGGCACACCTATGGACATGAGGCTATGAGACATTTTAGGGAAAGGTTCCCTTTCTTCAGTATTCATATCGTGTGGATGAGCATGATCTCAAGTTAAACTCTATGTCTAATTCAACTCTTTCTCTCCCGTTTATAAAATATGTCTCCCAGAAAGACAAATGGAAGAAGAAATGGAAACCGGCCAACACCTCTGCCCATTTAGAAAGATTCCCTGAATGAGAATGTTTCTCATATAGATTTCAAAGATGTATTCACTAATCTAGCTCACTCTATAGTAGCTCAGAATGTACGGCCATATGTCGTCTCAGCTAACCTAGTGGCTAATACTGCCGTAGCTAGGATTTAGGATTTTACCTGAATGAATCCTCCTCTATTTCGGGATCCATGTCTGATGAGGATCCGCAGGAATTCCTTGATATGATTTAGAAGGTGACAAACATTATGGGTGTGACGTCAAGTAAGAGTGCTGAGTTGACTGCTTACCAGCTGTAGGATATGGCTCATACCTGGTTTAAGTAGTGGAAGGAGGATAGAGATGCAGATGCAGGGCCTATAGAATGGGAGGAATTTTCTACAACCTTCTCAGCTAGCCAGGAATGTTACTCATGTAGTAGCTGATAACAGGACTAGAATGAGCACATTTGTATCTGGAGTGTCTGATAGTATGGTCAAGGATCGTAGGACCACAATGTTGATTAAAGATATGGACTTGTATAGGTTGATGGTCCATGATCAGAAGATTGAAGAAGAGAAGGCTAAGGAGAGAGAAAAGAAGAACAACAAGGCAAGAAAAGTAGTTTCAATTTTGCTTAACCGAACTCAGAGGGTGGTAACCATCTTTAATTTTGTCAAAAATCCTCAGTTCCATCCACATCCTTAGCTAGTGTTCTGTACCAAAGTTCAGACATAATAATCGGGATAGGACACTAGTATAGAAGTCTCAAGGCAGTGTAGGCAGTGTCTATAATAATCCCCTCTATTAGAAGTGTAGAATAAATCATCAAGGTGTGTGTAGGGCTGGTAGAAAAATGTGTTTTGGATGTGGCAAACCAGGCCACAGGTTGAGGAAGTATCTGAAAGGTATGTGGAAGAGTAGGAATGATCGCCCACTGGGTCAGGTTAACTTTTCAGCAACATCCGCAGGTCGCCTGACTCAGCAGAGTGGTCAGCATCGGAATAAGATTTATGTACTTCTGTCTGACAGGATTAGGAAAGTTCTTCTAATATGGATACTGGTACGTTGCAAGTCTTTCACTTACATGTTTATACTTTAGGAGATCCTGGAGATTCTTTTTTTTTTTGTAACCCCTGACATAGTAGTCAACTTTAGGGCCAATCCCAAAACCTTAGAAGAGCCCTTTTCAGTGTCAACCCCAGTAGGCATCTCTATTGTAGCCTGGTAGGTATACAGAAACTGTCCAGTTATAGTATCTTAGAAAGTTACTTCAGTAGACCTTGTAGAATTAGAGATGATAGATTTCGACGTCATTATTGGCATGGATTGGCTCCATTCGTGTTATACTTCAGTTGATTGTAGAAACAGAATTGTTCATTTCCAATTTCCAAATAAAATAGTCCTTCACTGGAAGTGTAGTACTACAACATTTAGGGGTCAATTTGTTTCGTACCTTAGATCAAGAAAAATAATATCTAAGGGGTGTGTTTACCATCTTGTTCAAGTTAAAGACTCTAGTTCAGAGACCCTCAATCTTGTGTCAGTTTTAATAGTAAGGGAATTTCCGAATGTGTTCCCTGAAGATCTTCTTGGAGTTCCTCCCGAAAGGGAAATTGACTTCAGAATAGACCTTCTTTCAGATACTTAGCCTATCTCTATTCTGCCATATAGAATGGCTCCAGTTGAACTCAAAGAGTTGAAAGAACAGTTGAAGGACCTCCTAGATAGGGGATTTATTAGGCCCAGTATTTTTTCTTAGGGCGCACCAGTCCTATTCGTGTGAAACAAAGATGGTTCTCTTAGAATATGCATAGACTACCGTCAGTTGAACAAAGTCATAATCAAGAATAAATATCTTTTTACCAAAATCGATGACTTGTTCAATCAACTTCAGGGTGCCAGCTATGTCTCCAAATAAACCTCAGATCTGGCTATCATCAGCTCAGATTTAGAGAATATGACATTCGAAAAACACTTTTTCAAACTTGATATGGTCACTTTGACTTTCTAGTCATGTAGTTTGATTAAAAAATTCCCCAGCAGCTTTTATGTCCTAATGAACCAAGTGTTCAAGCAGTACTTGGAAATGCTCATTATAGTCTTCATTTATGACATCCTTATCTATTCCCGTAATGAAAAAGATCATGTAAATCATCTTAGAATTATATTGCAGACCCTTAGAGCCCATCAGCTATTCGCAAAATGGCTAAGCTTAGTAGATTTCCTTAGTTATATTATTTCTGGTGATGGCATTAGAGTTGACCCTCAAAATACCAAAGCATTGAGAAACTGGCCCAGACCCATCTCTCCATTAGATATTAGGAATTTCTTGGGTTTGGTTGGATATTACCGATGGTTTGTTAAAGGGTTTTTGACTATTGCATCCCCCATGTCTAGGTTGACTTATTAAAAAGTCAAGTTTTAGTTTTCAGATTATTATGAGAAGAGTTTTCAGGAGTTAAAGAATTGACTCACTACAACCCTAGTTTTGGCTTTGCCAGATGGTTTTGTGGTGTATTTTGATACCTCCAAAGTTGGTTTGGATTGTGTTTTGATGCAAAAGGGTAAGGTCATAGCCTATGCCTCCAGAAAGCTTAAGCCCTATGAAAAGAATTACCCCACCCATGATCTTGAGTTAGCAGTAGTTGTGTTTGCCTTGAAAATTTAGAGGCACTATATGTATAGGGTGCATGTAGATGTGTTCACGGACCACAAAATCTTGTAGTATATTTTTCTTTAAAATACCTAAATCTGTGATAGAGAAGATGGTTAGAGTTGCTGAAAGACTATGACATGAGTATTTTGTACCATCCAAACAAGGCTAATGTAGTAGTAGATGCCCTTAGCATATTGTTTATGGATAGTGTTGCTCATTTTGAGGATCATAAGAATAATTTAGTCAGGGAGGTTCATCATTTTGCCAGATTAGGTTTTCGGTTGGTTGATTCAGCTGAGGGTAGTGTTTGGGTAAAAAATAGCTTAGAATTATCTTTGGTTGCCATAGTAAAAGAAAAGTAAGATAGGGATCCTAGCTTGGTTAAATTAAAAGAGTCAGTCAGAGATCAAAAAGTAGAGGTTTCCTCCCAAGTGGGAGATGGTCTATTGCATTGCCAGGGTAGACTATGTGTGCCATGTGTAGATGATCTGAGATAGCGGATTCTTGCAGAAGCACATGGTACACGTTACTCTATTCATCCAGTGACCATTAATATGTATCATGATTTATGGGAGATCTATTAGTAGAGTAGGATGTAGAGGGATATTGAAGAGTTTGTATCTAAGTGCTCTAATTGTCAGCATATTAAGGTTGAGCACCAAAAGAACAGTGGTTCTATGCAGGAGTTCAGCATCCTTACCTAGAAGTGGGGGGAGGTTAACATGGACTTTGTGATGGGTTTGCCACATACTCATCGTCAACATGATTCGATATGGGCCATTGTAGATAGGATGACCAAATCAGCCTATTTCTTGTCAGTCTATACTTCTTACTTAGCTGAGGACTATGCCAAGCTCTATCTCAGAGAGTTGGTTAGGTTGTACAGTGTTCCATTGTCTATTATTTTAGATAGAGGTACTCATTTTACCTCTTAATTTTAGAAATCCTTTTAGAAGAGTTTTGGTACCCAAGTTCATCTCAGCACAACCTTTCACCCTCAGACAGATAGTCAGGCAAAAAGGACAATTCAGTCTTTAGAGGATATGTTAAGAGCATATGTTATCGATTATAAAGGTAGTTGGGATGACCTTTTTCCTTTGATCGAATTTGCTTATAACAACAACTATCATTCCAATATTTAGATGGATTTGTTTGATGCTCTATAGTAGAGGAGATATAGATATCTAATTGGATGGTTTGAGGTAGGTGAGACTGCATTGATAGGGCCAGATTCAGTATTTGATGCATTAGAGAAAGTTCAGTTGACCAGGGTGAGGCTTAAGACAACCCAAAGCCGACAGAAATCTTATGCTGATGTGAGGAGGATAGACCTTGAGTTTGAAATTGGTGACTTAGTTTATTTGAAAATCTCTCCCATGAAAGGAGTAAAGAGGTTTGGTTGAAAGGGGAAGCTTAGTCCCCAATATATTGGCCCTTTCAGAATTTTGAGCCATTTCGGAAAGGTAGCTTATGATCTTAAGTTGCTTGCAGACTTAACATCAATGCACCCAGTGTTCCATGTCTCCTTGTTGAAGAAGTGTATTGGTGACCCAACCGTTGTAGTCTCCTTAGAAAGCGTAGATGTTCAAAACAGTCTTTCTTATGAAGAAATTCTAGTTGAAATTCTTGATCTTCGGATCTAAGGCTAAGGAACAAAGAAGTTCCCTTGGTCAAAGTTCTTTGGAAGAATTAGTTCATAAAGGGAGCCGTTTGGGTAGCAGAAGTATATATGCAAACCAAGTAACCTCATCCTTTCTCCATAAACTTGGTCTAAGCTTAAGGTAACAGTTTTCCTAAGATTTTCATTTGTCCATTATTAGTTTGAGCTATGTGATCAGTCTCACATCATTGAATGCATTCATGAATCAGTTCAGTCACGCAATCATGTTTAGATATACATAATCAACAGGTAATCTCAGTATCCTCATTAGTCTCTGTATCTTCGATATTCTCAACTTAATAAGCCTCATTCGAGGATGAATGTTCTCAGGGGGAGATATTGTAAGACCCCATAAAAATCGTAGCTCATTGCAACTTAATATAGCATGTTTAAGAGGGTCCAAGACTTAGAAAATTTCACTAAGTATTGATTCGTAGTCATTCTTAAATCTCCCAAACTTTGATGAGTTTATTTTGACCTTCTCGGTATTGAAACATTAATTTTTAAGTTGATTCATGATCGGGGTTGATCATAGTACATTCCAGGTGAGTTTTAGAATTTTTGGACGAGCGTAAGGGCATGTTTGGAAGTCTAAAAAAGTAGTTGCCCACAATTAGCGTGCGACACATGCACAATTTCACACCTGAGGGATCATGTGATATAGCATGCGGCGCAAGCTCCATTCCACCACTTTGGAGCATGTGATGCACACTCCTAAAATTTCCTGCTTTCAGTCACATTTTTTCAAGGGTATTTGGGTCAATTCCACTCACTTTAATTCAGCCAAAACACGTGATTTAGGTTCCAAAACTACATTTTAGCCCCAAAATTCATATTTCCCACAAATTGAAATCATCTCCTCTAAAAAACAAACCCTAGCCCCTTCAAGCTCCAAAGTTAATTCTCAAGTAATCCATCTATGACTCCAAAGAACTTTCACGAATTCTTCAAGCAAGGTGTGTTAGATGTTCATTCATGAGTCCTTTTCACCCATGAATCCCAAGAACACTTTTAAGTTTTAAAGTTATGGTTTTTACATGTTTATGAGTTATCTTCATGAAACGATTATGGACATTGATTTGAAATTATGATTGCCATGTGTTTTGTTGGAAATTACCCTTAATGTGTTCGAATAATGATATTCACATGCAAAAATCCTTGACTCATGCTTTAGTATTGGAATTTTTTTATATTCATATGGTTTAACTATTCCATGCTTTAATTCATGAACCTCATGTGTATGAGAAATGCCTCAAAGAATGAGTTTTGAATAATGACTACTTATCACGCTTTCAAAGTTTACTATGATCTTATTGTTATTTTTGTTGAGTCCTGGGGTTTGAATACCCTAAAAACTTAGCAGCTTACTTAGTTTTAGTAGTTTTAGAATGTTTTCAGGTAAAAATAATAGCATCATAAGTCCAGTCAGTTATTGTATTTAGTTATACTCAGATCAATCCATAGTTCAGTGTCATTCAGTTGGGAGTAAAACTTAGTGAACATAGGGATGGTGTCTCACCCCATTAGTTAGGCATGAGGCACTTATATTCCCCATCAGTATGCATGAAACATTGTAATAGTCCCTAGGTTCCAGAACTACGTAGCTAGCATAGGATTTGAGGGGTTCCCCATCAAGTAGGCATGATACCCTCGTCATTCGAAAATTAGATTAGTGGATCCACATAACCATTATTAGTACTCGTGGCACGGTACTAACACCCTTCCAGCTTGGGTTACAGGTTGGACCCTGATAGTATATTAAGTTCAGTATTAAGTTTTAGGTTTGCTTTAATATAGAATACAATATTAGTTATTCAGTTATCAGTATTTTAGTTCACAAACTATTTCGAAACATGTTTTATGCTTGGTCATGGATTTGTAGTTTTTACATATTCCATGCATTCATACTCAGTACTTCATGCTATTTATCTAATTAGTTATTACTCATGTACATGAACCCAAGAATATTAACTTGACCTCATCTAATGTACCAGTACATTCAAAGCACTGATCGTATACTCGTTTCTTGCACTATGATATCTTATATCATAGGTTCGAACGCTTGGATTACCGATCGCACTTAGACTTATAGAGCATTTAGCAGCAACCAAAGTGGTGAGTCCTCATCCTTTTAGGATGAGTTATGTTACATTCAGTTATATCAGTAGTTCAGTTATTTAGCCAGTCGGAGTTAGTTGGGGGCTTGTCCAATTAATTCCACAGTCAGTTTAGAGGCTTTCAGACTAGTATAAATAGTTAGTCAGTTTTCAATTGTTTTTATTAGCCATTTTATTAGTATTGTCAGTATGTTCTTAAACTTTTAAAACTATGATTTAGTATTATTTTATAGACATTATTAGAACTATGATTTAAAAACTTATGGCATTTTTCAGTTAAATGCTGCATATGGTCTTTTGTTATTAGTATTATTTTGTGCTTACAACAGGTACCAGTTCATGAGTTAGATTGTGGTCTTTCAAGGACACAAGCACCGTGTGATGTCTAGGGTGTACTCTCAGGGTGTCACATTACCTCTTTAAAAACTTACCCAATGCACTCAATAGTGCCACACTTGCATGAGTTATTCATATGCAAAACCTAGCATTGACACTACAAAAATATAATGAAAAAGGATACGAGCCATTTTCTTGAAATTTGTGGGTTGCCTACCACATAGAGCCTTAGTTATCATCGTGGCACGACATTATTCTTTTTTCAACTTTCAAGGGAGTTCTGCGAGTCCCCACTTATAAACCTCTCCATCATCAATTTTTTTTGTGGCCATTTTTTACATCTTTTTCTTTACTTATTCATCTAGACTTTGGGGTAACTCTTCCTCTGTCTTCTTACTCCTTGAACATATGGCCAAGACTTGATAATTGCTTTCTCGATTGACAATTTTGTCACTAGAGGGACCATTTCTAGGCTTAGCATTTAGTCGTGCAAAGATTTGTCCAATTCGGGTCTCGAATTTCTTAATAGAAGTGGAGTGGGATACCATAGTTTTAGAGAGTTGAGACAAGTCCCCTTTTAATTCACGGACCATTTTGTCCATACCTTCTACTCCATCAAGATTCTTTCTCGCACATCTTTGGTCCTAAATGTTGTTGGATTAATTGGGCTTGACTCTTTGTTATAAACTCGGTCATGGTGGGTCACAAAATGGCAAGAAGCATGTTCGCGATCCCCGCAAAATCTACCACCGTCCCGATTCACACAACCTTGATTTTTACCTTGCCATTGATTAACTGAGTGAAAATCCTTCCAATGGTTTGGCAAATAGTTGATCTCTTCATCCAAATTTTTATCTTCCTCACCATAGGTTCTTGATGCTATGACATTTCACATTTTCGCATGTGCACCCATAACATATTTGGTTAGGAGCTTAATTTGGGTCAAAATCTTTGCCATAGTCTCCTATTATTCCTCATCCTGCTTTCTTTGTTCTATATTGACCATGGGTATGGAGAGAGAGCTATTAAAGACTTCGGTGCCTTGGGTATCCCATTCCTAATTTTGTTTAGTCATCTCTCTCAATAATTTTGTAGTCGCATGGAAGTGAAAGTTTAAGAGAGAACCTTTTGCCATATTGTTCACCATAGTTTGGTTCCAAGGGTCTAGCCTCTTGTAGAAGATTTGGAGAAGTATCTTCCCCAGAACCTCTTCAAGCAGCTCCCCACTCCTTTTTATAAAGTTGATTATCTCGTCTCTTGCGTGTCACTGTGGGGGAAAGAGAGTATTGACAAAAAAACATCTTTGTAATCTCATTCCATGAAATGATTGAAGCTATAGGGAGTAAACGGTGCCACAACAATGCTTTGCTTGTTAGTGAAAAGGGGAAAAGATGGAGCCAAAAGGCTTCTTGAGTGGTGTGTGCAACATTGAATGGTGCACACACCTCCAAGAAATTCTTTAAGTGAACATACGGGTCCTCATATGCTTGACCCCTGTACAACCCCTTAATTTACAATAAATGAAGATGTAACACCCCACATTTTGGGCTAGAACGTAAACCATCATTCCTTCGCGTAAAAGTTCCAAAAGCCATAAATCCGGTGCAAATATAGTGTGTTAATCAATTATGTAGTGTGAGAATCTAGTTGAGCATGAATTGAGATCATAGAGGTCCCTTAACCCAAGGATGAGTTGGAAACTTTACTATCATTCGAGTTTGAGTGAGCGTCAAAACTTGGGTCAACTTCAATTGACAATAACTTTTTATATATAACAAATTAGAGGGCCTACTATATATCAAATGAAAGGTATTTGAAATAGATTTCTAATGATACCAATTTCACATTAATCCAACACCCAAGAAAAAAATTCTGATCATTTTACTGAGAGGCAGTAAGGGTGTGCCTTGGTTAGGCGCCACCCAACCAAACTTAGGCGATTACAAGGTGTCACCCACCCTGGCTTGTGCGATCAACTGGATCTGCCTAAATCATTGCCAAGTGCCAAAAATACTCCATTTTGACTTATATCAAGGGTGTTGAAGTTATTTTACACTCCTAAACCATCCCTAATCACTCCAAATCATTATAAGGGATTTTAAGCACATTATTTACAATACCGAAGCCCTAAATCATCCAAGTTATGATCCAAAGCCCTCTTCCATTCCCAAGAACAAGATTCAAGTGCTTTTCACAAGAAATTGAGGAATTCAAGCTTAAAGGTCCAATGTTTTTGCAATGTCATCATCACTAAGGTACGTGGGGTTTATCCTAAAACTACATCGGCTTGTTTAATATCTTGAATATGATTTAAAGCTATCAATAATGAATTTATAAAGGGGTATTGGATCCTATGTTTTAAGTTATGTTTTAGAACCTTTTAATGGCAGAATTTTTTTGGTTTTGTGGTCTTTTCCCTTAAATTGATTTATACCTATATGTATATGTATATGTATGAAATTAAACATTTGATTGAGAGCATTATTATTGAAATCCCTCTCTTTTGATGAACTAGAGTTTATCAACTTATTAGGAATGATTTGAAATATATGTTTTATGATTTGAAAGTGGTTTTTTCCAATATACAAGTATTTGACATAATTTAAAGATGATGAGAGGGAGTTTCTTGTTATACCTATATGCTTGTTTAAAATATAGAATTGCATATTATTGAGTAAATTGACATGACCACCTTATGTTATTGAAATATTGACAAAGAGAAAGTTCCTTGCATGTGTTTACATGAATTTAAAGAAAGAGTTCTTTAAACTGATTTATTGATATGGTGGTCCCAAACTTATGTTTTGAAAATAGAGATTTTAATATAATATTAATGGCTCAGAGATGTGACTTTCAAGTCAATGGTATGAAGATACCATATGAGTGTATGCCATAACAGAGTAAGAGTTTTTAGAATTTTATTTCAGAGAATGCATGTTTTAAAGAGTTAAAAATGGGCTTAAAGAGGGTTATGTGGTTGCCCAAAGAAGGCTAGAGTTCACATAACTCTTAGCCCAAAATCATGTTTTGTCGATATGGGTTCGTTATTTCCCCAAGAAGGATTATACGCTGGCCTAATGCCCTATGACGTATAGAGATAGAGACTCCAACCCTTGCGACAGACTCGGGTTGGGGGCTTGACTGCCTAGTTAAGGGCAGATTCCATATAGCCCATGGAATTTCAGAGTTGTAAGGTATACCACCTAAAGCAGAAGTAAAATAAAGAGTATGTCACAGAGTTCGGATGATTGTTCAGAGTATTTTAAAAATGACCATGTGTTTTCATACCATATGTTGTATTTATGAACTTTTTTTGAACTACTCTTACCTATGTTGAATAAAAATTATAATTTTGGATTTTCTCTGCGTACCAATACAATTGTAGAGGTCCTGCTAAACCGCAGAGTTGATAGTCAAAAGTGTACAATTGGTGAGCCTCCCTTACTTCGGAAGGCTATTCTTATAGTATTGTTATTTCTTTATGGTATTGGTCCACTGGGGCCCTTATCCCAATTTCAGACAGATATTATTTTCGTATGTAGTAGAGATTTTGTAGAATGATTCAAATGTTGTCTAGATATTGTTAGATTTCTTTCTTTATTGTCTAAATTGAACTTAGAGTATGGCCATGGTTCCATCATGATTTATTTTCTGCATCTTTTCTTTATTGCATGAATGTTGTGCATTATTACCTGATAGAGAAGGGCATTGGGGCCTTTGTGGTTTGGGATGCTCATTATGGCCAGGGCCCCGACTCAGGTCGTGACAGAAGCATGTCGCTTATTAAGTGGAAGGTTGTAACGCCCCGAATCTGGTACCCAAATGCAACGGTGCTCATGACCCCGAAGGACCACAAGCTAACCCATGACTGATTTCTGTACTTGTATTCTGCATAATATACCATAAAATGCAGAAATATAAACTGAATGGCCATAAGGTTCAAAACTGAATGAACATCTGATAAATAATGTCTTAAAATGGTATAACAATACCAAAGAAAATCTAAAATAACTGTCTAACATGTTATAGTCAGAAAGCCTCCAAACTGCCAAAATAAGGAGTTGATGGGACATGTCCCCAACTAACTCCAACTACTAAAATAAATTAAAAACTAAATTATTAATGAAATCATCATGTCCTTAAAGGATGAGGACTCACTACTAACTCTGATAGCTGAAATGGGATGCTACTGGTTCTCTGGAGCTCATTCTTCTAAACCTATGGTGTAACACCATAGCGCAAATGTATCAGTACTTTGAATTTACTGGTATGCAAGTGAGGTAGGCTGAATGCAATAGGTTCATATGTATGAACAATACTAACTAAATGACTAAAATGAATGTGAGAATACATGCATGCATACGTCACTGTAACTGAGATTGTGCTAGTACTGAATACTAAGTTCAAACTACTGAGTTTTACCGATAACATGGAATTACTGATATTTAAGGGACTGATACTATGTTACTGATACATGAATAACTGTGTCTGACAGTTCTGATTATGAAGAACTGGGCTGGTTGACTGTATCTGATAGTCATGAAGATGAATACTGATGACATGAGTTTTGATAACTGATATAACTGATAACATGATTGACTGTATCTGACAGTTCTGATTATGAAAAACTAGGCTGGTTGACTATATCTAACAGTCTTGAAGATGAATACTGATAACATGAGTTTTGATAACTAATAACATGTTTGACTGTATCTGACAGTCTTGAATCTGATGGAACTATCTGAGTTCCATTCTATATCTGAGTTGACTTTATCTGGAAGTCCTGAAATTTAAAGAACTATCTGAGTTCTTTTTCTAAGGATGAGACTGAGATTGTAACTATGGGAAATGATCATCTAATCGACATACCTCAGAACTAAACTGGTGGGGTCCAACCTGTAACCCTAGCTGGAAAGGTGTCAGTATCGTGACACTAGTAAAGACCTGCTGTGAGTATACCCTCGCTGGCAGAGATATCTTCCATCAATTCGTCCTAGTATATAACCCAAATGATAAGTAAATATATCCCTAAACGCGTAGGGTGCATCTCAACCTACGCTGGCAACGTAGTTCTGGAACACAAGGATTGCTTCTAAGGATCACACCCTCCACTGAATAACAGGGGAGTCCCCATCCTTGGGTTCACTTGGTGCTGAATCCTACTCCTAACTGAATAGATACTGAATGAATAAACTAAACTAAACTGGTTTAACTGAACTGAACTGATGGTATCATTTAGCGAAGCTGAACTAATTTTTTATTGAGTTCCGCTGACTGATGAAATGCTATTGAGATTTGAGGACTGACTGAGAGTACTAAAGTTACTAAGACTTACTAGGAATACTGAGATCACGGAGATTACTGAACTACTAAGATTACTGAGATTTCCTAAGTCACATGACTGACTGAGTTTATAGATCGTAGCTTGACTGAGAGTATCGTGAAAACATGACATGGCTCTAGGCACACAACTAAATTGTTGAGTACAAGTATCCCTAGGACTCGATGGAAAGAAACTGACATAGCATGACTTACGTGAACACATGACCAACAAGACAATTCATAATTCTTACATTAAAGCACTTCATCAAACATGTGATATGCATAAACTTGTACAAACCTGGGGATTTCATAATATCATACTAGTTGGGCACTTTTCCTTCATATCGGCATTTAATCAAACACATGATAGGCATAATATATGTAGACACCATTATACAACAATTATACATTATGATTCAACATCAAATTTCATCATCCTAGGGTTTAATCATAGGTTCACATAAATATACATCTATACAAATCAATTCCACATAACATTGATCACCCAACATGGATTTGAATTAAATTGATCATTCTCAACATAAATCAAATAAACCCAACATGAAGTTCATAAAGAAAATCTAAAATCTTGACTTTAGAAAAGAGATTCTTGGGCTTCATGGACGAAAGGAGTCAATGAATGAACACTATGCATACCTTAGTTCGTGATTTCGTAAAGATTGACAGTGAAACCTTCTTGAATTTGGATCCCCAATAGAAACCCTAGCTTGTTCTTGAGAGAAACTTGAGAGAAACTAGTATATTTTAGATGAAAAATGGGTAAATCATGTGTTATTGGGTTTAAATAGGGGTAGAAAATTGACCATTTTAACCCTTGGACGCGTCTTTAATTTTCTGAGAAAATTTCCCAATTTTCATCCTTGGCATGACGTGCCACTATCGCGCCAAGTCACTAGAAAGTGACAAATGGGAAATTACACGGTGGTGCGATGCAGAGCTATCCATTTGCCACTTTGTCTACGACCTGGAAGTTTGGTGCGACGTTCCACTATCGCGTAAAAACTCTGGAAATTGACAATTTTGATTTGAGCTATCTCCGCGACGCGTTGAAGGCTTAGGTGATATACTGCCTCACTAGAAAGGCTCTAACTCTTCACCCAGGTGTTGGATTTGGACGAATTTGGTATCAATGAAAATCTTATTCGATTCTCCACATGATAAAAAGTTAAAATCTTGAAAATATCACTTGTACCAAAGTGAATTCATCTTTCAAAGAAAGCTTCTAATATTCTTGGAAAACTTTTCAAGCAAGGAAAAGTACGGGGTATCACAATATCTCCCCTTTGAGAACATTCATCCTCAAATGAGACTGAGTGAGAGGGAAAGGTTAGAAAATAACGTAAATACTGAACATGACTGGATGGAACATGATTTCATGACTAGCATGACTGATGGCTGAATATAAAATACTGAACATGCATATCTGATACATGACTAATAAGATGAATTCATGCATATATGATGCATGATTGATAATTGACTTATGAGTACATGACTGAATATTCTGGTGACTAAATTTCTCACAGTGAGAATCCATGTCTAATGCATAATTACATGCCTGAACTGATATATGAATATATGGCAGAATATGCAAGGGTACTTAGTACCATGTTTGTGATGAACACTGAACGTGAAACTGTTTAAGAGTAAGGAGAAATGTTATCTTAACCATAAATGTTAATGAACCTGAGATCGTCTTAATAAACATGCATGAGCGGACATAAGAACCTAATTGAGTCTGGTCTGATACGTGACATAAGAACTGAACATCATGAACTGAACTGAACCTCTGAATACCTGGACCACAGCTGAGGTTGGGACTTTGAGGGCCAACTTATGAGTACCCTCTACTCCAAACTGGATTCTTTATGTGAAGAGAACTTAATTTAAGGCATGAAAACATTGAGGAATTATGGGGTATCTCCCCTTGGGGCACTAGGCCCCTCGAAGAATACTGGATTTGCGGAGATATTAAAGACTGAAGCAATGCATAAGGAACCTAGAAGCTGAGTCGTGACTGATTAGATGAGATCTGAAATTTAGACATGATACATGAACTGAGCCGAGATTGCATCTATATGATTGATTCATCTTAGAATGGTTTCATTCATGAAATTTCAGATAATGCAAATAGATGGAAAGATGGAAAACCAAATCGTATGAACTTGTCTGACTGACTGCTAGACTAAAATATTGGCTATTTTAATTAATTCCCTACTGATTGGCTCATGTGATCTGCTGACTTATTAATGGTTAGGTACTGGTCATGTAAGATTGAACGGTAGTCTGAATAACTGGGCTAAGAATATAGATTTTTTATAAACATGAGAAAGGGACTAACTAAGTAACGTGAGATAGCTAAGCGTGAATTCATGAAATACTGAATTATTTGAGAATGCAAGGCCAGGCGGATAACATGGTTTGGAAATATTCTATAGGCTGAAGTACTAAAATACTACTAACTGTGTGACTGGTAGTTGTAGCATTGGTCAAGTAAGTCTGGGACTGAACTAAGTTTCTGATCTGATTAATGAACTGAAGTTGGTATTATAACAAAAAATGTAACTGAGCTTCTTATGGGAACTGAATTTTGAGTTTGATAACTAAGGTTTATACTGATACTGAAGTGCTTAATTCTGAAACTAAACACTGATTACTGAATAATGAACATTGAAACTGTAACTGAGATAGCAACTAAATTCTGATAGTTACACGATGGGGGCTGAGATAAGTTAGGGATCCGAATACACACTCACACTCTGTACTTTCCCAACTTCTAAATACAACCTCTTGCTAACCATTTACTTGCACACTAATATGAAATTCAAGCTTATCTTCACCACTACACCCTTATGTAAAATAAGCATGCAACAATCTTGTCTTAATATGAAATATCCACTCTCTCCCTTCTAAGCAACTGCTCTCCACTACACTATTTTCATAAAGAGAGCTCACTGAAGGGTTAAATCAGAAGGACATGAAGCATGAATGGACACTAACTAAACTTGACACTTGACTGAAGCCTGAGGAATAGAATATAAATATCATAGATTCACTAATAGGTCTAAACTGAGGATAGGCATAACATAGTCTGAATTTAACTGATCAGTAGAGACGTAGCATGAGCCATGAACGTTTAGTATACTGTAAATCATGATATGTGTACATGAGTCATGAGATGCATGACCTAAGTTTGGAGTTTTCTGCATTCCTGGGACATAATTTGTATTACTAAGGGGAATAGAACTGAACTCCTTATGCTGGTAACTAGAATCGTACACGATTATATGGAAAGTGTGTGAATATAAGATCCGTTAATGGAACTGAGATGTGAAGCATGTGTAGGCATCATGCTGACTGAAGTACCAAACTTTACACTGAGATAAGGATGGGTAGGGAATCATCTTTCCTTACCGATTTTCTATATGTACTAGCACTACTACTAGAATCTGAGAGCCTGAATTGGTCACTTGATCTATCACTCCCCCTTATCTTTAATCCATCATCATAAGTTTGTGAGTACTTTACTAAACTCTGAAATAAATTGCAATCGTTGTCACCTACTAATACTCTTTTTGACACATGCTTACCTTACTAAACATATTATCTGCTTTTGTTTCTTCATATACTACTAATATTGCATCTCCTAATTCACATCCACACCTTTATACTTAATTTTAGTTCAATACTCTTAAATTCTTGCTTGCACTATTCAATCCTACTGGTTTACCTTGGTACAACTATCCCTATGAATACATAATCTGCTCAATTTAGACAACATTATCCCAACTCTACTACTGCTAAACTCCTGGGTTCATACTTCTAACTCTAGGTTATATGCTATCATAGAATTCTGAGAAGGGATCTGGTGACATATTAGTTCTCATAATCATGAATAAGAGTTGTACAAATTTAGAGCATAACTGAACTGATGGGATACTTTTGAGCTTGTGGGAAATCCCATATTAAATGTCTGTAGGGATTGTCTTAAAAAGCCCTATCTCTAGGACTTTGAGCTTCACTATTTCTGTTACCTTGAAAGTAAGGTGAAGTTGACATAAGTGAAGCATAGAAGAATCTACATGAGTTTCTTAGAGAACCTTTCTATAGCACAACCTCAGACATGAAAGAAGGGAAACTGTTTCTAAAATATCTCATAGCCTCCTGCACATAAGTGTCGTGCACAACACACCCATGCTCAAAACTCTACTAGATGTAGCTTTACAAACTTCCTAGGACACTGTTGAACCTTAGGCTCTGATACCAAGTTTGTAATGTCCCGAATCTGGTACTCGAAATGCTACATGGTGCCCATGATCTCGAAGGACCACAAGCTAATCCATGACTGATATCTATACCTGTATACTGGATAATATACCATAAAATACATAAACATGAACTGAATATCCTTAAGGTTCAAAATTGAATGAACATATGATAAATAATGTCTAAAAATAGTTTAACAATACCAAAGCAAATCTGAAATAACTGTCTAACATACTATAGTCTGAAAGCCTCTAAACTGTCTGAATAAGGAGTTGATAGGACATGTCCCCAACTAACTTCGACTACTGAAATAAACTGAAAACTAAAATAGTAATGAAATCATCATGTCCTCGAAGGATGAGGACTCACTGCTAACTCTGATCACTGAACTGGGATGCTACTGGTTCTCTAGAGCTCGTGATTCTAAACCTATGGTATAAGACACCATAGCACAAATACGTCAGTACTTTGAATGTACTGGTATGCAAGTGAGGTAGGATGAATGCAATAGGTTTATATGCATGAATAATACTAACTGACTGACTAACATAAATGTGAGAATACATGCATGCATACATAACTATAACTGAGATTGTTCTAGGACTGAATACTGAGTTCTGAATACTAAGTTTTACCAATAACATGGAATTACTAATATCTGAGGGACTGATACTATGTTACTGATACATGAATAACTGTGTCTGACAGTTTTGATTATGAAGAACTGGGCTGGTTGACTGTATCTGACAGTCCTAAAGATGAATAATAATGATATGAGTTTTGATAACTGATATAATTGATAACATGATTGATTGTATCTGACAGTTCTGATTATGAAGAACTGGGCTGGTTGACTGTATCTGACAGTCCTGAAGATGAATATTGATGACATGAGTTTTGATAACTAATATAACTGATAATATGATTGGTTGTATCTGACAGTCCTGAATTTGATGGAACTATCTGAGTTCCATTCTCTATCTAATTTGATTGTATATGACAGTCCTGAAATCTGAAGAACTATCTGAGTTCTTTTACTGAGGCTGAGATTAAGACTGAACCTATAACTATGGGAATTGATCATCTAATTGACATACCCCAGAACTGAACTGGTGGGGTCCAACTTGTAACCCTAGCTAAAAGGGCGTCAGTACCGCGCCACTAGTAAAGGCTTGTTGTGAGTATACCTTTGCTGACAGGGAGCTCTTCCACCATCCCCTCCTAGTAGGTAACCCAAATTGCAAAGGGTGCATATCAACCTACACTGGCTACATAGTTATGGAACACAATGATTGCTTCTAAGGATCACGCCCTCCCTTGAATAATAGGTAAATCCCCATCCTTGGGTTCACTCGGTGCTGAATCCTACTTCTAACTGAATAGACACTAAACGGATTAACTAAACTAAACTGATTTAACTGAATTGAACTAATTAACTGATAGTATCATTCGGTGGATCTGAACAGAATTTACTGAGTTCCATTGACTGACGGAATGCTATTGAGATATGAGGACTGACTGAGAGTACTAAAGTTACTAAGACTTACTGGGAATACTGAGATCACGGAGATTACTGCACTACTAAGATTACTGAGATTTCCTAAGTCACATGACTGACTGAGTTCTATAGATCGTAGCTTGACTAAGAGTATTGTGAAAACATGACATGGCTCTAGGCACACAACTAAATTGTTGAGTACAAGTACCCCCAGGACCCGATGGAAAGAAACCGACATAGCATGACTTACGTGAACACATCACCAATAAGAAAATTCATAATTCTTACATTAAAGCACTTCATCAAACATGTGATATGTATAAACTTGTACAAACATGGGGATTTCATAATATCATACTAGTTGGGCACTTTTCCTTCATATCGGTATTTAATCAAACACATGATAGGCATAATATATGTAGACACCATTATACAACAATTACACATCATGATTCAACATCAAATTTCATCATCCTAGGGTTTAATCATAGGTTCACATGAATATACATCTATACAAATCAATTCCACATAACATTGATCACCCAACATGGATTTGAATTAAATTGATCATTCTCAACATAAACCAAATAAACCCAACATGAAGTTCATAAAGAAAATCTAAAATCTTGACTTTAGAAAAGAGATTCTTGGGCTTCATGGATAAAAGGAGTCCATGAATGAACACTATGCATAACTTAGTTTGTGATTTCGTGAAGATTGATGGTGAAACCTTCTTGAATTTGAATCTCCAATAGAAACCCTAGCTTGTTCTTGAGAGAAAATTGAGAGAAACTAGTATATTTTGGGTGAAGAATGGGTAAATTACATGTTATTGGGTTTAAATAAGGGTAAAATATTGACCCTTTTAACCCTTGGATGCGTCTTTAATTTTCTAAGAAAATTTCCCAATTTTCATCCTTGGTGCGACGCGACACTATCGCACCAAGTCACTGGAAAGTGACAAATGGGAAATTGCACGGTGGCGCGATGCATAGCTATCATGTTTCCACCTTGTCTACGACCTGGAAGTTTGGTGAGCCATGCCACTATTGTGGAACAACACTAGAAATTGACAATTTTGATTTGAGCTATCTCCGCGACGCGTTGAAGGCTTAGGTGATACACTGTCTCACTAAAAAGGCTCTAACTCTTCACGCGGGTGTCAGATTTCGGAGAATTTGGTATCAATGGAAAGCTTATTCGATTCCCCACATGATAGAAAGTGAAAATATTGAAAATATATCATGTACAAAAGTGGATTCATCTTTCAAAGAAAGCTTCTAACATTCTTGGGATACTTTTCAAGCTAGGAAAAGTATGGAGTATTACAAGGGTCCCACTCTCATGAGGTGGGATATGAGTTGCTCTCGTTTATCTTGTACCCTTTGGTTGGCTTTCTCTATAAAGGAGAACATAAAATGACTCCACATCACTTGTACTTTTGCTCATAATTCCGTTCACGTTAGGGTTACCTACAAGAAATCCAAAAACAACAAATATAATAAAATACGCCACCCCGAATATACCAAAGTAAGAAGTAAACTGCTTAAGAAAAATCTACATTTCACTCCCCAGCAACGATGCTCTTTTGATAAAGCTCAACTCGCTCCCGTGATCGAGGGGTGAGACAGGTGTTATCAATAACCCAATTAGAGTTGGGGTCGAATTTACAAGGAGCGAATTATAAATTTCAAGTCTTATGGGTGTTCTAATTACTAAAAGGTTATTCAAAAGGGTAATAAGCAAGACATGTAAAAGGAAATAGGGGGATTGGTTTGTACCAATTTTTGACTACTAATACATGAATATGACACTTTTGACTTAAAAAAGGAATAGAGAGGATCTTGGGGTTATGTCTACCTAAAGGTAAAGCATATAGGTGGATGATGGTTTAACATGAAGCTTAGTTGTTGAATAAAGGATAGGTTAGGTCGAAAGTCATTGTAGTCAATCTTTCAATAAAACAACAACGATTTTGCCCATTAGCTCTTTTGATCACCTAAAAAGTGTATGATTTGTAATCACCCAAAACCTCAATCAAACATCCCTATTTCTAGGATGATGCTCTTAACATGGTTTACACTCCAACTACACTTATTTCTAAGATTGCATAAGGGAGTAAACCACAGACTCAATTGTCCACCATTACCTTGTTCCCTTACAACTCTCTTTCAAGGATGTTATGGGTTACCTCAAGTTTACCTTTATCACTCTTTCAAGGATGATGAAGAGTTTTTAGAGTTTGGAGTTTTCACCCATCAAATTCTAACTCATTAACCCAAGCAATGGTGGAATCCATACTCAATAACTAAAAATCATGCAAACACAACAACACCCACATACAATTACACTTTAATTCAACATAATCCCAAGACTAGATGACTTAGATACTCATAAAGAAAGTAAAAAAGAGATACCATGGAGATTAAACAAAACATTCATTCTTAACAAAATTACTAAGAAATTAAGCCTCTAAGAATAGTTACACACTAGCCCAATTAGGGTTTCTTATTTTCAAATAAAAAATAGATATGAGGTAAGCAATCCCTAAAGAAGAAAGGTTTTTTTTTTCATATATATGATTTGGGATTCGTTCATGTAGTTTTACAAAACTACCCTAGGGCATAATTCTGCTGAACCGCGATCGCACAAGTTTGACTGGGACTGCAGTTGTGTTTTACGACCGTGTTATGCTTACCAACTTAACTGATCGCGATCGCAAACTAAGGACCGCGATTGCGATAACTGAGGTTGATATGATCTAGGTCTTCAGCTGCACTCTTTCTTGCTCCCTTTTTATTATTTTAAGCTCCAATTCACATCTTTTGATATCTTCAACTCTAAGCCTACAATGAGTGGATATTAGTGCATTTACTCATAGATATGTCTCTTTTATTCATGCAAAACAAGGTAGTGTGCATGAATGTTTAGTGAGAATAGGTGGTAAAATCACCACCCATTAGAGGCTCCCAGACAGGATGAGAAGTGGGGGAGTGTGGGCTATTTTGATGGTCAAATAGTGTAAATGAGCCATTTTTAGGCCAAATTCAAGTGGTATAGCCCACGGTTTTGGGGGTGGGACCATGGCTTGAGAGTGTTTTGGGCTAAAAATTGATTAGGGGCTCTCAAGCAGGTTAAAACATAGGGAAGTATGGGACTTTGGATTGGTTGGTGGTCAAACGGGCAAAACAGCTCGAGCGGACTATTTTTAAGCTAAATTAATGTGTTATAGTCCATATCTCATAGGGTGGAATAGGGGATCGGTCCTATTTTAGGCCTAAAATAGATCAATAGATCCTAGGCAGGCTAAGAAGTAAGAGAGTGTGGGCCTTTAGGGTCGGCGGGGCCATTTGGCTTGTCAAACAGTGCGAATGAGACATTTTCAAGCCAAATCGGTATGTCAAAGCCTATGGTTCTGGGGGTGGACCAGGGATTGGGTGTGTTTTGGGCTAAAAATTGACTTGGGGCTCCCAAGTAGGCTGAGGAGCAAGGGAGTGTGGGCCTTTGGGATCAGTGAGGTCATCTGGTTATCAAACAGGCTAAAGGGCATGAATGGGCCATTTTTAGGACAAATCAGTGTGTGATATCCCATGGTTCTAGGATGGTTCTTCCTAGCAGGTTGAAAAGTGGGAAATTATGGGACTTTGGGGTTGGCGAGGCCATTTGGGAGGTCGAATAGGAGAAATGGCATGAATGGTCTATTTTATTGCCTTTATTGGTGTGTTATAGCCCTCGGTTTTGGGAGTGGGCCCGAGGCTCAGACGTGATTGGGACTAAAATCGATGGGGTTTCCTGGGTAGGCTAAGAAGTAAAGAAGTTTGGCCTTTGGGGTTAGCGGGGCTATTTGGGGGGTTAAACGAGTAAAACAGTGTGAATGGGCCATTTTTAAGTTAAATCAGTGTGCTATAGCCCATGATTCCGATAGTTGGCCCAGGTACCAAGCATTTTTTGAGTTGAAATTGACTGACGTCTCCTAGTCATGCTGAGAATAGAGGGAGTGTAAGACTTTGGGGTTAGTGGGGCTTTTTGGGTGGTCAACGGGAAAAATGGTGCGAATGATCGATTTTTAGCCTAATCGGGGTTCTTTAGCCCACGATTCTGGGGATGGTACATAGGAAAGGGCATATTTTAGGACAAAAATTGATTGGAGTCTCTTAGGTATTCTGGTGGGCGGGGGATTGTGGGCCTTTGGAGTCAAGAGGGCCGTTTGAGTGGTCAAACGATGCGAACGGACTATCATTGGGGTAAATCATTATGTTATAGCGCATGGTTCTTGGGGTGGGCCTATGGATGGGGCATGTTTTTGGATAAAAATAATCGGGGGCTCCCAAGATGTAACACCCCGAGAGTACACCTTGGGCGTCACATAGTGCTTGCAATTTCGAAGGACCACAAGCTAACCCATGAGCTGGTACCTGCTGTGAGCCTTGAATAATATAATCTAAATATGAAAGAACAACTGATATTGCCATAAGGTTTTATTACTTAATACATACTGAAATGAATCCGTAGAAAGAAACTGTCTGAATCTAACTAAGTACTGATAGACTGACATGTCAACTGAAAATCTGATTACTGAATAACTGACTCTAATGTCTGAAAAGCCTCTAAAATTGAATGACTGTGAGTTGATGGGACAGGACCCAACTAACTCCAAATAACTACTAACCGAGACATGGAATAAAATAATCTTTCCTTGAATGATGAGGAATCACCACTGCTACTAAACTATTGATAACCTAAGAAGTGAAGCCTAAGCGTAGTCCAGGAACTGGGCGTCAGGACCTATGATATGATACATCATAGCGCAAAAGAAAGGTATGTGATCAGTGCTTTGAATATACTGGTATGCTAAATGAGGTAGGCTATTATTCATGGTTTCATGAATGGAACTAATAATTAACTGAATATGCATGTAAGACATAGAGTACTGAGTAGAGAACATGGAATCTATAGCTACTGATAATATAGAGAATATGTAAATACTGAGTATGCATGAAAATCTGTAATTACTGAAGATACATAAAAATCTATAGACACTGAGGATGCATGACAAAGTATATAACATAAACTGAGTGAAATCTTTAAGCTAAAATACTGAAAAATACTGATATCTGTATGCTATGGTCAAACAAAATTAAGACTGCATAATTAAACTGGGACTGTAATTGAGACTACGTCTGAGACTGTTTAGAGGTATCATCTAACCGACATACCCTATCTGAGTTAATCTGGGTCCAACCTGTAACTCCAATTGGAAGGGTGTTAATATAGTGCCGCGGGTACTAACGTTGGCTGTATGGATCCACTAAACTGATATAATGTCCAAAGGACTAAGGGTGTCAATCCTGAACTGGTGGGTGACCCCTGCAAGATAGTCAAGCCTAATCTGACAGCTAACTTCTCATATCCTATACTGGCTATGTAGTTCTGGAGTATAGGGACTGCTACTAATGAATCTGCCTACCTGACGGGGAAGCCGCCATCCCTACAATCGCTAGGTGCTAAATCCTACTCCCAACTGAAAGACATTGAAATACTAGACTGTTCTGAGTTTAACTGATTGATATCTGACTATTCTAATAATGCTCATAGTATATTCTAAAGACTATTCTATGATGTACTAAGACTAGACTAAATAAACAACTATGGTTTTCTGGTATTCAATACTCCAGGACTCAAAAACAACGATAGTAAAATGACTCTAAAGCTTGAAGGACAAAGCATGGAGGCTTTTATCAAATCAATCACTATTATAGGCATTTTATCAAACATTTGTAGTTCATGGTTTAAAACAATAATAGGAATGCCATGTAACTTATAAAAATAGCATGAATTCAACACAATAGTACTAAATCATGGTTTAATTCAATAAATAATAATAGTAAAACATGAAGAATTGGATAATAATAATAATTTCATGGTAACGTGGTATAAAATCAATAGTACATGGAGATTCATGGATGAAATCATAGTTTAAAACATGATAACTTGAACAAATTATAACTTGGTGATTAAAATGGGTTACTTAGGATCCATGTATGAACATCTAACATACTTGGGATAGTGAATTTCTTGAAGTTCTGGGTGAGTTCTTGAGGATTGCCCTTGAATTTGAGAGTCAGGGTTTCTTGTTATTGAAAAGGGGATCTTTGATTATGTGAGGAATTGAAATAATTATTACTACTTGGAGTGTTTAGGGGTTAAATTTCGTGTTTTAGGTTAGTTAGGTCCTTGGAAAAAGACCCATATACCCCTGAACAAATTTAAAAAGGAAAGCTAAAAGCTGAAGATTACAATTTTTGGCCTTGGCGCAATGCGCCACTATCGTTCCAAACCATTGGAAAAGGGACAATTGGGACCTGGACAAACCCACAATGTGGAGCTATCGTGGCAAGCCTTTAAATCCCAATTTGATACCTCCACAACACACCATGATCTCGAAAGCCCACTAGAAATTTCCAAATGAAAAATTGGCCTGCTCCATGACGTGCCATGATCATGGAGTCATACTGGAGATTGAAAATTGTCATTTGGACTTTCTACGTAATGCGCTAAGGGTTAAAATGACGGGGTCTAATAACTGAAACTTAAAATCGCCATAACTTCTTACCTGGTTATCAGATTTGGGCGAATTTTATATCTTTGAAAAACTAATTGAATTTCCTACTCAATGGAAGGATATGAACTAAAAAATAACGAGAGTTTCAAAAATTTTATATATGATTACTCATGCAGTAGGACTTAGATTATTCTAGGGAAATACGTGGTGTTACAATATCTCCCCCTTGGGTTCATCCATCCTCGAATGAAACTAGTTAAGTTGAGGAAAACTGTTGGACTGAGATTGCACACTGAACGTACATATATGATGCATGGATTACATAACTGAACTGATTTGTAAATGTACTACTGACATGAACATGATGTGTAACTAAAATTGAGCTTGATAGAGAGAAATCTTAAGAATATTAGTACCTTATACTGAATCTGGATTCACGGGGAAAAGATGAGGGTACTTGGTCCACATATCTGCCTCTACTTCCCAAGTGGCTCCCTCAACGAAATTTTTCTTCCAAAGAACTTTGACCAATGGAACTTCATTTTTCCTTAGTCTACGAACTTGATGATCAAGAATTTTGTTTGGAACTTCCTCAAAGGAAAGACTATTCTGAATATCTACACTTTCTAAGGGAACAACTACAACTGGATCACCAATACACTTCTTCAACAATGAGACATAAAACGCTAGGTGTACTGAGGCTAAATCTGAATACAAATCAAGCTCGTAAGCTACCTTTCTGAAACAACTGAGAATTCTGAAGGGACCAACATATCAGGTACTGAGTTTCCCATTCTTGCTGAATATCTTTACTCCCATCATTGGAGAGATTTTCAAGTATAAAAAATCACCACCTTAAAATCGAGTTCCTTTTTTCTCACATTTACATATGATTTCTATCAGCCCTGGGCTGCCCTAAGCCTCTCTCTTATCAATTGAACCTTTTCTAAGGCATCAGACACCAAGTCAGGACCTACCACTATGGCCTCACCTACTTCAAACCAACCATTTGGAGATCTACATCTCCTACTATAGAGAGCCTCAAATGGAGCCATACGGATACTAGAATGATATCTGTTATTGTATGCGAATTCAATTAAAGGAAAATGGTCATCCCAACTACCCTTGAAATCAACAATATATGCTTTTAGCATATCTTCTAAAGTCTGAATGGTTTTTTCTACTTGGCCATTTTTTTAGGGTAAAAAGCTATACTGAATGGACTTGGGTACCAAGATCCTTTTGGAATGCCTTCCAGAAGTGAGAGGTAAATTAGGTACCTCTATTAGAGATGATAGATAAGGAAACACCGTGCAACCTAACCAACTCACTGAGATAGAGTTTTGCATAGTCCTTGGCTGAACAAAAGGTATAGACTGGTAAGAAATGAGCTGATTTGATTGTCTTGTCTATGATGACCCAAATAGAATCATGCTGATGATGGGTACGCGGCAAACCTGTCACAAAATCCATGTTCACTTTCTCCCACTTCCAAGTGGGAATACTAACTCCTGCATGGACCCACTAGGTTTCTTATGCTCAATCTTAACTTGCTGGCATGTAGAGCACTTAGCTACAAATTTTGTAATATCTCACTTCATCCCACTCTACCAATAGATCTCCCACAAATCGTGGTATATCTTAGTGGCCCCTGGATAAATAAAGTAATGTGCACCATGCACTTCTGAGAATTCATTGCCTCAAGTCATATACACTAAGCACACATAACCGACCCTGATAAGGCAATACACTATCTCCCCCTTGGGAGAAAACCTCTACCTTATGATCTTTGATTGACTCTTTCAACTTAACTAGACTTGGATCTATATCCTGCTTTTCCTTCACCTTGGAAACTAGAGATGATTCTGAGCTATTCTACATCCATACACTATATTCTTCTGAATCGAGTAAGCGGACACCTAGTCAGGCAAGCTAATGAACTTCCCAAGCTAACTTTTTCTTACCATTCTCAGCATGAGCAACACTACTCATAGTTAACCTACTACGAGCATCAGCCACTACATCGGCCTTGCTCGGATGATATAGAACACTCATGTCATAATCCTTCAATAACCTTAACCACCTTTTCTAATGCAGATTTAAATTTTTTTGAGAGAACACATACTGTAGACTCTTATGGTTAGTGAACACATCAATGTGCACCCCATATAAGTAATGCCTCCAAATCTTTAAGGAGAATACTACTGCTGCTTACTCAAGGTCATGAGTGAGATAATTTTTCTCATGGGGTTTAAGTTGTCTGGAGGCAGGCTATGACCTTACCTCTCTATATGAGGACACAACCCAAACCTACTCTAGATGCATCAGAATATATAACAAACCCATCTGAACTATTTGGTAAAGTAAAAACTAGGGCTGAGGTGCGTCGAGTCTTCAACTCCTAAAAACTCTTCTCGTAGGAATCTGACCATTGGAACTTAACTTTCTTATGAGTCAATCTAGACATGGGGGATGCAATAGAAAAAATACCTTCAACAAACCAACGATAATATCCAACTAAACCAAAGAAACTCCTGATATCTAATAGAGATATGGGTCTAGGATAGTTTCTCACCGCCTTGGTCTTTTGAGGATCAACCCTAATGCCATCACCAAAAATGATATTGCTAAGGAAAGATACTGATCTTAGCGAGAATTCACACTTACTGAATTTAGCGAATAACTGATGAGCTCTAAGGGTATGAAGTACTATTTTGAGGTGGTCTGAATGATCATTTTCACTACGAGAGTAAACAAGAATGTCATCAATGAAGACTATGACGAACATGTCCAAGTTTTTCTCGAACACTCAGTTTATTAAAGTCCATAAAGACTACTGGGCCATTCATGAGACAAAAGTACATAACTAAAAATTTGAAGTAACCATACCGAGTTCATAGGGATATTTTTGGAATGTCATATTCCCTAAACCTGAGCTGATGATATCCTGATCTGAGGTCTATCTTGGAAAAGTAACTGGTACCCTGAAGTTGATCAAATAAGTTATCGATTCTATTAAGGTGATACTTATTCGTGACTGTGACCTTGTTCAACTGGCGGTAGTCTATATAAATTTTAAGAGAATCGTCTTTCTTACACACGAATAGAATTAGTATGTCCCATGGGGAGAAGTTGTGTCTGATGAATCCCTTATCTAGGAGATCCTTTAACTGTTCTTTTAATTCTTTGAGTTCAGTTGGATCCATTTTGTATGGAGGAATGAATGTAGGCTGAGTATCTTGAAAAAGGTCTATGCCGAAGTCAATTTCCCTTTCGAGAGGAACTGACTCAAGAGTTGGAGTTTCTAAATTTGAGTCTTTGACTTGAACAAGATGGTAGACACATCCCTTGGATATCATCTTTCTAGCCTTAAGGTATGAAATCAACTGACCCTTAGGAGTTGTAGTACTACCCCTCTATTCAAGGACTGGTTCATTTAGGAACTAAAAATGAACTATTTTATTTCTATAAACTATTAAGGCATAGCATGAGTGGAGCTAATCTATGCCGAGAATGATGTCAAAATTTGTCATCTCTAACTCCACAAGATCAACTGAGCTCACTTTCTGAGATATTGTGATCGGACAATTCCTATATACCTATCTGGCTACAATGGAAATGCCTACTGGAGTAGACCCTGAAAAAGGCTCTGCTAGAGTTTCAGGACTGACTCTAAAATTAATGGCTATATATGGAATTACAATAGAAAGAGAAACTCCGGGGTCTATGTAAGTGAAAGACCTGCAGCGTACCAGTAACTACGTCAGGAAATTTTCTTGATCTTGGAGGGATTGAAGAGCATATAATCTATTCGGATGCTGACCACTAGTATCACTAGAAGTGGCGCCCTGCTGAGTTGGGCGACCGAATGGAACTGATGACTGATGGGATTTTCCTTATTGGCGCATATCCCTATCCTTCTAAGCAACTACTCGACTCTCCCAAATTTGATGGACTGGCTTTCCATACCCGAACCACACATCACTATCCACTCAAAACTCAACATGATGTTGTCTGCCATATTTTTGACATAGAGGATTCTTACGGGAACTACTAACACTAACTTGGGACTTAGATCCTGGTTCTCTATCCCTATTGTCTTTTCTGAATTTGGGTATGGAAGAACTGGCTGAAGAGGGTGCTGGGGCTGAATATCTCTGATGAAATTAAGGACGATTATCACCTTCTGACTTTTGCTGACTAAAATTAAAACTATCCATCCTAGCTTTCTTATTTCCTCTCTCCCACTTCTTTATATTTTGCTTCTCTATCTGTTGAGCATGGACCATCAACCTAGACAAGTCTATCTCTCTAATCAGCATTGCAGTCCTACACTCTTTAACCACACTATCAGATACGCCAGACACAAACTTACTCATCTTGGACCTACTATCAGCTATAACATGAGGAGCATACTAGATAACAAATTAAAATTGAGGGAATACTCCCTCACGCTCATGTTGCCCTACCTTAAGTTAATGAATTCTAACACTTTGGCCTCCCTCAACTCTAACAGGAAGAATCTATCTAAGAAAGTTAAGGAAAACTCTTCTCATTCTACAGGCCCTGCATCTATACCCCTATCAAACTTCAACTGCTTAAACCAAGTATGGTCTATATCCTGCAATCGATATGCATCCAAATCAACACTCTGACTAGATGTCACCCCCATAGCTTCTTTTATCTTCTAAACTATATCTAAGAATTCGTGTGGATCATCTTCAGACTTGGATCCCGTGAAAGAAGTAGGATTCATATGGGTGAAATCTCGAATTTCGGTTGCAGCAGTATTGGACACTAGGTTGGCAAGAACAACAGTTGGTCATTCATTCTAATCTGCTATGGAGTTCTCTAAAGTAGTGAACGCAGATTTGAATTCTGGATGAGAGATATGCTCGTCCAGAGGATCTTCCTGGATTGGCTGATGGACTGGATGGTTTTATGTTCTTTTTGGGAGGCATTTTCTATAAACGAAAATAATAAATGGATTAGACAGGCAGTTTAAATTGAGCTTATTCTCACTTGCACAACATGAGTAATGAAAGAAGGGACACTTTTCCTAAACGCCTTGTAGCCTCTCATCTATAAGTGTGGTGCAATACACACCCATGTACAAGACTCTACTCGATACGACTTTTAGAATTCCTAGGACACTTTAAGACCTTAGGCTCTGATACCAAGTTTGTAAAACCCTAAGTGTACACCCTGGGTATCACACGGTGCTTACAATCTCGAGGGACCACAAGTTAAACCATGAGCAGGTACCTGCTATGAGCACTGAATAATATAATCATAAATGCGGAAGAACAACTGATATTGCCATAAGGATTTATTACTTAATCAATACTGAAATATGAATCCATAGAATGAAATTGTCTGAATCTCACAAAGTGCTGATAGACTGACATGTCAACTAAAAATCTGAATATTGAATAACTGCTCTAATGTCTGAAAAGCCGCTAAAACTGAATGACTGTGAGTTGATGGGATAGGCCCCAACTAACTACTAACTGAGACATGAAATAAAATAATCTTTCCTCGAATCATGAGGACTCACCACTGATACTAAGATACTAATAGCCTAAGAAGTGAAGCCTAAGCGCCGTTTGGGAACTGGGCATCAGCACCTATGATATGATACATAATAGCACAAAAGAAAGGTATGAAATCAATACTTTGAATGTACTGGTTTGCTAAATGAGGTAGGCTTTTATTCATGGTTTCATGATGGGAACTAATAATTAATTGAATATGCATGTAAGACATGGAGTACTAAGTAGAGAACATGGAATCTGTATATACTGACCATATGGAGCTGTAAATACTGAGTATGTATGAAAATCTGTAGGTACTGAATATATATGAAAATCTATAGACACTGAAGATGTATGACCAAGCATATAATATAAACTGCCTGAAATTTGTAAGTTGAAATACTGAAAAATACTGATATCGGTATGCTTTGGTTAAACTACACTAAGACTGCATAACTTAACTGGGATTGTAACTGAGACTACGTCTGAGACTGTGGGAGGTATCATCTAATCGACATGCCCCAATTTGAGCTAATCGGGGTCTAACCTGTAAACTCAGTTGGAAGGGTCTTAATACCGTGCCATGGGTACTAATGCTGGTTGTATGGATCCACTAAACTGATATAATGTCTAAAGTACTAAGGGTGTCAAGCCTACACTGACGGGTGACCCCTGAGAGATATTCAAGCCTAGTCTGATAAGTAACTTCTTATATCCTACGCTAGCTACATACTTCTGGAGTATAGGGACTGCTACTAACGGCTCTGCCTATATGAAGGGGAAGCCACCATCCCTACACTCTCTTGGTTCTAAATACTACTCCCAACTGAAAGACACTGAAATACTAGACTGTTTTGAGTTTAATTGACTGATAGCTGACTATTCTGATAATGCTCATAGTATATTGTAAAGACTATTTTGTAATGTACTGAGACTGGACTAAATAAACAACTATGGTTTTCAGGTATTCAATACCCCCCAGGACTCAAAAACAACGATAGTAAAATAGCACTAAAGCTTGAAGGTCAAAGCATGGAGGCTTTTATCAAATCAATCACTATTATAGGCATTTTATCAAACATTTGTTGTTCAGGGTTTAAAACAATAATATGAATGCCATGGAATTTATAAAAATAGCATGAATTCAACATGATAGTACTAAATTATGGTTTAATTCAATAAATAATAATATTAAAACATGAAGAATTGGATAATAATAATAATTTCATGGTAACGTAGAATAAAATCAATAGTACATGGAGATTCGTGGATGAAATCATGATTTAAAACATAATAACTTGAACACATTAGAAATTGGTGATTAAAATGGGTTACTTAGGATCCATGGATGAAAGGAATCCATGGAAGAAAATCTAACATACTTGGGATAATGAATTTTTTGAAGTTCTGGGTGAGTTCTTGAGGATTGGCCTTGAGTTTGAGAGCTAGGGTTTCTTGTTCTTGAAAAGAGGATCTTTGATTGTGTGAGGAATTGAAATAATGATGACTACTTATGGTGTTTAGGGGTTAAATTTCATGTTTTAGGTTAGTTAGGGCCTTGGAAAAAGACCCAAATACACTGAACAAATTTAAAAACGGAAGCTGAAAACTGACGACGCCCTACTATCGCGCCAAGCCACTGAAAAAGAGATAATTGGGACCTGAACAAATACCGCTATGCTGAGCTATCACGGTAAGCCTTTGGAATGCCAATTTGATCACCTCCGCGGCACGCAATGATCGCGAAGGCCTACTAAAAATTGCCAAATGGAAAATTGGCCTGCTCTGTGATGCGCTATGATCGCGGACTCATACTAGAAATTGAGAATTGTCATTTGGACTTTCTACGCGATGCGCAAAGGGTTAAAATGATGGGGTCTAATAACTGAAACTTAAAATCGCCGAAACTTCTTACCCGGTTATCGAATTTGAGTGAATTTTATATCGTTGAAAAGCTAATTGAATTTTCTACGCAATGGCAGACTCTAAACTAAAAAATAATGACTGTTTAAAAAATTTTATATATAAATACTCATGTAATGGGACTCAGATTATGCCAGAAGAATACGGGTTGTTGCACAAGAAGGCTGAGGAGTGGCAGAGTATGGGAATTTGGGGTTGGTAGGGACATTTGGGTATTCAAACGGGTGAAATAACATAAGTGAGACACCTTCTGACCAAATTGAAGTGCTATAGCCCACGGTTCTAGGGGTGGGCTTGGGGATCAGGTATGTTGTGTGCTGAAAATAGATCGTGGGCTTCAAGGTAAGATGAGGAGTATAGAAGTGTGTTTCTTTGGGGTTAGCAGGGCCATTTGAGCAATCAAACAGATGAAATAGAGCAAACAGGCCATTTTTGGGCTAAATCGGTGTGCTATAGCCCATGGTTCTAGGGTTGGGACTTGGTCCCAAGTGTGTTTTTGGCCAAAAATCGACCAGAGGTTCCTAGGAATGCTGAGGAGAAGGGGAGTATGTGCCTTTGGGGTCAGAAGGTCCATTTGGGTGGTCAAATAGGTGAAATGACATGAACGGGCAGTTTTGGGGCTAAATTGATGTGTTATAGCCCACGGTTCTAGGAGTGGGCTTGGTGACCGAGCGTGTTTTGATACAAAACTTGATTGGGGGCTTCCAGGAAGGCTGAAAAGTGGGGAAGTATGGGCCTTTAGGGTCAACGAGGCTGATTGGTTGGTCAAACGGGAGAAATAGCACGAATGAGCCATTTTTGGGCTAAATTAGTGTGCTATATCCCACGGTTTTGGGGTGGACATGTGGCACGAGCGTATTTTAGGCCAAAAACTAACTGAGGGATCCCAGGAAAGTTGAGGAGTCAGGATTTTTAGGCATTTGGGGTCGGGTGGGGGGGGGGGCATTTGGGTGGCCAAATGAGTGAAAGAACATGAATGGGCCATTGTTGGGCCAAATCGGTGTGCTATTTCTCACGGTTCGAAGGATGGTCCCTAGGATTGGGCATGTATTTTTTAAATCAATTGTAGGGCTCCCAGGAAAGCTGAAGGATGGGGTCATATGGGTTTTTAGGGTCGAGGGGCTGTTTGGGTGGTCAAATGGGCAAAATGGAATGAATGGACCATTTTTTAGCCAAATCGGTGCATTATAGCACATGGTTCCAAGGGTGGGCACAGGGCCTAGGCATAATTTGGGCCAAAAATTGACCAAATGTTCCCGGATAGGCTGAGAAGTAGGGAAGTGTAGGCTTTTGGGGTCGAAAAGGCCATTTTGCTTGTCAAATGGGTGAAACAACATGAATAGGCTATTTTTGGGCCAAATTAGGTATTATAGGCCACGATTTTGGGGGTGGGCCTAAGGATCGAGCGTTGTTTGGATCAAAAATTGATTAGGGGCTCCTAGGAAGGCTTAGAAGTGGGAAAAGTAGGCCTTTGGGGTCAGTGGGGTCATTTTGATAGTCAAACGGGCGAAACAGTGCAAACTAGCCATTTTTGGGCCAAATCAATGTGCTGTAGCCTATACTTCCAGGGTTGGGCTTGGGTATGGGTATTCTTTGGGTTAAAAATTGATTAGGGGCTCCTAGACAGGTTGAGAAGTGGGGGAGTATTGGCCATTGGGATCGGCGGGGCCATTTGGATGGTCAAACGGGTGAAACGACACGAGAAGGCCATTTTTGGGTTAAATTGGTGTGCTTGCTATACTAGGTGCATTTTATAACGAACATGAATTAACTTGTTGTACTATATTTTAGTTAAATATTCATATTCTCATCTTGGTTTGGTCAAATGACTCTACCAATACACTGTTGTTCTTGTGTGTTGATACTACACTTGCTCTTACTTTGGATGAGTGCAATGCATATTCTAGCGGCTTTTGCTAGACCTCAATTGTGATTCTAACATATGATTTAGATTTCAGGGGCGAGCTACTTATTCGGGCTATCATAGAATCTATCCTGTATGACATAGTCCTTTGTATGGACATTATTCACTTTCTTTTGGGTTTTGGGGTTGCATATTCTTTTTGACATTCTCAGTATGTTTTGATACACCAATTTTCAAATTCTTAGGGTATTTTAATTTTATTATTTATTTTCACAAATTCTTAAGTTGTTAGATAAGATAATCTTAAAATTACTAATGGTATAATTTTCTTCTGCTTTTATCTAAGTGTTGGTTAATGCTTCCGAAGTTATTGGTTCTTTTACTAGAAAATGTGGTGGGTGCCACTCACTTCCAATTGGATTGTGCCAGCTACTACATCCAATACGGTTATAAATGGTCATTAAATACACATGAATGAATTCATGAATGCAAGATGTGTGCATCATCTCATCAACATCATCAACATCTCAGCATACCATCATCATGATCAACCTCATGAACATCATGGGTTGCATATCAACCTCATCCGCATCACCATCAACTCAATAATGTCAATATGAATAAATTTACAATGCAGCCATTAATCATAAGTACTGCTCGAAAGACATCACAACATTCAATTCACATATAAACACAGAGTCAAGCAAGTCTTATTATTAGTAAAAAGAGAGAAAAAATAAGGGCCAAAGGCATCGATAGGCACTCAAACTTGTTGCCAAAATTCACTTAGACACCTCAACTATGGCCTGTACCTATCAGGCCCCTAAACCCCCTAAATTTTGATTCAATTGGGCATTTTTTTGTCAATCAGCAAAGGACTGGAGTGTGTGTTGCACACACGCGATGATGTGGAAAAATTAATCAATTAAAAAAAATACATGGCAAAACAAAATTATACATGGAATTGTTGATATTTTCTATTATTTATTTAATTATTTATTTAACAATAGTTTCTTAATTTTAAAAAAAAAAGAAAAGAAAAAAACACGCCCACCCCCGTCGTCTTCTTCTTCACCACACCACACCCCCCGCATCTTCAAGCACCCCCACCCACCCAATCATCGTCTTCTTCACCCCCTCCTCCGACGTCTACACACACACATAGTCATCGTCATCACCCCATCCCCCTTCACTGCAAACTTTCATTTTTCTGGACTGAAATTTTTTTTTTATGTTGTTATTTACTTGAATTTACATACATTAACTCTTGCTATTAATAATATGTTGAAAATTCAACAATTCAAATGTAGCAAACTTTCATTTTTTCCGGCGAACTTTCATTTTTTCCAGCACACTAATGGCGGAAAAGAATAAGATTAACAACAAAAATTTTTTAAATCAAATTCAAAAGTAAGAATAAGAAAGGAGAAAAAGTAGAAAATATGGTAGGAGAATTAAGTTTAGCAAAAAAAAAAAAGAATGAAGAAGAAGAATGGTGAAGATGAAATAGGGGTATGGGGGGCGGGGGGGAGGAGAGGAATTATGTTGGAGGTTTTTTTAAAAGAAATTTATTTTATTAAAAATATGTTGGAGGCTTTTTTCTTTTCTTTAATTTAGTTTTATAAAAAGAAATTGGGGCCCTCAGTGCCACTTGACACTTTTCTATCCGTAACTTAATAAAAAAATTACTCTTCACATGCCTCTCGAGATTACATAGCATGCGCAGTGCTATGTAGGCAAAAAATGCCTAATTGAATCAAACTTCGGGGGGTTTAGGGGCCTGATAGGTACAGGCCATAGTTAAGGTGTCTAAGTGAATTTTGGAAACAAGTTTGAGTGTGTATCGATGCCTTTGGCCAAAAATAAGCTACTACATAATTCATAGCTCACTTCATAGAAAAGAATGTTAATATATGACCAATTGTTAATGCAAGTCAAAACGAGTTAATGCAAAATCTGATTCATTCAAAACATTATATTATGATCTTATCTCAATTTCTAAAAAGTTTAAAACTATTTAATATCTTTTTTCCCATTTAAGTCACCTAAATTTTTTACAATTGAGCTATAAAAACTAGCTGTAAACGAGAATTTGCTAAAATTGCAAAAAAATCAATAATAAGTTAATTCCAATTACATCATGATTAGAAACTTTTTCATTTTACTCATAATTTCCTTATATATTGTCAATGTTCATCAAGTCCTAGCTGATGATCATATATATACAGAAGTTCATATCATTGACGCTCTTCCAAATAATAATATATCTATAAAATTTCATTGTGCATCTAAAGACAACGATCTTGGATGGCATTATCCTAAAGTAGGTGACGATTTTAATTTTCATTTCCACCCGAAAGATTTTTGGTGGATACATACCCTTTTCTTTTGTCATTTTTGGTGGGGTAAAAAAGAAGCAGTATTCGATGTTTATAACAGACACTTGGCTAGTAGCCATTGCTCAGCTCAACGCAAAGGGGCTCTTATTACATTTTGTTATTGGAAAGTACAAGAGGATGGTTTTTATATGGGTCCTAGCCTTGATCAATTGGAGAAAATACATGATTGGAATTAGTAGTAAAGAAAAGAGATATATGGAATTTGAAAGAGTAATAATATATATCCACATGAATGAATATTGCTAATGTTAATTTTTCTAAGTGTTCTTTTTCTTTTTCTAGCACTAATATCTAAAAGGAGTTTCGTATCATGATATCAAATCTGAACGAATTAAGTTTAAAGTTTAATTTTTATGAGGTACGTCTAATGTTACCTATGATTACAATACTAAAATATGCCAAAAATCCATTCAGAAAACCCATTTTGGCAAAAGTCGATTCAAAATCATATTTTTTTATAAAAAATATTTTTTTCGAAAATACCGAGAGAGAGAGAAATTATAAAATATTAAGTTTGTAGTTGTGGTCTACATTTTTTCCGGCAAAATAGGTGGTGTCCGATTGTGGTAAATCTAGGAAAAAAATATCCAAGGAAGAAGAAGACGAAAAAAAATAGTCCAAAAATATTTCTCACATGCCAATTTCATGTGTATTATCCCACCAAAAAATTTTGACATTTTTTTAATATTGTAATTATAAGGGTGACATTAAACATACTTCATTTAATGAAACTTTAGACAAAGTTTGTTTTGATTTTGACATCATAATACAAATCTCCATTACAGATATTAGTACTCTTAAGGGAAAGAAGAAATGAAAAAAAGCAAAAGACACCTAAAAAAAATAAACATAAACAGTTTTCATTCATATGGATACATATTATTCTTACAAACTCCATACATCTCTTTTCTTACTACTAATAATCCCACTACTAAAAAAAAAGGTGTGGTCGGTTTTTTTCATTTTCCAACCACAAAACAGATCAAAATTTTTGGTGGAAAAAGTAGTGATAGCTTTTTAAAAACCAATCACAAGTGGTTGATTTTTTAAAAATATATATATTCATTTTTAAAATTTATTATTATTTTATTTAAATGAAAAATTAATTTTAGGAAAAAATAAACCGACCACAAGTGGTCGGTTTTTTATAAAATTAATTTTATTAATTTAACTAAAAACCAACCACCTGTGGTCAGTTTTTATTAAATTAATTTATTAATTTAATAAAAAATTAATTTTATAAAAACCGACCACTTGTTTAATACAACAAAATGTCTAAATTTAAAGTACAAGACATACAAAATTCACAAAACTAACAGTCATCATGATTGAATTCGTCCTCGTCTTCCATCTCATCATCCGTGCTAAAATCATCCAGGGGGCCTAGACCTTTTGCAGCCTGAACTGCATCACCAGGACTCGGAGGAATAACCCCCCAGTCTGAATGAAAGAACTGAACTGCTGCTGCAGGATCCTGATTTGTGATGTCATTGCCTCCTCCGTCTTCTTTTGCCTTGCACTCTGTTCAACATACCTCTGTCTCTGTTTAGCAAGATCTTTGGTGAGTTGAGAAATCGTATTTTGTAGTCTTACAATGGTTTCTACATCAACCGAAGAGTTAGAGTATGCAGGGCCGGACGAACTCCTAATATTATCACCAAAATATTCAGTGTGGCATCCGTAGAAATGACCTCTATTTGCAGGACCCGAAGCTTTTGTCCATAACTCATTCCGTACATACTGAGGTATTGGGTCACCCTGACTTTCAGGAGGCAGACTACTACGATACTCACCAATAAGATGCCTAAATTCATCCAATATATATTCAAGGTAAATTTAATACGAACAGTCAAAAAATACTAAAGTTGTTATAGTTGAATAATATCAACTTTGAGAAAAAGATTCATATATTCAAAATTTATTTCTTACGTGGACAACTTTTGCACGAGGTTCAATCCAGACATCTTCATCATTCGAGTTCAATTTCTTTCTCAGATGAGTCACCTCGAAAAACTCATCAGTTGATATTTCCCTACCCATTTCTTTTTTCTGCATATGAAAAAATTAGCAATGTTCAAATAATAAAATAATTTAAATAGAAACAAAGAATTAAAACTGCAAAAGTTACATACCAATTTTTCTTTCACTGCAAGAGTACTTCTAGCACCCGCAGTATGTAGGGAGCCACCCTTGGATGATGCCCCAGATCTTTTTCCTTTTTTCCTCAACAATTGGTATTCTGGGCTATTCCAGTGGCGCTGATACAGTGGTCATAAGGGTTCAGGAATCCACTTAGGTTTTACCGATTTCTTTCGAGCATAATCCAATAGATCTTTAAATCTGCCTCTACATCTTTGGAAAAAGTTTCTCTTTATAAGAAATTTATTTGCAGCATCCCACTAGTAAAATTTCTACAACCAAAATATAATATTCAATCTTGTGTTCTAACAAATTGTTAATAAGTAGGCGATAAGTTAAATCCTTACCTTAAATTCTTCAAACATTCTATCCCTGTCAAGTTCTGGAACCTTTTGCCAGCTGCTCCAGTAGCTGTTGAAGTGCCGACTAATGTATATTCGCGTCGTTTTTCCAACTCCAGCATCTGACTTAAACCTACAACACAAGATCAAACAGTAATTTCATCGGGAACAATAAAATAGTAATGGAAAAAATGAGTAACGTTATTATATTTAGAAATCTTACCCTCTCGTAACTAGAACCATATAAATCCTCGCAGAATCATGTCTGCCTCCTGGCTGGCTACTAAGCGATGGTGGATGTACTGGCGTGGGCAGATCGGAAGCACCAGATGGAGTGCCTCCAAGCTAAAGATCCGACAACCCAATAGATCCAAAAGAATCACTGTGCGAAGTTGCGTTACTGCCGCAGGAGGGTATCGATGATGGTAGATGTCTAGAGAGGCCAGTGGCCGTCCGATAGTACTGTGCTGGCGGTGGCACGGTCATAGGAGCAGAATGGGTCGGTGTAGACCCATGTAGTGGCCCCACATGCATAGGATTAGGTATCGAATCCTCGGACGACCTAGAATATAAGGCTAGTGCTGTTGTGTCAGCAAACCGACCCTCAGATATATGAATACCTGTCGGTCGTCTATAAGGCGGAGGTTGTCTTTTCTTTTTTGGTTTCGTAGTATCAACTAATTTTCCCTTACCTTTGTCATCTTTTCCTGACATCTAAATTATGTGAATTTAACAAGTTGTTAGTTCCTACAAAATGAATATATAAGAAAACATTACAAGTAACTAATGTCAAGTTACTCATTCACACTTCAAATCGCTCCAACAACACGAGATATAGATAAGAATATTTTTATTACTATATAAATCATGGGAAAGTGGAAACAACAAACTTAAACAGTATATTACATATCAATACATAATAAATTTAACCTATACAACTAATACTCCTCGTCTGAAGACTCTCCACTAAACCATTCACCCTCTTCGGAGGTTTCCTCATCTCCTACCCACTCAGCCTCTTCTTCCATAATATTAACTTCTTCAAAAATATTTTTCGGGTGATTCAAACCGTCTACTAATTCAACGTCCACTAGCTAGTGATCAATCTGCATTTCATTTTGATAAGTAGTCTCCAGCACATTCTCAACTTCCACCCGCCCTATAGGCCTTGTTTTGATCACAGAACACCAATCAGACTTGTCATTGCGTAACGGATAAGGAGCATAAAATACTTGTTTAGTATTTTGCGCTAGAACAAATGGATCATAAATAGGATACGACCGATTGTGTTTCACTTCAATGATGTTATGCTCCTTATGTACTCTTGTGCCTGCTGTGCTTGAATCAAACCACTTACATCGAAATAGGATAATTTTTTTTATTGGAAAGCCAACATACTCCAGTTCTAAGATCTCGTGTATGATGCCAAAGTAATCAACATCATCATCATCCTTAACCCAAACACCACTATTGTTTGTTTTCCTTGACATAGAGTGTTGTTCGGTGAAAAAATTAAACCCATTTACTTTGTATTGGGACATTGCATTAGCTTCGACCGGACCCAAAGAAATATCTCTCAAGAGATTATCGTATGCGACTGCATTTGGTGAATAGTGTACCTTAAAATATCATATATATATATATATATATATTTGTTGACGAATGTATAGATATTTAAACTTTGTAGAAACATTAATATACAGACGAACCTCATTTTTAAACCATAATGCAAAGGATACATACACTTGATTTTCATGGAATTAAGTCTTAAATGAACAAACAAGATATGTTGAAATTTGAATCTCCTTACTTTAGAAAGGGCTTAATTTTGGGGCAATTCAGCAAGATTTACAAAGATGCTGATTTTCGCTCCATGGGAGTGAGCCGACGAGGTATGATTTTTTTTTACTTACAACCAGATTGATTGAAAATTGATATCCGTTGCAAATGAGGCTCATTCGCATCGTCCTGATGACGATTCGGTCGGTTCCTTGAACAAACAAGTTCATCACGAAAGTAGTATGAACAAAATTGAGAAGTATCTCTTGCAAGATATGCCTCAACTATAGAGCCCTCCACCCTATGTTTGTTTTTGGGACACCTTTTCAATTTTTCAATTGCCCTAAACAATCTTAAGTTTGAATGTTTACTATATTTAACAAAAAAAGAGTAAGCATTTAAATATGTAACCAACACTTAAACATTTTCAACAAATAAAGTAACCAACAACATCACCTTCCAAACAAAAGTTCACTATTAAAGTCACCAGCACTTAAGCATTTTCAACAAATAAATTAACCAACAACATCACCACCTAAACACTAATTCACTATTAAAGTCACCAAAACTTAAGCCTTTTCAACAAATAAAGTAACGAACAACATCACCTTCTAAACACTAATTTTCTATTAAAGTCACCAAAACTTAAGCATTTTCAACTAACAAATGCACCAACGAAACTAATTCACTATTAAAGTCACCGGAACTTAAGCATTTTCAACAAATAAAGTCACCAACAACATCACCTTCTAAACACTAATTCACTTTTAAAGTCACCAGCACTTAAGCCTTTTCAACAAATAAAGTAACCAACAACATCACCTTCGAAAGAAAAGTTCACTTTTAAAAGCACCGGCACTTAAGCGTTTTCAACAAATAAAGTAACCAACAACATCACCTTCCAGACAAAAGTTCACTTTTAAAGTCACCGGCACTTAAGCAGTTTCAACATATAAAGTAACCAACAACATCACATTACAAACAAAAGTTCACTATTAAAGTTACCAACACTTAAGCATTTTCAACAAAAAAAGTAACCAACAACATCACGTCCTAAACACTAATTCACTATTAAAGTCACCAAAACTTAAGCTTTTTCAACTAACAAAGGCACCAACGAAACTAATTAACTATTAAAGTCACCGGCACTTAAGCATTTTCAACAAAAAAAGTCAACAATAACATCACCTTCTAAACACTAATTCACTATTAAAGTCACCGGCACTTAACTATTTTTTAAAAATAAAATAACCAACAACATCACCTTCTAAACACTAATTCACTATTAAAGACACTTGCACTTAAGCATTTTCAGCAAATAAAGTAACCAACAACATCACCTTCTAAATAAAAGTTCACTTTTATAGTCACCGGGACTTAAGCATTTTCAGCAAATAAAGTAACCAACAACATCACCTTCTAAATAAAAGTTCACTTTTAATGTCACCGGCACTTAAGCATATTCAACAAATTAAGTAACCAACAACGTCACCTTCCAAACAAAAGTTCACTATTTAAGTCAACGACACTTAAGCATTTTAAACAAATAAAGTAACCAACAACATCACCTCCTAAACACTAATTCACTATTAAAGTCACCGGCACTTAAGCATTTTAAACAAATAAAGTCGCCAACAACATCACCTTCTTAACACTAATTCACTATTAAAGTCCATGGCACTTAAACATTTTCAACAAATAAAGTAACCAACAACATCACCTTCTAAATAAAAGTTCACATTTAAAGTCACTGGCACTTAAGCATTTTCAACTAATTAAGTAACCAGCAACATCACCTTCCAAACAAAAGTTCGCTTTTAAAATCACCGGTACTTAAGCATTTTCAACAAATTAAGTAACCAACAACATCACCTTCCAAACAAAAGTTCACTCTTAAAGTCACCGGCACTTAAGCATTTTCAACAAATAAAGTAACCTAAACCATCACCTCCTAAACACTAATTCACTATTAAAGTCACCAAAACTTAAGCATTTTCAACAAATAAAGTAACCAACAACATCACCTCCTAAACACTAATTCACTATTAAAGTCACCAAAACTTAAGCTTTTTCAACTAACAAAGTCACCAATGAAACTAATTCACTATTAAAGTCGCCGGCACTTAAGCATTTTCAACAAATAAAGTCACCAATAACATCACCTTCTAAACACTAATACACTATTAAGGTCTCTGGCACTTAAACATTTTCAACAAATAAAGTAACCAGCAACATCATCTTCTAAACAAAAGTTCACTTTTAAAGTCACCGACACTTAAGCATTTTCAATAAATAAAGAAACCAACAACATCACCTTCCAAACAAAAGTTCACTTTTAAAGTCACCGACACTTAAGCCTTTTCAACAAATAAAGTAACCCGCAACATCTCCTTCTAAACAAAAGTTCACTTTTAAAGTCATCGACACTTAAGCATTTTAAACAAATAAAGTAACCAACAACATCACCTTCTAAATAAAAGTTCACTTTTAAAGTCACCGGCACTTAACCATTTTCAGCAAATAAAGTAAACAACAACATCACCTTCCAAACAAAAGTTCACTATTAAAGTCATCAACACTTATTAAGCATTTTCAACAAATAAAGTCACCAACTAAACCATTTTCGAGAAACTAAGTATCAAAACAAAAATAAATTCAAAACAAAAAAATACCCTTCAAAGTCCCTAGACTTAACCATTTTCAAGCAAGTAAGTGACCTAACAAACCACATTCAAAACAAAAAAAATCCCCTTCAATGTCCCTACACTTAACCATTTTGTAGTTACTTAGTCGTCAAACAAGTCACATTTAAAACACAAAATTCCCTTCAAACTTCCTATTCTTAACCACTTTCAACCTACCGTGTCACCCTTAAAGTCCCTACACTTAATCATTTTCAACCTACCAAGTCACCAAATCATTTTCAACCTACCAAGTCCCTAAACATTTAAGATCAAGTTCACAATACACTTTTCAAGCAACAACAAAACCAACAAGATGTCAACAACAATGCTAGTGAATCGTACAAGGCCACAGATGGCTTCACTATGTCCACATACCTTTGATATTTTTCATAATTTCTTGATATTTCAAAATGACAACTTCAATCTGCTCATAGATTCTCTCACGGGAAACTGCAATATCGAAAATAATGAGCTTAGCAAATTAAAAGATACACAACTCCATTTTCAACAAATCTTAAACTTGTGATCTTAAACATACCGCATCACTTATGTGGTTAAGAAAAAATTTATTAAGAATAAAATAGAAACTTTAAAGTTAAGGTGTTTTCAAATATAAAATTGCATCAATTCTTTTTTTTTTTTGAGAATGAACTAGCAAGAGATCAATGTCACACAAAATAGAATGAGTTCTGAATTTCAAAATGGCTACTTCAAGGGTTAATAACTGGGTTCTAAATTTAATATTTGTACAAATTTAATCAATTTCTTGACACAATGCACTATTTGAACAAAAGCTGCAGAGTTAATCTCGATATCTCGATAGTTTGTATGTTAATCTTAACAGAGTTAATGGAGTTTACCTCTAAGCGGAGGATGGTGGATGGCTGCTTCACCGGTTGGTGGTGCTGTCGGTGTTAGTGGAAATGGCTGCTGGCGGCGCTGGGATTCCATCGACGGCTGACGGTACTGGGTTCCGTCGTCATTGATATTTAGGGAGATCTAAGAGAGAGATTCGATCGAAGAGAGAGGAATAGGAGATCGAAGAGAGAGGAAGAGGGAGAGGGTGCGGCTATTTTTTTGAAAAGAATTAGGGTTTGACTTATTTTGTTTAAAAGTGTGATAAATTGTGGATTTAATCTCAGCCATTGATCGGATGAGATCAATGGCTATGATTAAAATTAAAAGGAGTCAAATGAAATTGAAATTGGGGATTTTAATTTGAGGTCAAATTGGAAATGAATTTAGGCTAAAATTGACATAGACATATATAAAATGTGGCTAGAAAGTAAATGAATTGGGAAAATTGAATTGAATTAGGGTTGCTATTTTAAGAAATGTAATAAAAATGTCGATATTAAAATAGATTACGCATATAAAAAAAATTTAATAAATTTTGTAATTTATAATAATATCCAATTAATTTAATACAATGCATATATATATATATATATATATATATATATATATATATATATATATATATATATATATATATATATTAGATATTTAGTTATTTTATCATCACATTAACACGAGTAGTATATTTTCTCAATTGTATGATAATATCAATGAATTTTACAAATTACAATAAATTTTTGGTTAATTAAATTTTAATTACGATATTATACCTCATAATACGTGTTAATCAGATGAATTATTGATTTTAATTATATATATATATATATATATATATATATATATATATATATACCTCGTAATACAATGTGTTAATCAGATAAATTATCAATTACTTGTCTTACGTTATTACAACTTCAACAATATACACGTATCTACATTCACACAAAATAGTATATCTATTTCCTCAATAGTATGATATCAGTGCATTATTCAAAATATTTTGATATATAGATTCAATTATCGAACTTTCAATTACTGCATATGTCACTATACGAGATATATGTATATATACAATAACAACAACAAACCCAGTGTATTCTCACCTAGTGGGGTCTGGGGAGGGGGTAAGATGTACGCAGTCCATACCACTACTTCAGGAGAAGTAGAAAGGTTGTTTCCTATAGACCCCCGACTCAAGGCAAGGAGTAATAAACAAATACTTAATAAAGCATGGAACAAGATGTCAAGACATAAATACGCCACCCATAAGGAATAATAAACAAAGAATAGTAACCACATTTGTAATAAGGCGTACAACAAAGTGTCCTATCAAGAATAATACATCTACCAAGTAATGTCCTACCCCACGACTCAAACTGGCACTAGCCTTCTATCCTAATATGCGTCCTCCAGATCTTCCTATCTAGGGTCATGTCCTCAGTGAGTTGTAACTGCTCTATGTCCCGCCTGAGATATATGTATATATATACCTCGTAATACTTGTCTTATATTATTACAACTTCAACAATATACGTGTCTCAATATTGTATTGACACAAAATAGTATATCTATTTCGTCACTACATGAGATATATGTATATATATAAATATATTCAATTGGCTATCACCATTCAAATACATACTATACACATTACATACCCGATTTTACTACCTCATAATAATATACAACGTAACGTAATTCACAAATACTTAGTTGAGTTATCGGTTGGTTTATCTTATGTCATTAACATACGTTCACTATATTATATGTATATATATATATATATATATATATACACACACCTATACATACACACACACATATATGACATGTCTTCTTCAACTGTTTCAATCGTAATTTTACTAAATATCATCCTAATTAATTATTATAAGTCATCTAAATATTATAAAAATATATATTTAATAATAAAATAAAATAGATATAAAATAATAAATTAACTTTTGATATTTTAAATTAACTTCACATCATATATAAGGCCCATTTTTTTTTTAAAAAAATTAAATGTACTTTTTGTAGTAATTTTGTTATATCACTTTTTATTAGTTATTGTGAATAATTTAAGACATATGTTTGTTTCTTTGCTTCAATTGTAATTTTACTATATCACCTCTAATTAATTATTATAGTCTAAGCATTGAGCCACTTAAATTGGAATATAAGGAAAAGTTTTATAAACGACAATAATTAAAAACTTAGATTATTTAAAATATGCAATTGGACTATCAATGCCACAAAATTTTGGACAAGGGGAGTAACATATATTATTTGAAAATTACATAAAAAGTATTATAAATTACAAAAATTAAAAACTTAAAATATCTAAAAGTAAAAATAATGTGTTATATGTTTCAAAATGTATGCAAAAAATATTATAAATCAAATAATTAACAACTTAAATTTTTTAAAAAGATATGAAATATTTTATTGACTCTCAAAATTATATCAATGGAATTTAAATTGGAATAGAAGAATAGTATAATAAATCACAATAATTAAAAATTTAAAATATTTTTAAAATATAATTGACTATCAACGCCACAAAAGTTTGGACAAGGAGAGTAACATATATTATTTGAAAACAAAAAAATATTGTAAATTACAATAGTTAACAACTTAAAATATCTAAAACGTATTAAAAGTATGATTGATTATCGATATTCTATTTGGATCGCATTGTTTGAGATCCAAAAATAACATATATTGAGCTCGTGGTAGCTTTTTTATTTTAAAAAATCAAAATAATTTTAGTATTAATTATTATTTATTTTGCAAATGAAAAAAATAAAAAACAAAAGTCCGACCACAAGTGGTCGTTTTTTTAAAAAAATTTAAAAATATATAAAAATCCAACCATAAGTGGTCGGTTTTTCTATATGTTTTTTAATTATTTTTTTTTTTTAAAAACGACCACAGGTTGTTGATTTTAGAAAAAAAATAATTAAAAAATAATCAAAAAACCGACCACTTGTGGTCGGTTTTTTATATATATTTTAATTATTATTATTTTTTTCAAAAAACCGACCACCAGTAGCCGGTTGAAGAGAACTTGACTTGCAATAAACACTTGAAGAGAAGAAAGGTTGAATTGACGGAGTTCTACTTCACAAGAAACTCTGAAGAGTTGAGAGTTTCACTTAAGAAAGATGTCTCATCTAATGAATGACTCTTTGGAGAGTTGTGGTTAAATAGACGTAGTGACTTACGCAATCACTCACGCACTAATAAAGAAAAAGACAATTGACAAATTGACTTAACAGTTCATAGCTTAAGGGAACCTGGTTCTTTCACTTAGAAAGTAAGGTTCCCTAATTTCTATGTATTAGGTTTGGTTCTTGATTTGTAATATTGATGTCATTCTAGTTTCAGTAAAGTATAAAGTTAATTAGGATTATTGTCTTTATGTTGGGGAACTCAAAGATTGGGGATCACATATCTTGGTAGGTTTGTTAGGAGTGTTGAGTAGGAGTTAGAGTTTATAATTCCTAGATTACATAAGTCTTGTAATTTATCGTTTGTTGAGTCTCAAAGTTGTTTAGTGAAATTTGGGGTGAAATCATGTAGAGGCACAGGTCGTGATTTTTTGAATCTTTTAGAGTGTGGTGTTTTTAACACTTGAAAATCTTTAACTTATTTACTTACACTGTTATTGCTTTATTGAAACATGTTAGGCAACTTATTTCACTCACATGTTACAATTAAGCTAAAATAAGTAAGCTAGTAGGTCGCGTACTCTATCAAATCCGATAACAAAAAATTATATCCTTCTAATTTCTTGGTACATGAGGCTGGGTTCAAAATTAAGAGGGCGTCATGCGGAAGCTTATAATTTTCAAACCATAGAAGGCAATAATTCAGATGACAAATAAAACTATTATAAAAAATATATTATTAGTATGATTCGGTCAAACGACCTACGTATGAAAAACTAATATTGAAAAATATAAAACCTATTGGGAAAAAATCTCCCCTAAACAAAATTATTTAATGACTACATTGTGGATGATATTGTTTTCTGATATGAGAAGAGGGGTCTTCTATTTATAGATGTCCAAAACATTTCCTCAAAGAAAAAGGTTTGCCAAGTATGGAAAAATTTTATATTTTTCTTTAAGGAAAAATAAAAGTAATTATGGTACTATTTTTATTATCTTTCAATAAAAAATTAAAATTCAATCTTGATAAGAAAATCAGGGTAAAAACCCTAACACGTGACTGGTAAAGAAATGATTAACTAGTATTAAATAATAATCTACATTTTATTTTGGTAATAATATTAGGTGGAATAGCCTAGGAGGACTTTATATATGGCTTGACTTGTCAACTAGACTCATGAGAAAATTGAAGGTGTCTTTTAAGTCTTGAATGAAGGATTGGTGACATTGACCAACTTAAAGGGCCAAACATAATTAGGATATTTGTTTAAGCTAATTGTGGACTTGATTAATATTCTCAAAATTTTCTAATCTTTTCAAAAATACAAATCAACCCACACCCTTCTCCTCTAAATCAACCGTCTCTCTTCTTTCTCTTGACAATCTCTCTCAACTCTCTTCCAACCAACAGTTCTGCAAATTTTCTCCCTTGAATCTCCGTTGACTTCAACCTTCGGCGACAAATAGTTGAGCGAGTTCCTTTGACTTTCAACCGTCAATCGACGTGAAGAAATAGAGGAACTTGAGCCAACTTCTCTAGCGACAACATCTTCGAGTTCTTCGTCGTCCCATTTCTTCTTTCATAGGTAAAAAAATATGTCTTCTTAGTTATGAAGAAACAGAGAAACTTGAGCCAACTTCTCTTCTTGTATTGGTTAACAATTTCAATATTTCTTGATTAAATTTGAAATATGGACTAAATAAAATCCTATTTTCTAACATTTCTTCTCTATTCTTTTTGGTGTGAAATATAATTTTTTGTTGTTATTGTTCTTGTTGTCGAACTGTGATTCTATTTGTTGGTGATTTCTGTCCACCGCTGATGTTCTTAGTGTGCGTCTGTTGTATTGGTGTTGCTGGGCTGAATTGTTATTTTTCTTGGTAAAAATAGTGTTGCAACAGATAAACCATCTGATGCAACAGATTAACCATCTGATGCAACAGATTAACCATTTGATGCAATAGATAAATCATCTATTACAATAAATGAAACATCTGATGCAACAGATTAAACATCTAATGTTATAGATGAACAAAACAGATCATTCATCTGTTGCGACAGACGACTCCTCTGTTTGTAAGAAATCTAAATAATATTGATCCAACAGATAACTCATTTGACAACAGATGAGTGATCTGTTTCAATAGATGTGTGGCCCATTTTAATTGTTTCCATGGATTACTCATCCGCTATAATAGATTGGTTTATATGCTGCAACAGATGTGTGGCCCTTAATTATTGTTTCTATTTTGATTTACTGTTATCCTTTTTTAATGATGCATACTTTTTATATAATATGGCTCCCAAAAAAAAAGAAACTGGATCAAGTCCAAGTAAAGGAACAAGTGAAACAGCTAGGCTACATCCATTATCACAATCAGGAGAAGAATATGATGAACATGGGGAGGAGGAATATTTCAATAAAGAAGATCCAAATGCTAATAGCCCCTCAACCTAAGAGGTAATCAAAACCTTAAGCATTAATTGTTATCCTGTGAGAATGCACTACGATGGTGCCACAGATTTAATGGGTGATTTTATGGTTAAGTCAGCCATGGAAAAATCTTTTGATGCCTTCATAAAAATACTTTGAGAATAAAAATTAGATCTTTTCAAGCGAAGTTTTATGTATAAAAACAAAGATAAGATCGATGAGGTGTGGATAAATTACCGTGGCATGCTTGTATATTTTGGTTGGAAGGAGTTTGACATAGTTACTGGACTAAAATGTTATCCTCCTTCTCAAGTTATACCTATTCTAACATCCAAAAGAGCACCTCGCATACCCAAAAAATGAAAAGGCAAGTCGAGTGATCATGATGACCTGATGTCCCTTGTTGGTCCAAGCTTCAAAAACAAAAATTTAAGAGAAGCATTGAAAGGTTAAAGACTCTCAAATAAGCACAAGCTATCGTTGTGCGTGGTTTGGTTTGTACATAATGTACTTTGCGTGAGAGACGTTAACAAAAACATAAGTGTTGGTTTAATAAAGCTCTCCAAGGATCTTGAGTCATTTAATAGCTATCCTTGGGGTTATGAAAGCTTCAAAATGACTGTCAAATATTTGTTGACCCTGTTAACTCCAAAGACAGTCAACTTATATGGCTTTTCATGGGAACTGTTTCTTTCTTGTATTATGATATGATTCATTTTTTTAATTTAATAATAGTTTTTATTTAATGACATTATTTTATAGGCTTGGGCGTTTGAAGTCATTTCTTATTTGAGACAAGAAGTGAACTACTAGGTGATAACGCTCAATCTACAGCTCTCGTAAGAGTGTAAAGCGGTCGTTAGCAAATATAGAACCCAACCTGGGTTGGGTGTCGATCCCACAGGGAATAGCTTGGCCAACAAGTAAGAAAAATTAATAGACTTTTGGTGCAAGTCTCGTAAGAAGGGGGGATTGTAATAAGTAACCAAAGTAATGAAATAAAAGCTGAAAATAGCAAAGTAAAAAGAGGAAGATTGTCACGTTGGTTGTAAACAATGAGAATTGAGGCGTTGGGGTTATGTCCACCTTCAGAGGTATACGTCTCTATTGGCTATGAGTGTGTAGAGTCTTGACATGCAATTGCTTATAGAGAATTGTAGTCGATGGTAAATCCAAGCGTCTCTCGACCTAAACAAGGACTATTTCACTTTAACTCTCTCGAGCTTAAAGCGTGTCTAACGGTACGAATTCTCCAAGAGGTTAGTCCAGTTACGGCACTAGCTTTTTAATAGGAAAGGGTGTCCTACTACCTTGACATTATCTCTTTTCCAGACAAATAACCTTTCTCTCGAACAAGTTAAATGTTAGACTGGCGTTATTCTTGCATTTGCAACCGCAAAGAATGTAGATTAAGATGAAGAGCGTAATGATATAAGCAATATACGTGTCTTGAACTCACAAACTCACAGCTATAGATAGTAACTCATTCGGCTTCCATAACCCCAACTAAGAGGTTTAGTTACCCATGAATGCGAAGGATATCACGTTTTGCATGGTGGATGGCGTGTGAAAGAGGTGTTAGGCGTGTGGTTTTGGTGATTCCGTAGCGAGTAACGATTCTCTTGTTGTGGAATAGATGAATAGAAGAGTAGATTAGAAGTGTTTGTGGTGGAAGATGAGAGGGATGGAAGAAAATTAATTGTTGAATTAAGTGAAGAATGAAAAATGAATGTTAGAAGATGAATCAAAATCTCTAGCATGATAGGGTATTTATAATACTCCTATCCTACTCCTACTAAGCTAATGAAATAAATAACCAAATCCTAATATACTAATGAAATCCTTGACCCAAATGTACTAGGGTAAGGTTACAATATCATAATCCAAATAGATTAGTGAAACACATAACCTAATTATACTAGGTTAATGTATCTTTGTAAAAATCCAGCTTTGTGTCTGTAAGTCCCCAAAGTCTTCAGAATTGCTGTTTTAGCCCGGGACAGATTTTCCATGCAGCAGATTTGGTCCTTTAGGCGTCCAGCTCCTTTCCATCTCGTTCGTGAGCTTTCTTTTGCGTCAAGTAAGCCATAAAATGCTGTATTTTGCATCATTTATACCTGAAACTTTACTAATCATGTTTGTTAGCTCATTTATAGGAAAAAGGACTAAAAGTGCATGAAATAGATAATTAGTTCTCTAAACTAGGCTAAAATATGGGCAAAATATATTGATATAGGCGCGTAAATTCGCCTATCATCAACACCCCACACTTAGAGCTTTGTTCGTCCTCGAACAACATATCATGTCCTTCTAAGCATCGACTTAAGGTTTTTACAGCAACAACACAAAACATTCTTCAAGACAAGCACAACAATTATCAACAAAGAGTAGCTTTTCGATTATAAGTAGAAACAATTTAACCTCAAGCATAGACTCGTGATGGTGATCAGCTCGCATGCAAACGTTAAGGTACATAGAATCATATACAACTATCCAAAACTCATCAACCATGTGTGTCTCACAATATAGTACCCATAATCACTCACAAATATAGCATATTTTTCAAACATGGGTATCAACGTATCCTTGCACTCACTCTCACAAAGAATTCATATGTAGCAACTAATGACCATAAGCTTGCCTTTAATGTAGTACTCTACTAAATGTCGGAATGTTAAGATTAGGATCAAGTAGGTCTTTTGATGGTTGTAATGTAGGCTAAGGGACGGGTAGGACTATTTTGGCCAAGAATAGTGACTAGGTTCCTAAGCACTTTAATACATCACATTGTATCATTGACACTTTTTTCTTTCAACCTTTCTTTACTCTTTTATTCTACCACCCTTGTTCTCCTATTTTGTTTTTCAATTTTAAGCACAACTCACTTTTCAACTTTCTTTTCCTTTTTCTTTTCACAACATACCTCTTATGATAGCACTTTCTTCCTTTTTCATAACACATTCAAGCACTATTTCAATTTAAAGCATCATACTCACCCAATTTCCTCTTATGTTGTCACATGACTTTTTCACTTTAAAGCACTTAGGAATTTGGATCAAATTACGGTCTTGAAAAAAATGGATTAGGCTTACATATAAGGTTGTCAAAGAAATAGGCTAAAGGCTCGAAAGGGTTTAACTAGGATGATTTACATGGGTAGGAAAAACTGAAGGTAAACATGTATAGGTTGCCAAAGAAATGCCTAAATCATATCCTAAACTTACACTCCTTATTTTCGCTTTGCATACATACCAGGCAAGTTCTAGCATCAGCCACAAACATAGAATATACTATTATCTCACACACACAAGGCACATGGTCGACTTGATTGGAAGTAATATAGACTCTCGACCCAACAAGTGAAGGAATTGAGTCACACAATATCACATAATAAGTCACAACTAGAGCCTAAATGTCTCAATAGTCACAATTGTAGCACATACTCTTGTTCTAATCTCATGCTGCCTATCAAAATAATTTCATGCATAGCTAGAAAAATTTTACTCCTAAAAAATTAAGAAAAAACGTCAAACGAAAAAAAAACAAAAAAATGGATGGACTCAAAAAAAAAAAAAAAAAAAGTAAACAAGCAAACATAGGTGCAAACAAGGAAGTATAGCATGCGGATTCTGCCACCCCACACTTAGACGGGACACTGTCCTCAGTGGAAAATAAATGCGAAGAACCTGGTTTAGTCGGACTCCTCATCAATGTCGGGGGTCATACCCCCTTCGTCTGAATCATCATAAGAGTCATCGTCAGAGTTCTCCTCCTCATCAGAATCAGGCAAGCGTCTATCATCATCAGTTGGCACGTCATCGTCAAGAGGTTCCTCAAAATATATGCCCACTCCACACATCTCCCGGGCATGCCTGTTCATTGGGTAGTCGTGGTCCAGCTGTTGGAGCTCTTCAGCAGTTGGAATACGTCCACCACTCATCATAGTGAATCGTGTCATGCCATAGAGATGACGGAAGAAACTCTCGTCACGAGCATGTCTCTCCGCAGTAGTAAGGTTGACTCCATGCGTTGTTTCAGCATCTTTGACCTTGGTGAGGTCAACCTTCTTTGGGTTATGTTGGAGTTTGTGGTCAGCTGGTTCCTCTTCTATATCCTCCTTCTGCAACATTGCTGTCAACAAGTTGCCGAATGTGAAATGGGACCTTCGGTGGAGTCTGGCCTTCCTCATGGTAGATCGAATGATTGCCCCAAAGTTGATAGGGACATTCGTCATCAACGCATAAACCAAACATACTCTATCTCTTGATATCTTGGTGTATTGCGTCCCAGGAATAAGGCATGAGTTGATAATGCGCATCCAGATTCTTGCTTCCCTATTTAGTGGAGCATAGGGGAATGTGTTGTGACGGCCTGTTTCCTTATGTCTGCCCCATCTTTCCATTGATCTGCTTCCACAAAGCGTGTGTCTTATCGCTCTGTAAGGAGGGCTGCTGTACAACTCTTTGTATGGTGCAGGGTCGACCGATGGTAGGCCAAGAAAAGAGTTGATCCAATCCGCTGTAAGCTGTAACACTTGGCCCCGAATTTTTACTTCATTTCCTGTTGTGTTCGGCGACCAGTTGGCATAAAACTCTCTTGTTAAGTCAAGATTACACTCGTCCATGTCGCGGAAGATGAAATCTAGCTTCAAAGCCATTACTTTAGCCAACATTTGCGGCTCCTTCTTTGCTAAGGTCTCCTTGTTGATCAAGTCGACGTGCACATATTTCTTTTCTTTGTTGCTGTTGTACCATGCCTTGGCTTCTTCCTCAAGAACCCATTTGATTCCAAACATTCTGCGTGGTAGGTGTGCTGAAGATGATTCTCCTTGGTCTTTTCGACTTCTCTTCTTGTCCTTTCGGGACGTGGTATCCTTCTCCTTGCCTTGCTTTGCTTTAGGTGCCATTGTACCTGAGACTAGAAATAATGTTAGTTGCAGCACAATCTTACTTGATACAATCTATATGCAAGCACTAGGGGTACCACCCCACACTTAATCTTGTTAACACAAATCGGTGAAGTGAAAGTGGTCGAGTACTCAGATTTCGTCGACATACGTTTTAGGAGTGTATTCCGACAAGAAAATCAGCATTACATCACTTATTTGCAGCCATTGGACTACTTTCATGGTGGATATAGCAATACTACAACCTAGGGTTTACCACATGGAATCATTATTCTTACAACAAGCACACCCTCCTAAGTCGATAGGTATTATAACCTTATCCCGATGGCCGGGATGGTCTATCATGTAAGCATCCAAACAACAATCTTAAGCAATATTCATAGCCATGTCAATTCAGCAATTATCATAACAATGCTATCGGAGTAAAATTCAAGTCGGAAACAAGTCAAGAATTCCCTACGTAGATATTCACTCACACGTTTTTGCAACAATTATCCAAACACATGAACATCACCATCAATCTCACATGATTTAGAAAAATATAATAAGCATAGCAACGTAGTACTTACTATAAATAGATGAAGAATAAGAGAGCACTTACTTGCTTGAAGATTGTGGAGAAGTTGTTGTGGATTGGAAGAACAAAGGAAGAAAATTTTGAGAGGATTTGGAGTGATATGCGGCGCCTTTAGGGTTGTTTCTAATGTGATTGTGTTATAAAACCAAGTCCTCTTTATATAGGAAGAGTATGGGTCGGGTTATGACCCATTTACAATCGGATTTGGGGACAAAATCACCACATATGCGGCGCATATCCCTCGGCATATCACTTACATATGCGCCGCATAGTCTATGGCATTTGGTCTCAGTATCTCAAATGCCATAGCATAGGCGGCGCATAGTCAAAAGCATACCTAGGAATAGGCGGCGCATAGTGTATAGCACACTAGATTCCGAGTCCTTAGGCTATAGAATAGGTTGTGCATCGTTCGTGGCCTATTTTTACCAAGGCCTAGCCTTCCTCGAAGCCTATTATGACGTGAGAAAGGCTCAATTCATAGCCTTATGCATCACCATTCCTAACTTACCGACTTTACAATACAATGCGTCCAAATCGTCGAGTGAGATCAATCTTCTCGTCGCGTACTTCTTGCACCTAATTTGCTCAAATCAAAATGAAAACGATTAGTACGATGGGTTGCCTCCCACCAAGCACCTTAGTTTTGGTCGTGGCACGACTCTTATTTTTGGATTTTCATTTATCAAAAAGAAAAAATACTAAAACGACAAAATGATAAAACGATAAAACGACAAAACGATAAAACAATAAAACGATGGGTTGCCTCCCATCTAGCGCCTTATTTATTGTCGTGGCTCGACGTAGTAATCTCGAGTACTTAGACTTCGTCGAGATAAGTGATGGCCATGTCATTCATCGAGTCAAGAGGACCGATATATGGGTTGACACGTTGGCCATTCACTTTAAAGATAACACCCTCATTGTTTTCCAATTCGACTACTCCAGATGAGTAGACTTGAATGACTTTAAATGGACCAGACCACTTTGATTTTAACTTACCTGGGAAGAGCTTGAGTCTGGAGTTAAAGAGTAGTACCATGTCACCTTTTTGGAAGTTTCGTCGAACAATCCACTGATCATGATACTTCTTCATCCGCTCCTTGTATAAATCTGATCTTTCGTATGCATGGAGACGAAATTCATCTAGTTCGTTCAGCTGCTCCAACCTCAGGTTCTTCACATCATCCCAATTCAGATTCAAGTGCTTCAATGCCCACAATGCTTTGTATTCAAGCTCGATGGGTAGATGACAAGCTTTCCCATAAACTAGCTGATAAGGTGACATGCCAATGGGTGTCTTGAATGCAGTCCTATACGCCCATAGTGGATCATCTAGCTTTCGAGACCAATCCTTCCGATTCGCATTAGCCGTCTTGGCAAGGATTTGCTTGATCTCACGATTGGAAACCTCTACTTGTCCACTAGTTTGGGGATGATAAGGCGTAGCTACCTTGTGTTGCTTGACTCCATACTTGGCCAATACAGATTTGAATAGCTTGTTGCAAAAGTGAGATCCTCCATCACTTATGATAGTACGAGGTACTCCAAAGCGAGAAAAGATATTCTTCTTTAAAAATGCTACCACACGCTTTCCTTCGTTGTCGGCCAGTGCTACAGCTTCAACCCATTTTGACACATAATCCACAGCAACCAAGATGTACTTCATTCCAAACGAATTCACGAATGGTCCCATGAAATCAATACCCCACACATCAAAGAGTTCTACCTCCAGAATTTTTGACATGGGCATTTCATGGTGTTTTGAAATAGCACCTTGACGTTGGCATTGGTCACACCTTCTTACATAGTCGTGTGCATCTCTGAATATTGTAGGCCAATAATAACCACTTTGCAAGACTTTCCTTGCCGTTTGATTCCCTGCATGATGTCCTCCAACTTGCGAAGTGTGGCATGCTTCCAATATAGTAGGCACTTCTTCATGGGATATACATCGTCGAATGATACCATCCGCGCATCTTCGAAACAAATAAGGCTCATCCCAATAGTAGTGCTGAATGTCATGCATAAACTTCCTCCTCTGGTGGTAAGATAAATTGGAAGGTAACACATTACTCACCACGAAATTTGCAAAGTCGGCATACCATGGTAAGTTCTCCATTGTTGTCGCTAGTATCTCCTCGTCAGGGAATGCATCATCAATCTGATTTTCTGGTTGCGCCACATACTCATTCTCAAGTTTGGATAGGTGATCAGCCACTTGGTTCTAGCAACATCTTCTATCTTTGACCTCAAAATCGAACTCTTGCAGCAGCAATACCCATCGAATCAACCTTGGTTTTGCATTCTTATTAGTCATTAGATACCTAAGAGATGCATGGTCTGTATGAACGATCACCTTAGTACCCAATAGATAGGCACGAAACTTCTTGAATGCATACACAACTGCTAGGAGCTCTTGTTCAGTAACAGTGTAGTTCCTTTGGGCTTCATTAAGGACCTTACTCGCATAGTAGATAGGATGAAATAATTTCTCCTTTCTCTGTCCAAGAACAGCACCAACGGCTACACCACTAGCATTACACATGACTTCGAACGGGAGCGTCCAATCTGGTGCTACCATGATAGGGGCTTCAATGAGTTTTTCTTTAAGGCATTCGAATGCCTTTAAGCAATCTTCATTAAAGTAAAACTTCGCATCTTTCTCCAGTAGTTTGCACAATGGACTAGAAATTTTGGAGAAGTCTTTGATGAATCTACGATAGAAACCGGCATGGCCAAGAAAACTACGAACTCCCTTCACCGAAATTGGAGGTGGTAGCTTCTCAATTACCTCTATTTTGGCGCGATCAACCTCTATTCCTCTTTCGGAAATCTTGTGCCCAAGAACGATTCCTTCTTTTACCATGAAGTGGCACTTCTCTCAATTCAGCACAAGGTTGAACTCTACACATCTTTGTAATGCCATGCTCAAGTTCATCAAACATGCGTCAAAGGACTCACCAACAACTGAAAAGTCGTCCATAAATACCTCCAAAGTGTCTTCTACCATATCAGAGAAAATAGACATCATACAACGTTGAAAGGTGGCTGGTGCGTTGGACAACCCGAATGGCATGCGTTTGAAGGCAAAAGTACCATATGGGCATGTAAAAGTTGTCTTCTCTTGGTCTTCGGGGGCAATACAAATCTGATTATAACCTGAATAACCATCCAAGAAGCAAAACCATCCTTTCCCCGCTAATCGATCTACCATTTGGTCCATAAATGGCATGGGGAAGTGATCCTTGAGAGTCCAAGAATTCAGCTTGCGGTAGTCCATGCATACTCTCCATCCAGTAACGGGCCTGAGTGGAATAAGCTCATTCTTTGCATTCGCAACCACCGTCATACCTCCTTTCTTGGGAACACATTGTACTGGGCTTACCCATGTGCTATCAGAAATAGGATACACGACTCCTGCGTCTAACCACTTGATAATCTCCTTTTTCACCACTTCTTGCATTGGTGGGTTTAGACGTCTTTGATGTTCAATGGTGGGTGTGCACTTTTATTGAAGCTGAATTTTATGTGTGCAAATCCCAGGTGGAATACCAATGATATCCGCAATGGTCCATCCAATCGCTTTAATATACTTGCGTAAGATTGCAATAAGAGCTGCAACTTGTTGCTCACCTAAATCGGCTGCTACTATGACTGGAAGAGTGTTTCCGCTTCCTAAGAATGCGTACTTCAAATGGCTTGGCAGCTCCTTCAATTCTAACGTGGGTGGTTCTTCAATAGATGGCTTAGCTGGAGGTGTGGGTCGATTCTTGAGATCAAGATCCATCTTCTTGGGAGTATAACGATATGTTCCTAATCCCGATAGAGAACAAATATCATCTTCAGAAATTTTAGCATCATCATCCTCTTCTTTCATGAACAAAGCCTCCAAAGGATCATCAAGAATGTGCTCTTCTGCAAGTAACTCTTTCTCGTCATCAAAGACAACATCAGCCACCGAAAATACACTTAGATCTTTGGGTTGCTTCATTGATTTGCAAACATCAAAGCGAACCACTTCATCATTTATTCGGAATGAAAGCTCATTAGCTCTCAAATCTATGAGCACACTTCCCGTAGCAAGGAAGGGGCATCCCAAGATTATGGGAACCTCTGAATCTGCTTCACAATCCAAGATGACAAAGTCTGCTGGAAATATGAATGAAGATACCTTTACCAAGACATCGCATAGAATACCAACCGGTCGTTTTACCGACCTATCCGCCATCACAAGCCTCATATTAGTTGGTGTAGGATCTCCTAACCCCAACTTCTTATAGATCGATAATGGCATCAAGTTGATGCTGGCTCCTAAGTCACACAATGCTTTAGCAAAGTCCAAAGATCCGACGGTGCAAGGAATCGTGAAAGCTCCGGGGTCGGCCTTCTTCTGAACTATCGATCGAGTAGCAATTGCACTACAATGATGCACATCATCTTTCAGCTCATAGCTTGCTTCCCTCTTCTTAGTCAAAAGATCTTTCATAAACTTCGCATACCCAGGCATTTGTTCAAGTGCCTCTACCAATGGGACATTAATAGTCAGCTGCTTCAACATGGTCATAAATTTGCTGAACTTAGTGTCATCGGCCACCTTCTTCAATCTTTGTGGAAAAGGTGGTGGTGGGTATGGAAGTGTTCTCTCCATTGCTTTCTTCTCCTCTTGCTTCCGTTTATTATTTTTTTCAGGATGCACGTCACTAGGTGAAACATCCTTGACGTTGGAAGTAGATGTTGCGGCTTCTTCTCTTGTGACGTCACTAGGTGTGGCGTCCATATTTGCTGTTCCGTCAACCACTTGCTTGCCTTTTTCTGAAGTTTCCAGCACCTTACCACTTCTGGTAGTGATGGCCATGCATGACCCATCATTCCTTGGGTTTTGCACAGTATCGCTAGGTAAGGTGCCAGCCTTTCTTTGATTGAATGCTGCTGAAAGTTGGCTTAATTGCTGCTCTATTTGCTTGATAGAAGTGGAATGAGAATCAACTAGTTGCTTCATGGAGGCCAAATCATCAATTACCTCCTTAACTCCCGCGCTCGTTGCTTCCACTCCTTTCAATAACTTAGCCATCATGTCTTCCATAGAATTAGATGTGGTGGTATCACGTTTACCAGGGGGAACGTACAAACCACTCTTTTCATTATTTTTCCTCCAACTACCTTGGTCTTTGCTTCCTGATTTATCATAATAGTTCCGACCTTGATTTCCTTGGGCATTCCCACGAAAACCCCCCTGATTGTTCAAGTAGTTGGCCTCCTCTTCTGAATCAGATTCGTCTCTTCCTTTTGACGCAATAGCTTTCACTTTTTCAGTCTTCCCTAATAGATGCTTTGTAAGAAGATCCATTTGGGTTTTCATGCGCCATATCTTGATCACGTTCTTCTTCTCTTCTTCTTTGGTCTGCAGACATGCCAATAGATAAAGTGGGGCTTGCTACCTCAGAATCCCTGGTATGCCAAGCTCTACTTTGTTTCGTCATACGATCTAGCATGTTGGTTGCTTGACCAAAGGTGAGGTCCATAAAAGAACCTCCAGCTGCGTTGTCCACCACTGGTTTAGTTACTGAATTCAAGGCTCTATACAAGATCTCCATGAGGTGAATATTAGTCATGTGATGGTTTGGGCATCTCGTTAGCTTTGTCTTGAACCTCTCCCATGTTTCGTGAAGAGCTTCAGAGGGAAGCTGACGAAAGTTGCTGATTTCATCTCTCAATTGAGCCCTTTTGGATGGCGGAAAGAATCTTTCTAGGAAAGCGTCTCTCAATTGCCTCCAATTTGTAATTGAATCAGGAGTCAGCCCATTCAACCATAATGTTGCCTCCCCAGACAGAGACAATGGAAATAGACGTAATCGAATAGCATTCTGACCAACACCAGGATTGTCAAAAGACTTGCATGTAGAAATAAAGTTGATGAGATGCATATTCGGATCATCGCCTGCTAGTCCACCAAATAACCCCTTGAGTTGCAATAACTGAATCATGGTGCTAGTGATGTTGAACTTGGCTCCGGGCGCTAATGGTGGTGGAATTATAGCTCCAGTGGCTCCGGCACCATCAAGATCATCATCATCATCGTCGAAAGCTGGTTGCAAAGGTTGGCGATCATATCTGTAACGAGCTTGTCGACCTCTTCGATTGGCAGGTGTTGCAATTTCAGCACCATGCCTTGGGTTTATCAACTCGTCATCTCCTAAATCCTCATCGTCAGGATTTGTTGCTCGCCCAGGATTATCAATGTTTTGTTGTTGGACTTGAGCAGCGGCAAGAGCAGCTAATCTTGCTTGCTCGTGTTGAGCAGGCATCCTGTCGATTTCAGCTTGTGCTTCCATTCTTCTAATTCGTTGTGGTTCAGGATTGACTGGTAATAACGGTTGACCTGAACTTCTAGTATGGGGCATGCACTAAAAGAAAAACCTGCAATAAACAAAAACAAAAACTAAACGTAAAAGTACGAGAATCTTTGACCAAAGGGTCTAGTAATTATCACGAACTTGATTGACACTCGTATTCCCCGGCAACGGCGCCAATTTTTGATAACGCTCAATCTATAGCTCTCGTAAGAGTGTAAAGCGGTCGTTAGCAAATATAGAACCCAACCTGGGTTGGGTGTCGATCCCACAGGGAATAGCTTGGCCAACAAGTAAGCAAAATTAATAGACTTTTGGTGCAAGTCTCGTAAGAAGGGGGGATTGTAATAAGTAACCAAAGTAATGAAATAAAAGCTGAAAATAGCAAAGTAAAAAGAGGAAGATTGTCACGTTGGTTGTAAACAATGAGAATTGAGGCGTTGGGGTTATGTCCACCTTCAGAGGTATACGTCTCTATTGGCTATGAGTGTGTAGAGTCTTGACATGCAATTGCTTATAGAGAATTGTAGTCGATGGTAAATCCAAGCGTCTCTCGACCTAAACAAGGACTATTTCACTTTAACTCTCTCGAGCTTAAAGCGTGTCTAACGGTACGAATTCTCCAAGAGGTTAGTCCAGTTACGGCACTAGCTTTTTAATAGGAAAGGGTGTCCTACTACCTTGACATTATCTCTTTTCCAGACAAATAACCTTTCTCTCGAACAAGTTAAATGTTAGACTGGCGTTATTCTTGCGTTTGCAACCGCAAAGAATGTAGATTAAGATGAAGAGCGTAATGATATAAGCAATATACGTGTCTTGAACTCACAAACTCACAGCTATAGATAGTAACTCATTCGGCTTCCATAACCCCAACTAAGAGGTTTAGTTACCCATGAATGCGAAGGATATCACGTTTTGCATGGTGGATGGCGTGTGAAAGAGGTGTTAGGCGTGTGGTTTTGGTGATTCCGTAGCGAGTAACGATTCTCTTGTTGTGGAATAGATGAATAGAAGAGTAGATTAGAAGTGTTTGTGGTGGAAGATGAGAGGGATGGAAGAAAATTAATTGTTGAATTAAGTGAAGAATGAAAAATGAATGTTAGAAGATGAATCAAAATCTCTAGCATGATAGGGTATTTATAATACTCCTATCCTACTCCTACTAAGCTAATGAAATAAATAACCAAATCCTAATATACTAATGAAATCCTTGACCCAAATGTACTAGGGTAAGGTTACAATATCATAATCCAAATAGATTAGTGAAACACATAACCTAATTATACTAGGTTAATGTATCTTTGTAAAAATCCAGCTTTGTGTCTGTAAGTCCCCAAAGTCTTCAGAATTGCTGTTTTAGCCCGGGACAGATTTTCCATGCAGCAGATTTGGTCCTTTAGGCGTCCAGCTCCTTTCCATCTCGTTCGTGAGCTTTCTTTTGCGTCAAGTAAGCCATAAAATGCTGTATTTTGCATCATTTATACCTGAAACTTTACTAATCATGTTTGTTAGCTCATTTATAGGAAAAAGGACTAAAAGTACATGAAATAGATAATTAGTTCTCAAAACTAGGCTAAAATATGGGCAAAATATATTGATATAGGCGCGTAAATTCGCCTATCATCACTAGCAAGAAGTTTTCTGTCCAAGAATCTTGAGATGGTTATCGGCCAAAACTAATAAAAATGCAAAATTTATTGATCTCTTTACCCCCCTCCCCCGAAGGATGCAGTAAGTATAATTATAAGTAAGTTTTTATTTTAATTAATGATTGTTTGAATGATCTAATCTTCATTCTAATATATGTAATTATTTATATTAGATTATGCATTCGTCGCTTGTTTTGACCAATCGAGAGTTGAAGATTCCATCATTTCTTACTTTACGGTCCGTGCATACTTTATTGGACCCTAAAGTCATTGACAGAATAAAAATAAAATTGTTTGGAGCAACAACTATCATAAGAAAAATAATTTTGGAGGGTGGGTTTATTGTTGCTGATGGTCTTAGTGGTGATGGATCTGTTGGTAGTGGTAGTGGTGCTGTTGTTGGGACTAATAATGCTTCTCTTACATTTTTAAAAATAAACCATTATAAGTGTGATCATACAGGTTATACAAATTTTGCCTCTCCTCGTGAATGTTCTGCATGCAAATGTGAAGACTGCAAGATGAAATATGATGTAGTGATTAATGTTATTAATGCATTAATTGCTTTTGTAAAAGAATTGACATCTAAGAGGGGTGTCATTCCATCAAAGAGGATTTCACATCCATCAACTCCATTAGAGATTAAGGCTAAGAGGAGAAGGAGAGTAATTTCCAAGGCATTATCAAGCATCTACAAAAGCGAATTTGCAACTCCTCTGTCCATGTGTTGCACTATTGGGCAATGTACATAGCCACAGGAGAGCAGCACGAGCTGAAGTAGGTAAATATAAATCATCTATTCCAACTAACAGACACATACATCTATTTTAACCAATGACACATCTGCTGAAAATTATCAAACAGATATTTACATCTGTTATAACAGTTGACTAACCTATTGCATTAGATACAATAGCTGTTACAACATATGTCTCATCTATTTTAGCAAATCAAACAACTCTACGTATTATTTTTATTTGTACTAATAGATGACCTATCTGATGCAATGGATAGATCACTGTTGGGACAATTTAAATCAACACTTCCTACTGTTTCAGTTTTTCCAAACATATGAGTCATATATTGCAATAGATGGTTCATCCATTGGAAATTATCATACAGGACTACCTCATGTTATAATTTATCCCAACAGTTGATCCATATGTTGCAACAGAAATATAATCTATTTGGGACAATTTAAAAACAAGAGGAAGACATGTTTGATTTGCTAAAACAAATGAGTTATCCTTTTCAATTTTTTTCTAAAATCTCTGTGATTAGCATTGACCAATTTTGGCTTTCTAGGTAGGTGTCATAAAAGAAGCTACTGCCGAACAACATTGAAAATATGCTACTCTTTTTTTGGAAATAAGAAGAAGCGAAAGTGCAAAAATCGTACACAAGTGACATTAAAGATCCACGATGACCAAAACCAAATTTCATATCACCAGATGAACAACAACTTGTCCATATTGAGTAGATATTTATAGCTTGAGTCTATCAAAGTAATAATCTCAGCCCTCCTTAGAAATTATTGGCATCAAAACTTAAATTGTTGATTTATTTGTTGAGATCTCCACCCATAATAATTATTTTACATTTTATTTTAAATTGTATTTTTTGATGGATTTGATTTATTTTATGTTGTATATGAATTTTCTTTATCCGTAGATCTGAACTTATTAATTGAAATGGAATAATAGATTCAAATATTGCAATAGATATCTTATTTGTTGAAACAAATGAAATATCTATTGAAAAATATCAAACAAATTCAGGCATATGTTGCAACATGTAGGTCATCTGTTGGAAATTATCAGACAGGTCTCCAACTGTTGCATAGATTAGACTAGGTATAGAAAGATCGGCATAATGTAACAGATGACTAACCAATTGCAACAGATAAACATTTATCAGAATAGATAGCATATATTTTACAACAGATAGATAATCTGTTGCAGTATAAAAAATTGAAATTTCATCAGACAAAATATTTTCGTTACATGTATATAATGTAAAAGTGAAGTGACTTGAAATAAAAAAGGGGGAACAAATTGACAGGTACCTCAATTTGTAGTGATCTTTCACTTTGGCACCTCAAGTACACAACGTTCATATTAAACACCTAAAATAGACATCAAATATTTTAGTTTGCCACTTTTTTCCCTGTTGGCAGCTCGCATGTAATTCACACACCCAAGGCTTGTTGAACCCCCTTTTTTGCTGACTTGGTATCTGATTTGGCCTCCAACGGAAATTTTTTTTTCATTGTCTTATATATTCATCCTCATCCCAAAATTTAATCCTAAATTCTCAAATCTTTTTCTTCATCATCTTTTTTTATCTATCCAAATTCTTCAAATTATTTGCATTTGGTCTTTCTTAATCTTTTTTTTAATTTTGTTCAACTGAGCTTGACAATGTCGAGCTCATCTTCCACTATTTTTTGTTATAAAGATTTTCTATTGTAAGTATGGTCATGAAACTCTATTGAAGACTTCTTGGGCTCAGCAAAATCCAGGCCGTAGATTTTTTACTTGTAGGATTTCAAAGGTAATATTTTTTTATTTAATTAGTTGATTATTTATTGACTTGTAATTATTTTGTAATTGTGTTCTTATTTTTATAGAAATTGGATGGATGCGATTACTTTGATTGGAATGAAGAACGACACCCTTCACAAGCAAATTGTGTAATCTGGGTTTTTTTTGAAGAAAGTCAAGGCTTTTGAAGAGAAACAAAATCGAGCAAGAAGATATTACATTGCTATCGTTATTGCTACTGGTTTGGTGTTGTTGGGAACATGGATATTCAAGTCTAATGGATGAAATTTTCATGGTGGTATATTTGCTACTATTTTGGTGTTGTCGAGCACATGGATATTCAAGCTTAATTGTTAGAAAATATCAAATAAATTTAGGCATATGTTGCAAAATTTAGGTCATCTGATGGAAATTATCAAACAGGTCTTTCCATTGTAGCAACAGATTAGACTTAGATTATATAAAAATAACATCGGCATAATGCAACAGATGACCAACATATTGCAATAGATAAACTATCTGCCAGAATAGATAGAATATATTTTACAATAGATTGACAATCTATTGCATCATAAAAAACCAAACTTTCATCAGAAAAAAATATTGTCACTACATGTACATATAATGTAAAGTGAAGTGTGACTTGAAATAAAAAATTATTATTTCACAGGCTCTTATTTATACACAAGGTCCAAGAATCCAATTAGTACCCCATAAGCCCAAACTTCTTGCAGGTTTTCTATAGCGTTGTTGCACAGAAAGGTCATTGGCTCGGGTATTTCTGTGCCGGTCAGCAAACATTCAATGTGTGCAAGTGCGTGCGAGTTGTACGCAAAATAGGTATCATTTTTTGGAGGGTTTATGCCCTTGTTCCGACCTTTAAAATACCATGATTTCTTCACTAATACTTCCTCTGGCAAATGATACATCAATTTACTCTGCCTCAATAAGATAGGGAACAGGTCTATCAGTGGCTGCATGCGGATAAGAAAATGACCTCATCGATTACAGGTTCATTGCAGTCATAAACCATGATCTTTTCCTCCTCGAGTAGTATCTCAACATCCCGATAATGTATATTTTCCATATTCATGACTGCAAAAATCCTCTTTGCCTCAATCCAGCTCTTGCTGTGTGGATTTATTCTCTTCCTTCTAATATATTTTATCATTCTTTCATCACAGTAGAATGTAGAAACTAACGAATCAAATCCCACACCATAGGTTGACACTAGATCATTAAGTTGATTGTTCTTATCCTTGAGCTTCTAGCAAAAGTTGAGGTCCATTATTCTATCAGTAGCGTCATAAGCTTCCAAATTCGCTAATTGCCTTTTTCTCATGAGGCAGAGAATCTGTCAACATACTGTGATATAAGAAGTCAAATTTTAAATAGGTTAGTAATTGTAACGATACAACGGATGGTCCATCTGTTGCATAGGGTTCTCTAAATCAATCCAACGCAACTTATGCAACAGCAGGATAATAAGTTGCAACAGAACCACTGCCAGTTGCACCATAATACCAAGTTATTGCAATAGATTTCACATTTGCAGCATAACTTCTTCTTCATTGAGTAGATTAGAAGGCTAGGTTAGGAAAAGTAAACTTACCTTGTCCTCGTACCTCATATGCATATCTATCATAATATTTAAGTCTTGGGGGTAAAAAGGGAGGCCTGGGATAATCTGGTATGCCTCGCTTGACATTCTTGGCCCATCGCAGATCCCTCTTTTCTTTGGTGCCAAGTTTTGTGTATATGTTGACCTTCTTTGATGGCTCCTGAACTTTAATATTTTTTGATTTCTAACTGGAGAGTATGTTTCTAATTTCTATTTTCTTCTTTCTAACCATCGTTGTAGGAGTGTATGGCTCCCTCACTTTCTTGGATAGTATGTCACCTATAATACCCCAAAATTTTGTGCTAGAATTCTAACCGTCGTTCCTACATGTCTAAGATTTAATCCAAATGATTTCAACATGAATATAAGTTTAACGATCATTATCATAGTCTATGAAGTGGTTTAGAGGTGAAAAATGTTCATACCAATGACTTAGAACAAAGTTGAGCTAAGATCATTTGATTCATCTAACTTTTGGTGTTTGATTCTACAAGGGTCTACTTTAAATGTGTATAACTATTTATATACATGGAATTTTCCAGCTCAAAGACCCACAAAATTGTAGATAATTGAATTAGCATTCCAACGATACCAATTTTGCAAAAATTTGACAACTGAGTAAAAAGTTATACAGTTTTCCGTGTGAGGTAGTAAGCCAATGTGATAGCGATGCAACACATCGAGATAGAATCACGTCACTATTTCATATATTAATTCAGTTTTTTTTATGGGTTTAGGCGTTTTTTGGTCATTCCCCCTCACCCTAATTCGTCTATAAGATATAATTTCCGCCCCTAGAAGCATAAAATTGCTCTTTTACCCAATTCTCTCAAGAACTCATATTAGGGTTTCAACCCAAAGTTCAAGAAATCTCAAGATTCCACCGACACTTTTCGAAATTGAATCAAGAATTAGGTTTACCATACCAAGGGCTTCAATAATCATCCTTCAAAAGTACAAATAGCATCCCAAAAGCAAGTGTTCATCAAAAATTCATCATCTAAGGTATGTGGGGTTTGAACAAGAACACTTCTTTCGTTCATGTGCCCAAAACTTATCTTAAATTATAAATTACTGAATTCTATGTGATTCCTCATGAAATTGGAGTTAGGGTTTATACCCAAATCATATTGTTTGAAGCTTATGTTATTTCAAGTGATTGAATGTTGAATTACCTGATAAATTTCATATACTTATGCATGTAATGCGAATTTCCAGATTTTCCCAATTGAGTTTAAGCAAGATATTGAGATTCTTGATTTTATTATTTTGATATTGTTAAAGTACGATTCAAGAAGAATATTGAGCCTGATGTCTTGCTATTATTCTGAATGTTTATACATGCGTTTTAAGTTGGGATTTATACCCATTATCACTATTTACAAGATTATGATTTTTGAGAGATTTTGAAGATAAGTTTCATGTCTATTCTCTATTTTCATGCCTATTGTAGAAATTTTCAGATTTTGAGTTATATTATTATTGAGTGCATTAACAAGCATAAATGCAATGATTTTACATGCGTTTGAGACATGGGTTATTAGGATCTAATCTGAGTATTGATATTTAAAGAACTTGTGCTTTAAGCACCCTGAGATTTGCATATTGTGAGTTATATAATAGTATTTGATCTTCAGATCCTCAGTTGAGTTTTGGAATCCACTTTTTAGAGTTTATTACAGATATGAGTTTGGTCTTCATTATAGACCCTTGAGTTAAATTTAAGTGAATTTTCCTAAAAGTTCTGAGATGAGTATGGAAGTTGTATTTAGCACCGAGTTTGGTATGATTCCAAGGTTTCATGCCCCATGACAATGTGCCACTATAGGATTGAGATTTATGGGCCTGAGGCCGAGATTGTGATCACTAAAGTTGAGGTTCTATTCTGATGGAAAGGGTAGAATAGTTTTCCCCAACGTGGGCGAGACGTTGGACTCCATGTATCTCACATGGTTTATGTCGGTTAGAAGAACCTCCCAAAGATGTTCCCCACTCTTGAAATAGTTTTATGGATTTAAAGTATTGAGATAAAGAGTTTACTATACAGAATGAGTTTCAGATATCATCTAGCTTACAAGTTCTGAGAATAATAGAAGAATACAGATTTTAGAAGCAAGTGAAATGACTCACGAGATTTATACTACATGTTTCATTATTCATGATTTATGAAATTTATATTTCAGATTTTATTTCAAGCTATGTGAGTCATTTACGTCAGCATGCATGATTTTATAAAGAGTAATGATATTGTTTTTGTAAATGCATACACCCCTATATAATCAGTACATCCTCAAAGTACTGATCCACATATATGTCTATGTGCTACATTGTCTCATAATGTAGGTACAGGTTTTAGCACATATACCATGGTCAGTCAGTTACAGTTTCCAGTTAGCAGGTGATGAGTCCTTTTGATCCAAGGGCTTAAGTCAGTTATTCAGTTTGAAAAGTATTTTATTTTTTTCTTTATTCAGTCATATTGAGTTGGGATAGTTGGGAGTCATGACCCAGCTACCCATAGTCAGTACTAGTAGAGGCTTCATAGACAGTCAGTACAAATTGATGTATTCAATTTTAGTTTTATTTGTAAAAGTAGAGTTGCAATCTTGTAAGTTTGGTATTGATCAGATTCAAAAAAGAGTAATTCTTCATTGATTTGTACAGATTTATACTTTTTATTTAGTTGTTTATGATTTATGCCAGTAAAAGGGTTAGCTTGGGGTCACTTGTATCCCTAAGCACCATGTGACATCTCGGGACCCATTTTTGGGGATTTAAAAACTTGGTATCAGAGCACAGAGTTAAAGTGTCCTAGGGTGTCTATGAAGTCGTATCTAGTAGTGTTTTGCGGAACGGTACGGAGATATCTGTACTTTTCTTCGTGAGGCTACAGGGCATTTAAGAAATATTCCCCTTCTTTCAAGTCCCAGATCGTGCCATAAGAAGGCCATCTAAGAAGTTTATGCAGATTCTCATCTTATTCTATTCGAGCCATATCTGTCTTATTTTAAAGGTATCAGAAACAGTCAAGCTTAAATCTTCATAGATAGTTATGGGATTATAAGAGGGCTAGAAAGTATCCCATCAGTGCTTTTGAGTTTTGAAGATTGAAGTGCTTTATCATGTTGGTAGAAATCGTGCACTAAACCCAAGTGAGATGTGTTTTTAGATTCCTCCACAGAATATATAATGATAATCTATACTTCTCTATCTATGTACTATTCTCGAATAACATGATCGGCAAGTTCCAATTTCCTCCCCTGATAATGCTCTCAGACTTACTAGCAAGAAGTTTCAGAAGTCTCACAAAGCGGATTGAGAGATGCCTTCTGATGTGCCATAGGTCCCTCAAGTTTAAAGTTATGGCCTCATTCTTATGAGTCATTTAGTTAAGACAGAGTAAGATATGTATTCTTAGATCATTGAATATTGTGTGTCAAGTTTCTATCTCTTGTAATCTTGTTATCATTGTGTTGGTGAAACTAAAAGTTTAGTAAAGCCGTTTGGGGCTCTTTTGATTCACTAGCATAGTTTCTTTGTTATTCATCTTATTTTATTGTTCAAAACACAAAATCAAAGTCTAGCGAAGCCGTGTGAGGCCTATTTTGATTCACTAGCAACTTGTTATTCTTGTGTTAGTTGGAAGTGTGGGTTTAGAGGTATAGTGACAAGAAAAGTGGTAAGGGGGATTTATTGAATATATGTATAGCCAAATCTTTTTGCATAAGATTGAGTTAGTAATGAAGTGATACATCCCAGTGTGATAGTTTAGTAGATGTAGAGAATGAGTTATTAGTTAAGGTGAATTGTTGCTTGCTTGAGGTATGAAAAAGGGTTGTTGACAGTATTTGTTGTATTAGAAAAGTATAGGTTATTAATGAAGTACTCAGTGGTTTAGTATTGTTTATTTAGGCTTCCCTTGAGGTTGCAAAATGAGGTTAGTTGAAACTTATAGAACTATGAAAGAAGTTTAGGCGTATAGATAGATGAATAATAGTGATGTGTAGAGAGAGGATATGCTAATGGATTATAATAAGAAAGTCCATACACTTGTGATCAATTATCGTTATTTAATGCTTTAGTGGACTAGTGTTTCTTGATTTCTTATTTTATAGCTTTTGAGTGAGAATGGTGCGTGAGGTTGAGTTGTAAATCATGTTTAGCACTATACGTTAAGTTTGAAAAGTGGAGGATCATAAAGGTGAGAATAATGATGGTTCAGTTATTGATGCTAGATATATGAAGCTGGTCTAGTAGACTTGAACTGTGTATGCAAGAGTGTAGGTTCATGTATTCGTAATTAGTATGATGTAGAGGTGTGCCCAAGGTTATATAGGGCAACATTTTCTTGAAGTTTACTAATTTTTGTGTATGGTTAGTAGTACCCTTAAGTTTTTAAGTGGAAGGAGGCTAGTGGTATAGTATATGGTGTTCTTAGTAGTTAAGTTAAGGAGTATGATTGATAATGTAGAGCCATTGGATATAATCTTGATTCTCAAGGCTTAGAAATATAAGTATAGAAGTGTGATCTTGGTAGGCTATGATTATGTGTGTAGAGATGTATGTATGTTTGCAAATGAGGGTGTAAGTCGGTGATATGATTATTGAAGATAGAAAGTTAAGGATGGTATATGAAAGGGTTGTTCGAGAATGAAGTCAGTAAGTTCGAAATATAGTTTATTCTCATGAGTTTAGCATTTATGTATAGATATTAGAATGATGAAATTATGGTTTAGTCTCAAGGATATGGAGTAAACCATAAGCTTAGAATATCAGCTTTGACTTAAGAGGGAGATGGTAGAGTGATGAACCAAATAAAGTTTTGAGAATTAGATTGTGATACATGTCAATAAGAGTTATGATAAGATAGTGATCCACTCTTACTCTAGATTATTCCTTGGATTTCAGTCATTATAACACCAAATCCATGTCTTGCATGATGGATCCATGCCTCATGCCAATGCTTATACACATCATCTATGCTCAATTCCATTCTCAGTTTCTAGCAAACATATAACAGCTTCACTCTGTGATTCGAGTTATCCCTCATGAATCTATGAACTCAAGTTTTATGTTGAATAGCTCATGATAAGTATGAACTCATGTTTCAAAGTGTGGTCAATTTTCAGAAACTCATGATCCTAGTGCAATCAAGTTTATATCATATATGTCCTCAATTTAGATATCTTGGTGAATCTACGATGTTAATATTCTATTCCCTAGGCCTCAGTTAAGTGTCAAAGATATCCTTCCAAGTTTTAGGTCCTTATGCTTTAACCTTTTAGTGACCTTTCCTTGTATAATAATAATGATGATGAGTAATTGTGTTGATGGTTGAGAGTAAGTGTTTCTTGTTGATGAAATATCATTGTATGCTTGTTTTAGCTAAGCCAATAAGTGTGAAGTAAGATTGAGGCCAAGTCTTTGATACATATTGTGGCTAGTTGAAACTTGTGTGTGTGTTCTTGGGGTAGTGCATTGGAGTTGTTGTGATAGATGCTTAGAGAATATGAGGAGTCTGTTATTAAGGGGGTTTGTTCAGAAATTTATTTGTGATTGTAACAATAGGCTTTAATGCCATGTTGGTGTATAAGTAGATGAATGTGATGCGCGTTAGTTTCCAACCTTCCTGACCTTAGAATATAAATCCTTAAGTGAATTCATTATCGGGGTTGTCAATAGCACATTTTGTGTAAGTTTCAGATTTCTTGGGCAAAGTTTGATAGTGAAAATAGTGAGACAACGCGATATGGCTGCAGCGCATTGTATATCGAGTTGGTAGGGAGCAATGCAGCGCGTTGTATATCGCATCGGTAGTCCAGTTCAGTTATGGTGTTATATGTAGTGCCCCGTAATTTTGGGTTAGGCTTGACCATGGTGAGAGGGCTTAGTTTATTTTAGACCTTAGTAAGATAGGTTTATCAATGCCCATGTGAGAATTAGAAGTTGAATCAAGTGAGTATAGTATTTAATAGGAATAGTATAGTGAGGGAGTGTTCGAGAAGAGTTGCTAAGCTTGAGAGTAAGAAGTTGCATTGATTGAGGCCTAGTACTTCTATCCTGACTTATGATGTATATGTCTATTTTCCAACCTATAGAGTTGTGATTCCTTAGTCAGATACCTTATTTAGATCATGCCCAAAAATCTTCGCTCCTTAATATTATTAGAATTTCGTAGAAGAGTGTTGAAGAAATACTCTATTTGAGCATGAGCATTCAGTATGATCTAGTCCATATAGCCTGCAATCCTGCTTAGCAATCAATCAGATAAGCTCTTATAGATTCCCAACTTTCCACGTAGTCTTACTATCCGCAGTCTCATGCGTATGTCCATTCCAAGAGGTAATGTGTTTTCATCCACGTGAATTAGGAATTCAGCTCAATTCATGCATCAGTTTCAGTTTCAGATATTAAGTAATGATTCATTTCGTGAGTATCCTGTGTATCATCTCAATCTTCTCCCAGTATTTCAACCAAATCAGTATCATTCGGGGATGAACGATCCCAAGAGAGAGATATTGTAATACCCCGAGTTTTCATGTTATAAACCTCTCATCTTTTCTCATGAGATCAGATCAAGCATAAAGTAATGGTTACACATAATTTAACCCTCTCATTTCTATCTTAGCCATATAGCTATTTTCGTGAGAATTCATACACCCACAAATCAGTTTAGTATCTCATTATGTTCAAGATTCAGTGATTCAATTTATTTCAATTGTGCATGATAGCGTGTAGCCTCAGATTCCTCAATGTTTACAGCTTTATTAGCCACACTCGAGGACGAATGTTTCAAAGGGGGAGATAATGTAATACCCCATATTTTCATGCTAGAATTCTAACCGTCGTTCCTACGTGTCTAAGCTCTAATCTAAATGATTTCCATGTGAATATAATTTTCACGATCATTATCATAGTCTATTAAGTGGTTTAGAGGTAAAAAATGTTCATAGCAATGACTTAGAACAAAGTTGACCTAAGATCATTTGATTCGTCTAACTTTTGGTGTATGATTCTACATGGGTCTACTTTAAACAGGTATAAATATTTATATACATGGACTTTTCCATCTCAAAGACTGACCAAACTTTATATAATTGAATTATCTTTCTAATGATACCAATTTCTCAAAAATCCGACAACAGAGTAAAAAGTTATGCAGTTTTTCGTGTGAGGCAGTAAGCCAATGCGATAGCGACACGACGTGATGCGACGCGTCGAGATCGTTTCACGTCACTGTTTCATATGTTAATTCAGATTCTTTTATGGGTATAGGCACTTTTTGGTCATTCCCCCTCACCCTAATCCGTCTATAACATATAATTTCCGCCCCTAGAAGCATAAAATTGCTCTTTTACTCAATTCTCTCAAGAACTCACATTAGGGTTTCAACCCAAAGTTCAAGAAATCTCAAGATTTCACCGTCACTTTTAGAAATTGATTCAAGAATTAGGTTTACCATACCAAGGGCTTCAAGAATCATCCTTCAAAAGTACAAATAGCATCCCACAAGCAAGTGCTCATAAAAAATTCATCATCTAAGGTATGCGGAGTTTGAACAAAACACTTCTTTCGTTCTTGTGCCCAAAACTTGTTTTAAATTATAAATTACTGAATTCTATGTGATTCCTCATGAAATTAGAGTTAGATTTTATACCCAAATCATAATGTTTGAATCCTACGAGATTTCAAGTGATTGAATGTTGAATTATCTGATAAATTTCATATGCTTATGCATGCAATGCGAATTTCCAAATTATCCCAATTGAGTTTAAGCAAGATATTGAGATTCTTGATTTTATTATTTTGATATTGTTAAAGTATGATTCAAGAATAATGTTGAGCCTGATGTCTTGCTATTATTCTGAATGTTTATACACGAGTTTTAAGATGAGATTTATACCCATTATCACTATTTACAGGGTTATGATTTTTGAGAGATTTTGAAGATAAGTTTCATGTCTATTCTCTTATTTTCATTCCTACTGTAGAAATTTTCAGATTTTGAGTTATATTATTATTGAGTGCATTAACAAGCATAAGTGCAATAATTTAACAGGAGTTTGAGACATGAGTTATTAGGCCCTAATATGAGTATTGATATTGCGAGAATGTGCTTTAAGCACCCTGAGATTTGCATATTTTGAGTCATATAATAGTATTTGATCTTCGAATCTTCAGTTGAGTTTTGGAATCCACTTTTTAGAGTTTATTACAGATTACGGATATGAGTTTGGTCTTCATTATAGACCCTTGAGTTAATTTGTACTGGATTTTCCTAAAAGTTTAGAACTGAGTATGGGAGTAGTATTTCCTCGTCAGCTTTAGCGATAGACTCTACCTTTTAAAAGAGTTTATCCTTGTTGTCCTTGCACTCTTCACATTTCCAACAAGAATGCGAGGGTGAAGAAGGGTGAGAGGGACTGGTGTAAGGGTGGGAGGGACTTCTGTAAGGGTGGGAAGGACCTGTGAAAATGGTGTTTTAAAACTTATTTATTTTTTCTTGAGCATCAACATGCTCATCATCATGAGTGGTAGCGGAATCGGCATACCTTCCACCAACACCAACAACTCCACCAGAAGAAGTACACAGATCTGTTGCAGTAGGTTGGTCAAGAAGAGCCTCAACATTAGGCTGACTTTGCCTAACTTCTCTTCTCAAGGTTGTTGCTATAACCAATTACTTCTTTATTAACTCTAGCATTGAGTCTGCTATAGTATCAACATGACCTAGAGTAATAAAAGAAGTCATCCCCAACTCCTACTCAGTAGGCACAATCCATGGATGAACAACCTATAAAAAAACACAGATACATTTGAATTATATAATATAATAATTTTCACATTTGGGTTACATGTTAACACAGACAACTTATGAAACAGATGATCTGTATGTCACAAAAGATTAATAATGTGTTGCATCAAATTACCAATTTGTTGCATAATTTACAGTAGATGATTAATCCATTTCAGTAAGGTTTAAATAACCAAAGTAATAGATGGGCAATTTGATGCAAAATATCAATCATCTATCACAACAGATTACCAATCTGTTGCACCAGTTTGCACAAGACGGGTAATATTTTGGGTTATATGTTATGCAACAGATGATCTGTATGTCACAACAGATTAACAATATGTTACATCATATTACTCATCTGTTGCTTAATTTGTAGTAGATGGTTAATCTATTAGAGTGGGGTTCAGAGAACCAAAGTGACAATGGGTAATCTGATACAAAATACCAATTGTCTGTCGCAATAGATTACCGATTGTAACGCCCCGAAAAATGGGTCCCAGAGTGTCACACGGTGCTTGAGGCTACGAGTAGCCCCAAGCTAACCCTTTGATCCATTTTCATTCAGTTCAACACAAGTCAACGGGGTTTCCATAAATAACTCTCAAATATCAACAGTGTAATCATCATCCAAGAATAAAAGAATTTCAAAAAGATAACAAAATACGACTTATTAGTCAACTCCCAACATCTATACTATTCTGACAAGACTCTAAGAAAATCAATAAAATCAGCGAGCCATTGAGACATGCCCCAACTGACTTATACTCAGTTATCAAATGTAAACAATTCCGTGAAACCAACATCAGACATCACGTCCTCGGAACATGAGGGCTCACCACGACAGAGAATGTAGAACAGCGTGCCTGAAGAATCACTGTCGAACCTGGAACTGAGCACCTGAACCTACATTCCGAGAAATTGCAGCCCACATCCAAAGATGTGGGTCAGTACTATGGAAAGGAATCGAGTATAAGGGGGTGTATGCAGTTTCATAAACATCATCATCATAAATATTTATAAGAAATATGCAAGATGTATGAAAGACTCACACAACCCGAAGAAAATCATCATAATCATGAGAGGATGAAATAAGTATAATAACACATGTGAGTCATCATATAATTTGTCAATCACTTTCAGTTCATCAAGAATATCAATTATCATAATGTAAATATCATTTAAATCTTTCGAAAGAATAACTTTCACAATTCCACTTTCAAATCACTTCACCGTTCACCATAGACACAAGGAAACACACACACACTGGGAGATCCTATAACAGACATAAACAATGTGAGCTACATGGAGTCCAACGTACAACCCACGTTGGGGAGAGTCGTCCTATCCTTGCTATCATAGTAGGACTATCGATATCAAATCCACACAAACTAGTGATCACTATATAAATCAGCCTCAGGCTCACTCCTACGGGGGCACCTAGTTCTAGGAAAGTAAGGCCGTTTTATACCTCCCACTCAGTGCTAAAGATTTCTCCCAGACTTAGCTCAGATCATTTTAAAGACAATCCATAACAAAACAATTTTAGTAATATATAAATATACATCGGGAGCCATCATGCTTCCCATCTATCAAAATCAACCACGTTGTGGATTTCTTTCACACTCGAGTTCAAAACAACTCCATTAAGACCAAAAGGTCAAATCATTCAAAATATCTCAAACATTCAACATCAACGTGCTTTTAACACACACTTTCTAAAAAAAACACAATTTCCAATGGGGATTCACGACCCAAATATCAAAATCATGATAAATATCGTTCAAGATTCATGATTAATATCACCACACATTTAAATTCATCTTTCAAAATCATAAACATCAAGATTTCATAATAATTATCATAAGATATGAGTTCATGCTTCAAATTCATAAAAATCAAATAAAAATCATGCCTTCTAAAGAAAATTACTTTTGGGCACAAGAACGAAAGAGGGTTCTTGTTGAAAAACCCCACATACCTTGAATGATGAAATTTAGACCGATACTCATTTTTGAGATGTTAATCATGCCTTTGAATGATGGTTCTGGGAGTTCTTGAACTAGGAACTTGAAATCTTGAATAAATTTACAGAATTAATGGTGAACTTTGGAGGTTCTTGAAGTTGGATGTAGGAGCTTAAGGTTTTCTTTTTGAGAGAGTTAGATGAAATATAACATATAATGCTTCTAATAGGCTTTAATATAGGGTTTGGACGGATTTTGGGTGAGGGGGAATGACCAAAACGCCCCTAAAAATCAAATAATTCTCGAATCTGTCCTTTGGTGGACTGTTTTGATAGTTTGAAGTAGATCAACCATAACATTTTACTCCGATATCCAAATTAGATGAAACCAACTTTACTAGAAAGAGAACTCTCACATCTTTCCGTTGATATATAGTATCTCACTCAGATCATTGTGTACGAGGATTTATGATCGTTTGAATTTGACCCAAAAATTTAATTTTGATAGGCTAAAGTAGATAGACCATAATTTTGTGCTCCGATAGACAAATTGGATGAAACTAATTTCATTGGAAAGAGGACTCGTAGAGATTTCTGTTAATATATATTAGATCACCCAGATCATTATGTACAAGGAGTTATGATCATTTAAAATTAGAGCAAAAATACGCTAGGCCTCAGTACTTTTTCCTGGACGTTTTACTATTCACTACTATTCTAGGTTCAATCGGAATGTTCATAACTCGTCGCTCGTGTGTTCGTTTTGAATGAACCACATATTGTTGAAAAGCTTATTTGATACTCTATACAATGGTGGGTCATAATCTAAGACATTCCACACTAAAAATTTATAATTCATTCTAGAAAATAGAACCCAACACGTTTACACACAAAATTTCAATGAAAAATTTTCTAAGGTATTACACCTATCTATTGCACCAGTTATCAAAGGGCAGGTAATCTGTCGCAATAGATGTCCTATTTAGTGCATCAGATATAATATCTATTGCACAGGATATAACATTTATTCAATATCTTTTATTGAGTCAAATTATTTTACTTGAAAGAAGATGTATTACATCATCCATAGGGTTAAAGAGATTAGCCTCCTAAATTCTTTTGTTGCTCTTTGCAACCAACCCCCTAAACATTCTTGGATGAGAAACCTCATCCGGATAATCCATTACCTACTTTTTTTTAGGGGAGTAATGGATTCAAATGTCCAAGCCTAAAAAATGTAAACTGAAAGCAAGCAAAAAAATTCTTGATGACTATATACAATATAAATTAATGGATGAGTAAAAATAGTGATTAAATTTCCCATGAAAGCCCAAGGAAAGTCGTATAATGTGATCATCCCTGGGGGTAGCTTTGTCAGTAAATATTTAACAGTCAAATAGAAGCTGTCATATTCCCAGGGATATTTATTGAATTTCTTAAAATCCTCATCACGCACCAACAAATTATCTTCTATGACCTTGTTGATGTCGCTTTCCAACGGAATGGGAAAACCAAAATAAGCACAATTTCTTCCTGTACTACTTTGGTATGGTTTTATCCTTGAGATCTGTCATCAAATTCAATGCTTTGTAGCCACATACTGCATGTCCAACAACCCATTTATTTTTTTCTTGCGTTTGTTGGTTTTACTGGGTGGTCGTTGGGACAATGCCTTCCCTTTATTTGATTGTGGTAGTTTGGCTATCCTACTTGCCTTGGACCTTTTTCAGGGTGTTGCCTTGGTGATAGGTTCTTATGGATGATCAAATCTCAAGCCCATCACTATGGCAAACTCTTGCAAGCCAAAACAAACCGGCATGCCACAGTCGTTTATCCAGATTTCATCCATATTTTCGCCTCCCTCCTCAGAATCTTTATCATCCCCTACCTACTTGATCCTTAAATTGAGAAAACCATATACCATCCTCATTTAGAAATAGGCAGGGTGATCCTTAGGCAGCTCAAGAAAGCATCCAAAGCAGCTTCTCTTAAAAAGTCCATCTATGTTTTCGTTCTTTATAATATTCCTAAAATAATTTAAAAAAAATTCCCCAACTGATATTTAAGTACAAGTTCACCAGTTAGTTTTACAGGGTCATCTATCGACATCACAACTTGAAACCTGTCAATACTAATAGTTTTGACAGGATCATGATGGAATGTCGATATTAATTCATTGCCTATTGGTGATCCATTATCATTATGTTGATGATCATCCTTTTTCTCACTCTCTACTTTCTTCTCTTTCTCACTTTCATTTTCTTCATCACCATCTATAGACCCTTTTCACCTCCCTCAGTGATGTTTTCATATCACTCCTTAGCTTCACTTTTCCCGGACTGAGATTGTTCAGAAAGCTCCTCTGAATCCCTCTATACTACAGCCTTTTTTGTTAGGTGGTCAGAAGTTGATCCACTTTCACTTTCTTTTCTTTTAGGAGACATGTTTTACCTAACAACAATAGCAAACACAAAAATTACATTACATCTGATGTATTCATAAATTTTAAAAAATACATTACAAATACAACTAATACCAACTCACCAACAGCCACCACCAACCAATGCCACAAATATCATAAATACCGACACCACCAACAACCACCACAAATACCACCAATACTGACACCACTAACATCCACCACAAACACCACCAACCAATGCCACCAATACCACAAACAACCACTAACACCACTAATACCACCAGCAACACCGCCACCAAACCACCAATTCCAACACCACTACTAACAGCCACCACCAACACCACAAACACCATCCAACAACACCACAAACACAATCCAACAATACCACCATAGTCAATGAAACACTAGAATAAAAACTAGGGTTTTATTTGGTTCGTCCTATGATTTTACCATTAACATTCAAACTTGTTAACCTAATTTTGAAGATAATACAACTAAAAGTCTTATTTTTCATCATTAACTAAAAAGCCCTTATTTTTAGAAAAAAAAATATAGAACTCTTCTCAAATTCTATTACCTATGAATACAGAGAAAAATGATGGATACAAGCAAGAATAAAGTCAAAAATAACACCTATGTGGTTGAAAATGGAAAGAAAATTGATCTGTTGTGAAGGATTGAGAAATATGTTGAGTAGTTGTTGTTTGTATTGTTGAGAGAGAAAGAAAAGAGCAAGAACTCGAGATTTGAAATGATGAAACTTTTTTCCGTAAATAGATGATTTATATGGGTTGATTTGTATTTTGGAAAAGAATGACAAGTTTTGAAAATATTGATTTAGTACGAATTGATCTTAATTATATTTAGCTAAATTAATTTAGGTATTAGCTTATAATAATAAGTTAATGAGAGCCATTTCATCTCAGAGTGATCGATCGACGACTCGGGTCAGAAGGAATGCAACATAACACTAACACCATGCAATTGCAAAAGACTCAATTGAAATTATAGTTGACCCAATGTACTCATCCATAAATACAGATAAATCAATTTAGGTATTAGCTTATAATAATAAGTTAATGAAAATCATTTCATCTCAAAGTAATCTATGAATCAATGACTCGGGTTGGGAGGAACGTAACACCAACACCATACAATTGCAAAATACTCAATTGAAGTTGTAGTTGATCCTATGTACTCGTCCCTAGATATAAATAAATCAATTTAGGTATTGTCTTATAATAATAAGTTAATAAGAATTGTTTCATCTCGGAGTGATCGATCAATCGATCGACAACTCGAATCGGGAGGAATGCAACACCTACACCATGCAATTGTAAGAGACTCAATTGATGTTGTAGTTGACCCTATTTACCACCATATTGGAACCCTTCAGACTTATCAGTTTGCACTTTTCATAATAAACTATAAAATACAGGATCTTATTTGAAGGATCAATACTAATCAATAAAAAGACTGCATTTACAAAATTATTATACTTTATGTGTCTGTAACAATAGCCTGATCAGTAATACATAACTCCCATGCATGAAAGTGGATTCATTCATCTGCATACACCTTATTCTTCCTACCCCATCAATGTCGGACAATGTTTATTCTTCACTTCCAATCATTAAGTAGTGTACAAGACTACGGAGGTTGAAAGGGTAACCATCTTCATGTCAGGGGACTACATGCCTATCAAGAAAAAACAAGTTCTACAAGTCGTGACTTTTCACCTTTTTTGTTTTTAAATCTTTTTATATAATAAAATAGCCACCAATCTAGATTAATTCCCCACCTGTTACAACTGATGAATCAGCTATTAAAAGAAATCAAAATATGTCCTCCAACAGATAGTCCATCTGTCGCAACAGATAATCCATATGTTGCAGCAGATGTATCATATGTTGTACATAAAGACCATCTGTTACAATTGATGGTAAATCAATTGTGACAGTGGGTTATCTGTTGGGACAAATGGATGATCTGTTGTAACAACTCAATAATAATAATTGTTATTAAGTCTCAAGTCCCAAACCATTTTGAAAAGGTGAGAAGTTTGAATGTAAAAGAAAAAGTCGAGTCTTTTCCATAGAAAATAAAAAGCCAACAGTTTGAATGTAATTAATATAATGGACCTAAACGGTCGTGCCTTTTTGCCTTAACAATATGTTGCAACAGCTTAATAATAATGGTTGTTATTAAGTCTCAAACCATTTTAAAAAGGTGAGAAGTTTGGATTAAAAGAAAAAGTCACGTCTTTTCATAGAAAACAAAAAACCAACAGTTTAAATGTAATTAATACAATGGACCTGAACAATCATTCCTTTTTGCCTAACACATTCAGATTCAATCCTCTATAAATAGATCCCGCCACTTTTATTTATATATTGTATTTTGTCTTTTTAGATTATATCTTCAACCACTTCTCTTCAAAGAGCATATTCCTTTCCCATTGTGGTAAGTTTTTTTTCTGTGTAAATCTATCAGTTCATAGTATACACTGTACTACATTTGAAATCTTTTCTATACTTTTGTGTTTATTTTTTTTTGTCAATTCATGTGTGTTCTAGATATGGCTGATACAAATTAGAACGCTGTAATTCTACAAAACATTGTCCGAGAACTTGAGTCGCAGGTTCGCGACCTGCGGTGGGAGTTATCCGCCATAAGAGCCTGGATAATCATGGAGATTCACAAGCTTAGGAGGGCTTTACTGCTGCCGGTTGAAGATTGACCGACTGACAATAATAATGTTGTTGCTGATAATAATAATAATAATTAGAATGTGTTTTTTTAATTCTATATCGAATCTATAACTAGTGTATTTTGTTTTTTTTAATGAAAAATTTATTGTTGGTCGACTTTGGCTTATTAATTCTTATTTGATTTTCATTTTGTCTACTCCTTCTTCTACAAATGTTAACATGTCGACTGTTGGAGGTAAGGAGCAATTTTGAATCCAGTGGTAATAACAATTTTGATATTTGAATTCTTTCAATAGATGGACCATCTGTTGGAACACATCGATCGAGTTTCTGTCAGGAGATTATACATATGTTGGAGGAAAACATTCAGTTTGATGGAACTGTATTGTGTTCTTCCAGCTAATGTCCATTTGTTACCACAGATGGGTAATCTGTTGAAAATAATTGTGGTCTATTGTATTTAGTTCATGTTTTGCCACTTTTTATTGATGCACAAATTATTAAAAAGGATATTTTATATATAATAAATGATAACATTACGTTCACAACAATGACTTAAATATATAAAAGTCCACAACAAACAATAACACAAGTTTTTGCAATTACAACGATCATGGTGGATTACGATCCGAGTATGTAGTTCTTTTGTGGCCAGCACGCTTACATACGGAGCACTTGTTTCTTCTTGATGAAAATGATTCTCCGATTCCATGCCTCCTCTTATATGACTTTCTTTCCGATTTGATAGTGTTTGGGTCAATATATGGGGGAGGATTAATCTCCCTAAAAGCTTTGTAGGAACAATCCAATATTCTTCGGGAGGCACCGGAGTAATATGCCCACTATATGCCATTTTATATTTTTACACCTAATAATATTGAGTGGAGTGCTTGTAAATTTTAGGTCCATATTTTGGACCGTATTGAGATCGAAGCACTTCCATAGCATGTGGATAGGGTATTTTTTCCAAGTCAAAAACTCTGCACGTACAAGATCTTGTTTGAAGATCAACCGTGACAACATCACCATCACCGTTGATACTGAACTTGTAATCTACTATTTGATGAGATAATAACCTATTCCCCATATTGATGTTCGTTGATATTATTTTTTCGATTTCTAGAACAAATGGGGTTCTTGTGCCCTTGAACTGCACATGCCTTTCATTAAAAAATTGGCCATACTTCTTGTTTATTATTTCAAACAGAGCCTTGATGGGAAATTCTCTTTTATCTCCAAATAATGAATTCACTGATTCAGCTATGTTTGATTTCATAATATTGTACCTATACAAAAGAATCACTTAGTACGACATCATACCAAACTTGTAACTTAAACAAGACATTAAATTCTTAAGAATGTACCTATCTTTCAGACAGAATGCCTAGCTCCATCTCTCGAAACCAACACGTACGAGATATTCTACTGCCTTAGGATGCACATCCGCTATTTGATTGAAATGGTGTAAAAACTCTTCTCTACTATATGCTTTATCTGCTCTATAAAAAGGGGTCACAACCCTTTCGTTGAGATAGTTGGTCTGAATGTTCTCTTCAAGATACCTGAAGTAAGCTTGGAAGTAAGCTGAAGTGAAGAAAATTAAACCCATCTTTGAAATACTTGGATGCCTATCCAAAACAAAATACAACTCTTCGGTATCTTCGACACAGCTTCACAGTTGTTCAAAAAAATCCATAAAAAGCATTACATTCTTCATCCGCTACATAAAAAGTGACAAGAAAGATGTGATTCTCTGCATCCTGTGCCACCGCCGCTAGCAGAACTTCATTATACCTGCTCCTCAAGAAGGTACCATTGACGGCTATGTCTTTTCTTAAATATTGAAAACTTTGAATCCAATCACCATAGGATACAAAAAGGTACTTGAACCTTCCATTTACATCAACATGCAACGTCTTACTTCTGGGATTTGTGGACTCAATCATGTAACAGTAGGCATCCAGGAATGCATACCCATGCTCGTGTGTCCCCCTAACCAAGTCCTTGGCAATCCCCATGGGTATATATCTTCCAATAATTGACCAGAACATCCAATTTCGTAAGGATTTGACTGGCCATAACCCTCGTAGAAGGGCCTTTTCCATTGGGAAAACTATTCTTGAAATATTCACAGAGGACCTTTGACGTGGCGTGAGGATTTTGGTTCGAGATATGCTCCGAACCACATATGTGATAATTTTCATGTTTATGAATGACGAATCTATCAGAACCTATACACTTCAACGCTCTCAACCACCACTTGCAGTTCAAATTAGCATATTTATAGGAAAAGACACTGGCCCAAATTAATCACCTTTTTTATTCTGAATTTTTTTTTTAAGAAAGAAATAAACAAAGTGGTAGATAGTTCTTTCTTGTTCTTGAATGACATTCCATTGAAAAATATGGTCTCGTCATCTTGAAGATTGCTAGACTATGCCGATCGAGAAGAACTGCCCAATGTATTGGTCGCATAAACGGGCGTAGGTATTTGATCATCATCCGAAATATTCATGTCTAGATCATCCAACCTATCATCAAAGATGTCTTGTTCTTCTTATTATTTTACATTCTGGTTCTCATTCTCTCTCACCTTTTTAACCACGTACACCCTTAACACTAGCCTAGATAAATCACTAAGATAAGCATGCAACCGATCCTGATTGATTATCTTGAAAGGTAGTACCTTCTGATTTTCAAACGAGTTGTGCATATAGCTGATGACGAGTTATTCCGGTTAATAATTCAGTCCATAATAGTTAATGATTAAGTTCACAAAATCATCATACGAAATATCACTTTGGACTGTCATAGCTATCATCTCTAGCATTTCACCCTCCTTCACACGCCATACATATCGATTGCTCTTCTCGATCCATTGACCAAGACAATCCAACCCTATTGTTATTGATCCCTCCATTAGTGCTACCTAAATAAAGTCATTTGTTAAAAAAAGTTAATAGTGATTTTATAGTGCCGTACATGAATCCCAAGAGATGTATAATCTGTTGCAACAGGTGAAAAATAAGTTGCAATAGGTAAGTGATCAATCGCAATAGATTACTTACCTGTTGGGATTCATGTTACGCTTCTGAAGGTGATTTCAACAAATAAGTCATCTGTTGTAATAGATGAATCATATGTTGCAACAGACTATATATCTGTTGGGAAAGATATAGCGCCTGTTGGGATAGATGTTAAAGTACTAAGGAATCTTTGAAGCTGATTCCATGAGTGACATGTTGCAACAGATAATTAACTTTGTTGTGACTGATGACTTACCTGTTGTAACAGAAGCCTCGTTTGTTGAAATCAAGTTTAAGTTCTATTGCAATAGGTTACTAATATATTGCAACAGATATTTTCCCTGTCACAACAGACGACACGTTTGTTGAAATCGAGTTCAGGTTCTATTGCAATAGGTTACTAATCTGTTGCAACAGATATTTATCATGTTGCACCAGATAAATAATCTATTGCAACAGATGGGTTAGATATTGCAAAAGATGGCCCATCTGTTCAATTCATGTTACGGCACTATAGAATCATAAACATGAATCCAATATATGAGTCTTCCGTTGAAACAGATGTCTCATCGGTCGCAATAGATGATTGATCTATTTAAACAGATGGATCTTATGTTGCATTCATATTCGCGTGCTATCTATTGTTGAAAAAACAGCACAATAGCAGTTACCCAGATGACAAATTCAACTAAAAATCATAATTTGACTTACCAAAGTCTCCTGTGAAGTAATGTCAAAGTGAAAAGTGATGTACAAAACAAAATTTGACATAAGAAATTGGTAAAATAGCAACAGTAGTTGTAACAACAACAACAACAATGGTCAACAAGAAGAAGATGAAGATGATAATGAAGTAGAAGATGATGATAATGGAGCAGAAGATGATGAATAAAGCAACAACAATAATAAACAATAAAAATTGGTAAGAGCGAGAAAACAACAATGAATGAGAAGAGAGAGAAACATGCCTTTTTCCTCCATTTCCCATATATTAGGTAAACATTTGGATCAAAGTATAAATTTAAAACTTGTGGGTTATTCTCAAACTTACCCAACTTTCTTAATCCATATTAAAATAATTGTCACTTCCACTCAATTATGAAGACTTGAGTCACATACACCTCATTTTCAAACTTTTTTGTCACTTTTAACTCAAAACCCCTAGACTCATCTACTCTACAGAGTTTCAACCAGACATTTGAATTTATTCAAAAGAACTGATCAAAAAAATTCTTGCTCTCACGTGTATATTTCATGTGCATTACACTCATATGTCCTTTCAACAAAAGGTATTTAAATAGTTCAAATTCATGATGGTAGAAGTGTTCAATTGATAGTAAGAAAAAACTAATGGTGTGGAGATGAAATTTGTTATGATATGGATTATTATTAATGCAAGTAAAAATGAGTCAACCCTGAATCTAATTCTTTCATAACACTATAGTATTACTTTTTCTATTTTAAATAATTTTGATGTTTTGCTTCTCGAAGGTCAATATTTGACTAATTTTAAAAATAAATTAGATTAATAGATATTCAAAAACTATATGAAAAAGTACTTTAAATTGCAATTTTCTCATATATCTTAATAAAATGCTGGTCAAAGCTCAATAAAAAATATATCTTAAAATGTTTGGCAAAGTTTATTTTATTTGACTCTTAAGAAAATTGTGATAAGTAAAAGGGAACATAGAAAATATATTGAAGTCATTTAATAAATTTATCCGTTTTAAGTTCAACCATTTTTACTTTTACTTGAAGTAAACAAAAAAAAAAAAAGAATAAGCTACATAATTCTCATAAAAAAGAGTGTTAATGTATGATCAATTGCTAATATGCAAGTCAAAATGAGTTAATCCAAAATTTGATTCTTTCAAAACATTATATTATTATACTCTTATCTCAATTTTAAAAAAGTCAAAACTATTTAGTATCCTTTTCCCATTATTTAAGGCACCTAATTACTTTTTACAATTGAGCTATAAAAACTAGCTAATGAAGAGAATTTGCTACAATTGCAAGAAATCAATAATAAGTTAATTCCAATTACATCATGATTAGAAGCTTTTTCATTTTACCATAATTTCCTTATATATTATCAATGCTTATCAAGCGCTAGCACATGTACATGCACATACAGAGGTGCATATTGTTGATGCCCTCCCAAATAGTAATATACCTCTGACATTTCATTGTGGATCTAAAGACAACGATCTTGGATATTATCATCCTAAAGTAGGTGACGGTTTTCATTTTAATTTCCAACCGGCAGTAATCTTTAAGCATATATTTTTCTTTTGTCATTTTTGGTGGGGTAACAAACAATCAAAGAATCTACTTCAAACGATATGTTCTTAGGCACGGCCATACATAAGATAGAAATCACACTTGGAACGGGGAGACAATTAGCTAGAGCAGCGGATGAGATAGTACCGGAGTCGTTCAAAGAGCCCAAGATTTGATGTTTTTACTGACCACATAGATAATACTTGCGTAGATGACTACCGTACAACCGCTACTCGATATTGTTTTTGGAAAGTACAAGGAGATGGTTTTTCTTTTGGTCCTATCCTTGATCAAGTAGATAAAATGCATGATTGGAACTAGTAATAAGAAAAGAGATGTATGGAGTTTGTAAGAGTAATATATATCCATATGAATGAATATTGTTTGTTTTAATTTTCTAAGCGATCTATTGTTTTTTTTTTTTTTTTTTGGAATTTTATCTTGCCCTTAGAAGTACTAATATGCACAAAGAAGATTTTTCATGATTCAAAAATTGAGGTCATGATGACACTTACCAAGACCTACCCTTAATAAGTAAGCCCATTCGTCAAAATAAAAATAAAATTAAAAATGCAAATAAAGACAAGACAAACAAGACTTCTAGAACGAAGTCAGGTCAAAACATATACAATAAAGTGGTATCTGAACAAAATATCATAAACCCCCCAAGAATATAAGTTCCATAAGTATAAGAGTATCTAGTACAACACAGAATACTGAAATACATAAATGTATCTCTGAAAGATAGTGAAGACAACTAAGATAGAGTGAGACCTAAAATTTGCCCCAAACTTCAGAGCACTCCGGTGCCTCGAAAGTCTAACAATAACCACACTGAATCAACTAATGTGTCTCGTACTCGAGCTAGGATCTGCACAGAAAGGACGCAGTAGGAATGAATACGGTCTGCTTGTACTCAGTGGGTATCATAGGCCGACTAAGAAACAAAGATAATAATATAAGTAAAAGATACTATGAACACATCACCTGTAAACAGAAAAGTTCCCAAATGATAGTTCACACCTTCTCCATGAACAGTTCTAACATATATATGGAACGAAATGAAAACAGATAGACATGAAATGCATACATAAACTAAACACAAACTAGGTTACATAAAATTCAAGGATGCAAATATGATGCAATGCAATGAAAATAAGATCATGATGCATGATAAAAATTCATTGCATGACTTTCTGTATATACCTACAACGCTCTCAAGATAGGACCCATGGGGGTTCGCAACCCGTATACTATCTCAAATCTCAACTTTTCTCTCTGAAGTATTTAAGGATCAAGGTTTTTTCACAAAAGTGTCTCATTCATCAAGTCGGTTGATGTTAACGAATCAAGGATTTCATTAAAAATGTCTCATTTTTCTTTCAAATCAATGTTTCTCATTGGTACCAATATCTCATGAATATGTATGTATGAATGAGGATGTAATACTCACAACCAAATCAGTATGAAGATAATAATACATTTGATACATGTATACTTGAGCTTAGAATCAACTCAATATATCAATAACCCATAATATCAGTTCTTGCTTGGCACAATTGGAACAATAATCATGCAGGACATCGTTAATATAATATCAATCCCCTATTTCGAGTATTTCACATGATGGAGATAAACAATGCTCAAAACAAGGCCTATCATATCTATTCAAAAACCCCGCACCGGCATAGCATTAAGAATAAGGCATTTAATGCACAAATAAGGCCAATGATGTCAATAAAGTTCACATATGGCAACATGTAAAATATGATGTCTCAAGTTAACAACAATAAGTAAATAAACCCTCACACAGATATACAACATCAAAAATAATCTCAATAAAAGAAAACAACTTCCATGGCTAATTTCTCAAATCCAAAGCATGCTTTTTACTCATTTATTAACTACCTAATTTAGTCTGGAGAAAATTAAGTCATAACCTATCTCAAAGTGGTGAAATTGGGGCCTAAAATCCTTCAATGTGTAGCTTTTTCCTCTCGAACAAATGTAGAATAAGATAAAATATGCGGATATAGAATCTAGGCATTAAAAGGAAGCTAATGATACCAATATTATTGACGCTCTTTCAGATAATGATATACCTATAAAGTTTCTTTGTAAATCTAAAGACAATGATCTTGGATAGCACTATCCTAAAGTAGGTGATGATTCTCATTTTCATTTTCATCCGAAATATTTTTGGTGGATACATACTCTTCTCTTTTGTCATTTTTGACCGGGTAATAGGGAAGCAATGTCTGATGTTTATAACAAAAACTTGGCTCAAATCCTTTGCCCTGCTCAACGCAAACAATCTCTTATTACATATTGTTATTGAAAACTACAAGAAGATGGTTTTTATATAGTTCCTAGCCTTGATCAATTGAAGAAAATGCATGATTGGACTTAGTACTAAGAAAAGACATGTATGGAGTTTGAAAGAATAAAATATATATATATATATATGAATGAATATTGTTGATGTTAATTTTTATTAGTTTTTTTTTTTTTTTTTTTGCATTTTATCTTGCCCTTTAAAGTGATAATATCTACAAAGGAGATTAATATTATGATGTCAAATCTGAACGAATTAAATTTTGAAGTTTAACTTTTATGAGGTACGTCTAATGTCATTCTTGTGATTACAATACTAAAAGAATGCCAAAAATCGATCCAGAAAACCGACCTTGGCAAATGTCGACCCAAAATCATATATATTTTTTTAAAAAAATACCATTCGAGAGAAAGAGAGAGAGATTATAAGATATGAAAGTTTTAGTGGTAGTGTTAGGATATAGTATTAACCATGTAGTTTGTATTATAGTATTATATTTTCATTCCATGAAAAGACTATTTATTATATTAATAAAATCTTTATTTTAATAGATCATTGTGTTAACATGTGTGTCCTTTACTTATATAGTAGACAATTTTGTGTATGGAGTATTTTAAATCATGCACGAAAAATTAAAATTATCGGTTCTTATAGGTAATAAATTAATATTCACAATCAAAGATGAGGTAGGACAAACATATTGATGGTTGTAGCACAAGATTAAATAATTTACTCTTAATTATGATAGTGATAATATTCCAACTTCTTGTGCTAGTACATTTCGTATGCATTGAATGGACCAATTACATATATTCGTTTATGTTCTGAATATTAATAAACGATTTCTCTAGTCCATTACATGTACTTATACTCTTAATCTTGATATAATTATTATGATCTATGTGGTTTATTTTATCGTTTTAATCTATTAAAAGGTGAGATTCTTTTGTGAGTCAACATATTCCTAATAGGTTGGATGATGACGAACCACTTAGTGAAATATTAATACGTTGATAGAATCATATCTCAGACTTGAGATGAAAGACTCTCCTTTATGGTTGCTTAAAAGTTTTCACATGAAAACTCATTAGGAGGTTTTTGTGTCCGCCATGTGAAATAAGTTAAGCATTGTAAATAAAGGATTAAATTAATCAATGAGTTAAATTTTTCAGAGAATTTAATTTAATTGATTGGTGTCAGTAATTCTAACATAGGTAGTTAAATAAGATTTAATGGTAGATTTGAAATTAAATCGAGGAGTGTAATTACAGATTTTTAGTGAAATAATTTATAATTTATTGTGATATGGTAATTCATTTATTTGGAAATTAATATCATAATTGGAAGGCTCACTTAATAAATCTACGGTCCCTACTATACCTGATTAACTAATCAATTTTGAAAAAGAGAAAGAACTTACCAGAAGAAGTAATATTATTTACTGGTCTTATATAAGGAAAAGATATCTTCTGATTTTAAATAAGAAAATATTTTGGACAATGAAAGCGCACAAAATGTTTCGGATAATAAAGAGGCAAAAAACATTTTTGACAACTGAAAAGACAAAAACGTTTACCTCTTGGGTTTCGTCTCTTTAAGAGAAAACGGGAATAAGTAGGGATTTTTGGTTTAGAAGATGATGATCTCTTAAAATATTCTCTTTGATTTCAAAAAGTACTTACCCACACAAGTTTGATAGCAAAAGTTAGTCAGGATTTAGTAGAAGACTATATCCCTGGAGGCCAAAGCAGTGAACGAATTGTGTGAAAGCTTCAATAGGTAAGTAGCTTTAAAATTTTATTTGATGATTTATGTTATCTAGATTATATGTAAGTTATGTTGATCTTATAGAATTATTCTTTTGCTATACATGTTCTAATAATTGGTGTTAGTAGTCTTCTTACATATGCTAGATAATGTAAAAAGAAATTACATGATTGGTTTACATGTTTTTGATAATCACTGTAAATATCATGTTGTTGATGGATGATTTTCTTATTATGGATGATGTTTATGATTTCAGTAGAATCTAAGTTTATCATTAAGAAAACAGCAAAATGAATTTAACACATTTTGCTTAGTTTTGTGAATTTCGTTTTTGTGGATTAAGGGAAAATTATGATGAATTTTGAATAAACACAACTATAGTCGTTACTCACTGTATGAACAGTACTGCTAATCCCAAGCTGTGCAGGCAGTTGTGCTGACCCTCGCAACAGCCTGGCCAATAATTGTTGATTTGATCAGTCTTAGAGTTTTTTAGTTTTTGACAAACTCTGAATGATCTGAAATTTGGTACGTTTATTGGAAATGACCCACTAAACAATACTCATAGAACAATGTGACCTAGGACCTTTGTTTGCCTTTCGGGGTCTTTTTGATGAGTTTTTCGGTGTTTTTATTTTCTTGAAAAAATTAAAAATTCTGAAAATTATGTTTTGCAAACCAATGGTGATAAGGATCATTCCTTATGATTTTCAGTGGTTAATAATAGTAAATAATATGAGTTTATATGTTGACAGAGGTCATCTTCCCCTTCGGATAAACTTGTACATTGTAATATTGTTTTATAGTCTCTTATTTTTTATGACTTGTATTAAATTTTCAGCTAAGTTATATGTTGGTTCAATAGTACAGAGACTTATGAAATGAGATATTTATCTAACTTAAATCAACAGTTGACTCTCTAACTGAGTTGGTTCTGTTTTATTTAAGAGAAAAAATATCTGACATTACATGTATATTTGCTTAAATGGTTAAGTTTCCCTAAAATTCCAATTGTTTATGTGTATGGTTATATGTGTGATATGGTTTTGAAGAATTTTAATATTCTGCAGCATGTCTAATGATCTATTTTTTATTTGATTACATAACAGATTAACCATGTCTTCATTCAATCTCTTAACTTCTATCCTAAATGAATATAAACTAGAAAGCCCTAAATATGTGGATTGAAAATATAATTTGAATATTGTTCTTACTGCTGAGGGTTTTTAATTTGTTCTGATTGAAGAATGTCTGGTAAGTCGGATGAACCCACAGATGATGAGATTAAAGCCTATGATAATTGGGTTAAGGATGATGAGATTGCAAGATGCTACATTCTTGTCTCCATGAAAATATGTTGCAGCATCAACATCAGTCCATGATCACTGCTTACGATGTGCTTGAATCTCTCAAAGAGATGTTTGGTGAGAAAAATTATACTGCAAAGCAGAAAACCATGAAATCTCTTTTGACCACGAAAATGGTTGAAAGAACTCCATCAAGGGAACATGTTCTTAAAATGATGAATCTATTGAACGAGCTGGAAATTTTTGGTGCGGTTATTGATAAGGAATCTCAGGTTGAGATAGTCCTGAAGACTATACCGGATAGTTTTTATCAGTTTCACTTGAATTATAACATGAATAAGATAGACTTATCTCTTCAAAAACTATTGAATGAACTAAAAGTGGCAGAATCTATCAGTAAGCAACAAGCTTCTCCTGCGGTGTTGATGGTTGACAAACCTTCGTCTTCTAATTCTAAGCCGAAAGGCAAAAAGAAAAAGAAGAAGAAGATTCGTAATGTTTCAGGTACTAATGGTGGTGTATCTAAGCCTAAGGTCAAGTTCTATTATTGCAAGCAACCTGATTAATATAAGAAACAGTGTCCCGACTACATAGCTAAGATGCAGAAACAAGGTACATCATTTTAATATATCGTTGAAATATTTTTAGCGATTATTTCTATCCAATTTTGGGCTATAGATTTGGGAGCGACTAATCATATCTGTACATCTTTGCAGGGGTTTCAGAAAACACAACGTCTAAGTGAAAATAAACTGAACACGTTTCAAGCAAATGCGGAACTAGCACCAGCTTTAGCTATAGAAAATATTTCCATTTCATTTAGTAGTTCTAGATTTTTTACTTAGAATGATGTTCTTTACGTACCTTCCATAAGAAGGAATTTAATTTCAGTTTCTAGAATAATGTATGCTGGTTATAATGTTTATTTTGCTAATAATTGTGCAATTATTAAGTTCAATAAGTATTTTATTATTTCTGCTCCTAGAATACATCATTTGTTTGTATTTGATGTTTCCCATGATATGCTACAAACAATGAAACTTAATAATGTTGATTAATCACATAAAAGAAAACATATTTCAGAATTGAGTGAAACATACTTATGACACTTGCGTCTAGGTCATATTAATATAAATAGGATTTCATGGTGGGTTTCTGATGGACCATTGATAGTATAGGAACTTCCAACTTGTGAATCCTGTTTAGAAGGTAAAATGACCAAGAGACCTTTTCCTTCCAATGGAAATAGAGCCGTAAATAAGTTAGAATTCATTCATACTGATTTGTGTAGCCCTATGAATATACAAGCAAGAGGTTTAAGTATTTTGTGACTTTCATAGATGATTACTCAAAATATAGATACATTTATTTGTTGCGCCATAAATTTGAATACTTGGAAAAATTCAAAGAATCTATGATGGAAACGGAAAAGCGACATAACAAACATATCCATACATTACGATCTGATCATGGTGGTGAATACCTTTCTGCGAAATTCAATAAATACTTATAAGAATCAGGAATTACATCTCAATATTCTGCTCGGGGAACACCACAATAAAATAGTGTGGCAGAACGACGAAATAGAACTCTTATGAAAATGGTTAGATCAATGTTAAGTTATTTAGATCTACCCTTTTATTTTTAGGGTTATGCATTTGAAACAACAAATTATATTCTTAACTTGGTTCCTTCAAAATAGGTACCTTTAACCCTATCCAAATTGTGGAGTGGGTGCAAGCCTAGTCTACAGCATATTCAAGTTTGGGTTGTCCAGCACATGTGCTAAAAGAAAAAACTGATAAGTTGGATTCTAGGAGAGAAGTGTGCATTTTTATTGGATATCCAAAAGGAACAAAAGGGGGTTTATTTTATTGTCCTAAGGAACAGAAGATAATTGTTTCGAGAAATGCCAAATTTCTTAAATATGATTATTTAATGAACCACATTTCTAGAAGTAAAATTGTTTTACAGGAATTGAGCAATAGAATAACGAATAATGAAACACAAGATAAAAATTTCAAAAACTATTATTGATATACCATTGCATCCATGTAGTAGGATAATGTAATGCCCCAAACTTTTTCTAGCTTAAATTCGTTTCTAGAATGTTAAGGGATGTCTTTCAATATATTTATTTCACATAGAATTTTCTAGAATTCAACTTTTCATTGAGTGGGAAATTAAATAATTTTTTCATCGATACCAAATTCGCCCTAATTCGACACTCGATGAAGAAGTTAGAGCATTTTTAAGTTGACAGTGTGCTAACTGGGCAGTCACCGCGGTGAAGGACACTTTCATAATTGTCACTTTTTAGTGGACCACCGCGATGTTGGCACATCGTGGCAAGGTCCAAATTCCCATTTATCGATTTCCAGTAGACCTCCACAATATTGGCACATTGCGGAGAGGCCCATTTTCCCAATTGTCGAATTCCATTGGCCCAACGCGATAGTGGCGCATAGCGCCAAAAGCCAAAATGGAATTTCTATAGGGCACCATGATGGTGGCGTGTCATGTTGAAGTTCTAGGTCCCAAGTGTCAAAATCTAGTGGGAGAACGCGATAGCTCCGCGTCACGGAGGACCCCAATTTCCCATTCATCAATTTTCAGTGGGCCACAGCGATAGTAGCGCGTCGTGGTGGCCCATTAAATCGGGACCCCAGTTTATTTTTTTCAGTTTCATTTAGAAGTTAAAAAGGGTATTTTGGACTTTTGCCAACCCCCAATTCCGTCCAAACACAAGATTTAAGGCTATTACAAGCATCTTATAAGATTATTCTCAAGATTTCTCTCAACCAAAAACCCTAAGCTTCAACAATCAATCTCAAGAATCCCAAGATTCCACCATCTTTTTCCTAATTAATTCAAGATTCCCAACATAAGAATTCCAATAACCTTCTATTCAAGAGCACAAATAGAGTCTCAAAAGTAAGGTTGTTCATCTAGTTCATCATCCAAGGTATGTGGGGTTTGAACAAGGAAAAATATTTCATCCTTATGGACAAAATTTATTTATTTCAAATTTACTGAATATTCTATGATTTCTAATGAAATTGAAGTTAGGGTTGATACCCAAATCCTCATTATTTAGTTTATGAAATTGTTATGATATTTAAGGCTCCAATTGCAAGAAATTTATATATATATATATATATATATTCATATTTGAAATTATAAGATTCATATTATGAGTTATATACCATTATCTTGACTGAGATTGTTGGAAGTTTTAAAGATGATTATTGAGCATGAAGTTTAAATATAATTATTTATGTAATTATTGATGCATTAAAGCTTTATACTTTGAGTCCTAATTGATGACTTTATAAGAAGATGGTCCTATTGACAAGTTTTGATTAGTTCTTTCAAAAGCAAAGATTGATATTTTAATCCTTAGCTAAGATAGGAATCCACATTATTCATACAGTTTATGATTTAAAGCAAATGGAAGCATAATTGGTTTTAATTATGGACCCTTGTGCTTTTTTTAAGGTGGATTTCATAAAAGTTCTGAGCAATAAAGTATGGGAGTAGTATTTAGCACCGAGTTGGGTATGATTCCAAGGTCTCGTTCCCCAGAACTATGAGCCACCGTAGGTTTTAAGCACCCATAGTGGGCTAAGCCAGTGATCACTTAAGATAAGGTTATACTCCTTGGAAAGATTATGACACCTCTCCCCTACGTGAGGTTTCTTCCTTAGGGGGATGAGATGTTGGACTCCATGTTAGCTCACATGGTTTATATCGGTTAGAAGAAACTCCCAAAGTCCCCAAGTCCCAAAAGTTCCAAAATTTCTAAAGCTCTTAATCCTAAAAGAAAAGAATTTCAGAAAAGGTTTTAGAAAACTAAGCATAAAGGCTTACAAGTTTTTACTCAGATTAAGTTCTACAAAAAGCTATTAGTTTCAGATTTCAGATTTTTATGTGAGCTCTCTCTACACTTAGATGATAAGACTTAAAGAGAATGTTTAAGTACAACTTTTAGAACTAGACGTATGGCTCACTAGATTTTATAAAGTTTGAATTGCTATGCATAATTTATATTTCAGTATTTTAGACATTCTAGCTTATGTGAGCCATTCACGTTTAACATGCATCATTTTTTGCTTATAAAGTATGATGATGTTTTACTTATGCATTGCACCCCCATATACTAAGTACATCCTCAAAGTACTGATCCACATATACGTCTATGTGTTGTATTGTCTTATAATGTAGGTTCAAGTGCTCAGTATCAGTAGCGTGAGTAGTTCGAGCATCTCTATTTATACTCCCACAGATGGTAAGTCCTCATGATTCGAGGGCCATTTATAGCTTTCATATAGTATTTGAGTTATCATTTTTATTTTAGTCCGGGTCAGTTGGGGGTCTGTCCCAATGGCTCTCTAGTTCATTAGTAGTAGATGTTTGTCAGACTATTAGTTGATTTGTAGACTTTCAGTATTTGCTATTCAGATAGTGTTTATAGTTTATTCAGCTCAGTTTTTGGTATCATACAGTATTATTTCTTGACTAGATTATCTTAAAGTAAGGTTTAGATCTAGTAGCAGGCTCAAAGGGTTATCTTGGGGATAATCATAGCCTTGAGCATCGTGTGACATCCTGGGATCAGATTTTGGGATATTACAGATAAATGTCAACAGGCAAAAGGTTTCAAAAGAGCAAACACTTGATATTACACTATCTCAAAGTAGTAAGAGTAACATCAAGTCGTCTGTAATTATAGAGGAAAACGTTCAATATAATGTCGAGGAACCTGTCATAGTGCAAGAAGACATTCAGGGTGTTCAGAATTTTGTTCCAGTAGTAGTAGATCTTATAGTGCCTTGTCATCGTAGTGAGAGAATTATTAGAAACCTTTATGATTTACGCTCTTGGGAGAATCGTACAATATAATCCATGAGGATCCTAATATGAAGCCCCTTAATTACGTTGAAGCACTACATGATAAAGATGCTAAAATATGGATTGCTGCTATGAAATCTGAAATGGAATCTATGTATATCAATTAAGTTTGGGAACTTGTAAAACCACCTGCAGGAGTCAAACTTATTAGCTGTAGATGGATATATAACAAAAAGAGAGGTGTGGATGGAAAAGTACAAACTTTTAAGGCTAGACTTGTTGCAAAAAGGTTTACTCAAAGAGAACGAATTGACTATGAGGAAACTTTTTCGCCGGTAGCTACGCTTAAATCCATTAGGATTCTCTAATCTATTACAACTTATTATGACTATGAGATTTGGAAAATGGATATCAAGACGGCTTTCTTAAATGGAAGTCTTGATGAGTGCATTTATATGGCATAACCAGAAGATTTCATGGAAAAGGTAATGAACATAAGTTTTGTAAGCTTAAGAAATCCATTTATGATTTGAAACAAGCATCTAGGACTTAGAATACTTGTTTTGACAATTCGATTAAGACTTAAGGTTTTGATCAATGTAAAAAGAGTCATGTGTTTATAACAAAATGGAACGGAGACAAAGTAACATTTTTTATTCTGTACGAAGATGACATTTTTCTCGCAGAAAATAATGTGAGCATGTTGAATTTTGTTAAGGAGTGGTTTTCCTTGCTTTTTGATATAAAAGATTTGGAGAAGTGGCTCATATCCTTGGGATCAAGCTCATGCGAGATCGCAAACAAAGGATGTTAGGCTTATCTTAACACTTTATATTGATACTATTCTTGCAAGGTTTAGCATGCAAAATTCTAAAAAGTAATTTCTTCCTTTTAGGCATGGCATTACTCTATCAAAAAATCAGTCGCCCAAAATGACTGATGAAATAGAGAGAATAAAGGTAGTCCCTTATGCTTTTATTGTAGGTAGCCTCATCTATGCTATGTTATGCACTAGACCAGATATTTGTTTTGTTGTTGAAATGGTTAGCAGATTTCAGTCTAATCCTGTGCAAGAACATTGGACTGAAGTTAAGCATATAATCAAGTACCTTAAAAGGATTAGGGATTACATACTTGTTTTTCACCCTGGGGATCTTATCCCTATTGGGTATACTGATTCAAATTTTCAGTCGGATAAAGATTCTAGAAAATCTACCTTAGGATATGTGTTTAATTTAGGAGGTGGATCCATTGTTTTGAGGAGTATCAAGAAATCATGTGTTGTTGATTCCACCATGGAAGCCAAATATGTAGCTACCTCTAAGGTGGTTGAAGAGGTTGTTTGGATCGGTAACTTTATGAAAGAGCATAGAGTTGTTCCTTTGGTTTAAAAAGCACTACCATTTTATTGTGATAATAGTGGTGCAGTTGTAAACTCGAAAGAACCACAAATCCATAAAAGAAGTAAGCATATTGAGAGAAAATATCACTTGATTTGGGATATAACTCAAAGGAGTGATGTGAGAGTTTTGAACATCGAGTCGGAGAATAATTTGGCGGACCCATTAACAAAGGGATTAACCCAAAAGGTTTTTGATAAGCATGTGGAAGAAATAGGTTTTAAAGTTGTACATTCATGGTTATGAGTTTAAGTGGGGGATTTTTAGGATATATTATTAACCATGTAGTTTGTATTATAGTATTATTTTTTCATCCCATGTAAAGACTATTTAGTATATTAATAAAATCTTTATTCGAATAGATCATTGTGTTAACATGTGTGTCCTTTACTTATATAGTAGACAATTTTGTGTATGGAGTAGTTTAACTCGTGCACAGAAGATTAAAATTGTTGGTTCTTATAGGTAATAAATTAATGTTCACAGTCAAAGATGAGGTAGGACAAACATCTTGATGGTTGTAGCACAAGATTGAATAATTTGATCTTAATTATGAGAGTGGTAATATTCCAATTTCTTGTGCTAGTACTTTTCGTATGTATTGAATGGACCAATTGGAGATATTCGTTTATGTCCTGAATATTAATAAACGATTTCTCTAGTCCATTACATGTACTTATACTCTTAATCTTGATATAATTATTATGATCTATGTCGTTTGTTTTGTTGTTTTAATCTATTAAAAGGTGAGACTCTTTTGTGAATCAGCATATTCCTAATATGTTGGATGATGTCAAATCACTTAGTGAAATATTATTTAGTTAATAGAATCATGTATCAACTTGAGATAGAAGACACCCCTTTATAGTTGCTTATAAGTTTTCACGTGAAAACTCTGCAGGTGGATTTTGTATCCGTTATGTGAAATAAGTTAAGCATTGTAAATAAAAGATTAAATTAATCAATGAGTTAAATTTTTCAGAGAATTTAATTTAATTGATTGGTATCGGTAATTCTAACATGGGAAGTTAAATAAGAAGTAATGGTAGATTTTGAAATTAAATCGAGGAGTGCAATTACAGATTTTTAGTGGAATGATTTGTAATTTTTTTTGATATGGTAATTCATTTATTTGCGAATTAATGTCATAATTGGAAGACTCACTTAATAAATTTGTGATCGCTACTATACCTGATTAACTAATCAATTTTGGAAAAGAGAAAGAACTTACTAGAAGAAGTAATATTATTTACTGGTCTTATATAAGGAAAAGATATCTTATGATTTTAAATAAGAAAACATTTTGAACAATGAAAGGGAACAAAACGTTTTGGATAATAAAGAGGTAGAAAATATTTTTGACAACTGGAAAAACAAAAACGTTTGCCTCTTGGCTTTACCCTCTTTAAGAGAATACATGAATAAATAGGGGTTTTTGGTTCAGAAGATGATAATCTCTTGACATATTCTCTTTGAATTTAAAAAGTACTTGCCCACACAAGTTTGATAACAAAAGTTAGTCAGGATATAGTAGAAGACTGTAGCCCTGGAGGTCAAAATAGTGAACGAATTGTGTGAAAACTTCAACGGGTAAGCAGCTTTTCAATTTCATTTGATGATTTATGTTATCTAGATTATATGTAAGTTATATTGATCCTATAGAATTATTGCTTTCACTGTGCATGTTCTAACAGGTAGATCTAGAAAAAAAATATACGAGGCAGAAAAAACAATAAAAAGGTCAAAAAAATATCTCTCACGTACCAATTTCATATGTATTATCCCACCAAAGATTTTTGATATTTTTTTAATATTATAACTATAGAAATGACATTAAACGTACCTCATTAAAATAAAACTTTAAACAAAGTTTGTTTAAACTTTGACATCGTAAAACTAATCCACACTGTAGATATTAGTACTATTAAGGGCGAGAAGAAATGAAAAAAGCAAATGAAAACTGTAAAAAATTAACATAATTAAAATAGAAGTATGAAAGAAATATCATGAGTTTTTAAGATCTGGTAGCATAGTGTAAGAGAATCTAGTACATAATTGAATCTATATATATATATATATATATGAAAATGAAGTAAAGACATAAAGTAAGATAAGTGGAGGTCTTAAGCCGGCTTTTAAAATCCATATAGCACCCAATACCTCAAATTCCACTTCTACCCATACAAAATCAGCTCTCGTGTCCTTCGCTCATACTCAAATCTATATTAAAAGGGCACTGTAGGAATGAGTACAGTCCACGTACGCTCAGTAGGTATCGTAGGCAGACTGAGAAAAGTAGAAAATAATATAAGTAAAATATACTATGAGCACGTCAAAATATACTATGAGCACGTCACCTGCAAGCATAAAAGTCGCAAATGCTAGCTCACATCATCTCCACTAATAATTCTAATATATAAATAGAAACGAAAATAACACAAGCATACACGAAGAATATAATGAAACTAATATAAATCAAGAAATCAAAGAAACCATGAAAGATGCATATGCGAATGCAATGAAATGAAATGTGGATGAGATGAATGGTGAAAGCCATTGCATGACTTTCTGTATACACCCACTGAGCTCAAAGCTCTCAGGTAGAATTCACGGAGGATTCACAATCCATATATTATATCTCATATCTCAATCTCAACTCACCTCTCCGACTCGTGTTCACGGGTAGAGTTTTTATAAAAGTGCCTAATTTTTTTTTAAAAAATAGTGTTTCTTAATGGTACCACTATCTTATGAATGTATATATTTGGAATGAGGATGCAATGCTCACAATCAACTCAATAAGATGATATCTAATTCGACCAACACGTATATATATAAGTCAGACCAGAAATCAACTCAATATGTCTACAATTAATGATCATAAACTCCAATTAGGCACCATCAAAATAAATATGTATGTAAGACCTTATTTATATCATATCAATCCCTAACTTGGGTATTTCTATCATGATAAAGACAACCAATGCTCAAATAAATCTTATGGTAGCAAAATAACCGCCGCACGAAATTCATATCTAGAATAAAGTCAATCAAATGCACAGATAGGGTTAATGTGTCAAATACGACCCCTACATGGTCAATACACAATAGTAATATTCTTGAAATATAAATTTATAGTTATTGTTTTCAACTCATAGCATGTTTTACTTATTTATTAACTACTCAACTCAATCTCAATGAAGTTAAGCCATAACCTGTCTCAAAACGACGAAATTCCTATCTAAAGTACTTCAACCCAAAGTTTTTCCCTCATGAACAATTTCAGAATCAACTACAATATTCATATATAATGCATACATATTTAAATAAGGATAATGATACTTATATTATCCATATTCGAGTCTAATCCAAAAAGAATTCGAAAAATGAATTTTAAAATAAATAGATAGAATTGAATTTTTAAAAAACAGAATACACACATTCCTCAAGGTAATAGGAGTCTACAGGAGAAATGAAACACCTTGGTCTTTGATCCTTAGAAAAATCGTGGATTTTAAGCTCTCTAGACAGCATACGACTTGTGCTTGCTTATTATATGATGTGGATACGGTTTGGAGTCCTTGGTTGTATGATAACCGGTGTGATTTGGATACGGTTTGAAGTCTTTGGTAGTATGATAATTAGTGTGATTTGATTGGTTTCTATCCAAGGTACGAATGGACATCATACTAGTCGTATTTTAGGGTACAAGACCCAAACCGTGTAATGTCCTATGTCTAGCCTAGATGATTCTGCCTAAGGTATGATTTATGGGTACCAATCATATGTTTTGGAGAAGATTTGGCTCTTGTCATAGTGTGTTGGTTAGTGTTGGGGTCCAAGTTGTTGCCTAGGGTACGAGTGATGGGTACCACTCTATGTTGTGTGTATAATTTTTTTAGTTTTTAAGATGAGGACATTTTAGACATTTTTCATCCCAAAATTCTTAAGTCCCCACGTCTTAAAAAATAATATTTCCTTTCAAAACACACTTAAAAAGATCAAAATACTCCTAAAACTCTCTCTAAAATTTCTCTTGAAGATTGAGCTAGGGTTTTCTTCAAGTGTTATCTAGAGGCTCAAGGGTTAAGTTCTTTTCGTGAATCTTCGTGAATAAGACATGTGACTCTTTCCTAATTGATAGTACTCAAATATCATGTATTTTAAACATTGACTATGATTCATTAATGGTGGTTTTGAAAAGTCAATGTTGAGGGTTTTATTGCATATTGTTGAGTATTGTTTACCCTTGGTTTAAATTATGTTTATACATGTTTTTTATGATGGTTTGCACATGTGGGTGCTTGGTTATTGTGATTTATCAATTGGGTTATGGTTAACCCTAAACGTGATGGGTATTACTTTAGGTTTTATCCTTGATAATGGTATGCCCTCAACATGTTTGTGAAAATATCTAAGAGAATAAACTAGTCATATGTTAATTGGTGTTTTGAACTAAGGCATTGGCCTAATGAATATTAATGATTTTGTGAAGGCCTTGTTGGCCATGTAATGATTTAAATAGTAACCTTGGTGGTCCGATTGTCAAAAAGGGTTTGATTCCTTAAACAATAAATTGATTTATGGCTTTACTAAATAATGGGTTCGAGTCCCTAAACTTTGAATTGAACTGGTGTCTTTGTTAGACATTGGGTTTGAGTTCCAAAGTCAAATGAATGATTAGTTGATTGATAATGGTAGTGGCATGTTGTGCACTTGCAAGTGATGTTGGTATGACCATACCAACGAAGTGCCTTGGTAAGTAGTTGGCTAATGGTTGTGTATGTAAAATGATGGTTTTAAATTGGGCTTTACAGTGGGATGTGTAGCCGCACCATGAAATTTAAAGTCTGAAGTACTAACACTGGAAATCGCGCTCGCCGGTGCGAGTGTCTATTGACCGGGAGTTTTAAGTCCCCCGAACTTACATATGAATGGGAGGTTCGAGTCCCCCATATTGTATACATTGGTTCTTAAGTCACCTTGATTATGACGGGAGGTTTGAGTCCTTCATATAGGGATATATGGTTATGGATATTCTTTGGTTCGTACGACTACACGCACTGGAGCCCTTCCATCTAGGGGAGAGCTAGGCCCATATAGCCCATGGGTGACTTTTTCTATGGCAATTATGCTACACAGCCCAGGTAAATATTTTCAAAGTTCATGTTAATCTTGTTCTATATCCCGGCATGGTATATATGCATATATATACTGCATTAGTTATATGTATTAGTTGATTGGTTTTGAACTGTTGGCACTATTTTATCCTTATCATTGAGTTACATACTAGCGCTCCAACCGCTAACCATCTTTGGATATTGTATCCCCATGCAATGCAGCTGTTGGTCATTCTATCGCACCTCCTTCTCAGTGACTTGAATTCGGGGACAACTTTGTGTCGAATTGAAATAGTGAGCTTTCATACTTCAAAAGGCTCCATTTCATGTTATGATTTTCTCTACATACTTTGGTTATTTCTTAGACTTTGGTTTTTGGCTATGGTCGGGGCCATGTCCTGACCGGATATTGTTTTGATGTCAGATAGAAGCTTTGTGAGACTACTTTGGGATGGTATGGACGGTGTTGGTATTGGTGTCAGCCTTAGCATTGGTATTGGTATTGGAGTTGATACTGTTTGATTGTATTTGATTTATGATTGTTCTATTTTTCTATGTTATATGATTAAGACTCGACCGATATAAGGCGTAGGGTAGGGTGGTTATGGATGGATTGGGTATCGGTGGTGATCTCTGATCCTTGTTGGACTTGAGATGTCCATTACGACATGACCTTGGTTCGGGTCGTGTCAAGAAAACCCACATGAAGACAGATTTAAAATGAGGTCCAAATTGAAGAAGAATCCTTTTTAAACTTTACTGGTAAAAAGCCCAAATTTTCATTTTGAAATCATAATTTAAAGTTATTTTTGATAGTATAACTAATGAAAGTTAATGGGAGTAAGGTTTTAGAGCTTACCCAAGCTCAAATGGTAAAGATGCCCTCAAGAATTTCCCGAAGTCGAAGCTCAAAGGTCCGAAATTGGAGGAAAAACATGTAAATGAAACTTTTATATTATTCAGTGAACAGTGCCTCACTACCACAGTCAATATTTCGCGTTCACGAAGGTAAGCATTGACCGGCTAATTGATTTAGACCTTTGCGTTCACTGTTAGGGTTTCGCATTCACAATGTTTTATGACCCGGACTCTCACGTTCGCAACAGCCAGATCACTTTCACAAAGAAGGGGCTGACCCGACCTAACCTGATTATCCTTAACGATCATGGCCACTACCTCGCAATTGCATTGAAACAAATTTTCCTTCTCAACGTTCACGACTAGGGACCGCATTCGCAAAGAAGTTTTTACAACTGCACCAGATTAAACAAACCAACTGATTTGCATGATGTTTAAAATCTCTAAATGGATCCTCGAAATTCGTTCGGACCCAATAGAAGTTAATCATATATGGTACTAGGCTAATTTCAATGTTCCAGACTCGGTGGAGTTTGATTTTCAAAATAAAAAAAGATTATTTTCAATGAATTAATCCCTGGATCTCCTTTTCACTATTTTTCAAATGAAGGATTAAAATGCAAGATAAAAGTCCTGAACCAACCATGCTACTAACAACTAATGTTGATTGAAGTCATCTATATGGCTTCTCAAACCTCTAAAAGTCATAAACTCGCACAAATCATTTTTGATCGTATCGAAAATCGAATCAACCATCTCCAAACTCCAAATAAATGTGTTGCAACTACGGGGGAAGATAAAATGGTCAAAACACATAAAAATAAAAATTCACAAATTTCAAGTTATTACACTAATTTTTTCATAACATTATATTACTCCCTCTTTTTCAAAATAATTGTCATGCTTTGCTTCTCGAGGATCAATATTTGATTAATTTTCAAAGCTAAATTAGATTAGATTAACTCAATATCTTAAAATTAAAACTTGGACATTGAAAAACTATATGAAAAGTACTTTAAGTTGTAATTTTTCTCATATCAATATAATAAAAAATTATGTCTTAAAATGCTGGTAAAGTTCAATAAAAAATATATCTTAAAATATTGGTCAAAATTCATATTGTTTGACTAATCAAAAGCCAGTTAATAAATTTCTCTTTTAAGTTACCTTATTTTAAAATTATTGAGCTATATAAATACTAGCTAAAGAAGAGAATTTGCAACAATTGCAAGAAATCTACAATAAGTTCCAATTATATGATGATTAGAAGCTTTTTCATTTTACTCATAAGTTCCTTCTATATTATCAATGCATATCAAGTCCTAGATTATGAAGATATACATACGGAGGTACATATTGTTGATGCCCTCCCAAATAATAACATACCTATAAAGTTTCATTGTGCATCTAAAGACGATGAACTTGGATGGCACCATCCGAAAGTGGGTGACGATTTTCATTTTAGTTTCAACCCCTCACTCTTTAAGCATACGCTTTTCTTTTGCCATTTTTGGTGAGGTAAAAAAGAAGGAGCATTTGATGTTTATACAGAAAAAATAGATGATAGTTGCTCAGATGATTACCAAACAACTCTTATTAGATATTGTTACTGGAAAGTACAAGAAGATGGTTTTTATTTTGGTCCTAGCCTTGATCAAATGAACAAAATGCATGATTGGAATTAATAGCTAGTAAGAAAAGAGATGTATGGAGTTTGTAAGACTAATATATGTCCTTATGAATGAATACTGTTGATGTTAATTTTCTAAGGGTTCTCTTGCTTTTTTCATTTTTTTTTTTTTAATTTTTCTCTTCCCCTTAAAAGTACTAATATCTACAAAGGAGATTAGTATTACGATGCCAAATTTGAACAAATTAAATTTGACTTGTTTGTTTGGCATTGACCTGTTTGAAAAGACACATGAAAATTTAATTTAAATGTAATTTGGTGTACTTACATGGTTTGACTTGTTTGTTTGACATCAACCTATTTGAAAAGACACATGAAAATTCAATTTAAATGTAATTTGGTGTAATTACACGATTTGACTTGTTTGTTTGACAAAAGGCATGTTTGAAAGCCACATAAAAATTCAAGCTGAATGTAATTTGAAGTAATTAGACAAATTGACTTGTTTGTAGAAACGAAATTATAAATATCTACAATTTTATCACTTTATCCCTATTTTATAAGTTTTTACTTAATTTATTTTCAACTCGATAATATCCGATCTAATTCGTTCATTTGTCACCACTAACTGATGATTCAGATTGTGTGTTCATGTAGTATTACTGTATTGTCATTTTTTTTTTATTTGATTTTCTTTATATGTGTGGAACATCTTTATTTTAAATCAAAATACACTCGTGTTTACCCACATGGGTTATGGTGCAGTGGATGACATTGCTCCACCCTTAATCAGAGGTCGAGGGTTCGATCCTGGTATGGAGAAAATTTTGTTGGGAGCGCTGCCACCTTAATGGGCCCTGCAACGCGTGATCCGGATTAGTCGGGGCTCCAATGCGAGCGCCAGACCTTAATGGCCCTGCAATGCGTGATCCGGATTAGTCGCGGCTCCAATGCGGATACCGGACACCGGATGGGAAACCAAAAAAAAAATACACTCGTGTTTTTATATATTAAGAATAAAAATATTGAAAAAAGTTTTCGAATGTTATAATGTAATGGACAAGAGATAGAAAAAAAATTGAATTTCCAAACCAAATAAACCTTTAATTTCTTAAAGCATCTTTATTACATAACAATATTAATAATTACCTCTCTAAGCATCATATATAGTCAAAAATGCTATTTGTGAGAAATCTTTTTTTTTTTTTAAATGAAATTACATCATAAACTACTATTATTAACTTATTATTATTATTATCACTTGTACCCAATATATATAGGTACAGGATACTTTTAAAATATTATGAATATGTATATTAAAAGGTAATTAAACCATGTGTTTAATTAATTCCGCTTTATAATTTACTTCTTCTCTGATCCTATTCCAAGAGAATTCTTCACCCCATCAATTGCACCTTGAGCAATGTGCATCATTTGCTCTCCTTTCTGATACAAATAAAAAATATATATATATGAGAAACATATACTATTATGAAAACCATATATTTGAAAATAAATTTTATATATATAATTTAAGTATGTCTTACCTCCCATAATCTGCCTTATTTTTATGTTATAAATTGTTATTTTACTGTCAGTTATGTGTAATTGTGTTACTCGTAGCAAAAGAAGGAAAAATTAAGTGTTTCTTATCACAAGTTTTTTTGTAGCAGAAGTATTTAAATATTTTCTATGTTGGTCTGGCAGAAATAATTCGATGATACATAATGAAAATAAATAAAAATTAATTCTTTTTAGAAATAAATAGATAAACTTATAATAGTATATCAAATATTAAATCATGATTTAACTTATCTATATATATGCATTGACAATATAAATAATTTTTATGATTAATGCACTTAACTAATTTCATTTTTATGAAGGGTTATTTTTCAACTCCGTCGATGTGAGCTTTCTTACATTGCCGGTCTCAAGTCTTAATTTTTATTTCTAAGAAAAAAGGAGGATTACATTAGACTGACACCTAGCATAAAACTTGTCGATTCATGATGAATCCTCATACTATACAAGTTGTTGTTGTCGATTATTTATAATCATCTTTTAGATGATCTTACGGTATAATTTTTTCTTTGTTACACAAATTGAAGTTCTCTTTGAAAATAAGCAAACAATTGGATATAACAAACAAAAAAAGAGTTGAAAAATTGGAGATAATCTTGATTAAAAGGTGTCAAATGTACTAAAAATTTTGCTATGTACGGAATTCAGAGAAAGACCGGTCCAGAATAATCCTGATTAATTATATAAATTACCTGCTGAAGGAATCCAGCATTTTGGTCTGTGTTTTGTTGATCAGCTGTCTCACTTGCTCTTTGCGCAGCATTTTCAGCCTTGTCAACTGCAGTATTTGCCATACCTTTGGCTGAATCCATCCACTGCTCAGTGTTGGCCTATATCATAAAATACAGTACACTTTTCAAAATCTCAAAAAAAAAACAGCTCTGTGAACTAAAGATTCCACTATGTGTGGAATTTAGAGAAGGATCACATCACAAGGTTTTATTGTAATGCAGCCTCACTTGATATTTCTGCAAAAGGCTGTTTCGACGGCTTGAACCCGTGACCAGGGGCGGAACTACCCTTTTGGCCAAGGGGACGGGGTTCGGACGAATTTTCTTCGTCGAAAAATTATGCTATGTATATATGTTAAAATAATTTTCATGTATATACAGTAGATGTTGAACCTCCTTTGGTTAGTTCGTATGTTTACTTCTGAATTCACTTAGTAAAATTCACTTAGATCACAATAATAATTATTGATCTCAGGACGTTGATCTAGTCGCAGGTGGATTTAGGATTTGTAATTATACGTTCTATAATAACCTCAAGTAAATATATAATGATATTCATGCTCAAAGTCAAATATTTTAAAATATATAGTGGATTAATTTCTTGATACATATATATGATCTGGACAAAAATTATTGATTTCATGATATAAACACACATGTTACATTGTGGATCCGCCATTGAATGTAGTGATACGAGCACAATGTATGATTTTTCTATTAGATGCACATCATAGGCCCGGTCTTTATTACAAGAAAGAAAATCGATATTCAATTGGAAAAAAGGTCGAGTAATAGGCCTACTAGCATTCATTGAGTTTCAAATCGTGCACCACTGACCTCGATAATTTTTCAATTATTTTTTTTTAGAAAAAAAGAGTAGAGAGTACATTTTTGTTTTACCTCAGCTTGGCCATGAGATTCACCAGCATTGAATTGATTACTTGCCATCTTGATCTTTAAGAAAATATATGTTAATTTTTAGAATTTGATTTATAATATATTATGAAAACCTGTATTAATAGAGGATCTTTAAATAGAGAAATTATAAATTTAGTTGATTGATAAAGCATGAGTTGCTGCTTTTTACCCTCTTTCATATGGATATATTTGTTTAACCTTCCATGGAGTACGTTTATCCATTCCTTTTTTTAAAACAAGAAATGTTTTTTGGTAAATCATTAGATTTTTTATTTATATTATTTAGTCACTTGTGCTGTATAATAATACTTCAACCACTAGTTACATACAATGCCATTACATTTGTGGTGTGTTTGGTAGGAGGAAAATGCATTTTACGGGAAAAATTTTTTATGAAAAATAAGTGAGTTTCTTACTTATGTTTTACTGTTTGGTTAGTGAGCGAAAAAATATTATTCTAAAAATATTTATGTATAATATACGTCGCAAAACACTATTGGGGATAAGGGGCAGAGCCACCTTTGGACAAGGGGTCATACGAACCCCCTTTGCGGAAAGTTATACTATTTGTACATGATTAAAATTTATATATATATATATATATATATATATATATATATACGATAATAGGTATCAAAATAATACAATTAAATTCAATCTTTACATTACAAAACTTCTCAAAACAGATATATCAAAATAATACAATTTAACTTAATTTTTACCTAAAAAATTTCTTCAAAGCCGATCAATATTTATCTATCACATGTAAACTACAACAAAATAATACGATAATAGAGATATCAAAAGAATACAATTAAACATAATTTTTACACACAAAAAAACCTCAAAACCGATAAACATTCATTTACGAACTGTAAATTACCACAAAATAATACACTAATAAAAATATCAAAACTATACATTTAATCTAACCTTTACCTACAAAAAATTCCTTAAAGCCGATCAACATTCATCTACTACCTGTAAACTATACAAAACAATACGATAATAAAGATATCAACAATACAATTAAATCTAATCATTACATAAAAAAAATCTCAAAGCAACCGACATTCATCTACAACTTGTAAACTACAACAAAATAATATGATAATCATCACAAAGCTCCGATCTTTGATGAAACAATTCTTGTTTGATTGAAAATTCTGAACCGAAATAATTTTTTATTCTAACTTTATGAACATACTAAAATTTTATAAATAAAATTTATCTCAAAATGCAAGTAAATTTATCTTTATAATCATAGATACTATCAAGATTTCAATAGATAATAATATTCTAGGCTAGGTTTAAACAAAGAAAAAAAGGCTAAATTTTATTTACTTTTAGGAATGGGAATTAAATACCAATGCCTTCCTCACATATAAAATTTTGAACTTTTTTATTTTCTTCTAAAATTATAATATTTTATTTCATAGTAATAAATAGGAGAAAAAAATAGTTCCTGCCTAATTTTTTTTTGGAGATGTCAGATAGAAACTAAAACATAAATTTAACCGGTATTTTATTTTAGGAAAAGTTATAACGGACACAATATAAATAGTTGACATTCTAAATTTTTCAAATCTTTTTAGAATTAAATTCAGTTGATTTAGACCTCTTAAACAAATGAAAAAAATATTAGTTGTCATTAATTCTGACTTCTAATAAAATTTTTTTTTACCATAAATATATTTAATTAATTTTCAACTCTTAAATATTAGGAAAAAATAGTGAAAAGACGATTTTATCTAAAACAAAGACTTTTAATGAAAGACAAAAAGTTCAAACGACATATCTAAGGCCCTTCACACTTTTAATTGATTATAGATTATAGATTATAGATATAGTTTATAGATATAGATTATAGATTATAGATTATAGATATAGATTCGATGTTGAACCCTCTTTGACCAGTTTGTATGTTTACTTGTGAAATTCCTTAGTGAAAAATCTGACTCCGCCACTGTTAGGGATGGATGATCAAGTTTTTTTTTTAATTTAATTTTTAGGTTTTATTAAGAAAAAATTACAGAAAGTAGCAAACTTAAGACTATAATTATAATAGGCAAAATGATCTTCTGGACCCCTGTACTATGTCGGTTTTGTAAGTTGGACACTTCTACTTACATGTTTGTCATCTGAACCCTTGAACCCATTAAAAAACAACATTTTGCAGCCTTTGATCGTTGACCTCACCTATATGGCATTGAAATGGTGACTAGGACAAGGAGAGTGTAGTCACTCGCCTGGGGTGCGATTGAGGGTCAATTTTTGATCAATTTTACATTAAAATAATTAAAAAAGGGATTTTTTTTCCTCCATCCTTTTTAATGATTTTTTTAAAAATATAAAAATAATATTTTTTTTTTAAAAAAAAGATTCCCCACTCCACCTAGCCCGTCTCCACCCCTACCCCCCACTCATCCCCATCCCACCCCACCCCCAGCCCCTTCCATAAAATAATTTTAAAAAAATTAAAAATTTTAAAATAAAAAAATGCTTTTTTCCTACATCTTTTTTAATTTAAAAATATTTTTAAAAATTTAAAAATAATATTTTTTTAAAAAAAAACCCTTCCCCACTCCACCCCAGCTCGTCCCTACCCCCCCATCCCCACCTAGCCCACCCCACCCCAGCCCTTCCACTCCACCTCAACACCCATCCAGCCCTTCCCCACCCCACCCCAGCCCGTCCCAACCCCTCACACCCACCATCCCCGTCTAGCCCTTTCCCTCTCCTACCCCAGCCTGTCCCCAACCCCCTACATCCCACCAGCCCCTCCCCACCCCACCCTCAGCCCCTACACCCCTCTCATTCCCATCCCCACCCCACCCCCAAACTGTAACATCTCGTATTTTGCTTGTACTTATTCTAATTATATGGAACCTGGTATGGTCATATGGTATAGGTAACGGATGAGATTTGTTATGCAAGTATTAATGGTGTAGATGGAATTATAGAGGCTGCCTGTACAGTTTAATGTGATACAACCAAGTTAACGTCAATACGACCATTTAAACTTGGGATCGTAAGCTGGTATTTGAATCTAAATTTTAAAGTGGCCAAGTATGTATAAGTTGTAAGTTAGATTAAGGTGATTAGGAGCTAGAAATGGAAGGAATTATTGAGTTGATTGCTTGACTTAATTAAGCTAGTAGGTGAGTCACCTATTTGAGCTATATGATCCAAGTTAATGGACCAAGTCCATGAATCAAATTTGGGCCTTTATTAGAATACTTATTTGGGACAAAATTAAGTAAAAGAAGAAGAAAAATAGGAAAAGGCCCAATGCTCAAATATGCCAACGCCTAAATATAATTGAGCCCAAATAAGAAATTAAGCAAGTAGGTGCATCACCTACTTTGACATTTTGAGCTGATTAAACTCCTTAAGTAGGTGCATCACCTACTTAGGCCAATTTGATTAAATTTGTGGTCCAAAATCAGCTAAGTGGATGGCCAAAAAAATAGAGGCTTTATAAGAAGAAGTTGCTGGCCATTTCCCTCATTATTAAGTCATAAAGAAGGGTTACATTTCACAAACTCTCTCTACTTTCTTTTAAGAAGCTAAGAGCAACCCTATTTTCTTTTCTAGGGTTCTTGGAGAAACCCCAACTTTTACAGCAAAAGGTAAGTGAAAACACTTTAGTTTTTATTTAATTATCTCATAGAAGATTAGGAGAATATGTTAGAAGTTCTTAATTATAAATATATGGCAGAATATAGAACAAGCAATCTGCTCACTTTTCTTTGATATTAAAGAACTTCTCTTTTTCTTTGGTTTAAAGTCTGAAGGAAAGTTCAAGTTCTTGAAGAGTTCAATTAAAGGAATAAGTTGCAGAGTTAAGGTAAGGTGACTGCTCCATTTTTGTTCTCCTTGTATATGAATTTGAAAGAGAGTTATGGATGTGTTGTAATTGAGAACTCAAGAGATGATGAGTTCAATAATGGGTTGCTACAATAAGAGTGATTTGGGACTATTTTGTGGACTGTTTTGTATGTTCATGTTATGGGCTGCCATGTTGATATTGGAGAAGGGTGTGATTAGTTTTTAATGAAATATAGAAGAAAGGTGTGGTGGTACACCACCGAACTAATTATTGCCCGTTTCCACTGCCCGGTTACTGTTTTGATAAAGTTAAGTAGCCTATATATGTTGGTTGGTTGCTGATACTATTTTACCATATATTATACTCTAGATAAGTAATCTAAAAGGCGGGAAGTCAAGCCAGGTTAGTTTCAAAGTCAAATAACCAGGTATGTAAGGCATACTCTATTTCACACTCTTTGGCATGAAATCGTACAATTGTTCCAGCAAGCAAGTTTCCGAGATTATCCTATAACAAAGTGATACATAATGGCAACACATTACACTCCATGTATCCAATGACCTTGTTCCCACTCTCTAACGTATTATAACACCTCAATACGTGCTTATTATTAAATCTGTACGTCTATCTTCACTAGAAAATTTTAGGAGTTCTCTGTTTGTTCAAATAAGATCCATGTGTTATTTTAGCTCCTAAACACTTTATTTGTGTGCCAACAGCTCCCTACCTCATTGTTGTTGCATTAAGTGTCTATTTACGTGTCTCTTATTAGCGTATTACTGGTTTAAGGTACCATAATGTGATGACTACAAAGTAACAATCTCAAAAGAAAAATAAACTAAGTAATGCGAATCTGTAAAATGACGAGTGGCAGCTCAGGGGCATTTGCCTAGCATGGGCTGATCTCAATACCTTTATTTGTGGGTGGTAGCTCAGGGGCATAAGCCTAGCATGACAATCTCAATCTTTATATGTAGGTGGTAGCTCAGGGGCGTAAGCCTAGCATGGGTCGGTCCTAATTTATCTATTTACCACTGATCAATTGGTCATTTGCATTATATGGCTTACAAAGATTATGAAGTAAGAAGGTAAAACGAAGAAAGAATGTAATGTACATTGTCCTACAAGTATTTATAAAAGTGGTCTACTAGTACTACGTATACACTTGTATTAGATTTCTATTGAGCTTTTGTATCAAGTGTATTGTTAGCTTCTGCCTTACATATTCAGTACATATTTTCGTACTGACGTCCCTCACGGGGGACCTGCATTTCATGCTGCAGGCACAGACACTTCAGCTCATACAACTCACTAGTAGGAGCACAGGCTTTTCAGGGACTATTGGTGAGCTCCAGGTTGATTCGAGGCTTTACAAGTCTGTTCCATATATTTTGGTATTGTACAGTAAGTCAAGAGTAGGGAGTTTCCCGACCCTAACTAAGTATATGTATCTTTTAGAGGCTTTGTAGACTAATGTAAAGTTATGGTAGTGTTTTGTCTTTAGATGTGGTGGCCCTGCGAAATTACGCGCCTATATCAATATATTTTGCCCATATTTTAGCCTAGTTTTGAGAACAAATTATATATTTCATGCACTTTTAGTCCTTTTTCCTATAAATGAGCTAACGAACATGATTAGGAAAGTTTCAGGTATAAATGATGCAAAATACAGCATTTTACGGCTTACTTGACGCAAAAGAAAGCTCACAAACGAAGTAGAAAGGAGCTGGACGCCTAAGGACCAAATCTGCTGCATGGAAAATCTGTCCCGGGCTAAAACAGCATTTCTGAAGACTTTGGGGACTTACAGACACAAAGCTGGATTTTTACAAAGATACATTAACCTAGTATAATTAGGTTATGTGTTTTACTAGTCTATTTGGATTATGATATTGTAACCTTACCCTAGTACATTTGGGTCAAGGATTTCATTAGTATATTAGGATTTGGTTATTTATTTCATTAGCTTAGTAGGAGTAGGATAGGAGTATTATAAATACCCTATCATGTTAGAGATTTTTATAAATTCTTCACTTAATTCAACAATTAATTTTCTTCCATCCCTCTCATCTTCCACCACAAACACTTCTAATCTACTCTTCTATTCATCTATTCCACAACAAGAGAATCGTTACTTGCTAGGGAATCACCAAAACCACACGCCTAAACACCCACTTCTCACGCCATCCACCATGCAAAACGTGATATCCTTCGCATTCATGGGTAACTAAACCTCTTAGTTGGGGTTATGGAAGCCGAATGAGTTACTATCTACTGCTGTGAGTTGTGAGTTCAAGACACGTATATTGTTTATATCATTACGCTCTTCATATTAATGCAAATTCTTTGCGGTTGCAAACGCAAGAATAACGCCAGTCTAACATTTAACTTGTTCGAGAGAAAGGTTATTTGTCTGGAAAAGAGATAATGTCAAGGTAGTAGGACACCCTTTCCTATTAAAAAGCTAGTGCTGTAACTGGACTAACCTCTTGGAGAATTCGTACCGTTAGACACGCTTTAAGCTCGAGAGAGTTAAAGTGAAATAGTCCTTGTTCAGGTCGAGAGACGCTTGGATTTACCATCGACTACAATTCTCTATAAGCAATTGCATGTCAAGACTCTACACACTCATAGCCGATAGAGACGTATACCTCAGAAGGTGGACATAACCCCAACGCCTCAATTCTCATTGTCTACAACCAACGTGACAATCTTCCTCTCTTTACTTTATTATTTTCAGCTTTTGTTTACATTACTTGCACGACAAGACTCCCCCCTTCTTACGAGACTTGCACCAAAAGTTTAGTAATTTTACTTACTTGTTGGCCAAGCTATTCCCTGTGGGATCGACACCCAACCCAGGTTGGGTTCTATATTTGCTAACGACCGCTTTACACTCAAACGAGAGCTGTAGATTGAGCGTTATCAAAAATTGGCGCCGTTGCCGGGGAATACGAGTGTCAGTCAAGTTTGTGATAATTACTAGACCCTTTGGTCAAAGATTCTCGTACTTTTACTTTTAGTTTTTGTTTTTGTTTATTGCAGGTTTTTCTTTTAGTGCATGCCCCATACTAGAAGTTCTGGTCAACCGTTATTACCAATCAATCCTGAACCACAACGAATTAGAAGAATGGAAGCACAAGCTGAAATCGACAGGATGGCTGCTCAACACGAGCAAGAAAGATTAGCTGCTCTTGCTGCTGCTCAAGTCCAACAACAAAACATTGATAATCCTGGGCAAGCAACAAATCCTGACGATGAGGATTTAGGTGACGACGAGTTGATAAACCCAAGGCATGTCGCTGAAACGGCAACACCTGCCAATCAAAGAGGTCGACAAGCTCGGTATAGGTATGATCGCCAACCTTTGCAACCAGCTTTCGACGATGATGATGATGATCTTGATGGTGCCGGAGCCACTGGAGCTATAATTCCACCACCATTAGCGCCCGGAGCCAAGTTCAACATCACAAGCACCATGATTCAGTTATTGCAACTCAAGGGATTATTTGGTGGACTAGCAGGCGATGATCCGAATATGCATCTCATCAACTTTATTTCTACATGCAAGTCTTTTGACAATCCTGGTGTTGGTCAGAATGCTATTCGATTACGTCTATTTCCATTGTCTCTGTCTGGGGAGGTAACACTATGGTTGAATGGGCTGACTCCTGATTCAATTACAAATTGGAGGCAATTGAGAGACGTTTTCCTAGAAAGATTCTTTCCGCCATCCAAGAGGGCTCAATTGAGAGATGAAATCAGCAACTTTCGTCACCTTCCCTCTGAAGCTCTTCACGAAACATGGGAGAGGTTCAAAACAAAGCTAGCGAGATGCCCAAACCATCACATGACTAATGTTCACCTCATGGAGATCTTGTATAGAGCCTTGAATTCAATAACTAAACCAGTGGTGGACAACGCAACTGGAGGTTCTTTCATGGACCTCACCTTTGGTCAAGCAAGCAATATGCTAGATCGCATGACAAAGCAAAGTAGAGCTTGGCATACCAGGGATTCGGAGGTAGCAAGCCCCACTTTATCTATTGGCATGTCTGCAGACCAAAGAAGAAGAGAAGAAGAACGTGAGCAAGAGATGGCGCACATGAAAACACAATTGGATCTTCTGACAAAACACTTATTATCAGGGAAGACCGAAAAAGTGAAAGTTGTAGCGCTAAAAGGAAGAGACGAATCTGATTCGGAAGAAGAGGCCAACTACTTGAACAATCAGGGGGGTTTCCGTGGGAATGCCCAAGGAAACCAAGGTCGGAACTATTATGATAAATCTGGAAGCAAAGACCACGGTAGTTGGAAGAAAAATAATGAAAATAGTGGTTTGTACGTTCCCCCTGGTAAACGTGATACCACCACATCTAATTCTATGGAAGACATGATGGCTAAGTTATTGAAAGGAGTGGAAGCAACGAGCGCGGGAGTTACGGAGGTGATTGATGATTTGGCCTCCATGAAGCAATTAGTTGATTCTCATTCCACTTCTATCAAGCAAATAGAGCAGCAATTGAGCCAACTTTTAGCAGCATTCAATCAAAGAAAGGCTGGCACCTTACCGAGCGATACTGTGCAAAACCCAAGGAATGATGGGTCATGCATGGCCATCACTACCAGAAGTGGTAAGGTGCTGGAAACTTCAGCAAAAGGCAAGCAAGTGGTTGACGTAGCAGCAGACATTGACGCCACACCTAGTGACGTTACAAGAGAAGAAGCCGCAACAACTACTTCAAACGTCAAGGATGTTTTACCTAGTGGCGTGCAGCCTGAAAAAAATGATAAACGGAAGCAAGAGGAGAAGAAAGCCATGGAGAGAACACTTCCATACCCACCACCGCCTTTTCCACAAAGATTGAAGAAGGTGGCCGATGACACTAAGTTCAGCAAATTTATGACTATGTTGAAGCAGCTGACCATTAATGTCCCATTGGTAGAGACACTTGAACAAATGCCTGGGTATGCGAAGTTTATGAAAGATATTTTGACTAAGAAGAGGGCAGCAAGTTATGAGCTGAAAGATGATGTGCATTATTGTAGTGCAATTGCTACTCCATCGATAGTTCAGAAGAAGGTCGACCCCGGAGCTTTCACTATTCCTTGCACCGTTGGATCTTTGAAATTTGCCAAAGCATTGTGCGATCTAGGTGCTAGCATCAATTTGATGCCACTATCCATCTACAAGAAGTTGGGCTAGGAGATCCGACACCAACCAATATGAGGCTCGTGATGGCTGATAGGTCGGTAAAACGACCTGTGGGTATCTTAAATGATGTGTTGGTGAAAGTTTCTTCATTCATCTTTCCTGCCGACTTCGTTATTCTGGATTGTAAGGAGGATTCTGAAGTTCCCATAATCTTGGGACGTCCTTTCCTTGCAACTGGAAGTGTGCTTATTGACATGAAAGATAATGAGCTTTTGTTTCGAATTAATGACGAAGTAGTACGGTTTGATATATGCAAAACAATGAAGCAGCCCATCGATATGAATGAGTTATTTATAGCTGATGTTCATCATGAGGATACGAAAGCATTATCTATAGAGAAACAGCCTACTGTTGAGCCATTGTCTGTTGTGCCACTGAAAGTTGAGCATGAAGATAATGAAGGTTATGAAGAACTTATGAGTGCTCTAACAGAAATAAAGCCTTATACTCCTAAGCAACCAGATTGTGATCTTAAGAATCAACCAAAAGCGAAGACTCCCTTTGACGAGCCACCAATGCTAGAATCGCAAGAGCTTCCCGATTATCTAAGGTATGTGTTCTTGGAAAGTAGAAATATACTTCCGGAGAGTATAGATGATTTAAGTGAACAGCACGTAGAAGCTCTCATCTCTGCTCTGAAGAGATACAAGAGAGCTATGGGTTGGACTATTGATGATATAATTGGAGATTCTCCGGGAAAATGTAAGAGCCATCTTGAAGAAGATCGCATGCCCACATGTAAGCCTCATTATCGTCTAAATCCTTTCAGAAAACGATCCATCACTTACCTCGACGAAGTCTAAGTACTCGAGGTAACTATGTCGAGCCACGACAATAAATAAGGCGCTAGATGGGAGGCAACCCATCGTTTTATCATTTCATCATTTCATCGTTTTATCGTTTTATCGTTTCGTCGTTTTAGTATTTTTTTTTTTGATAAATGAAAATCCAAAAACAAGAGTCGTGCCACGACCAAAACTAAGGCGCTTGGTGGGAGGCAACCCATCGTACTAATCGTGTTCATTTGTTTTGAGCAAATTAGGTGCAAGAAGTATGCAACGAGGAGATTGATTTCAATTGACGATTTGGTCGTATTGTATGGTAAAGTCGGTAAGTTAGGAATGGTGATGCACAAGGCTATGAATTGAGCCTTTCTCACATCATAATAGGCTTCGAGGAAGGCTAGGCCTTGGTAAAAATAGGCCACGAACGATGCACAACCTATTCTATAGCCTAAGGACTCGGAATCTAGTGTGCTATACACTATGCGCCGCCTATTCCTAGGTATGCTTTTGACTATGCGCCGCCTATGCTATGGCATTTGAGATACTGAGACCAAATGCCATAGACTATGCGGCGCATATGTCTAGAAATGCCATAGACTATGCGGCGCATATGTCCCATTATGCCATGGACAATGCGCCGCATATGTCATTGATATGCCGAGAGATATGCGCCGCATATGTGGTGATCTTGTCCCCAAATCCAATTGTAAATGGGTCATAACCCGACCCATACTCTTCCTATATAAAGGGGACTTGGTTTTATAACACAACCACATTAGAAACAACCCTAAAGGCGCCGCATAACACTCCAAATCCTCTCAAAATTTTCTTCCTTTGTTCTTCCAATTCACAACAACTTCTCCACAATCTTCAAGCAAGTAAGTACTCTCTTATTCTTCATATATTTATCGTAAGTACTACGTTGATATGCTTATTATATTTTGCTAAATCATGTGAGATTGGTGGTGATGTTCATGTGTTTGGATAATTGTTACAAGATCGTGTGATTGAATATATACGTAGGGAATTCTTGACTTGTTTCCGACTTGAATTTTGTTTCGATAGCATTGTTATGATAATTGCTGAATTGATATGGCTATGAATATTGCTTAAGATTGTTGGTTGGATGATTACATGATAGACTATCCCGGCCATCGGGATAAGGTTATAGTGCCTATCGACTTAGGAGGTTGTGCTTGTTGTAAGAATAATAATTCCATGTGGTAACCCCTAGGTTGTAGTGTTTCTATATCCACCATGAAAGTAGTCCAATGGCTGCAAATAAGTGATGTAATGCTGATTTTCTTGTCGGAATACAATCCTAAAACGTATGTCGCGAAATCTGAGTACTCGACCACTTTTACTTCACTGATTTGTGCTAACAAGATTAGGTGTGGGGTGGTACCCCTAATGCTTGCATATAGATTGTATAAAGTGAGATTGTGCTGCAACTAACATTATTTCTAGTCTCAGGTACAATGACACCTAAAGCAAAGCAAGGCAAGGAGAAGGCTACCACGTCCCGAAAGGACAAGAAGAGAAGTCGAAAAGACCAAGGAGAATCATCTTCAGCACACCTACCACGCAGAATGTTCGGAATAAAGTGGGTTCTTGAGGAAGAAGCCAAGGCATGGTACAGCAGCAACAAAGAAAAGAAATATGTGCACGTCGACTTGATCAACAAGGAGACCTTAGCAAAGAAGGAGCCGCAAATGTTGGCTAAAATAATGGCTTTGAAGCTAGATTTCATCTTCCGCGACATGGGAGAGTGTAATCTTGAGTTAACAAGAGAGTTTTATGCCAAATGGTCGCCGAACACAACAGGCAATGAAGTAAAAATTCGGGGCCAAGTGTTACAGCTTACAGCGGATTGGATCAACTCTTTTCTTGGCCTACCTTCGGTCGACCCTGCACCATACATAGAGCTGTACAGCAGGCCTCCTTACAGAGCAATAAGACACACGCTTTGTGGAAGCAGATCGATGGCAAGATGGGGCAGACACAAGGAAACAGGCCGTCACAACACCTTCCCCTATGCTCCACTAAATAGGGAAGCAAGAATCTGGATGCGCATTGTCAACTCATGCCTTATTCCTGGGACGCAATACACCAAGATATCGAGAGATAGAGTGTGTTTGGTTTATGCGTTGATGACGAATGTCCCTATCAACTTTGGGGAAATCATTCGATCTACCATGAGGAAGGCCAGACTCCACCGAAGGTCCCATTTCACATTCGGCAATTTGTTGACAGCAATGTTGCGGAAGGAGGATATAGAAGAGGAACCAGCTGACCATAAACTCCCACATAACCCAAAGAAGGTTGACCTCACAAAGGTCAAAGATGCTGAAACAACTCATGGAGTCAACCTTACTACTGCGGAGAGACATGCTCGTGATGAGAGTTTCTTTTGTCATCTCTATGGCATGACACGATTCACTATGATGAGTGGTGGACGTATTCCAACTGCTGAAGAGCTCCAACAGCTGGACCACGACTACCCAATGAACAGGCATGCCCGGGAGATGTGTGGAGTGGGCGTATATTTTGAGGAACCTCTGGACGATGACGTGCCAACTGATGATGATAGACGCTTGCCTGATTCTGATGAGGAGGAGAACTCTGACGACGACTCTTATGATGATTCAGACGAAGGGAGTATGACCCCCGACATTGATGAAGAGTCCGACTAACCAGGTTCTTCGCATTTATTTTCCACTGAGGGCAGTGTCCCGTCTAAGTGTGGGGTGGCAGAATCCGCATGCTATACTTCCTTGTTTGCACCTATGTTTGCTTGTTTACTGTTTGCTTGTTTACTTTGTTTTTTTTTTTTGAGTCCATCCATTTTTTTGTTTTTTTTCGTTCAAACGTTTTTTTTAATTTTTTAGTAGTCAAATTTTTCTAGCTACGCATGAAATTATTTTGATAGGCAGCATTAGATTAGAACAAGAGTATGTGCTACAATTGTGACTATTGAGACGTTTAGGCTCTAGTTGTGACTTATTATGTGATATTGTGTGATTCAATTCCTTCAATTGTTGGGACGAGAGTTTATATTACTTCCAAACAAGTCGACCATGTGCCTTGTGTGTGTGAGATAATAGTATATTCTATGTTTGTGGCTGATGCTAGAACTTGCCTGGTATGTATGCAAAGCGAAAATAAGGAATGTAAGTTTAGGACATGATTTAGGCATTTCTTTGGCAACCTATTCATGTTTACCTTCAGTTTTACCTACCCATGAACATCATCCTAGTTAACCCTTTTTGAGCCTTTAGCCTATTTCTTTGACAACCTTGTATGAAAGCCTAATCCATTTCTTTCTAGACCATAATTTGATCCAAAATCCTAAGTGCTTTAAAGTGAAAAAGTCATGTGACAACATAAGAGGAAATTGGGTGAGTATAATGCTTTAAATGGTAATGGTGCTTGAATGTGCTATGAAAAAGAAAGTGCTATCATAAGAGGTATGTTGTGAAAAGAAAAAGGAAAAGAAAGCTGAAAAGTGAGTTGTGATTAAAACTGAAAAACAAAAGATGAGAACAAGGGTGGAAGAATAAAATAAAGAAAGGTTGAAAGAAAAAAGTGTCAATGATACAATGTGATGTATTAAAGTGCTTAGGAACTTAGTCACTATTTCTGGCCAAAATAGTCCTACCCGTCCCTTAGCCTACATTACAACCATCTAAAGACCTACTTGATCCTAATCTTAACATTCCGACATTTAGTAGAGTACTACATTAAAGGCAAGCTTATGGTCATTAGTTGCTACATATGAATTCTTTGTGAGAGTGAGTGCAAGGATATTGTGACACCCATGTTTGAAAAATATGCTATATTTGTGAGTAATTATGGGTACTATATTGTGAGACACACATGGTTGATGAGCTTTGGATAGTTGTATATGATTCTATGTACCTTAACGTTTGCATGCGAGTTGATCACCATCATGAGTCTATGCTTGAGGTTAAATTGTTTCTACTTATAATCGGAAAGCTACTCTTTGTTGATAATTGTTGTGCCTGTCTTGAAGAATGTTTTGTGTTGTTGCTGTAAAAACCTTAAGTCGATGTTTAGAAGGACATGATATGTTGTTCGAGGATGAACAAAGCTCTAAGTGTGGGGTGTTGATGATAGGCGAAATTACGCGCCTATATCAATATATTTTGCCCATATTTTAGCCTAGTTTTGAGAACAAATTATATATTTCATGCACTTTTAGTCCTTTTTCCTATAAATGAGCTAACGAACATGATTAGGAAAGTTTCAGGTATAAATGATGCAAAATACAGCATTTTACGGCTTACTTGACGCAAAAGAAAGCTCACAAACGAAGTAGAAAGGAGCTGGACGCCTAAGGACCAAATCTGCTGCATGGAAAATCTGTCCCGGGCTAAAACAGCATTTCTGAAGACTTTGGGGACTTACAGACACAAAGCTGGATTTTTACAAAGATACATTAACCTAGTATAATTAGGTTATGTGTTTTACTAGTCTATTTGGATTATGATATTGTAACCTTACCCTAGTACATTTGGGTCAAGGATTTCATTAGTATATTAGGATTTGGTTATTTATTTCATTAGCTTAGTAGGAGTAGGATAGGAGTATTATAAATACCCTATCATGTTAGAGATTTTTATAAATTCTTCACTTTATTCAACAATTAATTTTCTTCCATCCCTCTCATCTTCCACCACAAACACTTCTAATCTACTCTTCTATTCATCTATTCCACAACAAGAGAATCGTTACTTGCTAGGGAATCACCAAAACCACACGCCTAAACACCCACTTCTCACGCCATCCACCATGCAAAACGTGATATCCTTCGCATTCATGGGTAACTAAACCTCTTAGTTGGGGTTATGGAAGCCGAATGAGTTACTATCTACTGCTGTGAGTTGTGAGTTCAAGACACGTATATTGCTTATATCATTACGCTCTTCATATTAATGCAAATTCTTTGCGGTTGCAAACGCAAGAATAACGCCAGTCTAACATTTAACTTGTTCGAGAGAAAGGTTATTTGTCTGGAAAAGAGATAATGTCAAGGTAGTAGGACACCCTTTCCTATTAAAAAGCTAGTGCTGTAACTGGACTAACCTCTTGGAGAATTCGTACCGTTAGACACGCTTTAAGCTCGAGAGAGTTAAAGTGAAATAGTCCTTGTTCAGGTCGAGAGACGCTTGGATTTACCATCGACTACAATTCTCTATAAGCAATTGCATGTCAAGACTCTACACACTCATAGCCGATAGAGACGTATACCTCAGAAGGTGGACATAACCCCAACGCCTCAATTCTCATTGTCTACAACCAACGTGACAATCTTCCTCTCTTTACTTTATTATTTTCAGCTTTTGTTTACATTACTTGCACGACAAGACTCCCCCCTTCTTACGAGACTTGCACCAAAAGTTTAGTAATTTTACTTACTTGTTGGCCAAGCTATTCCCTGTGGGATCGACACCCAACCCAGGTTGGGTTCTATATTTGCTAACGACCGCTTTACACTCAAACGAGAGCTGTAGATTGAGCGTTATCAGGCCCCAACAGCCAAGTATTGTATAATATCATGTTTTATTTAGGTGCATGCCAATTTGGAACAAATGCTTGCTTTCGGTGTGGTACGTCAGGACATATGATAAGAGAATGCCCTCAAAGGGCCATAAGTAATATGGCACGATCTACTGAATCAGCCGCTGCATCATCATCATTGGTGCCTTATTTAGGTAGAGTTGTACAATCTATGGGTCATGGTAGAGGTGTTAAAGGAACAGCTAGCTCTAGTGGAGTTCAGAATCGTACATATGCTTTAGTGGATCGACAAAATTCAGAGGCTTCTCCAGACGTGGTTACAGGTACATTGTTCATCTTTTCACATGATGTATATGCATTAGTTGATCTGGGTTTCACATTATCATATGTCACTCCATTGGTTGCTGGAAAGTTCAAAAGAACACTAGAATTTCTAGTTAAGCTATTTGAAGTATCTACGCCAATTGGTGAATCTATTATAGCTAGAATGGTTTATCGAAATTGTATTATAACTATTTGTGGTCGCGATACGATGGCTGATATTGTTGAGATGGGAATGGTAGATTTTGATGTTATAATGGGTATGGACTAGTTGGCGTCTTGTTATGCCACAGTAGATTGCCGAACTAAAAGGTGTATTTACATTTTCCAAAGGAGGCAGTCCTAGAATGGAGAGGTAATATTGGTGCGCCAAGAGGTAAATTTATTTCTTATTTTAAGGCAAAAAGGGGTATTTCCAAGGGTTATATATGTCATCTAGTTAGAGTGAAGGATACAGATATGGAGCTATTAACTCTTCAAACTATTCCGACGGTAAATGAATTTCCTAATGTATTTCCTGAGGACCTTCCAGGTTTGCCTCCTGAACCAGAAGTGGAGTTTGGTATTGATGTGATTCCAGGAAACCAACAAATCTCAGTTTCTCCATATAGAATGGCCCCGACAGAACTACGAGAATTGAAAGAGTAATTGAAAGACTTGCTAGAGAAAGGATTCATAAGGCCTAGTATATCCCCCTGGGGCGCACCAGTGTTATTTGTGCGTAAGAAAGATGGTTCATTGATAATGTGTATTGACTACGACAACTGAATAAGGTGACTGTTAAAAATAAATATCCCCTTCTGAGAATTGATGACTTATTTGATCAGTTGCAGGGCGCCAAGTGGTTTTTGAAGATTGAGTTAAGGTCTGGTTACCACCAAATCAGGGTCAAAGAGAATGACATACCCAAGGCAGCTTTTCGAACACGGTACGGTCACTACGAGTTCCTAGTTATGTCCTTTGGGCTAATTAATGCACCTGCAGCTTTTATGGATATGATGAATAGGGTGTTCAAGCCATTCTTGGATGTGTTTGTGATAGTTTTTATAGATGATATTCTGGTTTATTCGAGATCAAATGAGGACCATTGCAATCACTTATGATAGGTATTGCAGATTCTTCGTGATCGTAAGTTATTTGCAAAGTTCTCTAAATGTGAATTTTGGTTAAAATCTGTGGCATTCATAGGTCATATTGTATCTAATGAAGGAATAAAGGTTGATACTCAAAAGATAGAGGCCGTGAAGAACTAGCCAAGACCTATAACGCCTATAGAGGTTCATAGTTTCCTTAGGTTGGCAGGTTATTATAGAAGGTTTGTCGAAGGATTTTCTTCAATTTCTGCACCTTTAACAAAGCTAACACACAAAGAATCCAATTTCTAATGGAATGATGCATGCGAAAGAAGTTTCCAAGATCTGAAGAATAAGTTGACTTCTACACACATATTGATGTTTCCAGAAGGAACAGAGCGGTATGCAGTGTATTGTGATGCTTCAAGAATTGGCTTAGGGTGTGTATTGATGCAGCATGGTAAAGTCATAGCATATGCCTTGAGACAATTGCGGCCACATGAGAAAAATTATCTAACACATGATCTGGAGCTAGCAGCGGTTATATTTGCCTTAAAGATATGGCGTCACTACCTGTACGGGATTCATGTTGACATATACACTGACCACAAGAGTTTGCAGTATATCTTTAAACAGAAGAACCTAAATTTGAGGCAGGGAAAATGGCTTGAATTATTAAAAGACTATGACGTTGATATCTTGTATCATTCGGGGAAAGAAAATGTGGTGGAAGATGCATTAAGTCGGAAGACTATGGCACCATCTATAGAAAGAGAAGGGATGACTAAAGATTTGTACCAACTAGCCAATTTGGGAGTTTGCCTTCTTGAAACTCCAGATGAAGGGCTTATTGTTTATAATGCTGCAGAATCTTCCCTAGTAGCTGAAGTAAAAGAGAAGCAATATGCAGATCCCATTCTATTAAAGCTTAAGGAAAATGTGGAATGTGGTATGACGAAAGCATTTGAGCTTACGCAAGAAGGAGTACTTCGGTGCTAAAACAGACTGTGTGTGCCGAATGTAGATGGACTAAGAAAGAGGATTATGACAGAAGCACATCATTCAAGGTATTCTATCCATCCAGGGTAAAAAAAAATGTACCATGATTTGAAAGGGATGTATTGATGCGGTGACATGAAGAAGAACATTGCAAAATTTGTAGCCGAATGTCCAAATTGTCAAAGAGTTAAAGTAGAGCACCAAAAGCCCAGGGGTTATATGCAGTGTATAGATCTTCCAATCTGGAAATGGGACATGATCAACATGGATTTTGTCACTGGTTTGCCTCGTACATTTTGAAGGTTTGATTCCTTATGGGTGATAGTTGATAGGCTTACCAAATCAGCATACTTTCTACCGGGTGGACCACTTACACAGTTGAAGAATATGCCAAGTTATATATTAAGGAGATAGTTCAAGTACATAGAGTTCCAATCTCTATTATATCGGATCGAGAGATCAATTTATTACAAATTTTTGGAAGTCTTTTCATAGAAATTTGGGGACACAAATGAATCTAAGTACAGCTTTTCACCCTCAAACGGATGGACAAGCAGAACGTACCATTCAAACACTTGAAGATATGATACGAGCTTGTGTATTGGACTTTAAAGGTAGTTGGGATGATCATATATCTCTCATCGAGTTCGCCTACAACAATAGCTATCATTCAAGTATCAAAATGGCACCATATAAAGCTTTGTATGGAAGAAAGTGTAGATCACCAATTCGATGGTTTGAAGCGGGTGAAACTGCTGTATTCGGGACAAATCTTGTTCATCAAGCTATGGAAAAGGTTAAAGTGATCCAACAGCCGCTAGAAACAGCCCAAAGCATACACAAGTCATATGTGGATCTTAGGAGAAGAGGGCTAGAGTTTGCTATAGGTGATTGGGTATTCTTTAAGGTATCACCAATGAAGGGGGTTATGAGATTTAGTAAGAAAGGAAAATTAAGTCCACGTTATATAGGCCCATACCAGATTACCCAGAGGTTTGGCCAAGTTTCTTATGAATTAGAGCTACCCCAAGAGCTCTCAACAGTTCATTCAGAATTTCACGTCTCAATGCTTCGAAAGTGCATTGGAGATCCATCTCATATTACCCCTACTGAAGATGTACAAATTACAGAAGATCTTACCTATGAAGAAATACCTATTGCTATTCTAGATTGACAGGTTAAGAAGTTGAGGAATAAGGAAATAGCTTCTGTAAAAGTGCTTTGGAGGAATCAACAAGTAGAAAAGATCACGTGGGAAGCTGAAGAAGCGATGACATCAAAGTACCCCCATTTGTTCAAACACGAAGAAAAAGTCCAAGATGCTGAATTGGAGTAATAACAAGTAAGTGAAAAATATTTAGGTACTATGTGGTAATAGGGATATTAAACTTAGGCTTGAACTTATTTTGGTTGGACAGTTATGCTAACATTCGAGGATGAATGTTTCTAAGGGGAGAAGGATGTAACATCCCGTATCTTGCTTGTACTTATTCTAATTAAATGGAACCTGGTATGGTCATATGGTATAGGTAACGGATGAGATTTGTTATGCAAGTATTAATGGTGTAGATGGAATTATAGAGCCTGCTTGTACAGTTTAATGTGATGCAACCAAGTTAACGTCAATACGACCATTTAAGCTTGGGATCGTAAGCTGGTATTTGAATCTAAAGTTTAAAATGACCAAGTGTGTATAAGTTGTAAGTTAGATTAAGGTAATTAGGAGCTGGAAATGGAAGGAAATATTGAGGTGCTTGCTTGACTTAATTAAGCTAGTAGGTGAGTCACCTATTTGAGCTATATGATCCAAGTTAATGGCCCAAGTCCATGAATCAGATTTGGGCCTTTATTAGAATACTTATTTGGGACAAAATTAAGTAAAAGAAGAAGAAAAATGGGAAAAAGGCCCAATGCTCAAATCTTCCAAGGCCTAAATATAATTGAGCCCAACTAAGAAATTAAGCAAGTAGGTGCATCACCTACTTTGACATTTTGAGCTGCTTGAACTCCTTAAGTAGGTGCATCACCTACTTAGGCCAATTTAATTAAATTTGTGGTCCAAAATCAGCTAAGTGGATGGCCAAAAAATAGAGGCTTTATAAGAAGAAGTTGCTGGCCATTTCCCTCATTATTAAGTCATAAAGAAGGGTTACATTTCACAAACTCTCTCTACTTTCTTTTAAGAAGCTAGGAGCAGCCCTATTTTCCTTTCTAGGGTTCTTGGAGAAACCCTAACTTTTGTAGCAAAAGGTAAGTGAAAACACTTTAGTTTTTGTTTAATTATCTCATAGAAGATTAGGAGAATATGTTAGAAGTTCTTAATTATAAATATATGGCGGAATATAGAACAAGCAATCTGCTCACTTTTCTTTGATAATAAAGAACTTCTCTTTTTCTTTGGTTTAAAGTGTGAAGGAAAGTTCAAGTTCTTGAAGAGTTCAATTAAAGGAATAAGTTGTTGAGTTAATGTAAGGTGACTGCTCCATTTTGGTTCTCCTTGTATATGAATTTGAAAGAGAGTTATGGATGTGTTGTTATTGAGAACTCAAGAAATGATGAGTTCACTAATGGGTTGCTACAATAAGAGTGATTTGGGACTATTTTGTGGACTGTTTTGTATGTTCATGTTATGGGCTACCATGTTGATATTGGAGAAGGGTGTGATTAGTTTGTAATGAAATATAGAAGAAAGGTGTGGTGGTACACCACCGAACTAATTATTGCCCATGTTTATTGCCCGGTTACTGTTTTGATGAAGTTAAGTAGCCTAAATGTGTTGATTGGTTGCTGATACTATTTTACCATATAGTCTATTCTAGATAAGTAATCTAAAAGGCGGGAAGTCGAGTCGGGTTAGTTTCGGAGTCAAATAACCAAGTATGTAAGGCATACTCTATTTCACACTCTTTGGCATGAAATCGTACAATTGTTCCATCAAACAAGTTTCCAAGGTTATCCTATAACAAAGTGATATATAATGGCAGCACATTACACTCCACGTATCCAATGACCTTGTTCCCACTCTCTAACGCATTAGAACACCTCAATACGTGCTTATTATTAAATCTGCGTGGCTATCTTCACTAAAAAATTGCAGGAGTTCTCCGTTTGTTCAAATAAGACCCATGTATTATTTCAGCTTCTAAAACATTTTATTTATGTGCCAACAGCTACCTACCTCATTGTTGTTGCATTAAGTTGTTTAGAGAATTCACTACCTGTTTTTGAAAATTTGCCTTCAAATTTTGCTGTGTCAACTTAAATTATGAGTATGAGGATGAAATAAAAAGGTTTGGCAAGAAAATTCTATATGAATTTTGTTGGATAGCGAAGAATATGTTAAGATTGTATTAGACTTTTTCTTTGTTTTTCTATTCTCTTTTCCTCTCCTCGTCTTTTTGAAGATAGTAACATTATATGAGGATGAAATAAAAGGGCTGACAAGAAAGTTAGAGCTAAGTTTGATAGTGTAGGAAAAGAGTATGTATTCAAGATAGTATTTCACATTTATTGCTATTTTTTTGTTCTTCCTCTTCCTCCTCTTTTTGAACACTGTAACATTATAATGTGTGTGTGTGTGATGAATTTATAGACTAATTATATTTATAGAAGTATTTAGAGGGTAAAAAAATTATAAAAAAATAAAAGAAGAGTTATGGAAATTTATACAAATTTTGGAGTAGAATGAAAGTTTTATTGATTTCTGCAGTAATAAGATGGAGAAATTAACAGGATATTAATAAAAGATAAAGTAACAGTAATAATAAATGGCAATTTGAAAAAATTATAATGAAGGTGATGAGTGATTTTGATTAGAAAGAAGGGATGAAGATGATATAAACAAAGAGAAAAGAAAAGGGAATGAGGAATGAGAGCAAAAAAAATAAGGAAAGAAATAATCTACAAAATCCCCCTATATGAATTCCATCATTCACGTTTATTTATGTTCAAAATTTTATGCTTGTGCATTCACTTAATTTGAGAATCTTTTAATTATTGTCCAGTATATTCCTTATTTTGTTTCCTTTGATTTTGTCTTTAATTATTCTTTTAATTTATGATTAGATTAAGGAAATCTCTTGAAGAAATTAAATTATATACATATATATATATATATGTCTATTTTCTCATTTTTTGAAGGATATTTTCTTTAATTTTTATAGGGGAGATGATGTTTTAAGTCTCTGTGTTATTATTTTATTTTGATGTAGAGAATGTATTTTGATTCCTGACTAAAGAATTTCATTGAATTAAACAAAATGGTAACTATTAACAAGAAACTTTAGACATAGTACAAACACTTTTGCATTTGTACATTAGTTATTTGGACAATAAATTGCTAATTGAAGGTTAATTTATAAATAGTTATAATTTTATTTAATTTGATAATATTTGTTAGTCAAGTGTCAAAATAGCACACATTATTTAATTAAAAGTTAAAAGTATTTAATCAGATATTAAAAAAAACGTAATTGAAATAGCCTAAAGTAAAAGCAATTATTTTTTCATTTTTATATGATACATATTCTCTCTCTTAAATTTTTTAAAAAAGTTTTAACTAAAGTATTAAACATAAAAGAGAATATTAGTACCGTTTAAAAAATTTGCTCAAACGTTGCCTTTTTAATCTTACCTCTTTATTACTCATTAATTACTCTTTAAATTCTAAAATAGAATTAAAACGTTGTCAATTTTCTCTTACCTTCTTTGCTCAAACGTTTTATTGACACTACTGTCCTCCTCTACCTTCTTTTAAATTCTATTTTATTTACTCATTAAATATTTATATATTTCCTCTCCCTACTCTCCTTACATAACTCTCTTTTTTTAATTTTTAATTATCATTGTTCACCCACATGATCTTATTATCAGTCCCGTCTCTTATGTTACACATTTTCTTTTAGGTTTGGGATTGTCCAGTTGACCGATTGAGTATTGACCATAAAAGGATGGTCACTGTATAAAAAACTAAGCTTATATGTATTATTTTCAAAGAGATTAGTAGTTCCTATACATAAAAATATTGTGACAATTACATCACGCAACGTTTGTATTTTAAATAGGAAAAAGGCTCAAATATACCATTGAACTATCAGAAATGGCTCATTTATGCCATCCGTTAAAAGTTGAGCTCATTCATGCCATCGCCATAACAAAACTGATCCATCCATGCCATTACTTTTAACAGCCGATTTTGAGAAAATAACTTTGCCACGTGGCAGCATATTAGAGGTCTACGTTATTTTTATTTTTTTTAAAATTTTTTTTTATCCATTAAAAAAAATCCACCCAACTTTTTGATCCATTAGAAATTAGTTTGATTTATGACGATTAGGTTAATAGTAGAGTCAAAATTTTCATTAAAAGATTTTTAAAATAACATAAAAATATATATGAAGAAATCAATGAACATATAATATATATATATATATATATATATATATATATATATATAATATACATTAATTTATTTTATATTCCCACACAAATGTATACTCCCATGTTATCTAACTTATCAAAAATATATTGGATTTACTTTTGTTTTTATATATATCAACTGGCCTTAGACTATATTATACAAATTTCATGTCATCTTCATTTTATTCTTTCTTCTTAGATATTTTATTTCATTAAAGAGAAAAGAACAATAAAATTTCAGAATTAATCAATTCATTGATTTAAGTATATAATAAAATGATAAAGATTATACATACATAATATTTGTGAGTTGTAACTTGCATGCATGACTTATATATTGTTTTTATTCAATTTCTAATTAGGATTGGACCACTTAAAATTAATTATATAAGGATATAAAATCATGACGTCTCACCAATTTTTATGTAACTATATCATTAAATCAAATTTTAATTTAAGAAAAACATAATTGTAATTTAGACAAATATTCTACCTCCAATGATTAATGTTGATTTTCAAATAATTATCTTAATGTATATTGTGTCAAAACATTAAACGACATATTAAAAAGGATGAAAGGAGCAGTATAATGAGTGTTTGAGAGAACGATGTCCCACGTGAAAAGTAAAAAAGAAATAAAATTATTTATAAAATATTGGATATTTAAGGTCTCTTGAAAAAAAAATTGTCAATTTGGCTCAAAGCGAATGATATCATACAATATTAAAAGTATTTTATGGTAATTAATTAGCACAATAATTGATATCAATGTCACTGTACTGAAATTTTTGCATGATGGGTATGAGGATGATAGAGTGACGGTATGAAACGTATTGTCTTATTGTCTTTGCTTGTCTATGGATCAATTTATTATATTTGACCACAATTTTAAGTCGCATACAACAACAACAAAAAAAGTCGATGAGCTTGGTAACTATAAATACTCGGATGATATGAGACGATACACAAATAATCTCAAAATTAACTCATTAACAGTAATTAATCAAGTAAAACTTAGTTCAAAAGGAGATGGTCATATTATTGATCCGTATTGTGAACAGAGTCACAGGTGAAAGCCATAAAAGGAAAAAAAACTATTGTTATGGGGCAATATTCAAATAATCTCAAATTTTAAAAGCATAGATCAAACTAATTTTTAATGGATCAAAAAGTTGGGTAGATTCTTTATAATGCATAAAAAAAATTAATTTTTTTTTAAATTTTAATTTAAAAAAAATTAAATTTTTTTTAAAAATGACGTTGTAGACACGTAATTTTGTCCCCCTCGAAAGTTCGTTTTATTCATTTCTACCGTAGAATACCGTGTGCCCTCACCCATGTCATTATACCCCGCAAAATAAAAAAAATAATAAACAAATAATAAAATAACTAACCCTATCTTATCCTAACCACCTACCCACTAAAAAATAACACCTCACCACTACCCCTACCCCACCCTCTCTCTTTTTCCTGTCAACAAAGAAAAGACTCAAAACAATATATATATACACCCACATACACCAAAAAAGGGGGGGATGAACAGTAGAAGGAACCAAAAAAAAATCAAAAAAAAAAGAGAAACCATCAGCATTTTTCTCTCTCTTTCTCAAACCTTTCCATCTCTCTAGACTCTCACTCTCTCTCTTCATAGATCTCACCGGCGCCGGTGTCGGCGCCGCTCTCTCTCCGTCCATGATCACTCCCTCTCTACTCTCTCTCTAAAAACTGAACAAAAAAGACCACCGCTTCGCCGCCAGCGGGCGACCGATAACCACGAACATCGACGCCGGCGATAATTAGCGACAACACCAGCGTCGCCGTCTCCGACCAATCGCCACCACCCGTCACCGTTCGCCGCCTCTCCAATCCAACCGACGACGACAACAATCGCGTCGTCGTCATCGTTCGCCGACCCGTAACGTCGACCGGATCTCCGCAACAGTAACGTCGACCCGACCCGACCCGACCTCCTAACCCGAGACCCCGACCAGATCCGTTGGATCTCCGACGCCGGCTCGCGACCAGATCTGACCGGATATCTGTCACCGTCGACAACAACCGCCGCCGCCTCTCCGTCATCGGAGCTCCCCGGAGCTCGATTTGCATGGGTTTTTGGTTTTCTGTTGTCTTTGGTTGATTTTTGGTTTCGTCTATTTCATGGTTCGACGAAGATAGTGGGTTTCGAGTCAGCTTTATTGAATCTCGTCGTCGTTCTTGGTGGGGTTTCGTATAGTAAAGTTTTATTCACGGGTTTTGGAGCTGTCCGACTATTATTTTAATTCCGAGTTTGGTTGTTCGTCGTGAGGTTCTCCGATCGAGTTTTGGTCTTTGAATTTCTTTATTATTGACAAAAGCAAGTATCAGTGAGATCCATTTCTTTAACCCGCTCTCTTTTATTTATCTTGGTATATTGAATGGGTTGTGATTATGTGTGTTGTGATTATGATTTTGTTGGATTTTTATTTATGTTGATGTTATGATTGTGATGCTTGGTTGTTTGGTTTTGGTGGATTAAGGCATAAACTTGATCATGTTCTAATGGATGGATAGAAAGAAAGTCGGGGTATGGAATTGAAAAATTGACAAAAGGATAGATTCGGTTTAATTTGATTTATTGTTGGTATGAATCATGATGGAATTATGTCTTTAGTCGAGTACGCATAGGCAAACGTAGGCCGAGTAGGCAAATTCAGGAATAATAATTTGTTGGAGTGTTTTGAATATGTGCTTGAATGACACTTCCTACTTTATTGCATGAAAAGTTTAAATTGTACTTATTTGATCGGGGAATGCTCCGAAGGATTTGTATAGATTTATCCGGGGAATGCCCCAAAGTACCTTGTACCCGGAGGACGGCCGCGATGAAGGCCCGAGGCATCGGGTAAAGCATTAGTTTAGGATTAGCGTAGGTTTATTTTTAGTCCCTTTCTATATCGGGTTGTAATAATTGGACTGAACTTACATTTCGTTTTGTTTTGTTTTATCGTTTTGCGTGCTTTTTCTGTGGTTTATACACTTCATAATTCCAAAATGATCGATACACTCCACCAAGCGACCGTGGTCGAACCACGGGATCGAGGGGTGCCTAACACCTTCCCCTCGGTCAACAGAATTCCTTAGCCGGAATCTCTGTGCGCAAACCGGTTTAAGAGTCAATTGGTTTTGAAAAGGGATTCTCCGAAGGTGACTTGGCACATCGGATTATTCCAAGTGGCGACTCTGAATAAAAATACAAATAATCCCTTTTTCGAAGCAATTTTTCATTTCTTGTCACTTAAAATAATAAAACCCTTTCGAACTTTAAAAATATTTCAATGTTTTGGAGTACGCGGTAAAAAAGGGGTGTGACATCTTCTGGCGACTCTGCTGGGGAGTATGACAAGTTTTCAGAATTCGAGCTATTTTTGGAGTCGTATCGTCTTTGTTTGGCATTACGAGTGTATAAACATTGTTTGTGGTTATTGTTTGTGTTATTTTTACTTTTTGTGTTTTTGTGCTCTTTGTTTATAGTATTTATCCTATGTGTTACCGCTTTATATCTGTCATCATGTGTCCACCCCCCGGCCTTCTTTCTGCAACAAGTCTCGGAGCGCACGTTGTGTGCACGAACTCTAGTTGAGTCACCTTTATTTTAGGGGGGGAGCCGTTGGATGTATGGAGTAGGTGGAAAGCAAAGAAGCCACTATCGACCATATGCTCCCCCGAACGGCCTTGTTAGTAAACCACAACATAGGTCAGCCTTTAGGTCATTCTTATGTGCATCATATTGAGACCTAGTGGGGCCTACACGGTCCTTTGTAGGAGACTCACCTTTAAAGCATCCCTACCTGCTAACTGTTGCATATTTGAGGGTAACGTGGTCATTTGACGAACTGATTTTAAAAAAAATAATAATAAATAAATAGAAAGCGAGTCGAAAAGAATGAATCAAAAGGAATGTCGTAGTTTATTTTAGAATTCTTTATGACTTTTGTTTTTCACAATTAAAAAACTCAAAAAGATTTTTTTTACATTTTTGCATTCGTCTTCTCAAAGTTTCGTAAATTCAAAAAAAAAAAAAAAAAAAAAAGAACAAAGATTTTTGTTTGCCTTTTCTACCTATTTGTCAAAAGCAAAAATACCAAAAATATTTTTCCATAATTGATGGTGTCAGTCTTAGATAAAGTGTCTAATTGAAAATCCAAAAGTTTTTTTTCATTTGTTTTTGGTTGTGTCTCTTAAGTTAGGGTCAATTTATTAGTTAATCGTTAATTGTCCAATCTGAACGAACTACGCACCCCTGATTCTCCTCTTTCGGGAGTGAGATACGTAGGCAGCCTATTGTTGGTTCGGGGATCTTATTTTAAAAAATTCAAAAAAAAAAAAAGATTTTCTTCACTTTTTATTTAGAGTAGATGTTTCATACATATCTTGAAAAGAAAAAAAGAAGAAGAAAAAAAAAAGATTTTCCTCAATGGTCGTAGGGTTCATTTTTGATTGATCTTATTTTAAAAATTCAAAAAGATTTTCTTCACTTTTCATTTAGAGTAGGTGTTTCATGTACATCTTTAAAAGAAAACAACAACAAAAAATATTTTCCTTCAACAGGTTCAGGTTTCATTTTTTGCAATTAAAAAAAAAAATTCAAAAATATTTTTTCGGTAATCATTGATTTTATTTTGTACAGAAATCTGAAAATCCAAAAAGATTTTCTTCACTCTTCATTTAGAGTAGGTGTTTCATGTACATCTCTAAAAGAAAACTACAAAAAGATTTTTCTTTAATAGTTTCAAGTTTCATTTTCCTATGAAATTCAAAATCAAAAACTCCAAAAGATTTTTCTTTGTTAATCATAGTTTTCATTTTGTATAAGGATGTTAAGCCTAAAAATGCAAAAAAAAAAGATTTTCGTCTGTTCTTTTTGACCATTTGTTATTTTTTTTTCTTCTTAAAGTTTCAAAAAAAACCCCCCAGAGAAAATGAGTTCAATTGGCCATTTTGGCACGACTTCACGAACTACGCACACCTGATTCTCCCCTTTCGGGAGTGAGATACGTAGGCGCCCTTCTTGGGTTCAGTGAATTTTTTTTTAAAAAAATAATAAAAAAAATATAATTAAAAAAAAAGAGGTTTTGAAAAACTGTTGAACTCTAACCATTTGCTATCTCTTGTCCAGTTAGTTTAAGGTGGTTGGTTTGTGACATTTTGGCTAGTCCCCCATATTGCTCCAAGTCACCGAGGAAGTTATGACCAACAAGGATACCGAGTTAGTTGTCACTAATCAGATAGGAAGTTCGGAGAATGAGAATGTAGGAGATAATGAAGAGATTCGAAAATTAAGGTGGCAAATAATAGAAATGCATCGAGCTTGGGCTAATGGGTTGTCGCCTCCTTCGGTTCCCACTGATAATCTGGAATATCTTTCTAGCTTACCTCCGGTGTCACATGCACAATTTCCCATTTTTGTTGATATGCCACAACATGCATCAGGATCGACTCCGGGGCAACAATATCTAACCACTTCCAATATTCATTTCCTCACTCCTCAATACAAAATTACCACATGCTCGACTCCGCCTGCTATTCATGCTTTTGCTGCCCCACTTCTGTCTGAAGCTCCTGCTTTTAGTGTCAATCCAACGGTTGTGATTCCTCACTCTACAACCGACCCTGTATTGAATATTTTTAGTGATCAGCATTACGCTCCCGAGCCCACATTTAAGTCGACGGGTCCGTACGTTTTTCCTCAACCGCCTGAATTTCCTCCTAACACTGAGAAACCTGTTATGACAGAAGAACAAGAGGAAATAGCCAGAAAATTGAGAAGTTTGGTACTGACTATGAAAAACTTGCAAGGACTTGGGGGGTACAAAAGCGTCTCATATAAAGATCTGTGCACGTTTCCAAGTGTACATCTTCCTCTTGGTTTTAAAATGCCGAAGTTTGAGAAGTATGAGGGACATGGCGATCCTATAGCATATTTGAGACGCTATTGCAACCATCTAAGGGGCGCTTTGGTGAGAGTCTTTCAGGTCTAGCTTCAGAATGGTTTGTTGACCAAGACATCGACAAGTGGAATAGCTGGGATGACCTGGCTAATGAATTCGTGCAAAAATTTCAATACAATATGGAGTTGGTTCCTGACGAGAAATCCTTAACTAATATGAATAAGAAGAGTACCGAAACTTTCAGAGAGTATGCGATTAGATGGCGTGAACAAGCTGCTAGGGTGAAACCGCCAATGAAAAAAAGTAAGATAGTGGAGGTGTTTATTCAAGTGCAGGATGAAACATATTATCAACACTTGTTACCTTCATTAGGCAAGCCATTTATTGAGGTCCTCAAAATGGGGGAGATGATAGAGGATGGAATTAAGACTGGTCGCATTGTGAGTTTTGCAACATTAAAAGCGACTACTCAAGAAATTCATAAATGTTTGGGAAGTATGGGAGGCAAGAAGAATGTGGAAGATGCATCTGCCATTGCAGTTGGACAACAGGCATGGGCAAGAGGACCACACCATCGTCACCCACGGGCTCAAACCCAAGCTTATGCCCAAGCTCCACAGAATCTTTACCAAAATCCATTATATCCCATTCCCCCACCTCCATATCAAGTGTATAATGCACAACCTTATGTTCAACCTCCATCTTACCCACACTGGCGTGCGCCAACTTTGCCGAGTCATCCTCCAACTCCATATACATACCGAAACCCTTCTAGGCCTGGTTTTTAATTTAAGCCAAATAATGAAATGAGACAGAAGTCGAGGGATAACTTCACGCCCATTGGAGAGTCGTATGCAGGTTTATTCCAGAGATTGGTACAGCAGGACATGATCACTCCTCTCCTTGGGTATACTCCGGACCCACATTCAAGAAGTTTTGATCCTAATGTACGATGTGCCTATCATTCTGATGTTCAGGGTCACAGTATTGAAGATTATCATTCTTTGAAAAGAGAAATTGAAAAGATGATTCAAGATAAATCAATCATGGTGCAGAACATTGACAGTGAGGAAAGCTCTAGTCATGCTGATATGCAAACCAGTGGCTAAGACGTCAGGCTGAGCAATTGAGAAGTCACCCCTCTCCCTACTAGGAAGAGGTCTGGTAGCTTGTTTTGTTTTATTTTCTGTTCTCCGAATTATTTTAGGGTTGTAGTTCGGGATCTATCTTGTTTTGTTCTTTTGTTGTTTATGTTCAAACCCTTCTATCTTTTATTTCAACTAAATGAAGTGTCCCATTTTTCTTTGTGTTTAAATATGTGTTGGTTGTTTGTTTTCTGTACGTAGTACATTTTGTGTTAACTCTAGTGATATGACATGCAGTGAAATTTTCAGTCGGATCTTAAAATCCAGTTTAAGCATGAACTTTGAATCAGAGGGTTAAAGAAAGAAAAAAAAGAGCATATGAGAAAATAGATGGAGTGCTGAGACATTTGGTAATAGGTTAAGGTAATTATTTTGAGAATCACAAGAATAACTTGGCTATCGATCGAAAGACAGGTCCCAATTAGGTCAAATAGTGGACGTGTGATCCCTATATCAAGGTTAAGGAGAAGATAATCAGCTCCACAGAAGCATGAATCACTCGATGTGAGGGATGCACAACAAAGGTAGAGTTGTATCTTTGACAAGTATATAAAAAGAGGTGAAACATATGTCCAAGGCAAATTAGTGTTGTAAAGCATGTCCTAAGCGATATTGGTCATGTACTTTCACATTGCATGCTATATGCTTGCATTCTCAAGAATTGATATGATGAAGGCATTTCATTCTGCTATCCAAACATTGTGTCATCTTTTGTTTACCTCATTTGAGCCTTAGTGTTATTTTTTTTTCATACCCCTCTTTTGGAATCAAGGTAGAGTAAGCAAAGTTCAAAGAATAGTGTCAAGTAAGAAGATAAAGTCAAAAGTTACAAAAAAGAGACAAAAATGTTTCCAAAAAGAGTGTCAAGAAAATAGAGCTAGAAAAAAAAATCGCAAAGTGAAAAGAGCGAATAAAAGAAAAAAAAAGAAAAAAATCATATCAAAGCAAAAGGACAAGCTGCCAGAACTACGCATGACCTGATTCTCCTCTCTCGGGGGTGAGATACATTGGCTGCCTTACTAAGGGCTCGGTCCAACCAAATAAATAATTTAGAATCCCCCAGTCAAAAGAAACTGGGGCATGAGTTAATCCTCATTGTTTGAGTCGATTTCAAAAGTTGTAAGTCCTAACCCACTTCAAGTGTCATTTGGGCCTCACGCCATCCTTTCTTTTTAACCCTATCCAAAAGCTAAGTTACAACCAAAGAAAAGACCTTCAGATTAATCTTTGGGGATGTTAAGGCAAAGCATGCAAGGGATATGCTGATGTATTTGGGAACTACTTGTCTTCCTCAGCCCAAGCAATCAAGAGAGAAATAAAAATGAGAGAGTCTTATTGGTGAAAACCCTCACGGGCACTGTAAGGCGATAGTAAGTTGAGAGAGATAAAAAAGAGAGAGTTTTATTGGTGAAAACCCTCACGGGCACCGTGAGACGATTGTGAGTTGAGAGAAAAGAGAATAAGAGAGTCTCATTAGTAAAAACCCTCACAGACACCATAAGGCAAGGGTGAGCTGAGGGAAAGACCCTTCAAAACGTCACTAGCCGAATGAGGTCTGAATGCAATTGATCTAAGGAAACAACTCAGTTTCAAGATCATTAACTCAACAATAATTGGTAAAGAGGTTGGATGGAAATATCAGGTGGCTTAATCCAAAAGGCATGGCATAATCATTAGAGTTGATTGTCATTTTTAGAAAATTTGTCATTTCTTTGTTTCAAAGAGGGACACTCGTTGTCTTTTCTTTCTTCTCTTTATCTTATTTTTGTTTGTCTTGAGTCAGTGGTCCAAATAAAAGTCATTGTCATTTTTCTCTTGTTTTTGAGTCAAGTCCATATCAAAACAAGTGAGAAAAGAATGCAAAACTGACCACCAACTTCTTCAATTGCACAATGCAAGACAAAGTCAGCATATGAAAGAGACATAATGGTGAACTTATGAAACACCAAGGTTTGAAGGATTTATCTGAGAAGCATGACAAAGCAGAGATACTGTGGTTATTTTGGAGTCACTCCTAATGATATGAGTTTAGGTCAATGACATGACAAAGCAGGGGCAAATGTCAGCAATCTGAAATAAAATGAAGGGAATAAACACTAGAGCAAATGCCTGGAAAGCCAAATGCTGCAAACTACCACTAAGTTTTTAACTGACAAATTTTCTTTGTTGAAATAAGGGAAGATTCGCTTTACTTAATTCAGCTACCATTGGAAATGCACATCCGTTGGATTTTACTTTCTGTTCAGGACCCTCTTGCAAAATGGGATTTTACTTTTCTGTTCAGGACCCTCCTGAAAAATGGTATTTTACTTTCTGTTCAGGACCCTCCTGGAAAATGGGTTTTTATTTTTCCGTTCAGGACCCTCCTGGAAAATGGGATTTTACTTTCTGTTCAGGACCCTCCTGCAAAATGGGATTTTACTTTCTATTCAGGACCCTCCTGAAAAATGGGATTTTACTTTCTGTTCAGGACCCTTCTGGAAAATGGGATTTTACTTTCTGTTCAGGACCCTCCTGGAAAATGGGATTTTACTTTCTGTTCAGGACCCTCCTGGAAAATGGGACTTTACTTTCTGTTCAGGACCCTCCTGGAAAATGGGATTTTACTTTATGTTCAGGACCCTCCTGGAAAATGGGATTTTACTTTATGTTCAGGACCCTCCTGAAAAATCGGATTTTTGCTTTCAGTTCAGGACCCTCCTGAAAAATGGGACTTTACTTTATGTTCAGGACCCTCCTAAAAAATGGGATTTTTACTTTTTGTTCAGGACCCTCCTGAAAAATGGGACCATGCTTTCAAAATGAAATACTGCCTTATAATAATCCTGGTGTGGGAAATCCCAGCAACATTTGTAAGGAGACGCACTTCCTTGTTCGGGTAATCCCAACAACATTTGTAAGGAGATGCACTTCCTCGTTTGGGTAATTCCAGCAACATTTGTAAGGAGACGCACTTCCTTATTTGGTAAATCCAGCAACATTTATAAGGAGACGCACTTCCTTGTTCGGGTAATCCCAGCAACATTTGTAAGGAGACGCACTTCCTTGTTTGGGCAATTCAAGAGACATTTGTGAGGAGACGCCCTTACTTGTTTGAGCAATTCAAGAGACATTTGTATGGAGACGCACATCCTTGTTTGAGCAATTCAAGAGACATTTTGTGAGGAGACGCACTTCCTTGTTTAAGCAATTCAAGAGACATTTGTGAGGAGACGCACTTCCTTGTTTGAGTAATTCAAGAGACATTTGTGAGGAGATGCACTTCCTTATTTGAGTAATTCAAGAGGCATTGGTAAGGAAACGCACTTCCTTGTTTTGGTAATTCAAGCAGCATTGGTAAGGAAACGCACTTCCTTGTTTTGGTAATTCAAGCGACATTGGTAAGGAAACGCACTTCTTTGTTTTGATAATTCAAGGAACATTGACAAGGAGATGCACTTCCTTGATTGGGTAATTCGAATTTTGATTTTTAGGTAATGCACTTTCTAACTTAAGTCTTGATTCCTAGAAGATGCACTTTCTAGTCGAGTTGTTGCACTTAATCCTTAGGAGATGCATTTCCTTGCTAGTTTTCATTTTTTAGGTGACACACTTTTAACTTAAACTTGTATCTCTAGAAGACGCACTTTCTAGTTAGAATCCCTCACTTTAATTCTTAGGAGATGCACTTCCTAGTCTTGGTTAGTTAATTTTACTCTTAAGAGATGCATTTCTTAGTCAGAGTCTTGATTCATCATAACATGCAAGTAGGTATGATGTGATTTTCCCAAAAGTCTTCTGATGATAAACTGGGGCAAAAAATTCAATTTCTGTTTTAGAAATTTTACTTTTCTGGCAAATAAAACCTCTTTATAATAATATTTGTTTGGGATAATTTTCTTTTTTAGTTTTGATATGGTTTCAGGAGCCCGCCTGCAGAACAGGGTGAAGAATTTGAAAGCATAGCAACAAAGTGATGAAATAGCAAGTCAGGAGCCCGCCTGAAGAACAGGGTGATGAAATAGCAAGTCAGGAGCCCTCCTGAAGAACAGGGTGATGAAATAGTAAGTCAGGAGCCTGCCTGAAGAACAGGGTAATGAAATAACAAGTCAGGAGCCCGCCTGCAGAATAGGGTGAAGAAACGAAAGTCAAGCAACAAGTTGGAAGAAATTGCAAGTCGGGAGCCCGCCTGAAGAATAGGGTGATAAAAGTCTACTCAAGAGCCAACAAAAGCTGTATAGATAGGATTTTTGTAATTTCCTTTGTGTTTTAATTTTTAATTTTCATTTTTGATGTAATAACGGAGTTGCGGACCAAAACCTCGACGGAACCTCAGTCGACTCTCCAACTTGGTATAGTCCACTCCTCTTCCAATCCTTTGAAATACCCGTGACTTGGTTCCCTTATAACTTGGGTGGGTAGGCTGTCCTAATTCAAGACCCAGTAGTCATTCTTTCTTCTGCTTCTTCCTTTGAATAATGGTCGGGACAAAATTCTGTCTCGTTGTCTACTTCTTTGTCTGAAAACACTGCGTGTTTACATTCAAAGGGGGCATGATGTAGACACGTAATTTTGTCCCCCTCGAAAGTTCGTTTTATTCATTTCTACCGTAGCATACCGTGTGCCCTCACCCATGTCATTATACCCCGCAAAGTAAAAAAAATAATAAGCAAATAATAAAATAACTAACCCTATCTTATCCTAACCACCTACCCACTAAAAAATAACACCTCACCACTACCCCTACCCCACCCCCTCTCTTTTTCTTGTCAACAAAGAAAAGACTCAAATCAATATATATACACACCCACATACACCAAAAAAAGGGGGGATGAACAGTAGAAGGAACCAAAAAAAAAAAAAAAAAAAAAAGAGAAACCATCAACATTTTGCTCTCTCTTTCTCAAACCTTTCCATCTCTCTAGACTCTCACTCTCTCTCTTCATAGAACTCGTCGGCGCCGGTGACGGCGCCGCTCTCTCTCTGTCCATGATCACTCCCTCTCTACTCTCTCTCTAAAAATTGAACAAAAAAAGACCACCGCTTCGCTGCCGGCTGGCGACCGATAACCACTAACATCGACACCGGCGATAATCAGCGACAACACCAGCGCCGCCGTCTCCGACCAATCGCCACCACCTGTCGCCGTTCGCCGCCTCTCCAATCCAACCGACGGAGGAAACAATCGCGCTGTCGTCATCGTTCGCCGACCCGTAACGTCGATCGGATCTCCGCAACAGTAACGTCGATCGGACCCGACCCAACACGACCCGACCTCCCAACCCGAGACCCCGACCAGATCCGCCGGATCTCCGACGCCGGCTCGCGACCAGATCTCCATCGCCAGATCTCCGTCACCATCGACAACAGCCGACGCCGCCTCTCCGTCATCGGAGCTCCCCGGAGCTCGATCTGCGTGGGTTTTTGATTTTCTATTGTCTTTGGTTGATTTTTGGTTTCGTCTATTTCATGGTTCGACGACGATAGTGGGTTTCGAGTCAGCTTTATTGAATCTCATCGTTGTTCTTGGTGGGGTTTCGTATAGTAAAGTTTTATTCACGGGTTTTGGAGCTGTCCGACTATTATTTTAATACCGAGTTTGGTTGTTCGTCGTGAGGTTCTCTGATCGAGTTTTGGTCTTCGAATTTCTTTATTATCGACAAAAGCAAGTGTCAGTGAGGTCCATTTCTTTAACCCGCTCTCTTTTATTTATCTTGGTATATTGAATGGGTTGTGATTATGTGTGTTGTGATTATGATTTTGTTGGATTTTTATTTATGTTGATGTTATGATTGTGATGCTTGGTTGTTTGGTTTTGGTGGATTAAGGCATAAACTTGATCATGTTCTAATGGATGGATAGAAAGAAAGTCGGGGTATGGAATTGAAAAATTGACAAAAGGATAGATTCGGTTTAATTTGATTTATTGTTGGTATGAATCATGATGGAATTATGTCTTTAGTCGAGTACGCATAGGCAAACGTAGGCCGGGTAGGCAAATTCAGGAATAATAATTTGTTGGAGTGTTTTGAATATGTGCTTGAATGACACTTCCTACTTTATTGCACGAAAAGTTTAAATTGTACTTATTTGATCGGGGAATGCTTCGAAGGATTTGTATAGATTTATCCGGGGAATGCCCCAAAGTACCTTGTACCCGGAGGACGGCCGCGACGAAGGCCCGAGGCATCGGGTAAAGCATTAGTTTAGGATTAGCGTAGGTTTATTTTTAGTCCCTTTCTATATCGGGTTGTAATAATTGGACTGAACTTACATTTCATTTTGTTTTGTTTTATCGTTTTGCGTGCTTTTTCTGTGGTTTATACACTTCATAATGCCAAAATGATCGATACACTCCACCAAGCGACCGTGGTCGAACCACGGGATCGAGGGGTGCCTAACACCTTCCCCTCGGTCAACAGAATTCCTTAGCCGGAATCTCTGTGCGCAAACCGGTTTAAGAGTCAATTGGTTTTAAAAAGGGATTCTCCGAAGGTGACTTGGCACACCGGATTATGCCAAGTGGCGACTCTGAATAAAAATACAAATAATCCCTTTTTCGAAGCAATTTTTCATTTCTTGTCACTTAAAATAATAAAACCCTTTCGAACTTTAAAAATATTTCAATGTTTTGGAGTACGCGGTAAAAAAGGGGTGTGACAGATGTGGACCTCTAATATGCCGCCACGTGGCAAAGTTGTTTTCTAAAAATCGACTGTTAAAAGTAATGGCATGGATGAGCCAGTTTTGTAATGGCGATGGCGTGAATGAGCCCAACTTTTAACGGATGACATAAATGAGTCATCTCTGATAGTTCAGTGGCATATTTAAGCCTTTTCCCTTTTAAATATTTTGAGATAAAAATTATTATTTATTTTCTAAGATTTATTATTCATATCCTCGATTATATATTAATTACGTCACACATGTGTAAAGACTTATTAAGATTAATAAAATTTTATTTAATTTATTTTATTACTACTAAAAAGTAACAAAAATTTTATTTGATAAAAATATTTAAAATTTACGAAAAGAAAAAAAACTTAATAATTCTCTGACAATACCAACGACACACTTTTGTTATGGATGGAATCACAAGCTTTATCATATTTTCTTTATTGGTAACATATATTTCTTTAACCAAAAAAAAAACTGTTTGCTTTAAAATGATTAAGTATGTTGTCATTCACAGTATACTTTTTTTTCCCCTTCAAATTACTATTTCTTGAAATTGATTAAAGATCTTTTAAGAATTTATTAATTTATTTTTAAGACCGCGTGAAGCGAAAATATATTCACTAGTACTAGAATAAAACCAAATATATCATTGAACTATTAGAAATGACCCATTTATGCCATCAGTTAAAAGTTTGGCTCATTCATGTCATCGCCGTTACAAAATCGGTCCATCCATGCCATTAATTTTTAACGGTGATTTTTAAAAACAGTTTTGTCACGTGGCCTTTTATTAACAGTCCACGTCATTAATTAAAATAAGAAAAAGGCTCAAATATGTCATTAAACTATCAAAAATGGCTCATTTATGCCATCAGTTAAAAATTCAGTTCATTCATGCCATCTTTGTTATAAAATCAACTCATCCATATCATTATTTTTTAATGGTGAGTTTTCAAAAACAGTTTTGTCATGTGACCTTTTATTAGAGGTCCGCGACATAATTAAAATAAATCTATATTAATTTCAAAATATCTTAGACCCATTAAAAACAATCAATTCATTTAACATAACCCGACCCACGCCCATTAAAATATTTTTTTTTCTTACAACAACTATTTTTCTAATAAGAAAAAATAGTGATTAATGTATATCCTTTGGTTATTTCTAGTTGAATCTAAATCATTATAAATGCTACACTTAATAGAAACCTCAAAAATTATATTCTACAGTAACTGATTAGTTTTAATTACAGTGACTTCAATATATACTCCGAAGTTGCAAGAAAATAAACCAATGAACGATTAAGGCAAACAAGAAAAAGAAAGAAGCGTACCAATAAAACTTCTCCATTCTCCCATCATAAATTAGGGGAGTATACATTATTGAAAAAATCATTTTCAAATAACGACTTAAAAGAAGTTTGTTATCCCAATTATCCCGTCATGCATATGGAATAACTTCTCCCAGCATGAATTAGTAGAGCATACATTGTTGAAAAATCATTTTCAAATAACGGCTTAAAAGAAGTCTGCTATTTCAATTATCCCGCCATGTATATGGGATAACTTCTGCCATCATTATGGTATAAATGCTGGAATAAATAATCCTGATACTAACTAATTTTAGGTATTTTGAAATTAATATTGATTTCTTTTAATTAATGGCGTGGACTTCTAATAAAAGAACACGTGGAAAAGCTATTTTTAAAAAACCATCATTAAAAAGTAATGGCATAAGTGAGTTGATTTTATAACGGTGATGGCCTGAATGAGCCAAACTTTTAACTGATGACATAAATGAGTCATTTCTGATAGTTCAATGGCATATTTGAGGCTTTTTGCTTATTTTAATTAATAACGTGGACCTCTAATAAAAAGCCACATGGTAAAGTTATTTTTGAAAACCACCGTTAAAAAGTAATGGCATGGATGAACTGATTTTATAACGGCGATGGCATGAATAAGCTCAACTTTTATCTGATAGCATAAATGAATCATTTCTGATAATTCATTGGCATATTTGAGCCTTTTCCCAACTACGAATAGGATAAAATGTGCAACACTAGTTTTTGAAGCATATGCATTAACTTCTGCAGCAAGATAGACACTCTTTTTTCAACAATCATTTCAAGATTTTGATGGCCTCTGAAGTTATTCTTCCTACTCAAGCCACAGCATGGGACTGTCCTAGACCATAGGTTTGTGCAGCAGAAATGTACCCATACAGGGTCCAAGTTGTTCATTATAACTTCTGTTCGACCAAGATCTTCTAGTGTCCCATCTCTTTGTCTAAGAGATACCACTGCCATTGGATCACTCTTAGAAATAATATCAAGATCACGTAGCTTTAAAGCTGATAATGATAACTCGATTGGGATGTAAAGGGCATTAAGACCCTTTGTCCTATAGAACAAGTCAACAGCATCATTCGACCGCTCAACAGCAGCACCATTACCACCACCGGCAGCACCTGCAGGGTCCATATGATGGCCTACTCCTCCTACGGCCTGCTTCCCACCTTTAACATGAGACAAACAATTCCCCATTCTCTCTCTCTCCCTCAAATTATATTCTATTCTCTCCCTCAAACCTGGATAATATAAGCACAAGTGAAAGATGCAACAATGAGTAGATAGAATCAAGAGGTAGGAGACTTAATCCAGTAACTCCAAAGCACTTAGCACTCCTATTTATAATACTAGAATAAAACTAAATTAAACTAGGACGAAAATATAAGATCGAGGAGAAAGGTAGAGAGAGAAAAAACTCCTAGAATCTCTTTGAACTTCTAAAAGTCCAACCAAAAACAACAATTAAACTGAAATCAGAACTCACCTAAGAATCAGCAACAATATCCATTTTCAATGGATCCACAATGCCATTCAGGTATTGTAGATATTGTGTTGTATTGTATAGTAATGTATTATTTTAATAAATACAACTTTGATAAATTGTATTGCTTTCAGTTGTCAGCTAATCTCACACATCAATAGTTTGAAGTATAACCTTAGTAAAGAAGTAGGATACACATAGAGTATCAAAATGGACTTGCCGACCCAACCTAGTCCGTTGTTAGGATTTAGTTGGGTTATGAAATTTTGAGCCCATTTAAAATTGGGGCTTATAAGCCTAGCCCAAGTCAATCCACTAACTCTTGATGCTTGATTGAGGCTAGGCTGGGCCGGCCCGTGGGCAAAGATACTATTTAATTTAAATTAAAAATATATTAATATTCTGAAAGAAAAAGTAATAATTAAGAATAGTATTTATTGAATTAGTTTAATATCATACATAATATTTAACTTATTAAGTGTTAAATCTAAATCGTCAAGTATAGATATTTTATTTGTTATTGTTATTCAATTTAAACTTAAAATTGAAAGAAAATTGTAAGCAAAAAGAATTAAAAATACAAATAGTGATTACTCAATAAATTTTACCTAGTATCTTAGCATTAAATGGCTAATACTAAAATTTCTAAGCATAAATATAAAGATTGCATCCATCATAAAATGTTCAAACACTTGTTGCAGCTACTTGAAATCGATTACATAACATTACCCAAATTCAAAGCGATAATATCTTTAAGTTAATTTTAAATATTATTAATTTTTGATATATAACCTTTTTATATTGTTTAGCTTATTAAATTTGCATGTGAATTTAGATGGATGTTGATGTCAATTAAGATAATTTAATCAATGAATTCAAATGTGCTTGACAATGTATTGGTGTTAAAAAATTATATATCATTGTAGAATTATGTACTTTATATAATAATAGAGAGAAGTATCAATTACCCCTTGAAGTTGTCTCGTTTTATCCATGTACACCTGAACTTTGAGTCGTCTAAAGTACCCCCGAACTTGTTGTTTTAGTACTTCGCGTGGCCCATTTTTATCCATGGACCACAACGTGTAAAATACATGTGTACACGTGAAAAAAACTACTTCTGTGTTTGTCCACGTGAATAAATACTATCTACTTCCTTCATATTTAACCTATATAAAAAAATAACTCACTCCTACCCTTAATTATCTAATTTCTCTCTAAAAAAAATTATATTTTTGAGTTTTCTCTACTCCGAAATAGTAAAAGGTTGAATTTTTGTCGATCAAGTAAGATATTATCTAAAAGCAAATTATATTTTTTGTGTTAAAAAAATGAGATTATTTTTTTCTGATTAGTTTTTATAGTAGTTTTCGATTACTGTTTCGAATTTTTTTTTTGAGGAGGCTCACATCCACAAATACACTTCCTATTATAATTAACGGAGTTAGAAATCTCAAGTTAAGTCAGGAATGTACAAAAATCGAACCGATAAAAATGTTATTGATTTATCGTTATTGGGTTAATGATTTTATAAAAAAAATATATTGGCTTATTGATTTGGTTTTGATTTTTTTATTGGGTTATTGGTTTACCCAATAACCCAATAAGATTATACTAAATTATTATTTTACACTCCATATATATATAAATATATAAGTAGGATTTTGGTTGCAACTAAGATTCATTTTATTTTCATGCTAGTTACTATTTTTTCTATTTTATAAGTATTTTCTTATCAGTTAAATAAAAAATCAAATCGTTAAGGACTAAAAATCGATAAGAAAATATCTTATTGGTTTGGTTATTGATTTAGCATATTTAAAAATCAAAAATTGATAAATTAGACCAATAATATAAAAATTAAATCAAACCGATCGATGCACACTCCTATTTAAGTAGGTAAAATAGGAGCAATTGAAAAGAATTTTTTTTTTGCACATTTTGGTAGTGATGGAGGAAGAGGGATAATAAATAGGAAGAAAACAAAGAAGAGACTTTGAAGTTTTTGAAAAAATTAAAGAAAAATAGGTTTTTTCATTTTTTTTGTTGGAAGGTGCTGATTTGACAAAAAAAACACAACAACTCCATCACACGTGTGATGGAGTTTGAAATCACATATTTTGCCATATAGGTCAAAAAAGGGTCATGCGACGTACTAAAACAACAAGTTCAGGGGTACTTAAGACGACTCAAAGTTCAGGTGTACCATGAATAAAATGTGACAACTTCAGGGGATAATTAATACTTCTCTATAATAATATGTTAGAAGTATGAATGGATTGTCATACCCTATTAGTTCAAATATAGATCGAAAAAGAAAATCTAACAAAAAATTGATAAAAATAAAGGACTAGCCCGCCTCAACACGCGACCCTGTTAGGGCTGGGTTGGGCCATATATTTTAAGGCCCGGTGAAGGGCCAACCCATCCTAGTGTCACAACCCGAGCCGGGGCCTTGGTCGCGATGGGCATCCCAAACCATCAAGGCCCGAGAGACCCCTGTAACTTCGCAACCCACTAGTGATATTATCCGCTTTGGGCCCAGGCTCGCACGACTTTAAAATGCGTCGCTAGGAAGTAAGGCTTTCTTACTTATATACCCAACATCCATTTTGTATTTTGCCGATGTGGGGCTCCTTATCCTAAGTTGGGGTGTTACATACACCCCAAGTTTGTAACGTCCCAAAAATCTATCCCGAGATGTCACACGGTGCTTAGGACCACAAGTGATCCCAAGCTAACCCATGAACTGGCATACTATTAAGCATCTAATTAAATACGTATGAAATAACTGAGTTTACTGTGCAGAAACGTAATAGTTTTGGAATATATGGAAATATAATATTGATACAATTTTACATTTTGATAAATTCTAAAAAGAAGGACTGAAATTACAAGATTGACTCTAACTGACATCTGTGAAGCCTCTACTATACTGACTATAGATAGTTGGGGAGCGACTCCAACTACTACTAATCAATACATATGAGTAAGAAAGTAAAGTACATAAATAACATCTAACTAAAGTCCCCAAAGTAGGAGGACTCATCATTTGCTGGCTGAAATCTGCAACTGTCTGAATCTGGTATGCATGCTACAACTCGTACCTACATTATGAGATAATGTAGCACATAGACATATATGTGGATCAGTACATTAAAGATATACTGAGTATATAGGGGTGAAACGCATATCTAAAACATTATTTCATCATTATAATTTATAATAAAATGCATGTTAAATGTAAATTACTCACATAATCTGGAATATCTGAAATACTGAAATCTAAAATCATGAATAGCAAATCACACTTTATAAATCTAGCGAGTCATAACATTTAGTTCTAAAAGTTGTGCTAATATTCTGTCTTTAAATCATACTATCTAAGTGTAGAGAAAGCTCACTTCTAAATATGAAATCTGAAAGCTGAAATCTGTAACTCTTATCTTTCTGTAAAGCATAATCTGAATAAAATTGTGAGCCTTTACACTTAGTTTTCTAAAAGATTTTCTATAAATATCTTTTGTTACGCTTTACTATTAGGGAGATGTTTCAAAACTTTTCTTTACTTGTAGGAAAAAATACTTTAAAACTATTTTGTAAATCTTTACTGATAAGGAGGTTCTTTTAACCGACATAAAACATACGAGCTACATGGAGTCCAACATCTCGTCTTCCTAAGGAAGAAACCTCACATTGGGGAAAGGTGTCATACTTTTTTCAGGGAGTATAACTTTATCTTAAGTGATCACAATCTTAGTCATCCACGTAGAAGTGGGAACAATTTTAATCTTAAGGTGGCACGTAGTTCTGGGGAATGATACCTTGGAATCATACCCAACTCGGTGCTAAATACTACTCCCTTTAATCTGCTACACTCATTCTTTAGGAAATCCACCTTAAAATAGGAAAAAAGGTTTATAATGAAAACCAAATATGCTTCTCTTTCTTTCAATCTCAAACTATATGAACAATGTGGATTCCTTATCTTAGCTTAGGATCAAAAGATCAACTTCTTTCTTGAAAATCTGAATACTTGCTTATCAAAGCATACTAAAAATATAATCTTCTTGAAATATCAAAACTTAATCTTAGGGCTTAAAGCCCATTCTTTAGATCTTATACAAATTCATAGAAAAACATCATGCTCAATATACTTCTTGAAAATACTTTAACAATATCAAAATAATAGAATCAAGAATCATAATATCATGCTTAAACTGAATTGGAAAGTCTAAAAAATCACGCATAAAGATGTGAAAATAGACATGCAATTCAACATTCAGTCACTTAAAATCTCATAATTTTCAAATAATAAAAATTGGGTATGAGCCCCAATTGCAAATCATGTGAATTTAAATTAAAAAGATAGTTTTGGGCACAAGGACGAAAGGATTGTCCTTGTTCATAACCCCACATACCTTAATTGATGATCTTAGATAAGAAAGCTTGAATCTTGGATTCCTATGATACTTTTGAAGATGAGTTATTGGAGTTCTTGACTTGGAAATTCTTAATCTTGAACTATATTTCAAAATTGATGAGGAAAATTGGATTTCTTGGAGAGTAAGCTTGAGCTTTAGGATTTTCTTTTGAAAGAGAATTGATGAATAAGTTTGACTTGAATTCCTATTTGTGTTTTTAAAGGTGGTTTCTTGAAGAAGATGAATTAAATTGATGTTCTTAGGAATGTTCTTGAATGTTTTTGTTGAACTTCTTGGAATAGAAAGCTTAATTATTGATTGTTTTCTTGAATAGAAGGTGATGAAATGGATGAATCTTGAAGAGAATTGATTAGGGTTTGTTCTTGGGAGTAAAGTAGGATAATGGGGGCAAAATAATTCCCCAATGGAGGCTATACATTGCTATATTATGACCTGGGTTGAGGGAGAAAATACCCCATTTCTCCTCATTCATTTAAATAAAAATTTACAACCCATATCTAGATTTTGCTCTTCGCCGCGACGCGGTACCATCGTGGCAGCTTACTGCCTCACACGAAAATGGCTATAAATTTTTGCTCGGGTACCAAATTAAGAAAAAATTTGTATCATTGGAAAACTATTTCAGTTATCTACAATTTGATGGGTATTTAGCTGGAAGATTCTACATACATCAAAAGTTAGACACTTTCTAAGTTGACACTTGTAGAATTGGACACCAAACTTTGAATAAATCTAATGTTCTTAGCTCCACATGGCTCTAAGTGATTTATATGAATATTATTCACCTAATAAGAACTTCACATACTTAGAATTAAAGTTATGACACAAGCATTCGAATTATGGATCAAGAGTACGACAATTACACCTTCACTGTGGCGCGGTGAAATCGCGGTACGCTATTGGGAAAGGATGAGTGCAAATTTGCACTCACCGCGTCGCGCCACTAGAAATTAAAAATTGGTAATTTGGACCTGTCCGCGATGCGCCAATATTATGGAGGTCCACTGGAATATGACAATTGCCATTTTGGCATCCACCGCGATGCGGTGAGTGCCCAGGTGGGACACTACATTACTAAAAATGCTCTAACTTTTTCACCGAGTGTCGGATTTGGGAAAATTTGGTGTTGATGAAAAGCTTATTCAATTTTCCACACAATCAAAGGTCTAAATCTGGAAAATTCCGTATGAAATAAATGTTATTCATTTTTAAGCCCACTCTTAACATTCTTGGAATGAATTTTAAGCTAGGAAAAGCACGTGGCATTACAATATCTTTCCCTTGGGAACATTCGTCCTTGAATATGGATAATTAAACTAAAAATACTGAGGAATCTGAGGTTATAAACTATCATGAACAACTGAAATTAACTGAATAACTGAATCTTAAACATAATGAGCTACTGAACTGAGCTGCGAGTGCATGAATTCTCAAGAAAATAGCTATATGGCTGAGATAGAAAAGAGAGCGTCAACTTATGAGTAACCATTAATTTAGGCTGGATTTGATTGCTTGATAAAAAGAACGAGAGGTTTATGACATGAAAACTCAAGGTATTACAACATCTTCCCCTTGGGATCGTTCATCCCCGAATGATACTAATTTGGTTGAAATCCTAGGAAAAACCTGAGATGATACACAGGATACTTACGAACTGAATCATACTAAATATTTACACTCAAATAGGGTATTTCTTCAACACTCTTTTAGGGAGTTCTAACGATATTAGGGAGTAAGAAACTTTGGGCATGATCTGAACAAGACCTTAAAATAAGAAATTACAACATGGCCCCAAATATATAGCATTGAACATAGACCTATAAATCATAAGTTAGGATAGAAGTACTATTACTAGGCCTTAAGAAATGCAACTTCTTACTTTAAAGCTTAGCAATACTTTCTCAAATACTCACTTAACTATACTATCCCCTTATATACCAACATGACGTTCAAGCCTATCTTCATATTCTCATATTCTTCAATATCTCTATCAATAACAACTTCCATGCACTATTCAATTTTTTTAGGAAGACACACATAAAATATTCCCAACTAATCAAGTCATACACAAAAAGCGTCACTTCAATATTCTTTCATTTATAGACCTACATAAAACAAGCATACAACAATCTTCCGAAACATAATACATTTACTTTCTCCCATCAACACAAGTATTCATCATCACTACTCGAATCTGGAAGTGTGACTTAGTTACTTATCCTATCATCTTGCCCTTATCTTTAAGCCATCATTCTAAGTTTGTGAAACACTGAATAAACTCTAATCTAAAATGAAATCACTTTACTCTAGAGTTTGGCATAAAATCAATACACATAAAACTAAACTTACCCTGAACGACTGTATCTTAACGTGTAACTCCCAATGCTAGTACCTCCTTCTGAGATTCAACTCTTAGATTTATATAGTCCCAAAATTCATCATATAACAACTTAAACACTCACTAACGTAGAATCTTCACTTAACATGAATATTTCTAAACCCTTGCTGAACCATACTAACTTCCATCAAACTCTATTAATATCACATATCTAAACTTACATTTTTCTCTAATCCATGAGAATCAAGATCATATCAAAAGGCTCAATACTATAAATCAAAACTCCTTAACTTAGCTTTTTAGAGCATCATATACCATCTAACAAGTCTTCTTCTACTTAGCTATTATTTCCCCTATTATCCTATTTTACTCCCAAGAACGAACCCTAATCAATTCTCTTCAAGATTCATCCATTTCATCACCTTCTATGCAATAAAAAAATCAAGAATTAAGCTTTCTATTCCAAGAAGTTCAAGAAAAATATTCAAGAACATTCCTAAGAACATCAATTTGATTCATCTTCTTCATGAAACAACCTTCAAAAATATAAATAGGAATTCAAGTCAAACTTATTCATCAATTCTCTTTCAAAAGAAAACCCTAAAGCTCAAACTTACTCTCCAAGAAATCCAATTTTCCTCATCAATTCTTAAATATAGTTCAAGATTAAGAATTTTCAAGTCAAGAACTCATTTTCAAAAGAATCATAGGAATCCAAGATTCAATCTTTCTCATCTAAGATCATCAATTAAGGTATGTGGGGTTATGAACAAAGACAATTATTTCGTCCTTATGTCTAAAACTATCTTTTAAAGTTAAATTTACATGATTTGCAATTAGGGCTCATACCCAATTTTTATTATTTGAAGATTATGAGATTTCAAGTGATTGAATGTTGAATTGCATGTCTATTTTCACATCTTTATGCGTATAATGCAATTTTCCATATTTTCCAATTGAGTTTAAGCATGATATTGTGACTCTTGATTCTATTATTTTGATATTGTTAAAGTATTTTCAAGAAGTATACTGAGCATGATGTTTTGCTATGAATTTGCATGAGATTTAAAGCATGGTCTTTAAGCCCTAAGATTGAGTTTTGATATTTCAAGAAGATTATATTTTTAGTATGCTTTGATAAGCAAGTATTCAGATTTTCAAGAAAGAAGTTGATCTTTTGATCCTAAGCTAAGATAAGAAATCCACATTGTTCGTGTAGTTTGAGATTTGAAGAAAGAGAAGCATATTTGGTTTTAATTATAAACCCTTTTTGCTATTTTAAGGTGATTTTTCTAAGGAATGAGCGTAACAGATTAAAGGGAGTAGTATTTAGCACCGAGTTGGGTATGATTCCAAGGTCTCATGTCCCAGGACTACGTGCCACCATAAGATTAAGATTATTCCCACTTCTACGTGGATGAATAAGATTGTGATAACTTAAGATAAGGCTATACTCCCTGGCAAGGGTATGCCCCGAGTCTGTACCCCAGATGCTACCCGATGCTTATGACCCCGAAGGACCACAAGCTAACCTATAACTGATATTTATTGTGAGCACTGAAAATATGATACTGTAATAATGCAGAACAATAGGCTGAAATACCATAAGGTTCAAAATCTATAATTACTGATAAAGTGTATCAACTGAAATAACAATCTGTAAAACTGAATACTATCTGAACTCTAGTCTGAAAAGTCTCTAACTGACTGTCTGAAAGTGGAGTTGATAGGACAATCCCCCAACTAACTCCATCTATTGAAATACTGAGTCTACTAAAAATAATGAAATAAAATAATATTCTTAATAGATGAGGACTCACTACTATATATGATATGCTGGCTGAATCTGAATCTGTCTATGTACAGTTGGGAACTTGAGCGTCCGAACCTATGAAATGAGACATCATAGCATAAAGAAAGAGTAGTGGAATATACTGGTATGCTAGATGAGGTAAGTCTGGATGCAAGGGTTCATATGCATGAAAAATGACCGACTAAATGATATAGAGTAACTGAACATGAGAGTACATGGATAAATAATACTGTTGTAACTACTGAGTATGTAATACTGTGCATATACGTACTGTAACTGAGATTTTCTGAAGCTGAGTACTGAGTTATGATACTGAGTAACTAATAATCTAAAGTTACTGATTGCTGAGTTTCTGATACTGATTGACTGTATTTGACAGTCTTGATTTTGTAGAACAGAATTGAGTTCTATTCTGAGACTGAAACTAAAATCGTGAGAGGTAATCATCTAACCGACATGACCCAAATAAGATAAGATAATTGAGTTAAGGCCCAATCTGTAACCCAATTTGAAGGGTGTCAATACCGTGCCACGGGTAAAGACAATTGAAGAGATACCCTCATCTGGCAGGTACTCTAATGAGAACGGTGAAACCCTCATTTGGCAGATTAAAACACCTCATCTTCTTTTCCTTTACCTCAGAAACAAGAGATGATTCTGAACTATTCTGAAACCACCCACTACCTTCTGCTAAATCGACTAAGCAAACACCTAGTCGGGCAAGCTGATAAACTTCCTAGACTAACTTCTTCTTATCATCCTCAACATGAGTAACACTACCCATAGACAGTCTACTGAGAGCATCAGCCACTACATTGGCCTTGCCCGGATAATAAAGAACACCCATGTCATAATCTTTCAATAACTCTGACCACTTTTTCTAATGCAAATTTAAATCTTTCTGAGAAAAGACATACTGCAAGTTCTTGTGATTTGTGAACACATCTACATACACCCCATACAAATAGTGCCTCCAAATCTTTAAGAGAAACACTACAACTGCTTACTCAAGATCATGAGTCAGATAATTCTTATCGTGAGGCTTAAGCTATCTGGAGGCATAGACTATGATCTTACCTCTTTGCATGAGAATCCAACCCAAACCTATTTTGGATGTATCACAGTATACAAAAAACCCATCTTAACCATCAGGTAGAGTCAAAATTGGGGCTGAGGTAAGTCGAGTCTTCTATTCCTGAAAACTCTTCTCGCAGGAATCTGACCACAAAAATTGGACTTTCTTCTGAGTCAATATAGACCTTGGGGATGCAATAAATGAAAACACTTCAACAAACTGATTGTAATAGCCAGATAAACCCAAGAAACTCCTGATATATAATGAAGAGATGGTTCTAGGTCAGTTTCTCACCGCCTCGGTCTTTTGAGGATCAACTCTAATGCCATCACCGATGTCATACCCCTATTTTTCACCTTATCCGACCCCACTAGGGAAGTTGGTTTTAGAGAAAATGGGTTTTTCCAATTAAAGTGACATTTTGAATAGGGATTATTTTATTTACAGAGTCGCCATTTGGAGTTGAGTTTGGGTGTTCCAAGTCACCTTATTGAATCCCTATTCAAAGGAAAATGACTCTTTATTTTTGGTTTGCGAACTAGAAATGTGGGTAAGGAATTCTGTTGACCGAGGGGAAGGTGTTAGGCACCTCTCGAGTCCCGTAGTTCTAGCACGGTCGCTTTACTGACTTACGTCTGGCTTAAATTAATCTTTTAGATATATAAAATATTTGTTAGCCTAAAATTTACTTACATCCTACTTTGAATTTATTTTAAATTATTTAATTATATTAATGCGTGGCTTCCCAGTAGCAGTACTTTCCGGTTATACCACAAGTTTTGATACATTTCTCGTGCCTTTGGGGAATTTATGAGTCGTCCCCATTTTCCTAGTCTGAATAAGCACCTAATAGATTTAGAGTCTAACCATCCTGATTCAATCGGCTTCAAATGTTATACTAAATTTTATTATAACGAATGATCGGTAGCAGGGCTTTTCAACTTCATCGTTAATTTTCTCTTCTATGTTAAATTCTTAATTTTCTAAAGATCAAGAACTAAATCATTCTTTCTCGAGTTCGCTCCCTTACAAACAAGTTTTTTCTCTCTTTTATTTTATCGATGACAACGGATTTTGAATAAGATTGCAATCCATTTTCCTCAACCTTTACACTAATTAATTAATTAACCTTCAAAAGAATGCCTGAGCCTGAAATTTAACTATCGAGAGCTTATGATGATTAAATGATCTACCACTCAAATTACTTTTAAAAAAATAAGAATCTATACATAATACGAATAATATGACACCTAAATTTAACTGATTTATATTCATATAACATTTTAAGTATCGAAACTAAAAATTATCAAAGAATGGGAGGGATGAAACAGTTAATAAAATAAAACTTAAAGAGGAATCCAAAATTTTCAAACAAGTGGGACACAGAAGTTACAACATAGGATTTTCTTTACACCAAAGTGTAAAAGCAAAAACTCTAGATAGCTTCGCTTCGGGTTAGCGTTCTTAGAGAATTTATTCCTACAACTATGTTCATAATGATTCGACGGTGGAATTATACTAATGATTCTATTTCTAGAACATTATGATTTACAAGGTTAAATAATAAGTTGACTTCTTTTTTTTTACCTAATGATTACAAGGATGATTGACTAATGATTAATAAATTTTGTCTCTATTAGTTCTATGAGAAACATGATGATAAAATTTGCTATCAACTGAACAAATCTTACTCTCCTCCCAATTCTCTTCATTCACAATGAGCAACGTGAAACAGAGCAAACCCACAACATGCAAAACAATACGCGCAAATATATGCATATGATTAATGTAACTCGACGTAGCGATCCAACCAAACCTAAAAACTGAAACAACAAATAGCCACATGCCTAGTAACAGTAAAGGCTTTTGCAACACTTTCTCGCCAAGCGTAGCATTGTTGTTAAAACTGAACCAGATTGAAAAACCCAGACAAAGCAAAAGCCAGTATAGTCACACAATTGAAGAATGTGATTATGAAATATTGCTTACTGCAACCCTGTTTTCTTCTTCTACATTATTTTTTGCATGCATACACGCGTATAGGTGTAAGATTCTAGTTACAACACAATTGTACTAATTGCATGTTAACCAAATACACATTTTTTAATGCTAATGACTATAACAATTATCTCATTTAGAAATCAATTAAATTTAGTTAACGCTACTTCGGAATAGCAAAACTAGTTATAAATGGTGACATAAAGTAAACTATATAAAGATAATAAATTACACATAAGAAACGATAGAAAAAGTCATGGAATTAACTTTATTCATGCTTTGATTCATAACCAAATTTACAAAAAAGTAATAGTACAGGGATTGAATAAGAACCTCTATGACGAACTAAATCAAAAGAGAAGCTCTTACGTCGAATCAAAACTCGAAAGAAAACCCCGAACTCCACTTATCACTCGTGTGTTTCTTCTTCCTCTTCTTTGTTACCTACTATTTTTCTTTCTTTCTTCTTTCTGTTTCTTTTTCTCTCCTCATTTCTTTCTATTTTCTAATGTTTTCTTGTTTTTCTTTTCTATTGTAGGTTGTCCTTCTTTCTTTTTCCATTTTTCCTTCATCTATGTGTGTGTTATATGTATAGTATATGTGGGTGTGTGTCCTGTGTTTGTATGGAGGAAGTGGGGAGAGGTTGAGTGGAAGTGGGAAGGTGGGAAGAGGTTAGGGTGGATTAGGATAAGTTTTTTTTTCCTCTTTTTTTAATTAATATTTTAAATAAAATAAAAATAATAAAATCTATTTAAAACTAACAAAATACAAAATAAGTTAAATAACTAGTTTTAGAAATATGATTAAGAAATATTAATATCACTAGATTATTTATTAATAATTGAAAGAAGAAACCAAATATAATTTAGATTTTTTTAAATAAATAAATAATTAAAAATAAAATCTTATTTAAAATGTGATTCTATTTTTTTTTCAAAACTATTAAACAAAATCTTGTAAAATAGGATGAACTTAAAATATCTAATTTAGACCAAAAAAAATTTGAATACTAAAATGATATAAAAATATTAGGTTTGGTCAAAAATTAGGTGCTTACAAAATGCCCCTCTTTGCTAGGAAATATAGAGAATTTTCAAGCAAAGAAGTAAACATGACTAATTTTTGGCCCAACCATTTATTCAAAAGTAATACATAAATAAGTATGAAAGAGGTGTGACCGAGCCTTGGCTTTGGGCATCCTACATATCTCGGGTTATAAGAGAATCGGGTCACATGTAGTTCAAATGGGTGTAAGACTGAAGGAATGAGTTAGAGAGTCGAGGTGAGGTCCCGTTGAGTTTCTGGTCTGCGGCTCCTTTTATTACATCAGAAAAAGAAAAAGTGAAACTAAAAATAAAAGATACAAGATCCTATTGATTCTAATTATCTTGATTCTCTTGCTTCAGATCTTCCTCCTGGATCTCCAGTTATCGCCTCACCTTCTTTTGGTGGGTACCTTGATCTCAAAATTTGATCTTGAAGTTAGGATTTGAGACTTGAACTTTAAAATTGAATTGAGTCATTGGCGCTCCTCCCAAGGATCGTTCATAGAATATTATTGGATGCTTGTTCTCTTGATCAGAAGATATGAAGATGACTCTTGATATGTTGGGCCATTACAGATGCAAAGCTGACTCTGTATTTTCAAAATAATCATTCTTATCTACTCAAATTAGAGATGGAATGCCATTCTTGGCATTAAACCTGTGTTTTGCAGAAAACTTGCAATCCATAAAAGAAAACAAAACAAAACAAACAAAATTTCCTGCCCCAGTTTGCTTTAGAAAAATTTTGTGAGTTATTAGAAAAAACTATAAACTAGTTTAAAAATAAATAAATAAATAAATGGAAATGATAGAAATCTAGGTTAGGTGCGCAATAAAATAAGAACCCTATTCTCAATAAAGCAATCAAAGGAAGTTATGCCTTATGAATGGATGAAAAAGAGTTGGGATATTTGCTTCTTAAAATGCAACTAGGGATTGTCAAACCCTATGAAGACGTAAAGAAAAAAAATAGGAAGGTTTATTTCCTAAAATGTCAACTAGGGGATGGCGCCCTATAAAGACGAAATAAAATGTCAACTAGGGGATGGTGCCCTATGAAGACGAATAAGATGTCAACTAGGGGATGGCGCCCTATGAAGATGAAATAAGATGTCCACTAGGGGATGGCACCCTATGAAGATGGGATAAGATGTCAACTAGGGAATGGCGCCCTATGAAGACGAATAAGATGTCAAATAAGGGATGGCTCCCTATGAAGACGAGATAAGATATCAACTAGGGGATAGCACCCTATGAAGACGAATAAGATGTCAACTAGGGGATGACACCCTATGAAGACGAAATAAGATGTCTACTAGGGGATGACGCCCTATGAAGACGAAAAAAGATGTCAACTAGGGGATGACACCCTATGAAGATGTGATAAGATGTTAACTAGGGGATGACGCCCTATGAAGATGTGATAAGATGTCAACTAGGGGATGACGCCCTATGAAGATGAGATAAGATGTCAACTAGGGGATGGTAACCTATGAAGACGAGATAAGATGTTAACTAGGGGATAGCGCCCTATGAAGACAAAATAAGATGTAGGATTTTTTTTTTAGAAAAGAAAAAAATGCCCCAGTTTTGAATATGAGAGGTTTTATTATTATTATTATTATTATTATTATTATTATTATTATTATATTTATATAATCTTAGAATTATAAGAGTATAACAAAAAGAGAAAATTTTAAAAAACTTAATTTTGCTATACTTGTTTCTCCCAATAAACTTATAAGACTACTTTGCCCCTATTCAAGCAAAGAGAAATTTTTTTTGTAAGTTTTAAAATTGGTAGTTGGTTTGTGAACTTGAATCCCTTTGAGGTTTGCCTTATCCCTTCCCCAACTTGATACGGTTGATTCAACTAATTGGTTGGCGAGCTTGAATCTTTGTCTTTCAAATTCTGTTGCATCTCTATTTGTTTCAGTACGATTCTGTTCTTCATTTTCAAATGTTTGACTCATAACACTTATCTTAACTGGCTACCTGTCCTTGCCAAGGTGGTGTATGCCCAATAATCTCTGCTCAATTTCACTGGGAGCCATGGTCAATTTTACGCGTCTTTCTTTATTTTGCATTTGATGCAAAACTTACGCATAAAAAAAAACAAAGAGTGTAAAAATGAAATAAGGAAAAGTTTAAAGAAGAAATAAAAGGATTATGTTTAAATAAAAGGTATTTCTAACAATAAAGGAATGAAGCTTATTTGGAGGTGTATATTAACTTCAATGAAGCAAGACACACAATTTGGAGTAGACATTTAACCCTTCAAAACTGTCTAATCTCGAATTAGGCTGCACATTTCAATCAAATCAAATCATCTTTCTTGATCTTTGTCCTATCATGAGAAACTTTGTTTGACTAAAGTTATACTTTTAGGATTTTCACAATTGACCTCTCTAATTTCGGTTGTCTCATTCATCATTGTCTTATGGCGCCCCTGAGGGTTTTCACCTATAAGATTTTTTTTTGATATCTTGTGGTGTCTCCATGGGTTTTCACCTACAAGACTTTTTTTTAAAGGCACACAAGGCTTAACATTCTCAAAAATTGATCGGAAGGTCTTTAATGGACAAAGGGACAAGGATTTTTAGGATAAATTACAACTTAGGAGCCATATAAAAGTGATAGTAAGATATATGTCTCGTTGCTTTGAATGCCAAGATTAATTTTTTTTTTGGTCGGACTGAACCCCAAAATAAGGCTACCTACGTATCCATTTAGGAATCAGGTCGAACGTAGTTCAATAATATATGCATTATCTTTTTTTTTTGAATCATCTTATGGGTGCCTCCATGGGTTTTCACCTATAAGAAGTTTTTTTTTGGCTCCAAAGAGGGAAAGCAAAGAAAGGTAAATAAAGCTCGAAGGGTTGACAAAGGATTATTGACATTTAGTTGAGTAGAATGATGACCTTTTGTCATCTCAACTTAAGAGTGTTAAGAACAAGTGTGTCAAATATAATATCTTTTGACTAAATCGGCATTCATAGCTTTTTATGCCATTTTTCCTTCCATATCCGCAAGTTGCAAAGCTCCATTTGATAATACTTTTTAACTATGTATGGACCTTGCCAGTTTAGAGCAAACTTTCCTTTAGACTCTTCTTGATGTGGAAGGATGTGTTTTACAACAAGTTGGCCGACCTCGAATTTTCTTGGACGTACCTTCTTATTGTAAGCTCGCGCCATCCTCTGCTGGTATAATTCGCCAAAGCAAACTACTGTCAACCTTTTTTCATCTATTAATGATAATTGTTCTAGTCTAGACTTGACCCATTCAGTATCGTCAATCTCGGCTTCAACAATGATTCATAGCGAGGGAATTTCGACTTCTGCAGGTATCACAGCTTCAGTCCTATAGAATAGTAAATAAGGAGTTGCCCCAGTCGATGTACGAATAGTTGTACAATATCCTAAAAGAGCAAACGATAATTTTTCATGCCACTATCGAGATCCTTGGACGATTTTCCGAAGAATCTTTTTAATATTCTTGTTCGCTGCTTCAACGACTCCATTTTCATTTGGAAGGTAAGGGGTAGAATGATGATGCGCAATCTTGAATTGCTCACAAACCTCCTTCATTAGATGACTATTGAGTTTGGTTGCATTGTCCGTGATAATGCAGTTCGGTATACCAAAACTACATATGATGTTGGAATAAAGAAAATCCACTACTATTTTTTTTGTGACTGATTTGAAAGTAGCAGCTTCTACCCATTTGGTGAAATAGTCAATAGCAACCAGTATGAATCAATGCCCATTAGAAGCTTTTGGTTCTATTGGACCGATTACGTCCATGCCCCAAGCAACAAATGGCCAAAGAGCAGACATAAGATGCAGCTCTGAAGGTGGTGAGTGAATCAAATCATCGTGAATTTGGCACTGATGACACTTGCAAACAAAGCGAAAGAAATCTTGCTCCATAGTCAACCAATAATCTCCTGCCCGTATAATCTTCTTCGCTAAAACATAACCATTCATATGCGAACCACATACCCCCGAATGTACCTCATTCATAATTCTTTCAGCCTCCTAAATATTAACACATCTCAACAAGATCAAATCTGGAGTTTATTTGTAAAGAATCTCCCCACTTAAGAAGAAACCATTAGCAAGTCGCTTAATAGTCCTTTTTTGATCTGTATTGGCATGTATTGGATATTTTTTTGACTTTCAAAAGTATTTGATATCATAGTACCAGGATTTATTATTTGGTTCTGCATCAATTATATTGCAATAACCATGTTGATCTTGTATCTGTATCTCCAATGGGTCTATATGCGTATTTCCTGGCTATGGGAGCATGGAAGATAGGGTAGCTAGAGTATCAGCCAGCACATTATGGGATCTGGGAATATATCTAAACTCGATAGACTTGAACCTGTTGCTAAGGTCCTCTAAGCACTGTTTGTATGGAATGAGCTTGATATCTTTCGTTTCCCATTTGCCTTGAATTTGTCAAATGAGCAATTCAGAATCTCCCAACACCACTAGCTCACGTACATCCAGATTTATTGCCATATTTAAACCCATGATGCAAGCTTCATATTCTGCTGTGTTATTAGTAGAAAAAAATGAAGTCGTGCTGTGGCGGGATGATGACACCCGGTTGGTGAGACAAGAACCGTCCCGATTCCTACTCCTTTGACATTGACCGCCCCATCAAAATATAATGTCCACGCATAAATACCATCTTGAACTTCTTTCTCAATTGAATTAATCTCTCAGGATAGTAAGTTTGTAAAGGTTCATAATCATTATCAACTAGGTTCTTTGCCAAATGCTCGGCCAATGCTTGTGCTTTCATAGCAGTACGAGTGACATACATAATGTCGAATTCTATAAGTAAGACTACCACTTCGCCAATCTGCCTGTGGGCATAGGTTTTTGAAAAATATACTTTAAAGGATCCATTCGAGATATGAGGTAGGTTGTGTAGGATGAAAGATAGTGCTTCAATTTCTGAGCAATCCAAGTTAAGGCGCAATATGTTTTTTCTAAAAGAGTATATTTTACCTTATAACTCGTGAACTTCTTGCTCAAATAATTGATTGCTTCTTTCTTTTTTCCTGTGATATCATACTATCCTAAAATACAACCAAAAGAATTGTCCATCACTGACAGATATAGAAATAAAGGCCTGCCAGGTTCCGGTGGGACCAGTACTGGAGGATTTTCCAAATATTCTTTAATATTATCAAATGATTCTTGACATTTGTCTGTCCATTGGATAGCAACATCCTTTTTCAGCAACTTAAATATCGGTTCATATGTAGTGCTGAGCTGAGCGATGAACCTGCTTATATAATTCAGCCTTCCAAGAAAACTCAGGACCTCGATTTTATTCTTTGGAGACGGCAATTCTCGAATGGATTTTACCTTGGAGGGGTCCAATACAATGCCTCTGTGACTAATTATAAAACCCAAGAGTTTTCCGGATTGAACTCCAAATGCACACTTGGCTGGATTGAGCTTAAGATTATACTTTCGCAACCTTTCAAAGAATTTCCTCAAGTCATATACATGATCGACTTGTGTCTTGGACTTGATAATAACATCATCAACATATACCTCTAATTCTTTTTGCATCATGTTATGAAAAATAGTAGTCATAGCTCTTATGTACATAGCTCCCGCATTCTTTAAACCAAATGGCATGACCCTGTAGCAGTAAGTACCCCACAAGGTGTTGAAAGCATTTTTTTCTGCATCTGTTTCATCCATCAAGATTTGGTGATATCCGGCATAACATCCACAAAAGATTGGATCTCATGTTTAGCACAATTATCAACAAAAATATGAATATTGGGCAGCGAAAAGTTATCGTTAGGGCTAGCTTTGTTCAAATCCCTATAATCAATACAAACTCTGATTTTACCATCTTTCTTTGGTATGGGCACCACATTAGCCAACCATGTGGTGTATTGAGCGACCCTGATCATGTTTGCATTCAAATGCTTTATGATTTCTTCTTTTATTTTATCGGTCACATCAATTTTAAACTTTCTTTGTTTTTGCTGGATCGATGAAAAATCAGGGTACGTAGGTAGTTTGTGGACTACCAAATCAGTGCTTAGATCCGGCTTATTATCATAAGGCCAAGAAAAAATATCTTTATACTCGAACAAAATCTGAACAACATCATTCTTGATATTTTGATCCGCATGAATACTTATTTTTATTTCTTTAACCTCCTCACCAGTTCCCAAATTTATTATCTCAGTGTCATTTAAATTTGGTTTAGGCTTATCCTCAAATTGATCCAATCCTTTTTTGACTTCCTTATCAACTTCATCTTCATCGTATTCATCTACCGTTTGGTTTGCTGATTTGAGATTAGACAATATTGTAGGATCTAATGTGAACTCCGCGTGCATTCCATGTTATCAAAGCTAGTATTAACATAACTCAACTAAGATATAGATAAAAAAAAATGAAAATTAAAAGAGGGAAGAAAAGATAAATTTACTAGGAAACTTGAATTTCATTTTATTGAATTGGAAAAGATAGGAGGGTTAACATCAAAGCAGAGCAACTAAACAAAGTAGATTACAACCCTGAGAATAATCCAAAATGCAAAAGAAAGAAAACAAAAATGACAAAATAAATTACCAAGGCTCCTTCCTTGTGGGGAGAAAAGTGTTTTCCAGTTAGTGAGCTTGACATTTGGCCCGACGAACTGCACATCTTCATAGCTAGGGACTTCACCCATCTGAACCATGTTTACTTCATAAAATATTTCCTTGAGACCTTGACACATTTCATCCATATCCTTGTTAGCATATGGGTCTTGATTTTCTTCCTTTTGAGCTTTCGTGAAAGATTGGCTAATGTGTAGAATCGAACTTGTCAATTACCAAGAGTTTTTTTTCTATTCCTTCGCCCATGGATCCATGGTATTCCTAAAAGTAGGTTGTAGGAAGTATCCATGTCTATTACTTGAAAGGTGATCACAAACTCGACTGGTCCAATAACCAAAGAAAGATCAATCTCACCAATTGTGTCTCATTTTGCACCATCAAAAGCCCGAACATATACATTATTGGATCGGATCCTATCTGGGCCAATTTTTAATTTTTGCAAAGTAGAGAGGGGACAGATATCTAGTCCTGAACCTCCATCGATCATTACCCCTTTTATGTAATATCCTTTGCATTTAATAGTTATATGCAAAGCCTTGTTGTGACCATACCCTTCTGTAGGTAACTCATCATCAGTGAATGTAATTCTATTTGCTTCAAATGTTCTACGAACCATCCTTTCTATTTGACAGACCATAGTTTCCTTCGGGACGTATACTTAATTCAACAACTTAATCAATGCCTGATAATATTCTTTAGATTGTAGCAGTAGGGATAACAATGAGATTTGAGCTGGGGTTTTCCTCAATTGATCGATAGTGGAATAGTCTTGGGTTTTTATTTGCTTGAGAAATTCCTCAGCCTCTTCATATGTGACAGTTTTTTTATTGGACCTTGACTATCTTTAAGCTATTTTTGTCTTCTTAATTCTTATGGAGCATATCATCTTCCTGATCGAGTTAATCCCCCTTTTTCATTTGTTTATTCTATGACCTCTTTTCCTTTGTACATCACAGTGTTTTTGTTATAGTTCCATGGGATGGTTTTCAATCTTGTCACTGGGAGCTGTGCTGCGTGTCTTATAACAATTGACTCTGTTATCTTTCTCATGTTGTTGAGCTGTTGGTTGAGTCATGCAGGACCACTCAGAACATATAGTTTTGGCCCATCTTATGCTATTCCCTTTGGCTTTATAGTAACATAAAATACCATCTTTTTTAAATCTCAGGGTCTTATAATGGAACTCGCTCCTTTCACGATCAGTGGTTCTCTTTGCATAGATTTTAGTGCTTCACCCGAGTTTTCATTTGGGGATCCTATTTCCATCACTGCTTGGCTTGTTGGCCTGTAGTCTCTATCATCAAAAATCATCTCCACGATGTGTGTGTTACTGTGATTAGGAAGTAGATTGTTGGTGACGTTCGGCGCTTCCTTTTTTTGTATTACGATTGCCTTGCTTTCAATTAACTTTTCAATGGCTCTATTTAGATTCCAATAATTTTTGGTACTGTGACCTTGGACGTTTGAATGGTACTCACACCTTACATTAGGATCGAACCAACTTGCATTCAGATCCACTTTGAAGGGCAAAACAGGTTCAATCCATCCTAATTTGATCAATCACTGCAACAGGCTCGTATATAATTCTCCAATTGGGGTGAAGTTTTCCCTTGGCCTCTGTTCTCTTGTATAATCCGACTGAACATACGGATTACGAGGGGCTTGAAAATTTGGTTACCGCAGATAAAAACTTAGTGGTGCAGGTGCCTGCCATTATGGACGTTGAGAAGGTCGGGCATACGCTTGAGCATTAAGAACAATAGGTTGAGGTGTATAATAATGTTGAGGAGGGCTGGGTTTCCCCTGTTGGACCTGAACATAAGGGTAGTTCCATCCCCTTTGGGCATTTCCCGGTCCTGATGCCATCATGGATCCTTTCTCCTTCTTTTTCCGATTTCCAAAACTACCTGATCCACTCTGAATGGCTTGTGTAGTGGCCTTGAGGGCGTTTTGGCTCACGATTTTTCCTAATTTGATGCTATTCTCCACCAATTCCCCAATTTTTATTGCTTCGCAAAAGGCTTACCAATCGTGGCTAGTAAATAATGGAAGTAATCGGACTCTTGAGTTTGGAGAAAGACATCAATCAATATCTGGTCCTTCATTGACGGTTTGACTCTGGACGCCTGTTCTCTCCATTTTATGGCATACTCTTGGAAACCTTTAGATGGTTTTCTCTTCATATTTGCGAGAAAAGTACGGTCAGGGACAATGTCGAGATTGTATTGAAATTATTGTACAAAATCTTGAGCCATATCATCCCAAACATGCCAATGGGAGATGTCTTGATCGATAAACCATTCGGAGGCTATTCTCGTCAGACTTTCTCCAAAATAGGCCATAAGTAGCTCCTCTTTCCCTTCTGCTCCTTGGAGTTGAATGCAATACCTTTTTAAGTGGGCCACTGGTCACCATGACCACCATATTTGTCGAATTTTGGGGTCTTGAACCCTATTGGCAAATGAACATTAGGGAACATACACAGGTCCTTGAAAGAGATACTTTTGTGTCCTCCCAATCCTTTTATATTTCTCATACTCTGCTCTAGACTCCTCACTTTTCAGTCTATCTCTTCTCGTTCTTCATTCATAATAGCCTTCTCAATCATGATATGAGACTCAGGCTGATGAGTGGGCTGATATGAATTTATGGGTTTGAACACCAATTCAGGAGGATAGACTTGATTATGATTTAGCTCATCGGTAGGCTTCTGTATCATTGATGGAGGATTTATATCAGTTGGAACGACCAGAATAAAAAGTGGGTTGTTCGTGAACGATGGATTTAGAGGACTCCTAGTGGATGTGCTAGCAGCTTTAGACACATTAGCGTATGGACCAAATCCAGGCGGATAAAGTGGATCGTCGGCTTGGGCTTGAGTAGAACTGGGATGATTTGCATCCGAAAGACCGGTAATTGAGGAAGGCGGGGCTTGTCCATTCGCCCAGGCCTGATACATTTTCGCAATTTGTTGCCTCAATAACCTATTCTCCTCCAAAGATACGAACTCTCGTGGAATTAACTGATCTCGACCTTCTTCGTTATCAGATTTTGTTCCATCTTTTCGAGTCATCTTCCTTTTTCCTTTATACCTTGTGTTGTACGGGTGAGAGGCCATCTTAACCATAACCAACCACCTTACTGACTCTTTTATGAAACAGAAACAAATATGTTAGGATTTAGATCTTTAAAAATATTGATATATTCATAACAAATTCACATGCCATGCACCTAAGTAATTTCATTCCTGAAATGGACTTAGGAAAGCCCGTTTGTTTCATTCCGGCTTTGGCACATTAATTTTTTACACTCATTATTTAATGCCAACATCTTATAATTATTACTTGAAACTTGGGAAAATATTTGATCGCACCCGCCGAGGATTGCCTACGTATCATGTTTTACATGAATTACATCATCACGTAGTTCATGGTTATAGTAAATTTTTTTTTTCAGAAATAAAGAGAATAAAAACTTGAAACAAATGCGAACTTTTCCATACATTTCCAACTGTTCTTAAAACAAAGCTTTAATGAAAGAAAACTAAAATTATCTAAAACTAGAACAAACTCGGAATACTGGCGAAATACTAAAAAAAACCTATAAAGAAACTTACTCTAAGAAAACAAACACTAAAGGACTTTAATAATTATCATCACGATGCCTTCCAAAGATGTCTTGCAAATTCATCCTCCCTCAGATTTGAGTAGATCCTGCTGGATAATGCTTTTGGCAGATGTGGAGTGAGAGCACGTGCCTAACGACCTAGATCTTCATAATCTCAGTGAAGATACTTAGCATAAACATTAATCAAGGTTTCACTGAGCTGAAGTACTTCTCCCCTGGCTTTAGTCATACTCTCATGGCAATTTTGCACCCAATGCTGGATAGTGCGGATGGTATTCTTTAAGTCTCCTTCTTGTTCATGAAGGTCATCGATCTAATAGTGAAACGCCTGTCGTTCGGTCATCCACTGGATTCTCTCAACTTCAACTTCCTTCTGAAAAGTCATGAAGTGCCTCACTATTTCTCTTTCCCGTTCCATGAAAGCTTTTAGCTGAGCCCGAACCTTAGACTGTGTTTTTGTCAGCAAGGCTTTCTCTTTCTCGAAATCACTCGATTGCTGCTCCATAGAACTAGTGATAATATCCAGGTCTTCTTGTAGGGCATGCATGGCAACACAGTTCTCTTTCTCAATCTCCTTACGAACCAACCTAATTCTGGCCTCAAATCTTGCCTTATGATGAACCAATTCTTCTCTAGCCCTTTCCATATCTGTATTTAAGATGTACAGAGTAGACTAATAATTCTGTTCTACCTCTCATCAAGCCTGCTTAATTTTGACTTTAATCTCCGCTTCTCGATCCACTGGATCTCTGACTGACCTTTCTGGCATAGCTTTAGGAGGAGGCTGGTCATGAAACCATGGTAGATACCAACAGTCTACCTCACTTTGTCGCGGTCTTCCACCATGTGCTCGAAACCTGAAAGTACACATCCTCCCCAAATCTTAAGTATCTCAGACTTCCTTAGAGGGACGTTAGGGAGGAATTTGTACATGAACTCTTTCATATCCTCGACTGGCAGTATATGCTGACGTCGACTGAATTGTCGTATAACTCTTAGTGGAACGTAGGGCTGAACACCTCAGAGACCCATTAAGACGATGAAACATCGGAAAGTGGTCATATATATCACCTCTTTTGAGGGGAACCAATGATAATTCCACACTATCTTGTCCGCCGTTAACCCCTCCAAGTACTCCTTCCAAGCTCCTATTCCTTTAGGAAAGTTTTGGTCCTCCATCCCCTTCTCATGGCCTTTGACATAATCATTCCACTGGACTCAAAAATCTACAACAAATGTATGATAACGAACATGCTCGAGCATCCATAACTGCAATAGAATGCTACATCCTTTAAAATAGTCCGCCCTATTTTTACACATCGTCAGGGCCCGATAAATGTCTGCCAGAATCATGGGCATGAAGGTGACCTTAGGATTCTTCTCAAAAGAGGTAATAAACGCAGTCAGATTGGTGCTGATTTTTCTTTCTCTCTTCGAAAATACCATGATTCCCAAAAAAGCCACTATGAATGCTTTAGAACTATGCTTTTCCCAGGTCCGATAGTACCCCCGGTTGTTAAGTTTTGATCTAAATAACTCGAATCCCTTTTTCTGGCCATATCTTTCGTATAAAAATTCTAGAAGAACCCATCCATTTTCTAGGCAGCCCCCTATGTTCTTCTCCTTTATGTGAAATAGCTCAAAAAATCTTTTGGCAGTGACATGCTTCGGTATCATAGGTTCTCCTCAGTGAAGATTCTATCCCTTTCCTATAAATGCTGCTATTTCCTCCAGTGTGGGAGTGATCTCAATGTCAAAGAATCAGAATATGTTGTTTGAAGGGTGCCAAAACTATACCAAAGCTTCTATCACACCTCTTCGTGGTTCAACACTCAAAAAACTCCTTAAAAATCCCAAGTGTTTAGATATTTCTCCCTATCCATAGTCAGTCATATTGTTATACCATATCCACAACAGATTCAGAACTTTATCCAACACTATGAAAAGGGGCACTTCAACATCCCTCGGCCTCTTGTCACTCTTTCCGAATGAGTTCATATTGCCCTCTAGGGTAATGATGGCAAATAAGAATTCTATTTTAAACATCCTAAAACAATACAAAAATAATTTTTGAAAGAAGTAGATGAAATGACACAAAATAATATTTCAAAATGAGCATGAGAAAATAGCAACCGACAAAAATGTCTTCTAAAACATCCTAGAGTGGAGACAATAATTTGATGACGTTTGTACCAGACACATTAGAAATAATTAAATTAGTAAAGCAAAATGGTGGACCAAATTGTTTGACAAAATTTTAACTGTTTTTAACAAAAATGGGCTCTATGGTATTCCTAAGAGATTTTAAAACCAAAGAAAATGGACATAACGAGATCACGACATTAAAACGACTTAATCTTTACAGAAAAGTTCTATGTTAAAATATTATATATTTTCTAAAATAAACCCTTAAGATTTTTTGTTTAACCCCCTTTTTCAGATCAATTAATTCACTTAAAAGCTGGTCAACATGCGATATGACATTTTCTATAATGCAACAAGTAGTACATAAAATGTACATGATGGTCTCGAAAGGTGTCACCTGTCCTAGATGGAACCGACCCCGTGTCAAGCCCCACTAAGTAAAAATGCACTTGATGCAAATAAAGCACAGCCTATTAGGGATAGCCATGTCTAAGTTTCAGTTCTGCTAGGTTCAACCTGGTGGAGTTAGGTATCTAGACTAACTATAAAACGAGCAGACAACTCGAGTTGGCAAGAGACAACTTTACTGGTAGCAGGGCTTTCTGGCCTCACTGTTGTTCCTTCCATGTCCTAAATCATGGGTGACTACAGAATACTTCCCAGGAGCGTTGCCGCATCTCTGGTATCTCAAGCTCGGGAGCGTATACTGCATCTCCGAATATAAAGTATCTCAAATGACTCAGATGGGTGCGCGAGAGAAATAGTTTATATTGCAATTCAAATAATATCAAAACAGTTAAACATATAGGAAAAGAGTACATTGAGGCCAACAATATATAATATAAAAATTAAATAAAGCCAAATAATTCAATATAAAAGCTCGAATTCTGGTTGTCCCCAGTAGAGTCGCCATTTGTCACACCCTTATTTTTCACCGCATCCGATCCCACTAGGAAAGTTGGTTTGAGAAAATGAGTTTTTCCAATTAAAGTGACATTTTGAATAGGGATTATTTTATTTACAGAGTCGCCACTTGGAATTGAGTTTGGGTGTTCCAAGTCACCTTGTTGAATCCCTATTCCAAAGAAAATGACTCTTTATTTTTAGTCTGCGAACTAGAAATCCGGGTAAGGATTATGTTGACCGAGGAGAAGGTGTTAGGCATCCCTCGAGTCCCGTGGTTCTAGCACGGTCGCTTCAATGACTTACGTCTGGCATAAATTAATCTTTTAGATATATAAAACATTTGTTAGCCTGTTACTTACATCCTACTTTGAATTTATTTTAAATTATTTAATTATATTAATGCATGGCTTGCCAGTAGCAGTACTTTCTGGTCATACCACAAGTTTTGATACATTTCTTGTGCCTTTGGGGCATTAATGAGTCGTCCCCATTTTCCTAGTCTGAATAAGCACCTAATAGGTTTAGAGTCTAAACATCCAGATTCAATCGGCTTCAAATGGTATACTAAATTTTATTATAACGAATGATCGGTAGCAGGGCTTTTCAACTTCATCGTTAATTTTCTCTTCTATGTTAAATTCTTAATTTTCTAAAGATCAAGAACTAAATCCTTCTTTCTCGAGTTCGCTCCCTTACAAACAAGTTTTTTCTCTCTTTTATTTTATCGATGACAACGGATTTTGAATAAGATTGCAATCCATTTTCCTCAACCTTAACACTAATTAATTAATTAACCTTCGAAAGAATGCCTGAGCCTGAAATTTAACTGTCGAGAGCTTATGATGATTAAATGGTCTACTGCACAAATTACTTTTAAAACTAATAAGAAACTATACATAATACGAATAATATGACATCTAAATTTAACTGATTTATATTCATATAACATTTTAAGTATCGAAACTAAAAATTATCAAAGAATGGGAGGGATGAAATAGTTAATAAAATAAAGCTTAAGGAGGAATCCAAAAGTTTCAAACAATTGGGACACAAAATTTACAACATAGGCTTTTCTTTACACCAAAGTATAAAAGCAAAAATTCTAGACGGCTTCGCTTCGGGTTAGCATTCTTAGAGAATTTATTCCTACAACTTTGTTCATAATGATTCGACGGTGGAATTATACTAATGATTCTATTTCTGGAACATTATGATAGGTTAAATAATAAGTTGACTTCTTTTTTTTAAACCTAATGATTACAAGGATGATTGACTAATAATTAATAAATTTTGTCTCTATTAGTTCTATGAGATTTTCCTATTATGAATCCTATTTTTCCAATAGATACATGATTATAAAATTTGCTATCAACTGAACAACTCTTACTCTCCTCCCAATTCTCTTCATTCACAATGAGCAACGTGAAACAGAGCAACCCCACAACGAGCAAAACAATACGCGCAAATATATCCATATGATTAACGTAACTCGGCGCAGCGATCCAACCAAACCTAAAAACTAAAACAACAAATAGCCACACGCCTAGTAACAGTAAAGGCTTCTGCAACACTTTCTCGCCAAGCGTAGCGTTGTTGTTAAAAATAAACCGGATTGAAAAACCCAGAAAAAGCAAAAGCCATCATAGTCATACAATTGAAGAATGTGATTATGAAATATTGCTTACTGCAACCGTGTTTTATTCTTCTACATTATTTTTTGCATGCATACACGCATATAGGTCTAAGATTCTAGTTACAACGCAATTGTACTAATCGCATGTTAACCGAATACACATCTTTTAACACTAATGACTCTAACGATTACCTCATTTAGAAATCAATTAAATTTAGTGAACACTACTTCGGAATAGTAAACTAGTTATAAATAGTGACATAAAGTAAACTATATAAAGATAATAAATTACACATAACGAACAATAGAAAAAGTCATGGAATTAACTTTATTCATGCTTCGATTCATAACCAAATTTAGAAAAAAGTAATAGTACAAGGATTGAATAAGAACCTGTATGACGAACTAAATCAAAAGAGAAGCTCTTACGTCGAATCAAAACTCAAACGAAAACCCCGAACTCCACTTATCACTCGTGTGTTTCTTCTTCCTCTTCTTTGTTCCCTACTGTTTTTCTTTCTTTCTTCTTTCTGTTTCTTTTTCTCTCCTCCTTTCTTTCTCTTTTCTAATATTTTCTTGTTTTTCTTTTCTATTGTAGGTTGTCCTTCTTTTCTTTTTCCATCTTTCCTTCGTCTCTATGTGTGTTATATGCATAGTGTGTGTGGATCTGTGTGTGTTTGTGTGGAGGAAGTGGGGAGAGGTTGAGTGGGAGTGGGAAGGTGGGAAGAGGTTAGGGTAGATTAGGATAAGTTTTTTTCCCTCTTTTTTTTAATTAATATTTTAAATAAAACAAAAATAAGAAAATCTATTTAAAACTAACAAAATACAAAATAAGTTAAATAACTAGTCTTAGAAATATGATCAAGAAATATTAATATCACTAGATTATTTATTAAAAATTAAAAGAAGAAAACAAATATAATTTAGATTTTTTTTACATAAATAAATAAATAATAAAAAATAAAAGCTTATTTATAATGTGATTTTATTTTTTTCTTCAAAACTATTAAACCAAACCTTGTAAAATAGGACGAACTTAAAATATCTAATTTAGACCTAGAAAAACTAAAAAATAAAAAAAATTGAATACTAAAATGATATAAAAACATTAGGTTTGGTAAAAAATTAGGTTCTTACAATCGAAATAATATGACCAAGGAATGCTACTGACCTTAGCCAAAATTCGTACTTACTGAATTTGGCGAACAACTGATGAGTTCTGAGAGTCTGAAGTATGATTCTGCGGTGATTTGCGTGATCATTCTATCTATGGTAATGGACAAGAATGTCATTGATGAAGACTATGATGAACATATCCAAGTACTGCATGAACACTCAGTTCATCAAGTCCATGAAAGCTACTTGGGCATTAGTATGAAGAAAGGACATGACTAGAAACTTGAAGTGACCATACCGGGTTCGAAAAGCTATCTTCGGAATGTCACATTCTCTGACTCTAAGCTAATTGTAGCCTGATATGAGGTCTATTTTAGAAAAGTAACTAGAACCCTGAAGTTGGTCAAATAAGTCATCAATTCTACAAAGTGGGTACTTATTCTTGACCGTGAATTTTGTTCTGCTGACAGTAGTCTATACACATTCTGAAAGAACCATCATTCTTACATATGAATAAGACTGGTGCGCGCCATGAGAAAATGCTAGGTTTGATGAATCCTTTATCTAGGAGATCCTTTAACTGTTCCTTTGGCTCTCTGAGTTCTGCTGGAGCCATTCTGTATGGCAGAACATATATGGGTTGAGTATCTGGAAGAAGGTCTATTTCGAAGTCTATTTCCCTAACGAGAGAAACTCCAGGAAGATCTTTAGGAAACACATCTGAGAATTCATTTACTAATGGAACTGACTTAAGACTAGGAGTTTCTGAACTAGAGTATTTGACTCACACAAGATGATAGACACACCCTTAGGATATCATTTTTGTCACTCTAAGGTATTAAATCAACTGATCTTTAAGCGTTGTAGTACTACCCCTCCATTTAAGGATTGGTTTATTTGTAAACTAAAAATGAACAATTTTATTTCTACATATGGAAGAAATCTTTTTTTTTATACTCATGTTTCCCTTCCCATCGCGCTCCGCCGAACTTGTGGCTGGATTGAATCTTTCGTGATGGAAATGCACTCTTCCCCCAACTTTCCAACATAGGGGGCTAGCTTGAGGCATAGCATGAATGGAGCCAATCCATTCTGAGAACGATGTCAAAATCTATCATCTTTAATTTTATAAAGTCTGCTGAATTGACTTTCTGAGATATCATAACTGGACAGTTCTTGTATACTAGTCGGGCTATGATAGACTGACTCACTGGGGTAGAGACTGAGAATGGTTCTGTTAAGACTTTTGGTTTGACTTTAAAGTCGACTGCTATGTAAGGAGTTACAAAAGATAGAAAATCTCCTGGATCTAGTAAGGCGTAAAAATGTAAATGAAAGATCTGTAACGTACTTGTGACCACATCAGGAGAATTTTCCTAATCTTGTCTGGAGTGAAGTGCATAGAGCCTATTTGGTCATCGCCCAATGGTTGAACGAGAAGCGACACCTTGCTGATTCGGGCGATTGCATTAAGCTGAAGAACGATTATACGAACCATGAGAACCTGACTGAGAATAATACCTGACTCTGTTGCCTGGCTTACCACACCCAAAACAAACATCACTGCCAGCTCTGCAGACACCCTGCTGGTTTCTACCATATTGCTGACATGGAGGATTTGTTCGAGAACTATTGACACTACCTTGAGATTTAGAGCCTAGCGCCCTATCTTTGTTGTTATCTGAACTTAGGTACAGGAGAACTGGTTGAGTACGGAGTTGGAACTAATGACCTTGGGCAAAACTGGGAACGGTTACTGCCCTCTGACATAGGCTGATTAAAATTGAAGCTACCTATTCTAGCTCTGTTTTTCTACCTCTCTCTTTGAACTTAGCCTCTTATATCTGCTGAGCATGGACCATGAGTCTTGATATGTCCATCTACTTAATCAACATCGATGTTCTACACTCATTAACCATACTATCTGACACCCCAGATACGAATTTGCTAATTCTGGACCTACTGTCTGCCACTACATGTATATCATACCTGGCTAACTGAGTAAACTTGAGGGAATAATCCTTCACGCTCATACTGCCTTGATCGAGGTTGATGAACTCTACACCTTGGCTTCTCTTATCTCTAAGGGAAAGAATCTATCTAGGAAGGCAATAACAAACTCTTCACACTCTAACGGCTCTGCATCTGTGCCCCTGTCTACCTTCCACCTCTTAAACCACGTATGAGATACATATTATAGCTAATAGGCAGCTAGCCCAGCACTCTCACTAGAATTCACTTCCATGATATCCATGACTTTCTGAACCCGATCGAGGAACTCTTGTGGATCATCTTCTGGCTTAGATCCTGAGAATAAAGGAGGATTCATTCCAGTGAAGTACCAAATCCTGGATGCAGCAGTATTGACCACTAGGTTGTCCTAAACAACAGTTTTCCGTTCATTCTAAACTTCTACAAAATTGTCTAGAGTAGTAAATACAGCTCTGAATTCTGCATGAGAGACATGCTCGTCTAAGGGATCTGCCAAAAGGGGTTGAGGTACTGACTGATTTTTGGTACTTCTTTCATTAGTTTTTTGGGGAGGCATGTTCTGTAAATGAAAAGAAGAAATGGATTAGACTGAGAGTTTAACTTGATATCACGCTCACTCGCACGACATGAATACTGAAATAAGGGAAACTTTTCCTAAAACATCTCATATCCTCCCGACCATAAGTGTGGCGTGCTTTACACCCGTGCACAAGACTCTATGTGATGCGACTTTCAGACTTTCTAGGACATTTTTGAACCTTAGGCTATGATACCAAGTTTGTAACGCCTGGAGTCTGTACCCCAGATGCTACACGGTGCTTATGACCTCGAAGGACCACAAGCTAACCTATGACAAATGTCTGTTGTGAGCACTTAAAATATCATACTGCAATAATGCAGAAAAATAGGTTGAATGCCATAAGGTTCAAAATCTGTAATTACTAATAAATTGTCTCAACTAAAATAACAATCTGTAAAACTACATACTATTTAAACACTAGCCTGAAAAACCTCTAACATAACTATCTAAAAGTGGATTTGATGGGATAATCCCCTAACTAACTCCATCTACTAAAATACTGAGTCTACTGAAATAATAAAATAAAAGAATATCCTCGATAGATGAGGACTCACTACTAAATATGATATGTTGGTTGAATCTGAATTTATCTATATGCGGTCGGGAACCTAAGCATTCAAACTTATGATATGAGACATCATAGAACAAAGAAAAAGTATGTGTTAGTACGTGGAATGTACTGGTATGCTAGACGAGGTAAGGCTTAATGCAAGGATTCATATGCATGAAAAATAACCAACTGAATGATATAAAGTAACTGAACATGAGAGTACATGGAAAAATGATATTGCTATAATTACTGAGTATGTAATACTGTGCATATACATGCATGTATACTATAACTGAGCTTTTCTGAAGCTGAGTATTGAGTAACTAATAATCTGAAGTTACTGATAACTGAGTTTCTGATACTAATTGACTTTATTTGATAATATTGGTTCTGTAGAATTGAAATAAGTTCTATTTTGAGATTGAAACTAAAACTTGGGAGGTAATCATCTAACCGACATACCACAAGTAAGATAAGATAACTAAGTTGGGGTCCTATCTGTAACCCCAATTGGAATGGTGTTAGTACCGTGCCACAAAAAAAGACAACTAAAGAGATACCCTGATCTGGCAGATACTCTAATGAGAATAGTGGAACCCTCATATGGTAGGTTAAAATACCTTATCAACCCTCAACTGGTAGGTTTGATGTCTCAACCTAAGCTGGATACGTAGTTCCATAATGCAAGGATTGCTTTTAAGGGTCACACCCTCTACTAGCAGGTGAGCCCCCATCCTTGGGTTCACTCAGTGCTGAATCCTACTCCCAACTAGAAGACACTGAACTGATTATATTGAACAGAACTGGACTAACACTAAGTTTTCCTGAGTTCCTTAACTAACAGAGTTCTTCTGAGTTTTGTAACTGACTGAGAGTACTACTGATCGTGACATGACAGATACTATTATGTAACTGATACTGGCTCTAGTTAAATAGCTAAACTGTCGGGTATTAAATACCCCCAGGACTTGATAGCATGAAAAGTAAAGCATAACATAATCTTGAAAACATAATCATGGCTACTTGATCACAATCTACTCATTGAGCTATTTTAGCAAACATTTGTAATGCATTTACTCATAGATTAATGGTGAATACATGCTATCATATTATAATGACACTATTTCATTCACATAGGCATTCTATCAAACACATGGGGAGCATGCTTAGATCATACAATAATCAACACACATAGTTATCATGGCTACATCAATCAACTTGTAATTGAAGGGTTCACCAAGAGGATCATGTAATTCAACACATATAATGATTAATTTCATGAAATCTTGTAATTTAATCATGGACAAAATCCAACAATAACATGATCATGAATTCAATTCAATTCAAACATGGAAGTTCATAATTCAACAATCTTGTAGTTTAAAAAGGGATTCGTGGACTCGATGGGTGAAAGGAACGCATATATGAACACCTAACATACTCTTGAAGGTGCTTGAAGAAATTCTTGTGTTTTGACCTTGATTCTTAAAGCTAGGGTTTGTTTCCTTGAGAGAGAATGCTTTGATTTCGGGGAAAATTGAATAATGATGATATGACTAGGTTAATTTAGGGTAATTTACGTGTTAAAGTCTGACTTGGTTCATGTAAAAAAATACTTAATTACCCCTGAAACAAATTTAAAAATTGCCACTAAAAATTCCCAATTTGGTCCCTTAGCGTGACGCGCCACCATCGCATCATGCTACTGGAATTCCACAGGAAACTGTTTAAAAAAAGGATGAATGGGAATTTGTCCTGTGACATGATGCGGTACAATCGCGGAGCGCCACTGGAAATTGAAAAATGTGAAAATGAGCTATGGCGTGATGTGCCGGTATCGTGTTACTTTACTAAAAACTAACAATTTCCATTTGGACATGCTCTGCGACGCGTTACTGGCCGAAATGACGGTGTTTAGTGACTGAAACTTAAAATTGCCATAACTTCTTAGCCGATTATCGGATTTAGGAAAATTTTATATCGTTGGAAAGATGACTGAATTTTCTACAAGATGGTAAGCTCTAAACTAAAAAACTACTGAGTATTTCAAAAAAATTTATGTTGGATAGCTCACGTACTTAGAGCTAAGTTACGCTTGAGGAATACGGGGTATTACAATATCTCCCCCTTCGGAGTATTCATCCTTGAATAAGATTGATTAAGTTGAGAAAAACTAATAGACTTAGTTGACACACCAAACATGGATATTGGATGCATGACTTCATGACTGAACTATTGACAAACTGAGCTCTTACACTGAACATACATATCTGATACATGGAATACATGACTGAAGCTACTGATAAGTTGGGTTTTCATACTGAACATGCATATCTGATGCATGAGTACATGTCTAAACTAATTCATGAATGCATGATTGAATATGCAATAGTAAGGAATACCAAGTTTATAATTATATCTGAACATGGAACTGAGTAAAGCTAAGGAAGATTGTTACCTTAAGTTAAGTCTGAGTTTACGAAGAAGATGTGAGGATACTTAATTCGCGTATCTGCTTCTACTTCCCAAGTAGCTCTCCCAACATACTGATTCCTCCAAAGAACTTTGACTAAGGGAACTTCTTTGTTCCTCAGTTTGTGAATTTGATGATCGAGGATCTGAACTGTAATCTCTTTATAAGAGAGATTATCCTAAATATTTATGTCCTCTAAGGGGACTATGACTGCTGGGTCACCAATGCATTTCTTTATCAATGAGACGTGGAATACTGGATGTACTGAAGCTAGATTAAAGGTAACTCGAGCTCATAAGCTACCTTTCTAAAATGACTGAGAATTCTGTAAGGACCGACATATTGGGGACTGAGCTTTCCTTTCTTGACGAACCTCTTTACCCCCTTCATGGGAGATATTTTCAAGAACACAAACTCACTGATCTCAAATTTGAGATCTTTTCTTCTCATATCCATGAAAACCTGAATGAGGACAAAACCTGACTTTATACCAAAAACAAACATCACTGCCAGCTCTGCAGATACCCTGGTGGTTTTTGCTACATTGTTGATATAGTGGATTTGTTCGGGCACTGCTGACACTATCCTGAGATTTAGAGCCTGGCGCCCTATCTTTGTTGCCATTTTTGAACTTAGGCACTAGAGCACTGGTTGAGAATGGAGATGGAACTAAGGACCTTGGGTGAAAATGGTAATGATTACCGCCCTCTGACTTAGGCTGATTAAAATTGAAGCTACCTATTATAGCTCTGTTGTTCTGTCTTTCTCTCTCTCTCTGATCTTAGCCTCTTATGTCTGCTGAGAATGGACCATGAGTCTGGATATTTCCATCTCCTTAATCAACATCGCTATTCTGCACTCCTTAATCACACTATCTGACACCCTAGATATGAACTTGCTCATTCAGGACCTATTATTTTCCATTACATATGGAGCATACCTGGATAACTGAGTAAACTCTAGGGAATACTCCTTCATGCTCATACTTCCTTAACTTAGGCTGATAAACTCTAACACCTTGGCTTCTCTCAGCTTTAAGGGAAAGAATCTATCAAGGAAGGAAGTAGAAAAATCCTTCTACTCTAAGGGCTCTACATCTGTACCCCTTTGTACCTTCCACTACTTAAACCACGTATGAGCTACATCTTGTAGCTGATAGGTAGCTAGATCAGCACTCTCACTAAAAGTCACTCCCATGATATCCGTGACTTTCTGAACCTGATCGAGGAACTCCTATGGATCCTTTTCTGGGTTAGATCCTGAGAATAAAAGAGGATTCATTTGAGTGAAGTACTAAATCCTGGATGTAGCCGTATTGGCCATTTGGGTTTGCCTGAACAACCATTGGTCGCTCATTTTGAGCTACTATGGAATTGGCTAGAGTAGTGAATGTAGATCTGAATTTTGCATGGGAGACATACTCATCCATGGGATCTGCCTGAACGGGCTGAGGTGCTGACTCATTTCCTATTCTTCTTTTATTATTCTTTTTGGAAGGCATGTTCTGTAAATAAAAGAAAGAAATAGATTAGACTGATAGTTTAAGTTGAGCTCATGCTCACTCGCACGACATGAATACTAAAAAAAGGAAAACGTTTCCTAAAATATCTCATATCCTCCTGTCCAAAAGTGTGGCACGCTACACACCCATGCACGAGATTTTACGTGCTGGTCTTTTAGACTTTCTAGGACACTGTTGAACCTTAGGCTCTAATACCATGTAACACCCCAAGTCTGTACCCTGGATGCTACACGGTGCTTACAACCCTGAAGGACCATAAGCTAACCCATGACTGATATCTCCTATGAGCACTGAAAATATGATACTATAATAATGCAGAAAAATAGGTTAAAATTCCATAAGATTAAAAATCTATAATTACTAATAAAGTGTATCAACTGAAATAATAATCTGTAAAACTAAAAACTGACTGAACTCTAGTCTGAAAAGCCTCTAACTAAACTGTCTGAAAGTGAAGTTGATTGGATAATCCCCCAACTAACTCCATCTACTAACATATTGAGTCTACTAAAATAATGAAATAAAAGAATATCTTTGATAGATCAGGAATCACTACTAAATCTGATATGCTGGCTGAATCTGTCTATGCACAGTCAGGAACCTGAGCATCCGAACTTATGATATGAGACATCATAGCGCAAATAAAGAGTATGCATCAGTATATAGAATGTAATGGTATGCTAGACGAGGTAAGGCTGAATGCAAGGGATCATATGCATGAAAAAATAACTAACTGAATGATATAGAGTAACTGAACATCAGAGTACTTGAAAAAATGATACTGTTGTAACTACTGAGTATGTAATACTGTGCATATATGCGTATGTATATTGTAACATAGCTTTCTAAAGCTGATTACCGAGTTCTAATACTGAGTAACTGATAATCAAAAGTTACTGAAAAATGAATTTCTGATACTGATTGACTGTATTTGACAGTCCTGATTTTGTAGAACTGAACTGAGTTTTATTCTGAGATTGAAACTGAAACTGTTGGAGGTAATCATCTAACCAACATGCTATAAATAAGATAAGATAACTAAGCTCGGGTATGATCTGTAACCCCAATTAGAAGGGTGTCAGTACCGTGCCATGGGTAAAGACAACTGAAGAGATACCCTCATCTGGCAAGTACTCTAATGAAAATGGTAGAACCCTCATCTAGTAGGTTAAAACACCTCATCAACCCTTAACTGGAAGGTTTCATATCTCAAACTATGCTGGCTACATAGTTCTAGAACACAAGGATTGCTTCTAAGGGTCACACCCTCTACTGGCAGGTGAGCCCCCATCCTTGGGTTCACCTAGTGCTGAATCCTACTCCCAACTGAAAGACACTGAACTGAATTAGACTGATATTGAATTTACTGAGTTTTTTCGAGTTCTTAGTTCTGTAACTGTCCGATTTGTACTAAGTTTTATAATTGATAGAGAGTACTACTGATCGTGACATGATTGATACTATTTTGTAACTGACACTGGCTCTAGGTAAATATCTATATTGTCGAGTATTAAATATCCCAGGATTAGATAGCATAAAAATTAAAGCATAGCATAATCTTGAAAACATAATAATGGGTACTTGATCACGATCCACTCATTGAGGCATTTTAGCAAACACTTGTAATGCATTTACTCATACATGAATGGAGAATACATGCTATCATATTATAATGGCACTATTTCATTCACATATACATTCTATCAAACACATGGGGAGCAGTCTTAGATCATACAGCAATCAACAAATATAGTTATCATGGCTAGATCAATCAACTTGTAATTGAAGGGTTTATCAAGAGGATCATTTAATGATTAATTTCATGAAATCTTGTAATTTAATCATGGAAAAAATCCAACAGTAACATGATCATGAATTCAATTCAATTCAAACATAAAAGTTCATAATTCAACAATCTTGTAGTTTGAAAATGGATTCGTGGACTCTATGGGTGAAAGTAACCCATAGATGAACACCTAACATACTCTTAAAGGTGCTTGAAGAAATTCTTGAGTTTTGACCTTGATTTTTGAAGCTAGGGTTTGTTTCCTTGAGCGAGAATGCTTTGATTTTGGGGAAAATTGAATAATGATGATATAGCTAGGTTAATTTGGGGTAATTTACATGTTAAAGGCTGACTTAGGTCATGAAAAAAAACTCAATTACCCCTGAAACAGATTTAAAAATCATCACTAAAAATTCCCAATTTGGACCCTTGGCGTGACGCACCACCATCGCGCCATGCTATTGGAATTCCACAGAATACTATTTAAAAAAGGATGAATGAGAATTTGGCTTGTAACATGATGCAGTACAATCGCGGAGCGCCACTGGAAATTGACAAATGTGAAAATGAGTTGTGGCGCGATGCGTCGGTATTGCGGTACCTTATTGAAAACTGACAATTGCCATCTGGACATGCACTACGATGCACTACTGGCCGAAATGACGGTGTTTAGCGACTGAAACTTTAAATCGCCATAACTTCTTACCCGATTATTAGATTTAGGCAAATTTTATATCAGTAGAAAACTGACTAAATTTCCTACAAGATGATAAGCTCTAAACTAAAAATACTAAGTATTTCAAAAAGTTTTATATTGTATAGCTCATGTATTTAGAGCTAAGTTAAGCTTAAGGAATGCGGGGAATTACAATAGAGCCAGGTTTGCGGCCAGGGCCCTGTCTCAGGTCATGACAGAATGGTTTCAAAGCTGCTTGTGTGTCAGCCCCGTCAATACGAGCCAGATTTCAAACTGAGTGTAGGAAAATCCCGGTAAGGTGGGGCAAACCTCATTCCTAAGTATAGATGAATCCCATTCGGTAGGGCAAACCTCAACAAGGACGTTGAGTCCATAAGCGGGGTGTATGTAACATCCCAACTTAGGAAGGTGCCCCACATCGGCAAAACATAGGATGGATGCCAGCTATATAAGTAAGCAATCCTTACTCCCTAGTGACACGTTTTAAAGTCGTGCAGGCCTGGGCCCAAAGAAAATAATATCACTAGTGGGTTGGGGAGTTATGGGGGTTTCTCAGGCCTTGATGGTTTGGGATGAAAATGACCTTAAATCTTAGTGTACTGACTCCTAATAAAATTTTTTGGGATTCAAAAATGGAAGAAATCATTTTATCTACTAACTTAGGATAAAATGTCCCACATCAGCAAAACACAGGAGGTATACTGGGTATATAAGTACGAAAGCCTTACTCCCTAGCGATGCATTTTAAAGCCATGCGGGCCTGGTCCCAAAGAGGATAATATTACTAGTGGGTTGGGGAGTTACAGGGGTCTGTCGAGCCTTGATGGTTTGGGATACCTATCACGGCCAGGGCCCCAGCTTGGGTCATGACACCTAGCCCATCAAATTTTATAACACCCCAAAATCTAAGTTCTCGGGATGTCACACGGTGCTCCAAACTATAAGTAGTCCTGATCTAACCCTGGCTTCTTTTTACTAAGTATGAATCTCAAAATAGGGGATATGAATGTAAAATTGTAATAAATATGGAAAAATGTCTAAAGTGTTTGAGTAAATCTAAACAAATACTAATCTCATCAGTCTAATAAAACAAATACTAAAAATCTAAATACTCAAACTGAAATCTAAAACTGAATCTAGTAGTCCAACAAGCCTCTACTGACTGAATCTAGAGAGTCACTAGGACAAGCCCCAGCTGACTCAAACTGTCTGAAATAAATGAGAAGTCATCTACTAATAAATTAGAAATCTGAATAGCTAGGTCCTTGAACTATGAGGACTCACCAGCTGTAGAGATGTAGGTGGGATGCTCAAAAATCACTAACGCTGCTGAGACTAAGCACCTGAACCGACATTATGAGACAATGTACCATATAGACGTATATGTGGATCAGTACTTTGAGGATGTACTGAGTACATGGGGGTGCAATGCATAAGTAAAACATCATCTCATAATCATCATTTGTAAAACAATGCATACTAAATGGAAATGACTCACATAAGATGGAACATCTGAAATACTGAAATATGTTGCAATGAGAAGCGAAACATACTTTATAAATCTTGTGAGCCATAACATTTAGTTCTAAAACTGTACTTGTATCCTCTCTTTGGATCATACTATCTAAGCGTAGAAAGGACTCACTCTAAAATCTGAAATCTTAAATTTATAGCTATTATCTTTTCTGTAAAACATAATCTGAATAAGACTGTGACCCTTTACACTTAGTTTTCTAAAAGCTTTTCTGTTCTTGTTTTACCACTAAGGAGAATACTTTATTTTTATCTGGAGGGTTTAGAAATTTGAAAACTTATTCTACATGGGAGGTTCTTCTAACCGACATAAACCATGCGAGCATTCATGGATTTCAATATTTTTGTCCCCCTAAGGAGGAATCCTCATGTTGGGGAGAGGAGTCATACTCTTGCCAGAGAGTATAACCTATCTGAGTGATCACGTATCTATCATCCACGTAGAAGTGGGAACAAATTTGAATCCTATATTGGTACGTATTTCTAGGGTATGAAACCATAGTAACGTACCATCTCGGTGCTAAATACTACTCCCATTAAGTCTGTATGCTCATTCTCATGGAAATCCACTTTTAAAATAGTATAGTGGTTTACAATGAAAACCCATTATATATTTGTAAAGCTAAATCTGTAATCTAAATCTATAAAATGCATTTCATATTTATTCTGAGACCAAAAGGTCAAATCTTTAACAATAATCTGAAAAGAATCTAGTCATAAAGTGCTCACAGCACAATCAATCTTGAAATAATCAATACTCATTAGGGCTTAATGACCCATGCTTCAAACTCATGTAAAATCATTGCAAAACATCATTCTCAATATGCTTCTTGAAAATACTTCAATGATATCAAAATAATAAAATGCAGAATCTCAATATCATGATTAAAATAAATGGGAAAAATCTAGAAAATCGCATTATACGCATAATTATAAGAAAATAATCATGTAATTCAACATTCAATCACTTGAAATCTCATAATCTCATAAATAGCAATATTGGGCATAAACCCTAACTTAAATTACATGGAAAATCATATAAATTCAGTAAAATTGGAATTAAAATAAGTTTTGTGCACAAAGATGAAAGGAGTATCCTTGTTCATAAATCCACTTACCTCAATTGATGAACTAGATGCTAAAACTTGAATCTTGAATCTCTATTGATGCTTTGAAGATGAATTCTTAGAGTTCTTGTATTGGAAATCCTTAATCTTGAATTTTCTTGGAGAACTAGTGGAAGAGTTGGGTTTCTTGGAACTGGGCCACCATGACGCGCCACAATTACGGTGGCTCTCTGGATAAGGATGAGCGGGAGCTGCTATTCACCGTGATGTGCCACAATCGTGGTGCCCTTTAGATTGTCATTCTTATCCTTGGCGCGACGCGCCAAAATCGTGGAATCTCACTGGCATGGGACAATTGGGAAAATGGGATTCTCCGCGATGCGAGGCTATCGCGGAGGGCCACTGGAATTCGATAATTGCAGATTTTGACTTCTCCGCGACGCACTGAGTGCCCAGGCGGCACACTGTCAACTTAAAAATGCCATAACTTCACCGAGCGTCGTATTTGGGAGAATCTTATATTATTGGAAATATTATTAAATTTTTCACACAATGGGAGGTATAATGTAAGATCCCGTGAAATATTTAGCTCAATTTAGCCCTTTGAAACTCGTTAAGAGGTCCCAGACATAGAAAATTTTGCTAAGTATTTAAACTTAGTGTTATTTTAGCCTTCGCAAGCTGGCAACTCTATTTTGCGGCCTCTATGGCCTTAAAATGTTAATATTTAGGTTGATTCATGATCAGGAATGTCAGTAAGTGTCCCCAAATGAGTTTTAGATTTTTTGGACCTTGTTTGAACCACGTTATACAAAATAGTATATCGACGTGATCTCGACGTGGTGCAACGACCATCGCATCAATCAATATTTTTCCTAGGCTCTCAGTGGTAAATTAGAGTGAACCAACACGGACTCAATGCGGTGCGTTGGCTTTTGCGTTGATGCCAACGACGCGGTGCGTCGTCCTACGCGTCGACTGTCCAATTTTTAATCATTAAAAGTCGCATCCTTAGAGGTATTTGGGTATTTTCCCCACTCCTATTCAGCCCTAAAACACAAGATTCAGCCCTCATTGAGCAAAATATACTTATTTTTTCCTCAAATTGCTCAAGAACAAGAACCCTAGGTGATTTAATTTCAAGGCCAAGGATCAAGATTTCACCATTGTTCTTCAGGAATTTAGCAACCAAAGTATGTCAACAATTCATCCAAGGGTTTCCTTCCACCCTTGGAATAATAGAACTCTTTTTTACTATAAGTTTATGGGTTTTGATGAATTTCATGGTTGAATTTAAATGTGTTCATGATTACCATGTTAATAGGGATTCTAATTCATGATTTACTACAAGATTCATGTGGAATTGATTCATATGTGCATAGATTATGTTCTTTAAGTGTTTGATGAATTGTCTATGTTAGTTGAATAGTGAAATCAGCCTATATTCAAGTTCATGTCATGCAAGTGTTTTCTAGAATGTCCTAAATGAATGAACGATGATCAAGTACTTAGCTATCATATTTTAAGATTGTGCCATGTCTTATGATTTATGTTATTGAGTCCTGGAGGTATTTAATACTCGACAATTTAGCTGATTACCTAGATTCATGGTCAGTTACAAAATAGTACTAGTAATTTCACAATCAGTAGAATTCATCCAGTTACTGAACTCAGGAAAACTCAGTAGTACTCAGTCAATTAAAAAAATTCAATAGTATTCCATCAGTCCACAAAATCCAGTGAACTCAGTTCAGTTTAGTTATACAGAATGATCAATAACAATTTATTCCATCCTAGAATAGTTTAGAATTCAATTCAGTTTCTATTCAGTTGGGAGTAGGATTCAGCATTGAGTGAACCCAGGGATGGGGATTCACCTTCCAGTAGAGGGTGTGATCCTTAGAAGCAATCCTTGTATTCTAGAACTACATAGCCAGCGTAGGTTGAGACATCAACCTGTAAGTTGACGTTTGATAAGGTGATCTACCTACTAGTTGAGAGTACCATCGTTCTCATTCAGGGCACCTGCTAGATGAGGGTGACTCAGCTTGTCTTTACCCGTGGCACGGTATTGATACCCTTACAACTGAGGTTACAGGTTAGACACCAATCAATTCAGAAAAGGGTATGTCAGTTAGATGATTAATTCTCATAGTCTCAGTTTCAGTTTCAGTTTCATTCTTAGTATAGAACTCAATTCAATTTTACAAAAAATCAGGACTGGCAGATACAGTCACTCAGCTCAGAACAAAACTCAATATAGTTCTACATAATCAAAACTATCAGATATATTCATTCGGTTATCAGTAATATAGTATCAAAAACTTAGATATCAGTATATCAGTATCTAGACTCAGTGCCCACTATTGTCATGATCTCAATTATAGTATACGTATTTATGCATGTACTCTCACTCAGTTATATTCATGTCATTCAGTCAGTATTGTTCATGCATATGAACCCATGAATCTCAGCCTACCTCACTTAGCATACCAGTATATTCAAAGTACTGACACGTACTTTTCTTTTATGCGATGATGTCTTATATCATAAGTTCAGACGCACAGGCTCTCGAGCACCCTTAGTAGTTTAGATCCTCAGCAGTCAGAGTTAGCGGTGAGTCCTCATAGTTTGAGGACATGATTATTATTTTAGTATTTCAGCTTATTTCAATAGTTCAGAGTTAGTTGGGTGCATGTCTCATCAACTCCACATTTTAGATAGTTTAGAGGCTTTTCAGATTGGAGTATTTTTAGATAGATATTTTCATATTTCGTATTTGTTATACGCAATTTTATCATAGTATTGAATCTTATGGCATGTTTTCTACCTAATTTTTGCATATTATAGTATAATTATTCAGTTATTGCAGCAGGTACCAGTCATGGGTTAGCTTATGGTCCTTTGGGATTATGAGCACCGTGTAGCGTCCGGGGTACAGACTCGGGGCATTACAAACTTGGTATCAGAGCTAAAGGTTCAACAGATTCCTAGGTAGTTTGAAAGCCACATCTAGTAGAGTCTTATGCATGGGTGTGTAGCGCTCCACACTTATGGAAAAGAGGCTATAAGGTTTTTAGGAAAAGTTTCCCTTCTTTCAGTATTCATGTCATGTGAGCGAGCATGATCTCCAGTTAAAAAAAACTCTCTGTCTAATCCAAGTTTATCTTCTATTTATAGAATATGCCTCCAAAGAGGACTAAGGGAAGAGGAATGGGAGACCATCCAGAACCCAGCCCATCCATCCAGATCCTCTGGACGAACACGTCTCTCACACTGAATTCAGAGCAGCTTTCACCATCGTAGCTCATTCTGTGGTAGCCCAAAATGAACACCCAACTGCTATTCTGGCCAACCTAGTGGCCAATACTGCTATAGCTATTATTTAGGATTTCACCTGAATGAACCATCCATCTATCATTGGGTCAAAGCCAGATGAGGACCCTCAAGAATTTCTTGATCAAGTACAAAAAGTTACATATAATATAGGGGTGACTGCTATTGAGAGCGATGATTTGGCCACATAGCAGTTGCTGGATGTGGCACACTCATAGTTCAAATAGTGGAAAGCAAAGAGGGACACAGATACAGTACCCATAAAATGGGTGGAGTTTGCCACTGCTTTTCTGGATAGGTTTTTCCCACTAGATTTAAGGGAAGCTAAGGTTTTAGAATTTATTAATTTGAAGCAGGAAAACTTGATAGTGAAAGAGTATTCTCTTAAGTTTACTTAATTAGTAAGGTATGCTCCTCATGTGGTGGTAGATAGCAGATCCAGGATGAGTAAGTTTGTGTCAGGGGTGTCTAGAAGCATGGTCAAGGAGTGTAGCACCGCAATGCTGATTAAGGAGATGGACATATCTAGGATCATGGTCAATGATCAGCAGATAGAAGAGGCTAAGAATAGAGAGAAGGATAGGGAGAATAAGAGAGCAGGAACAAGTAGCTTCAACTTTGCTCAGCCTAAGTCAGAGGGTGGTAATCATTCTCAGTTCTGCTTGAAATACTTAGTTCCAACTTCGTCCTAGATAGTGCTCCAGTGCCAAAATTCAAAGATGACAATAGAGATAGGGCACCAGGCCTAAACCGCAGGGTAGTGTCAACAGTGCCCGAATCAATCCCCTTTGTCAGAAATAAAGCAGAAGCCACCAGGGTATCTGTAGAATGGGCAGCAATGTGTGTTTTCTGTGTGGCAAGCCAGGATACAGAGTCAGAGATTATCCCCAGTCAGGTTTTCAGGGTCAGTATACCATCCCTTCGATCAGTCCAATCGTCCAAATCAGTAGGGTGCCGCTTCCAGTGCCACCAGTGGGCAGCGCCCAAACAGACTCTATGCTCTTCTGTACCAATAGGATCAAGAAAGTTCTCCTGATGTGGTCACTGGTACATTACAAGTTTATCATTTATATGTTTATGCTTTGCTAGATCCAGGAGCTTCTTTGTCCTTTGTTACTCTATATATAGCCATTAATTTCAAAGTCAGTCCTGAAATTTTAGTAAAGCCTTTCTCAATCTCTACCCCAGTGGGTAAATCTTTCATAGCCAGGCGGGTATACAGAAATTGTCCGATTATGATATCTCAGAAAGTCACTTCAACAGAATTAGTCGAATTAGAGATGACTGATTTTGATGTCATTCTCGGCATGGCTTGGTTTCATTCCTGCTATGCCTCAGTCGACTATAGAAACATAATTGTCTAGTTTTAGTTTTCGAATAAGCCCATCCTAGAGTGGAGAGGTAGTACTTCAGCACTTAGGGGTCAGCTTATTTCTTATATTTGGGAGAGAAAAATAATATATAAGTGATGTATCTACCATCTCATTCGAGTCCAAAACTCTAGTTCAAAAACCCTACTCATGAGTCAGTATCAGTAGCATGTGAATTCCCATATGTGCTTCCCAAAGATCTTCCCGGAGTTCCTCCCGAAAAGGAAATTGATTTCGAAATAGACCTTTTTCTAGATACTCAACCCATCTCTTTTCTTCCATACAGTATGGCTCTAGCAGAACTCAGAGAATTAAAAGAACAATTGAAGGATCTCCTTGATAAGGAATTCATCAGACCCAGCATTTCCCAATGAGGAGAACTAGTTCTATTCGTGCTCAAGAAAGATGGTTCTCTCATAATGTGTATTGACTTCCGTCAGCTAAATAATGTCACAGTCAATAACAAGTATCCCCTTCCCATAATTGATGACTTGTTTGACCAACTTCAGGGTGCTAGTTACTTCTCTAATATAGACCTCAGATCAGGCTATCATCAGCTCAGAGTCAGGGAATATGACATCCCAAAAATAGCTTTCAGAACTAGGTATGGTTACTTTAAATTCTTAGTCATGTCCTTTGGTCTTACCAATGCCCCAGCAGCTTTCATGGAATTGATGAATCATGTGTTCAAGCAATATTTGGACACGTTCATCATAGTCTTCATAGATGAAATTCTTGTCTACTCCCGCAGTGAGCATGATCATGCAAACCAACTCAAATAGTACTACAGACTCTTAAAAACCATAAACTATTCACCAAATTCAATAAGTGTGAATTTTGAATAAGGTCGTAGCTTTCCTCGACCATATCATTTCTGGAGATAGCATTAGAGTTAATCCCTAAAAGACCAAAGCAGTGAGAAACTGGCCCAGGCCCATCTCTCCATCAGATATCAGGAGTTTCTTGGGCATGGCCATATATTATCATTGTTTTGTTGAGGGATTTTCATCTATTGCATCATCTATGTCCAGGTTGACTCAGAAGAAAGTCAAATTCCAGTGGTTAGATTTTTGTGAGAAGAGTTTTTAGGAGTTGAAGACTCGACTCTCTATAACTCCAGTTTTGACCCTACCAGATGGTTCAGATAGGTTTGTTGTGTATTATGATGCTTCCAGAGTTGGTTTGGGGTGTGTTTTGATGTACAGAAGTAAGGTCATAGCCTACGTCTTCAGACAGCTTAAACCCCATAAAAAGAACTATCCTACTCATGAACTTGAGTTAGCAGCAATAGTTTTTGCCTTAAAGATTTAGAGGCACTATTTGTAAAGTGTGCACTTTGATGTGTTCGCAGACCACAAGAGCCTAAAATATGTGTTCTGTTAAAAAGATCTCAACCTCCATCATAGACGGTGGTTAGAGTTGTTGAAAGACTACGACATGAACATCCTGTATCATCTGAGTAAAGACAATGTAGTGGTTGATGCTCTCAGTAGGATGTATATGGGTAGCGTTGCACACGTGGAGGATGGTAAGAAGATGTTAGCTCAGTAAATTCATCAGCTTGCCTGACTAGGTGTTCATTTAGTCAATTCAGCAGAAGGTAGTGTATGGGTGTATAGTAGTTTGGAATTATCCCTGGGTTTTGAGGAAAAAGAAAGGCAGGATAGAGATTCTAGTCTAGCCAAGTTAAAGAAATTAATCAGAGATCAGAAGGTAGAGGTTTTCTCCCAAGAGGTAGATGGTGTGTTGCGCTGCCAGGGTCAACTATGTGTGCCAGGTGTAGATGACTTGAGATGGAGAATTCTTGTAGAAGCGCATGGTGTGCACTACTCTATTCATCCAGGGGCCACTAAGATATACTGTGATTTACAAGAGATCTATTGGTGAAGTGGGATGTAGAGAGATATTATAGAGTTTATGGCTAAGTGCTCAATATGTCAACAGGTTAAGATTGAGCATCAGAAGCCTAGTAGGTCCATGCAGGAGTTTAGTATTCCCACTTAGAAGTGGGAAGAAGTGAACATAGATTTTGTGATGAGTTTGCCTCCCACTCGTCGCCAGCATGATTCAATTTGGGTCATCATAGACAGGATGACTAAATCAGCTTATTTCCTACTAGTCCATACCTCTTATTCAGCTGAGGATACGCCAAATTCTATATCAGGGAGTTGGTCAAGTTGCACGGTGTTCCGTTGTCCATTATTTCAAACAGAAGTATGCAGTTCACCTCTTATTTTTGGAAGGCATTCTAAAAGGTTCTTGGTACCTGAGTTCACCTTAGTACAGCCTTTCATCCCCAAATAGATGGTCAGGCAGAGAGGACCATCCAGACTTTAGAGGATATACTGCGAGCGTGTGCGATTGACTTTAAAGGTTGTTGGGATGACCACTTGCCTTTGATTGAGTTTGCATATAACAACAACTATCATTCCAGCATTTAGATAGCTTCATTTGAGGCACTTTATGGGAGGAGGTGTAGATCTCCCATTGGTTGGTTCGAAGTGGGTGAGGCCACAGTGGTAGGGCCTAACTTGGAGTTCGACACCTTAGAGTAAGTTCAGTTGATCAGGGAAAGTCTTAAGACAGCTCAGAGCTGACAGAAATCGTATGCAGAAAGCATCTCAAGTTCGATATTAATGATTTTATGTATTTGAAAATCTCTCCTATGAAAGAAGTGAAGAGGTTTTGCAAGAAGGGGAAACTCATTCCTCGATATGTCGGTCCTTACCCAATTCCCAAACATTTCAGAAAGGTAGCCTACAAGCTCGAGTTGCCTTCAGACTTAGCTTTAGTGCACCCAGTGTTCCATGTCTCCTTACTTAAGAAATAAATAGGTGACCCAGCAGTCGTTGTCCCTATAGAGGGCATAGATATTTAGAACAACCTCTCTTATGAGGATATTCCAATCGAAATCCTTGATTTTCAAACTCACAGACTGGGGAACAAAGAGGTCCCTCTTGTCAATGTTCTTTGGCAGAATCAGTCCATTGAGGGAGCTACTTGGGAGGCAGAAGCAGATATGCGGACCAAGTATCCTCACCTTTTTTCCAAAAACTAAGACTTAGTCCAAGGTAACAGTGTTCCTTTGAATTTACTCAGTCTCATGTTCAGATTTTGCTACCAACTTGGTATCAATTAATGTTGCGTACTCAGTCATGCATTCACAAATCAATTTAGTTATGTACTCATGCATCAGACATGCATGTTTAGTGTATAAACTCAGCTTATCAGTAATTCCAGTCATGCATTTATGAATCATGTTTAGCTATGTACTCATGCATCAGATATGCATGTTCAGTGTGATAATTCAGTATATCAGTAATTTCAGTCATGAAGTCATGCTTCAGTTGTGCATGTCCAGTGTATAAATTCAGTCTATCAGTATTTTCAGTTTAATCAGTCTCATTCAAGGATAAATGTTCCCAAGGGGGAGATATCGTAAGACCCCGCAAAAGCATTAGCTTGATTAAGGCCTTTGAAACTCGTTAAGGGGTCCCAGACTTAGAAAAATTTTCTAGGTATTTAAACATAGTGTTATTTTAGCCTTCGTAAGTTGGTAACTCTATTTCGCAGCCTCTATGGCCTTAAAATGTCAATCTTTAGGTTGATTTATGATAATGAATGTCAGTAATGTCCCTGGACGAGTTTTGGATTTGTAGCACATCATTTGAACCACGTTATCCAAAATAGTGTAACGACCCAATCTCAGTGCGTTGTGGCAGCCATCACGTCGATCAATATTTTTTCTTGGCTACCAAGGGCAATTTCTAGTGAACCGACACGACGCATTGGCTATCGCGTCGATGCCAACTATGTGGCGCACCATCTTGCCCATCGGCAGTCCAATTTTTAGTCATTAAAAGCCATATCCTTGGGGGTATTTGGGTCTTTTTTCACCCTTATTCAGCCCTAAAACACGAGATTCAGAAATCATTGAGCAAAATATACTTATTTTCTCTCAAACTACTCAAGAACAAGAACCCTAGGTGTTTTAATTTCATGGCCAAGGCTCAAGATTTTCACCATTTTTCTTTAGGAATTTAGCAACCAAGGTATGTCAAGTGTTCATCCAAGGATTCCCTACCACCCTTGGAGTTCAAGAACCTCTTTTACTACAATTTTATGGGTTTTGATGAATTTCATGGTTGAATTTGAATGTGTTCATGATTACCACGTTAATGGTGATTCTATTTCATGATTTACTACAAAATTTATATGGAATTGATTGATATGTGTGCATTATCATGTGAAATCATATTGAAACCCTTGAAGTTGTAAATGTTGAATTGAACTATGATGCTTACATGTTGTTTTAGTGTCATGTGCATAGATTATGTTCTTCAAGTGTTTAATGAATTGTCTATGTGAGTTGAATAGTGAAACTATATCATGTTAGCCTATAAGTGTTTGCTATAATTTCCCAAATGAATGCACGATGATCAAGTACTTAGCTATTATGTTTCAAGATTGTGCCATGTCTTATGATTTATGCTATCGAATTCTGGGGGTATTTAATACCCGACAATTTAGCTGATTACCTAGAGTCATGGCCAGTTATAGAATAGTATTGGTCACTTCATGAATAGTAGAATTTAGCCAGATATAGAACTTAGGAAAATTCAGTAGTACTCAGTCAGTTAACGAAATTTAGTAATATTCCGTCAGTCCACGGAATCTAGTGACCTCAATTAAGTTCAGTTATAAAGAACAATCAGTAACAGTTCAGTCCAACCTAGAATAGTTTAGAATTTAATTCAGTGTCTATTCAGTTGGGAGTATGATTCAGCACCGAGTGAACCCAGGGATGGCGACTCACTTGCCAGTAGAGGGTGTGATCCTTAGAAGCAATCCTTGTGGTCCAGAACTATGTAGCTAGTGTAGGTTGAGACATCAACCTGTCAGTTGAGCGTTGATGAGGTGATCTGCCTGCCAGTTGGGGGTACCACCGTTCTCATTCAGGGCACCTGCCAGATGAAGGTGACTAAACCTGTCTTTACTCATGGCATGGTACTTCCACCCTTCCAGTCGGGGTTGCAGGTTGGACCCCAATCCGTTCATAGAGAGACTTGTCAGTTAGATGATTACTTTCCACAGTCTCAATTTCAGTTCCAGTCTCAGTATAGAATCAGTTCAGTTCTTCACAAAATTAGGACTGTCAGATACAATCACTCAGCTCAGAACGGAACTCATCTAGTTCCATAGAATTAAGACTGTCAGATATAGTCATCCAATTATCAGTAATATAGTATCAAAAACTCAAATATCAGTAAATCAGTATCCAGAATCAGTATCCAGTGTTCTCACGATCTCAGTTACAGTATAAGTATTTATGTATGTACTCTCACTCAGTTATATTCATGTCATTCAGTCAGTATTGTTCATGCATATGAACCCATGCATCTCAGCCTACCTCACTTAGCATACCAGTACATTTAAAGTACTGATGCACACTTTTCTGTTGTGCTATGATGTCTTATATCATTGGTTCAGACGCATGGGATCCCGAGCACCCTTAGCAATTCAGATCCTCAGCAGTCAGAGTTAGCGGTGAGTCCTCATAGTTCGAGGACATGATTATTATTTCATTAGTTCAGCTTAGTTCAGCAGTTCGGAGTTAGTTGGGGGCTTGTCCCATCAAATCCATACTTCAGCAGTTTAGATACTTTTTAAACTAGAGTATTTTCAGACAGATGTTTCAGATTTGGTATTTGTTATACCGTATTCAATTTTATTACAGTATTGAACCTTATGGCATGTTTTTCGCCTAATTTCCGCATATTATAGTATTATTATTCAGTTATTACAGCAGGTACCAGTCATGGGTTGGCTTGTGATCCTTTGGGATTATGAGTGCCATGTAGCGTCTAGGGTACAGACTCGGGGTGTTACATCTAAATCTAGAAAATTTCACACAAAATAATTATTCTTTATTTTGAAAGATATACCTTAACATTCTATGGACGAATTTTAGCTAGAAAAGGTATGGGGTATTACAATATCTCCCTCTTGGGAACATTCGTCTTTGAATATGGCTAGATAAGCTGAGAATACTGAGGAATCTAAGGCTATAAGCTATCATGCACAGCTGAAATAAACTGAACAACTAAATCTAAATCATTTTGTGCTTCTGAGTAATTCTGTGAGTGGATAAACTTACATGAGGACAACTATATAGCTGAATATATGATTAGAAAAGAACTGAATCAAGGAAGAGTATTACCTTCGGCTAAATCTGAGTTAGCGGAGAAAAGGTGAGGGTACTTGGCTCGCATATATGCTTCTATTTCCCAAGTGGGACCCTCAACAGACTGATTCCACCAAAGAACTTTGACCAAGGGGACTTCTTTGTTCCTTAGTCTACGAATCAAATAATCTAAAATCTCAACTGGAATCTCTTCATATGAAAGGTCGTTCTGAATATCTGAGCTTTCTAAAGGAACTATAATAGTGGAGTCACCGGTGTACTTCTTAAGCATAGAGACGTGGAATACAGGATGAATGGCTGACAAGTCTACGGGAAAATCAAGCTCATAAGCTACTCTCCCAACACGACTCAGAATTCTATAAGGGCCAACATAGCAGGGACTAAGCTTCCTCTTTTTTCCAAATCTCTTCACCCCTTTCATGGGTGAAATTTTCAAATACACTAGATCACCAACCTCAAACTCGAGGTCCCTTCTTCTCATGTCTGTATATGATTTCTGACGACTCTGGTATATTTTCAATCTTTCTCTAATTAACTTAACTTTCTCCATAGCATCAAATACTGCATCGGGCCCAAGCAAAGTGGCCTCACCCACTTCAAACCAACCTACGGGTGATCTACATCTCCTCCCATAGAGAGCCTCAAATGGGGCCATCTGAATGCTAGAATGATTACTGTTATTATAAGTGAACTCAATCAATGACAAATGCTCATCCCAACTACCTTTGAAATCAAGAGGACATTCCCTCAACAGATCTCCTAGAGTTTGGATGGTCCTTTCTGCTTGACCATCTATTTGAGGGTGAAAAGCTAAACTAAGGTGGACTTGGGTACCAAGACCCTTCTAAAAGGCTCTCCAAAACTGAAAGGTGAACTGAGTACCCCTATCTGAAATAATGGACAAAAGGCACTCCATGCAATCTGACTAACTCTCGAATATACAACTTAGTATAACCCTCGGCTGTATAGGACGTATGAACTGGTAAGAAATACACTGACTTAGTCAACCGGTCTACGATAACCCAAATCAAATCATGTTGAAGGCGCGAAAGGTTTAAAACAGTCACAAAATCCATATTCACTTCTTCCCACTTCCAGGTGGGAATACCAAACTCTTGCAATGAACCACCAAGTATTTGGTGCTCTACCTTAACCTGTTGACAAGTTGCACACTTAGCTACGAACTCCGCTATATCTCTTTTCATACCTTTCCATTAATAAATTTTCCATGAGTCACGGTACATCTTGGTAGCACCTGGATAAATAGAATAGCGCACACCATGCGCTTCCGCCATAATCTGATGTCTCAAATCATCAACACAAAGCATACATAATCTTCTTTGGTATCTCAACACGCCATCTCCCCCTTGGGAGAAAACCTCTACCTTTTGGTCTTTAGCTGACTCCTTCAGTTTGACCAAACTAGAATCCATATCTTGCTTCTCCTTCATTTCCAAAACTAGAGAATATTTGAAACTACTCTGAACCCAAACATTCCCTTCAGCTGAATTAACTAACCTAACAACCAATCTATCCAAGCGATGAAATTCTTGAGCTAGCTCTTTCTTATCATCCTTCATATGAGCAACACTGCCCATAGACAATCTACTAAGGGCGTCTACCCCTATATTGGTCTTGCCCAGATGGTACAACACACTCATATCATAATCTTCAACAATTCTAACCATCTTCTTTGACGAAGATTCAACTCCCTTTGGGTAAACACATACTACAAGCTCTTATGATATGTGAACACATCAATATGCACACCATATAGATAGTGTTTCTAGATTTTCAAAGCAAATACTACAACAGCTAACTCAAGATCATGGGTTGGTTAGTTCTTTTTATGAGGCTTAAGTTGTCTAGAGGCATAGGCTATGACCTTACCTCTCAACATCAACACACAACCCAAACCAACTCTGGAGGCATCAAAATACACCATAAAACCGTCTGTAACATTGGGTATTGCTAAGACTGGGGTTGAAGTGAGTCAAGTCTTCAACTCCTGAAAACTCTTCTCGCGGGAATCTGACCATTAGAACTTTACTTTTTTTTGGGTCAGTTTAGACATAGGGGATACAATAGATGAGAATCCTTTAACAAAACGTTTGTAATAGACAGCTAGACCCAAGAAACTCCTAATGTCTGACAGAGATATAGGTCTAGGCTAATTTTTATGGCTTCTGTATTTTGGGGATCGACTCTGATGCCATCGGCAGAAATAATATGACCGAGAAAGGCTACTGATCTTAGCCAAAATTCACACTTGCTAAATTTGGCAAACAATTGATGATCTCTAAGAGTTTTCAAGACAATTCTAAGATGATCAACATGATCATCCTCACTACGAGAGTACACAAAGATATCATTTATGAATACTATGACAAATATGTCTAGATACTGTTTGAACACTCGGTTCATGAGGTCCATGAAAGCTGCTGGGGCATTGGTTAGCCCGAAAGACATAACTCGAAACTCAAAATGAGCATAACAGGTTCTGAATGCTGTCTTTGGAACATCTCACTCTCTTAATCTAAGTTGATGATAGCTGGATCTAAGGTCTATCTTTGAGAAATCACTTGCACCTTGGAGTTGATCAAATAAGTCATCAATTCTATAAAAAGGGTATTTGTTCTTAACTGTCACCTTATTTAGCTGACGATAGTCAATGTACATTCTCAAAGAACCATCTTTATTTCACACGAATAGGACGGGAATGCCCCATAGAGAAACACTAGGCCTTATAAAACCTTTATCTAAAAGATCTTTGAGTTGCTATTTCAAATCCTTAAGCTCTGTGGGAGCTATATGATAAGGAGGGATAGAAATAGGCTGAGTATCTGGGAGAAGGTCAATACCAAATTCTATCTCTCTATCGGGAGGTACTCTTGAGAGATCTTCTGGAAAAACATAAGGAAACTCATTGACCACTCGGACAGACTGAATTATTAGAGTCTCAGACTTAGTGTCCTTGACTCGAACTAGATGATAAATGCAACCTTTTGATATCAACTTTCTGTCTTTAAGGTAAGATATGAAATGACTCTTGGGAGACACTGAATTACCTGACCACTCAAAAACTGGCTCATCTAGGAACAAAAACTTCACCACTCAGGTGCGACAATATATAGAAGTATAACAGGAATGGATCCAATCCATACCAAGAATAAGATCAAAATCAACCATATCTAACTCTATCAAGTCTGCTAACATGACTTTATGAAGAACAGTGATAGAACACTTTTTATAAATCTGTTTAGCAATAACTGACTCACCTACTAGGGCGGAAACCAATAAGGCTCAGAGATCTTTTCAAATCTTATCTCAAATTTTACTGCAACTAACGGGGTTACATAAGAGAAATTCGACCCAGGGTCTAGTAACACATAAATATCAAGATGAAAGACAAGAAGCATACCAGTAACAACATCTGGCGAATCTTCCTGTTCCTGGTGGGATGGTAAAGAATAGAACTTATTCTAGCGCTGATCACCACCGGTACTGGATGAAGTGCCCTGGGGAGAAGCTGGGCGGCCTAAAGGAGATAGTGCATTAGTAGCCTGAGTTTGGGAATGGACATCCCTATTTCTCTGTCTAGCATACGGACACTCTTTGATTCTGTTACCTAGCCACAACCATAACAACCTTTATGACCCCACAAGTATTGACCCGCATAATTCTTCACAAACTTAGCACATGGCAGATGATTGGGCTTCCGAATCGCACTATTTGAGATTTGGATACTGAAGACTTACCCCACTGTTCCTTCCTATTTCTGGGTTTAGGAGCACTAGCTAAAGAAGGAGCGGGCATAGATGAACGACTCTGGAACTACAAAAAATTTCCTCCTTGAGATCTAGCCTGGCCATACTCAAACTGCCCTGTTCTAGCCTTCTTATTTACTCTCTCTCTCTCTCTCCTTCAACTTTTCTACCTCAATATGCTAATAATGTATCATCAATCTAACAAGATCTATGTCTCTAATGAGCATAGCAGTCCTACACTCCTTAACTACCAACCCAGACACACCGGTCACAAACTTACTCATGCTTGACTTAGGGTCAGCCATCTGATCAGGGGCATACTTAGACAACTGGTTGAACTTGAGGAAATACTCTTTCACTGTTATTGAGCCCTTACTTAGGTTTATAAATTCTTCTATCTTAGATTCCCTCATCTCATGTAGGAATAATTTGTCTAAGAATGCATCCTAAAATATCTGCCAAGTCATGGGAGCTGCATTCTCCCCTCTACTTTTCTTCCACATTACTACCCAATCTTATGCAATATCCTTCAGCCTATATGATGCCAATTATACACTCTCCTCTTCGGAAATATGCATAATTCGGGTGATCTTCTTCACCTCATCTAGATAAAGTTGTGGGTCCTCATCTGTTTTCGACCCATAGAACTTTGACGGGTTCATTCTGATAAAATCTTACATTCTTGCTACGGCTAAGTCCCTGTCTTGCTGAAGTGGGACTATAGCCTGACGGTTGCCCTGAACATTAGCTGTCACAACTTGGGCTAGTGCCTGAAAGGCAACTTGGAACTCTACATGTGACACATTCTCATTCAAAGGATCTACGGGCTGAGGTGGTTGGTTATCATTTCTGCGGGCATTTGCTCGATGAGGAGGCATTTTCTATCATGTGAAAGCACAAGTTAGAAGAAGATAAAGACACTGAATGCACGATAGGTCATGAAAGAAGATATAATTTCCTAAAATGCTCCATATCCTCTTGCTCAAAGATGTGGCGCACTTCACACCGATGATGAAGACTCTACGTAATGCACCATGTCTGAGTCCCTAGGACTCTCTAAACCTTAGGTTTTGATACCAAGTTTTTAATGCCCCAAAATCTAAGTTTGGGATGTCACACGGTGCTCTGAACTACAAGTAGTCCTGAGCTAACCCCGGTTGCTTTCTACTAAGTCTGAATCTCAAAATAGGGGATATGAATGTAAAATCATAATAAATGTAGAAAACTGTCTGAAATGTCTAAGTAACTCTAAAAAATACTAATCTCATCAGTCTGATAAAATAAATACTAAAAATATGAATAGTACAACTAAAATTTAAAATTGAATTTAGTAGTTCGACAAGCCTCTACTGACTGAATCTAGAGAGTCACTGAGACAGGCCCCAGCTGACTTAAACTGTTTGAAATAAATGCTAAGTCATCTAGTAAAAAACTAGAAATCTGAATAGCTAGGTCCCTGAACTATGAGGACTTACCAACTGCAGAGATGTAGGTGGAATGCTTGAAAATCACTCATGCTACTGAGACTGAGCTCCTAAACCTACATTATGAGACAATGTAGCACATAGATGTATATGTGGATCAGTACTTTGAGGATGTACTGAGTATATGGGGGTGCAATGCATAAGTAAAACATCATCTTATAATCATCATTTATAAAATAATGCATGCTAAATGTAAATGACTCACATAATCTAGAACATCTGAAATACTGAATATGTAGCAATGAGAAGCAAAATATACTTTATAAATCTTGTGGGCTATAACATTTAGTTCTAAAACTGTACTTGTATTCTCCCTTTGAATCATACTGTCTAAGCGTAGAAAGAAATCACTCTAAAATCTAAAATCTAAAATCTGTAGCGATTATCTTTTCTGTAAAACACAATCTGAATAACACTGTTTGCCTTTACGCTTAGTTTTCTACAAGCTTTTTTGTTCTTATTTTACCACTAAGGAGAATACTTTATCTTCTATCTAAAGGGTTTAGAAATTTGAAAACTTATTCTGCATGAGAGGTTCTTCTAACCGACATAAATCATGTGAGCATTCATGGAGTCCAACATTCTTGTCCCCCTAAGGAGGAATCCTCACGTTGGGGGAGAGGAGTCATACTCTTGCAGGAAGTATACCCTATCTGAGTGATCATGTATCTATCATCCACGTAGAAGTGGAAATGAATCTAAATCCTATGTTGGCACATAGTTTTGGGGTATGAAACCGTAGTAACGTACCCATCTCGGTGCTAAATACTACTCCCATTAAAGTTGTATGCTCATTCTAATGGAAATTCACTTTTAAAATAGTATAGTGGTTTACAATGAAAACCCACTGTATATCTATAAAGATAAATTTGTAATCTGAATCTGTAAAGTGGATTTCTTATTTATTCTGAGACCAAAAGATCAAATCTTTATCAATAATCTGAAAAGAATCTAGTCATAAAGTGCTCACAGCACAATCAATCTTGAAATAATCAATACTAGGGCTTAATGACCCATGCTTCAAACTCATGTAAAATCATAGCAAAACATCATGCTCAATATAATTCTTGAAAATACTTCAACGATATCAAAATAATAAAATAAAGAATCTCAATATCATGATTAAACAAAATGAAAAAAATCTAGAAGATAACATTATATGCATAATTATATGAAAATAGTCATGTAATTCAACATTCAATCACTTGAAATCTCATAATCTCATAAATAGCAATATTGGGCATAAATCCTAACTTGAATTTCATGAAAAATCATATAAAATTCAATAAAATTAGAATTAAAATAAGTTTTGGGCATAAGGATGAAAGGAGTATTGATAACGCTCAATCTACAGCTCTCGTAGGAGTGTAAAGCGGTCGTTGTCAAATATATAACCCAACTGGGTTGGGTATCGATCCCACAGGGAATAGCCGGTCAATAAGTAAGCAAAGATTATTAGACTTTTGGTGCAAGTCTCGTGAATGGGGGGATTTTAACGTGCAAATAATGTAATCAAAATAGTAAAGTAAAAATAGAAAATAGCAAAGTAAAAAGAAAGAATGTTTAGTAAGATGTAAAACAATGAGAATTGAGAGTTGGGGTTATGTCCACCTTATGAGTTATACGTCTCTATTGTTTATGAGTTATGCGGAATTCAGACATGCATGTGCTTATAGAGAATTGTATTCTATGGTAAATCCAAGCATCTTTCGACCTTAACAAGGACTATTTCACTTTAACTCTTTAGAGCTTAAAGCGTGTCTAACGGTACAAATTCTCCAAGAGGTTAATCCAGTTACGGCACTAACTTTTTAACAGGGGTTGGTGCCCTATTACCTTGACATTATCTCTTTTCCAGACATATAACTTTTCTTTCAAACAAGTTAATGCTATACTGGCGTATTCTATGCGTTTGCAACCACAAGAATTTGCATTAAGATGAAGAGAATAATGATATAAGCAGCATACGTGTCAAGAACTCAAAAACTCATAGCAATAGATAGTATCTCATAAGGCTTCCATAACCCCAACAGAGAAGTTTAGCTATTCACGAGTGCGATGAAATCACAATAGACATTATCATTATACCACAATAAAAAATCTCACGTGTAGTATGGTGTGGTATGGCGTTAGGCGTGAATTCCTTGCAAAATAGTGATTCTCTTGTTGTAAAATTAAAAGTCGAATAGATGAAAAATAATGTCAACAATGAATTAATAAAGAAAGGAGAAGGATGGAATAAGGATGAGGGTGGTGGAGAATTGTTTTGATGGATGGATGGATGGTGGATGGATGGGAATTATAAAAATCTCCAGCAAAATAGGGTATTTATAACACCCATATCCTATTCCTACTAGGCTACTGCGTACTTTCCTAATCCTAATAAATTACTGCATCATTATCCTAATCCTAATAGGTTATTGCTGATCCCCAAAGTCTTGAGAAATATTGTTTTTGCCCGAGACAGGTTTTCCATGCATCACTTTCAGTCCATAGGCGTCCAAACGTTGCTCTCCTTCTTTCGTGAAGCTTCCTTTGGCATCAAGTTATCCATAAAATGCTGAAATCTGCATCATTTATACCTGTAAACTTGCTAATCACGTTTGTTATCTCACTTACAGGAAAAAGGACTAAAAGTGCATGAATTATATATTTTGTCCTCAAAACTTAGCTAAAATATGGGTAAAATATAGTACTTTAGGCGTGTAAATTCGCCTATCATCAACACCCCACACTTAAAGCTTTGTTCGTCCTCGAACAAACTATCATGTCCATCTAAACATCTACTTGGGATTTCACAGTAACAACACAAAATATTCATCAAGACAAGCACATCAATCATTAACAAAGAGTAGTTTTCTGATCATTACTAGAAACAATTTTAACCTCTAATGTAGACTCGTGATGATGATTAATTCGTGTCCACAAGTTGAGGTACAAAGAATCATACACAACTACCCAAGACTCATCAACCATGTGTGTCTCACCATATATCACCCATAATCACTCACAAGTATTGTATATATTTCAAATATGGGTATAAGATTATCCTTGCTCTCACTCTCACAAAGAATTCATATGTTGCAACTGATGACCATAGGCTTGCCCTTAGTGTAATGCTCCACTAAATATCAGAATGCTAAGCTTAGGATCAAATAGGTCTTTTGTTGATTGTAATGTAGGCTAAGGGACGAGTAGGACTATTTTGGCCAGAAATAGTGACTATGTTCCTAAGCGCTTTAATACATCACATTATTCCATTAATACTTTTCTTTCAAACAACCTTTCTACTTTCTTTTATTCTACCACCCCTTTTTTCCACCTTTTTTTTTCAATTTTAAACATAACTAACTTTTCAGTTTTCCTTTCCCTTTTTTTTTCTTTTCATAACACCTCTTATGATAGCAATTCTTTTTCATAACAAATTCAAGCACCATTACATTCTAAAGCATCATACTCACCCAATTTCCTCTTATTTTGTCACATGACTTTACACTTTAAAGCACTTAGGAATTTGGATCAAATTATGGTCTTGAAAAAATGGATTAGGCTTACATATGAGGTTGTCAAAGAAAATAGGCTAAAGGCTCAAAAGGGGTTATCTAGGATAATGTCCATGGGTAGGTAAAAAGAAGGTAAACAAGTCTAGGTTGCCAAAGAAATGCCTAAATCATCTCCTAGACTTGCACTCCTTATTTTTGCTTTACATACATACCAGGAAAGTTCTAGCATCAGTCACAAACACAGAATATACTATATCCTCACACACACAAGGCACATGGTCGACTTTATTGGGAGTAGCATAGACTCTTGACCGAACAGATGAAGGAAATGAACCACACAATATCACATAGTGAGTCACAATTAGAGCCTAAACGTCTCAATAGTCATGATTTTAGCACAAACTCTTGTCATAATCTCATGATGCCTATTAGAATAATTTCATACGAAGTTAAGTTAAAAAAAAATTTAACTAATAAAAAAATTAACTACTAAAAAGAAAAACAAAACAAACATAAATGCAAATGCAGATAGAGAAGTATAGCATGCAAATACCAGCACCCCACACTTAGACGGGACACACTGCCCTCAGTGGAAAATAAATAAGAAGAACCTGGTTAGTCGGACTCCTCCTCTATGTCTGGGGTCATACCCCTTTCGTCGGAATCATCATTGGAGTCGCCGTCATCAAAATTCTCCTCCACGTCGGAGTCTGGCATTCGTCGATCATCATCGGTCGGCACATCATCATCAAGAGGTTCCTCAAAATATGTACCTACTCCACACATCGCCTTCGCGTGATCATTCATTGGGTAGTCATAATCCAGCTGTTGGAGCTCTGCAGCAGTTGGAACACGACCACCGCTCAGCATTGTAAACCGAGTCATGCCATAAAGATGGCGAAAGAAACTCTCATCTCGAGCATGCCTTTCTGAAGTGGTAAGGTTGACGCCATGTGTAGATTCAGCATTTTTAACCTTTGTGAGGTCAACCTTCTTCGGGTTGTGTGGAAGCTTATGATCAGCCGGTTCCTCTTCGATGTCTTCCTTCCTCAATATTGCGGTCAACAGATTGCCAAAACTAAAGTGGGACCTCTTGTGTATCCTAGCTTTCCGCATTGTGGATCGAATAATTGCCCCAATGTTGATAGGGACATTCGTCATCAATGAGTATACCAAGCACACTCTATCTCGTGTTATCTTTGTGTACTGAGTCCCTGGAATTAGGCAAGAGTTGACTATGCGCAACCATATCCTTGGTTCCCTATTCAAAGGAGCATATGGGAAGGTGTTGTGTCGTCTGGTGTCCTTGTGTCTACTCCACCGTGCCATGGACCTTGTTCCACAGAGTGTGTGTCGAATGGATCTATATGGAGGTCTACTGTACAGCTCTTTGAATGGTGATGGATCAACAGCAGGCAAGCCAAGAAAAGAGTTGAAGAAATCCGCATTGAGTTGTAAAACTTGGCCCCGAATCTTGACCTCGCTTCCTGTGGTTTTTGGTGACCAGTTGGTATAGAATTCTCTTGTTAAATCGAGATTGCATTCTCCCATGTCTCGGAAGATGAAATCAAGATGTAACGCAATTATCTTGGCCAGCATGCGCGGTTCTTTCTTTGCTAGGCTTTCCTTGTTTATCAAGTCCACATGAACATATTTCTTCTCTTTGTTGTTCCTATACCATTCCTTTGCTTCCTCCTCTAAAACCCATTTAATTCCGAACATGCATCGTGGTAATTGCATCGAGGATGATTCTCCTTGCTCTTTTCGGCCTCTTTTCTTGCCTTTTTGTGAAGTGGTTGCCTTATCTTTGCCTTGTCTTGCTTTAGGTGCCATTGTACCTGAGACTAAAACAATGTTCATGTTAGAATCATCTCGATGGATACAATCTATAAACAAGTAGTAGGGGCACCACCCCACACTTAGTTTGTTGGTACAGACTAGTGAAGTGAAAGTGGTCGATTACTCAGACTTCATCGGCATACGTTTTAGGTGCTATATTCCAACAATAAAATCAGTGCAGTCATACTTCTTGTATTCTTAGCAATACTTTCATGTTTGATATATCAAGACTACTACATAGGGATTGAATCAAGGTATAGCATCTAGAAATAATCACAACCTCCTATGTTGGTAGTCAACCATAATTCTCATCTTGATGAACAAGTTATTCCAACATGTAAGCTTTCTATTGACAAGATTATGCAATTTTTGTGACCATGTCAATTCCGCAAAAGTATGACAGTGCATCAAAATCAAATTCAAGTTGGAAACAAGTTAAGATCACGCTTACGTATTCAATTACTCACTTAGTTGTATCACAACACATCAACCACATTCAAATCACCAATACTACTTCAAGATTTAAAAATTCATAATAGGCGTAGTAGTGTAGTACTTACGGAATATAAATGAAAAACAAAGAAGTACTTACTTGATTGATGCCTTTGGATGATGTTCTTGTGAAGTAAAAGAGCAAAAGGAAAATTTTGGAGAGGATTTGGAGGCTATAGGCGGCGCTTATGCTAGGTTTCCAATGTGTTTTTGGTCTAAGACTAAGTCTCTTATTTATAGGAAAGGCTTGGGTCGGTTTTTGACCTATTTAAAATCGGATTTGGAGACAAGAAGTGACCGTAGGCGGCGCCTTTTGCTTTGCCTATGCTAGGCATAGGCGGCGCCTTTTGCATAGCATTGTTGAGCATAGGCGGCGCCTTTTGCATGGCATATGAGATTCAGAGACAAAAGGCATAGGCATAGGCGGCGCCTATGCTATGGCACACTAGATTCCGAGAGCTTAGGCCATAGTATAGGCCTTGCCTTGTTCGTGGCCTAGTTTTACATAGGCCTAGCCTTGTTCATTGCCTATATTTTCATAAGCAATGCCCAATCCATAGCCTTTTGCTTCTTCATTCCTAACTTACCACCTTTAACATGCAATACGTCCAAATCAAAATTTGAAATCGACCTCCTCGTTTTACACCTCTTTGCTCCTACATTTACTCAAAAACAACAAAGACGATTAGAACGATGAGTTGCCTCCCATCAAGCGCCTTAGTTTTGGTCGTGGAACGACTCTTCTTTTTGGATTTTTATTTATCAAAAGCAAACAATTAGTAGAACGAAAGAAAGAAAAAAAAATGAAAAGCGATGGGTTGCCTCCAACCAAGCACTTGATTTATTGTCGCGGCACGACATAGCTATCTCGATTACTTAGACTTCATCGAGATAGATGGTGGATCGTTTTCTGAATGGATTCAGACGACAATGAGGCTTACTTGTAGGCATGCAATCTTCTTCGAGATGACCCTTGTGCATGCCTATCCCGGGAGAGATACCAATTATATCATCAATAGTCCAACCCATGGCTCTCTTGTATCTCTTCAGAGCAGAGATGAGAGCCTCTACGTGCCGTTCACTTAAATCATCCGCCATACTTAACGGAAGTATATTTTCACTTTCCAAGAACACATACCTTAGATAATCGGGGAGCTCTTTCGATTCTAGTATTGGTGGCTCTTCAATGGAAGTCTTCGCTGTTGGTGACGGTTGATTCTTAAGATCAAGGTCCGGATATTTAGGAGTATGAGAATAGGACCCTATTTCTGTTAGAGAACATGGAGTTTCTTCATAATCTTCATCATCCTTATGCTCAACATTCAGTAGCGCAGCAGACAATGGCTCAACAGTAAGCTATTTCGCTACAGATAATGCTTTCTTATCCTTATAATGAACATCAGCTAAAAAGAACACATTCATATCGTTGGGATGCTTCATTGCTTTTCATATATCAAAGCGTACCACTTCGTCATTCAACCGAAATAAAAGCTCATTAGCTCTCATGTCAATAAGCACACTTCCTATTGCAAGGAAAGGACGTCCCAAGATTATGGGAACTTCAGAATCCACCTCACAATCCAGAATAACGAAGTCTGTAGGAAAGATGAATGAAGAAACCTTCACCAACACATCATTCAAGATACCCACAGGTCATTTTACCGACCTATCAGCCATCACGAGCCTCATATTAGTTGGTGTCGGATTGCCTAACCCCAACTTCTTGTAGACGGATAGTGGCATCAAATTGATGCTAGCACCCAGATCGCACAATGCCTTGGCAAAGTTCAAAGATACAACAGTGCAAGGAATAGTGAAGGCACTAGGGTCGGCCTTCTTCTGAACTAGTGATCGGGTAGCGATTGCGCTGCAGTGATGAATAGTATCCTTCAACTCATAGCTTGCTACTCGCTTCTTTGACAAAAGATCCTTCATAAATTTTGCATACCCAGGCATTTGTTCTAGTACCTCTACCAACGGAACATTAATGGTCAGTTGCTTTAACATATTCATGAATTTGTTGAACTTTGTATCATCTGCAATCTTCTTTAATCTTTGAGGAAAAGGTGGTGGTGGATAAGGAATTGTTTTCTCCACGGCTTTCTTCTCCTCTTGCTTCCGTTTTTCAGCCTTTTCAGGCTGCAACATACTCGGTGTGACGTCATGGGCGTCGTGGGTGGTTTCTACGGCAGCTTCTCATTTTGCCTTATCATCGATGTCTGCTGACTCATCAACCACTTGCTTGCCTTTGGATGAATTTTCCAGCACCTTACCACTTCGGGTAGTAATAGCCATGCATGATCCGTCATTCCTTGGATTTTGCACAGTATTGCTAGGTAAAGTGCCAGCCTTTCTTTGATTGAGTGCTGCTGAAAGTTGGCTCAATTGCTGCTCTATTTGCTTTATTGAAGTGGAATGTGAGTCAACCAATTGCTTCATCGAGGACAAGTCATGTATTACCTCCGTTACTCCCGCGCTGGTTGCTTCCACTCCTTTCAATAATTTAGCCATCATGTCTTCCATACTTCCGGAACCAGATGCAGTGGCGTCACGTCTTCCTGGAGGAACGTACAAACCACTCTTGTCATTGTTGTTCTTCCAACTACCTTGGTCCTTGTTTCCAGATTTATCATAATAGTTCTGACCTTGGTTTCCTTGGGCATTGCCTCGAAAACCCGCCTAATTGTTCAAGTAGTTGGCTTCTTCTTCCGAATCAGATTCGTCTCTTCCTTTTAACGCAACAGCTTTGACTTTTTTGGTCTTCCCTGATAATAGATGCTTTGTAAGAAGATCCACTTATGTTTTCATGTGCGCCATATCTTGATCACGTTCTTCATCTCTTCTTCTTTGTTCAGCAGTCATGCCAATAGATATAGTAGGTCTTGCTACCTCAGAATCCCTGGTATGCCAAGCTCTACTTTGCTTCGTCATCCGATCTAGCATATTGCTTGCCTGCCCAAAGGTGAGGTCCATAAATGATCCTCCATCCGCATTATCCACCACTGGTTTAGTTATTGAATTCAAGGCTCTGTATAGTATCTCCATTAGGTGGACATTGGTCATGTGATGGTTCGGGTACCTCATAAGCTTTGTCTTGAACCTCTCCCATGTTTCATGAAGAGCTTCGGTTGGAAGCTGCCGAAAGTTGTTGATTTCATCTCTTAATTGTGCTCTTTTGGATGGTGGAAAAAATCTTTCTAGGAAAGCGTCTCTCAATTGCCTCCAATTTGTAATAGAATCAGGAGTCAGCCCATTCAACCATAGAGTTGCCTCCCCAGACAGAGATAATGGAAATAGGCATAATCGAATTGCATTCTGACCAACGCCAGGACTGTCAAACGACTTGCATGTAGAAATAAAGTTGATGAGATGCATATTCGGATCATCGTCTGCTAGTCCACCAAATAATCCCTTGAGTTGCAATAACTGAATCATGGTGCTTGTGATGTTGAACTTGGCTCCAGGTGCCAATGGTGGAGGAATAATGGCTCCTGTGGCTCCGGCTCCATCAAGATCATCATCATCATCGTCAAAAGCTGGTTGTACAGGTCGGCGTTCATGCCTAAACCTTGCTTGACGATCTCTTCTGTTGGCAGGTGTTGCGATCTCAGCAGCATGCCTAGGGTTTAGTAACTCTTCATCACCTAGGTCCTCGTCGTCAGAATTTATTGCTCGCCTGGGGTTATCAATATTCTGCTGATGCACTTGAGCGGCGGCTAGAGCAGCTAGTCTCGCCTGTTCCTGTTGAGCAGCCATCCTTTTAATTTTGTGTTGTGCCTCCATTCTGCCAATACGTTGTGGTTCAGGATTGATAGGTAATAACGGTTGACCAGAACTTCGAGTATAGGGCATGCACTAAATAAAAACCTGCAGAGAACAAAAACAAAAACTAAAAGTAAAAGTACTAGAATCTTTGACCAAAGGGTCTAGTAATTATCACAAACTTAATTGACACTCGTATTCCCAGGCAACAGCGCCAATTTTTGATAACGCTCAATCTACAGCTCTCGTAGGAGTGTAAAGCGGTCGTCGTCAAATATATAACCCAACTGGGTTGGGTATCGATCCCACAGGGAATAGCTGGTCAATAAGTAAGCAAAGATTATTAGACTTTTGGTGCAAGTCTCATGAAAGGGGGGATTTTAACGTGCAAATAATGTAATCAAAATAGTAAAGTAAAAACAGAAAATAGAAAAGTAAAAAGAAAGAATGTTTAGTAAGATGTAAAACAATGAGAATTGAGAGTTGGGGTTATATCCACCTTATGAGTTATACGTCTCTATTGTCTATGAGTTATGCGGAATTCAGACATGCATGTGCTTATAGAGAATTGTATTCTATGGTAAATCCAAGCGTCTTTCGACCTTAACAAGGACTATTTCACTTTAACTCTTTCGAGCTTAAAGCGTGTCTAACGGTACAAATTCTCCAAGAGGTTAATCCAGTTACGGCACTAACTTTGTAACAGGGGTTGGTGCCCTATTTACCTTGACATTATCTCTTTTCCAGACATATAACTTTTCTTTCGAACAAGTTAATTCTATACTGGCGTATTCTATGCGTTTGCAACCACAAGAATTTGCATTAAGATGAAGAGAATAATGATATAAGCAGCATACGTGTCAAGAACTCACAAACTCATAGCATTAGATAGTATCTCATAAGGCTTCCATAACCCCAACAGAGAAGTTTAGCTATTCACGAGTGCGATGGAAATCACAATAGACATTATCATTATACCACAATAAAAAATCTCACGTGTAGTATGGTGTGGTATGGCGTTAGGCGTGAATTCCTTGCAAAATAGCGATTCTCTTGTTGTAAAATTAAAAGTCGAATAGATGAAAAATAATGTCAACAATGAATTAATAAAGAAAGGGGAAGGATGGAATAGGGATGAGGGTGGTGGAGAATTGTTTTGATGGATGGATGGATGGTGGATGGATGGGAATTATAAAAATCTCCAGCAAAATAGGGTATTTATAACACTCATATCCTATTCCTACTAGGCTACTGCGTACTTATCCTAATCCTAATAAATTACTGCATCATTATCCTAATCCTAATAGGTTATTGCTGATCCCCAAAGTCTTGAGAAATGTTGTTTTTGCCCGGGACAGGTTTTTCATGCATCACTTTCAGTCCATAGGCGTCCAAACGCTACTCTCCTTCTTTCGTGAAGCTTCCTTTGGCATCAAGTTATCCATAAAATGCTGAAATCTGCATCATTTATACCTGAAAACTTGCTAATCACGTTTGTTAGCTCACTTACAGGAAAAAGGACTAAAAGTGCATGAATTATATATTTTGTCCTCAAAACTTAGCTAAAATATGGGTAAAATATAGTACTTTAGGCGTGTAAATTCGCCTATCATCAAGTATCCTTGTTCATAACCTCACATATCGCAATTGATGAACTAGATGCTAAAACTTGAATCTTGGATCTCTATTGATGCTTTGAAGATGAATTCTTAGAGTTCTTGTATTGAGAATCCTTAATCTTGAATTTCCTTGGAGAAGTAGTGGAAGAATTGAGTTTGTTAAAGAAGGAGCTTCGATGATCTAGGGTTTTCTTTTGAGAGAAAAGTGATGAAATAAGCATAAATTGCTTTGGTATATGCTTAATGATGTGTTTTGGACGGATTAGGGCCCTGAGGATTGACCAAAATGCCCCTATTAAAATTTAAATCGAAACTTAAAATTGACCAAAAATCCCGATTTACTAGGCCACCGCAACGCACCACTATCGTGGCGGCTCTCTGGAAAAGGACGAGGGGGAACTGGGCATTTACCATGACGCGCCACAATCGCAGTGCCCCTTAGATTGCCATTTTGGTCCTTGGCACGACGCGCCAAAATAGCGGAATCTCACTGGAATGAGATAATTGGGAAAATGGGCTTCTCCACGATGCGGGGTTATCGCAGAGGGCCACTGAAATTTGACAATTGTGGATTTTTCCTTTTCTGCGACGCGTTGAGTGCCCAGGTGGCACACTGTCAACTTTAAAATACCATAACTCCTTCATCGAGTGTCGGATTTGGGAGAATCTTATATAGTTGGAAATTTTATTAAATTTTCCACACAATGGGAGGTCTAAATCTAGAAAATTCCACACGAAATAATTATTCTTCATTTTGGAAGCTATCTCTTAACATTCTTAGGACGAATTTTAGCTAGAAACAGTACGGGGTATTACAAATTCTTTGGTCTGTGATTCTTGGCCTGGGTTGGGTTAGGTCAGCCCATTTTGACAGCTCTAAATACACATTAGCGCTACTATAAACAGTTATGAGATAAAATAGGATTATTAAATAATAAATAAATGAAAATGAGAAAAAAATTAAGGTAACGATGTGATACCACCAAATTGATGGTTACATAAAGCGGGTCGTGATGCCTAACCCATCAAATTCTTTGGTTTGTGACGCTTGGCCTGGGTTGGGTTAGGCCAACCCATTTTGACAGCTCTAAATACACATTAGGGCTACTATAAACAGGTATGAGATAAAATAAAATTATTAAATAATAAATAAATAAAAATGAGAAAAAAATTAAGGTAACGATGTGATACCGCCAAATTGATGGTTACATAAAGTGAGACTTTTCAGAATTACCTAACTATGAAATTAAACTATACCATATCAATATATTTTAAGGCAAAATAAATATGGTACTCTTAGAAAGATATCATATTATATCATGGGTAACCACCATCCAAACAAAGAGTATGATTATTCCCCGAACCCGGCTAATGCTAGATGCTTTGTGCACCGAGTTTCTCTTTTTAGTATTATAGTAATAAGCAAAAATAGAGGGAAAAAAAGGGATGAATATATGGATGGATTCCTTTGCAAGTATGAACTGATACTTTCTTCTTCTTCATAGCCTTTTGTGTCATCTTCATTGCCCTTTAATTAACATAATGTATTAAAAAATACTAAAACCATTTTTTTTAGGGGATTTTTCAGAACTAGCAGCATTTTGCTATAAAACCCACCTTTCATAGCCACATTTTACATAATTAACATTTATAGCCATTGTATTCTATTTACGTCCGTTGTATTCGGTTTTACATATAATATGTATTCATATAAAACATGAATACAGTCCCTATTTAGCTGCGCCAAAAATGAAATTCAATATTTTTAAAAAGGAAAAAATCTCAATCATGCTTATTTCATTGAAATGAATATTTTCTTGCCTAACACTACCATTATCCTTTTGTGTGTGTGTGTTCCCATTTTTTATTCTTCTTTTTTCTATTTTTTCTACTTTTATTTTTTTCGTTTCTTTTTTTTTGTTTTTTTCTTTCTCTCTTTAATCTCTAACTTCTATTTCTCTTTCTTTTTTTATTTTTTCCTTTTCTTCTTTGATTTTTTTTATTTTCTTTTTTGTACTTATTTTCTATATCATTTTTTTGGTTCTATTTTATATTTTTTGTATTTTCGAAAAATGTGATTAGTCAAGCACAAGTCATGGGTGATAACGTAAATACCACAATTATTTATCGTATTTGTAGTCACACCACCATTTATATTTTTGTATTTATTGATAAAACTATATTTTTATTTGTATTTTAAAGTTCGCACTTGTATTTATATTTTATAGTTCGCATTTGTATTTGTATTTAATAGTTCGTACTTGTATTTGTATTTGTTAGTTTGCGCCATCATTTATATTTTATATAATTCATACTTGTATTTTAAAGAACTATTTTATATTTGTATTTTATAATTGATTGAATATTATATTGGATCATATTTATATTATGGTTTTATTGTGTTTGTATATTTAGATTATATTTGGATTATACCTGTATTTGTATTCTATTTTCTTCATTATCTTTTTACTTTTAAGAAACTATTTTGTATTTGTATTTGTAAGTTGATTGCATATTGTATTTAATCGTGACTATACACAATTTATCATTTGTATTTGTATACAAACAAGTAAATGCATTAATTATATTTTCGTGATTCTAAAATATATAAATATGTAATGTATCATTGGATACAAATGTACCGTTTGTATTTGTATATCAAAATTACCATTCATATTTGTAAATACACAAATATCACTTGATACAAATACAAAGACAAACAAATGAAACAAATAATTTTAAAAATACAAATATAATATGCATTTGTATATATTGTATTTGTATACAAATTTTAGTTGTAATTATTTGTATAAATAAATACAACTAGTATTAATAAATACAAACAAGTATTCGTAGAAAGAAAATCAATCGTTCCTTTTCAATAATTAAAAAATACAAATGATAGTTCAAACTGGTATTTATATGTTATAGTTCGCATTTGTATTTGTATTTTATATTTCACACTTGTATTTATATGTTATAGTTCTCATTTGAATTTGTATTTTACAGTTCACACTTGTATTTGTATGTTATAATTCGTATTTGTATTTGTATTTTATAGTTCGCACTTGTATTTTTGTTTGCTAGTTTGCACAAATGAACAAAGGAGAAAAATTGAAAAGAAAAAGAAAAGAAGGAGAAAAATGAGAGAAAAAGAAGGAGAAAAATGAGAGAAAAAGAAGGAGAAAAAATACAAAAAAAAAAAAAAAGGAAGAAGAGTAAAAGAAAATAGAGAAAAAAATACAAAAAAAATAAAAAGGAAAAAAATAAAAAGGAAAAAAATAAAAAGAAAAAAAATGAATAAAACTAAAAAGAAAAAAGAAAAAAGTGAAAAAATTAAAAATAAAGAGAAAGCAACAAAAAAAGAAAAGAAAAACTGAAGAAAAAAATTGAAAAAATAAAATTAGACAAATAAATTAAAATAAATTCAGTAATAAACATTAGTTGATATATGTGCAAGGTTTGAATTATTTATATCTTTTTATCACAAACTTTTAAAGATCTAAAAGTAAAACATAAAATCTTTAGAGAGTTACGTACTATTTTCTTCTATCTAAATTATTAAGAGATATTGTTCACTGTTTCCTCTCATCCCTAACGTGAATAATTTTTTTCTTATTGTGAGACTGAAGTCTTCCTCCTCCAAATTATTTGTTATGAATTGTAATTAAGAATAATTAATAGGTAAGAGGGGATTATGAATTGTAATTAATTAAAAGTTAGGTTTTAAATGATAATAAAAGTTTAATAATGACTAATTCAGGTAATTTTCCCTTTTTTTATTTCAAAAATGTCACTTTTTTTTGTTTACAATATCAAATCTTCTAATTTATGTACAAATTTCTTAATATTTTCAGTTTTAACAATGATCAAGGTTTAATGCGGTCATTCACAAATTACCTAGTATTGGATATAATTTAATCAAGATAAATTACTAATTTAAACTAGCAATGCTTCTATTTATCAAATCAATTTATCGTAAAAATTCGTAGCACTATATATAAAATGGTTCTAAAAGACATGGAAGAAGATATACTATACCCAAAATTGGCTCTCTTACAAATAAACGAGATGTTGTTCCTTAAATCCTTTTATAGCTATTATTCTATATCATGTTGTGAGAGGCATCAGTAGTTTGACTATATATATATATATATATATATATATATAAAATCAATTAATTGATAAGTCATCACCCTTGATCAAACAACCAAACATAACACAACTTACATAAATTTCTCAATCTTTAAGTGATATTACATAAAATTTTGACTATTTTGCTAATTACATTTTATCCCGATTTTTTGAAATGGTGATACATATAAAAAAGTGATACATTTTAAACTAACAAGATATGTATTTAAGGAAGTAACAGATTCTCTTTTATTCATTATATTCTTTTATTTAAGGAAAGATATCTAGTTTTTCTCTTTTTTTAGATTTAATTTAGGTGTTTTAATTATGTTTCCCTTTTTTCGTCTTTAATTATGAAAGATATATTTTTTTGATCTTTTTTCTCTTTTTTCGTCTTTAATTTCCGTATGCATTTTTTAGAGTTAATTTTAATTATTTTTAGACTAACTGGTAAAGTTGTTGCCATGTGATCAGGAGGTCACGAGTTCAAGCCTTGGAAACAGCCTCTGGCAGAAATGTAAGGTAAGGCTGGGCACTATACACCCTTGTGGTGGGGCCCTTCCCCGGACACCGCGCATAGCGTTAGTTTTAGTGCACCGGGCTGCCCCTTTTTTTTTCAATTCTGCTTTTAGTTTTTTTTAAAAAAAATATTATTACTTTTGTTTCCTACACTGACTACACCATTACCTTTCATTAATAACATATGAATTACCCAATAATTGAAATAAATAATTGTATCTACCATATGAATCACCATAATACCAAATATATCACCCATTAATATCATATGAATCACCCAATAATTGAAATAAATAATTGTATCTACCATATGAATCACCATAATACCATATACATGAATCACCCAATAATTGAAATAAATAATTGTATCTACCATATGAATCACCATAATACCAAATATATCACCCATTAATATCATATGAATCACCCAATAATTGAAATAAATAATTGTATCTACCATATGAATCAACATAATATAATATGTATCACCCATTAATATCATATAGATCACCCGTTAAAATCATACAAAATGTATCTATCGTATGAATCACCATAATACCCAAATAATGATATCATATTTATCATTCATATGAATCACCATTAAAAGAATAAGCATGTATGAATAACTAAATAAATTTATATATGTATCAATAGATTTTTTTAAAAAAAAATGAAAGAGATTTTAGGAGAGGGGAAAAAAAGTTGCATGCATTAACAGAAGTATTAATGGAAGAGAAAAAATCAGAAAGGAAGATGATTTAATTGTTGATAATTAGGGAGATAATTTAGAGAAGAAAATCTTGAATGAGTTAATGATGAAGTAAAAATAGGATGTGGGTTTTCTTGATATGTATCAAGAGTAAAGTTGAAAAAATGAAATTTTATGTAAATTTTAAAAAAGTAAGGGATATTCGGTAATATAGTCTTTAAGCATGGGAGTTGTATAATTTATACTAACACAAACCTCACTTAGATTTTTATATCAAAAAATGAAAGTCAAATCAAAAATGTTTTTAACTGATTAGAGTTTAATACTGATAACGTATTATAGAATTAAGTTCGGAACAATATAAATATGAAAACAAGAAGAATAATACTTATGTATCAAGATATCTTAGACGATGTATAGAGATGAGATAATTTATCTCATTTCCTTTTTTTATGTGTGTCATACAACGGTGAATAAAATTTCAATATATATAGGATGAGAAATCACTCCAACATCACCAATATTACATGCCAAAAATAATAGATATATTTTTATCCGCAAAAGGTTCATGTAACCTAATGAATAGGTATGTACATCCATTCATATAAATATCACGTAACTAATATAATCTTTAATATATTCAAATAATTATTTTTTAATTCTAAAAACATTAAAAATAACGATGCATAATCAAAATTCTATCAAAGTTTAAAACTCTGATATTTCTAGGTGTTTCTTTGTCTTCACATTTCTCTTCTTTCCATTTTGTCCCTCTGAAAAAATTTAAATAATAATGATATAATCATTATAATTCACACGTGTAATATGAGAAGTGTAGCTGATCAGCACATTTCCCTATGACTAGCCTAGTTTTAGGCTCCTTTCAAGATCAAACAAGGACTGGTCATGAGGACAGTCTCTTAGTTGTGTTTGTGTGTTGTAACTGGACTCTCGTGTCTTTAATCCATTGCTCCACTTTTGAGTATTCCTTTCTATTCAATAGTTTCATAATTTCCTTCACCTTTTTCAACTTATTCCATACCTTGACCATGTAATTCCCTTGTGTTGGCTATGACCAGGTTTCCCCCACAATGGACATACACTTTTTATGCATGGTTACACAAGTGATTAAGAAACCTAAAAGGTCGAGCATATCTGTCCGGTGGGTAAGTAATAGCAACACACATTAAAGCGTGATCAGAGAACTGAAGGTCTTTTGCTTCAACTTCAAAATGCGACCACATGCTGAGCCAAGCAGGATTTGCAAGAGCTCTGTCAATTCTACTATGGACATGAGAATTTGTGTATGTGTAGAATCGGCCCACTGTCCTGAGGATTGTCACCCCAGTGTTGGTCAATAGTGCATTAAAATATCTAACGTCAACCTCTTGTACCTGGCTTCCTAATCTATCATCATGATTAAGGATGGCATTAAAGTCGATCATAATGATCCATGGGCTCTGAATACCAGTCGATAACACCTCAATATCCCTCCACATTTCCTTTCTATCAATAATGATATGAAGGCCATACACTGCAGTGAACTGCTTATTAAAGCCCTTCACATTCCAGGAGGCCACTGTCATTCAGTCAGTTGAGTGATGTCAGGAGGCTTGCCACTGCCTCTCTTACTACTGTTACCCTGCTCAACCCTGCGCAAAGCTGCTTCAAAAAACTGTTGGAAAGTATTGTCTTGTAGAGGACTTTTATTCAATATATGGTCAATCAAGTAATATAGAAATTCTTAATATTGTCAATGTAATTATTGTTACCTATTGCTCTTAAATGATGTCTTTCATGAACTTTTTTTCGTCTTGAGTGGGTCTATCGAAAACAGCCTCAGTGCCTCACTTCTGAGGTAGTGGTATGAACTGCGTATACTTATCCTTCCCATACTGCTCTTTGTGGAATATACAGGATATGTTGTTGTATATGGTTATTTAATTATTGAGAAAATTCACTGAAGTTACTTTTGAATTTATTTTCTTATACGAGTTATAGTCGTCCATGTATTGAGATGATGCCACTAATAAAATCACTTTCTAGTTTTTTTCGCCTATATGGTCATCCAAGTATTGAAAAGATCCCACTAATAAAGTCACTTTAGAATTTTCTTGCCTGTATGGTTATCCAAGTATTGAAAAGATGCACAAAAATCATTTTTGAATTTTTCTTTTTTAAATAGTCATCCAAATATTGAGACGATCCCACTAAAATTGATTTTGAATTTTTTTTGTAAATTGGTGGATTTTGACAATTTCCAACCCCACAAGGCACAACCAAATAAGCAATAATAGAACATAGTGCATTCTTTACTCATGGTAGCAATAATAGATAATGGGCCAGTGTGACAACATGAAACAAGTAACTTTGATAGCTTTAGTTTATAAAACACCAAATTTTGGAACCAAAAAATGGAAAGCAATAGATAAACTTTATAAAACCAAGAGTTTATTACATGATCAACAGAAGAACATAAAAATATCTCAAACATACATAACTAAATATATTATAGGCCAAACTCATCGGTAGCCCCCTAAATTTGACATCATCTTTCATTTAGGCACCTTAACTGGATCATGTTCATTTTAAACACCTCAAGTAGATAAAAATGTCTTACTTTGACACTTTTTGCCCTGTTGGCAAAGTGCGTGTTTCACACGCTGCTGAGGCACGTTCAAGCCTCATTTTTTTGCTGATTGGGCATAAAAATCAACTCCCCAACGGTTATATCTCTCTTTCCACTATTTATATTACTTTCTTCTTCATTCCACCATCCAGAAATAACCCTAATTTCTCAAATTTCTTCATTCTTCTCAACTTCCTTAAATTAGGCCTTCAATTAATTTTAGATTTTATTTTGAACGAAAAATTTACTCTTCCATTTCTCAAAAATTTAATCTTTTTCTAAATTTTCTCGAATTATATTGGACAATGTTGAGCTCGTCGTTCATAACCTATTTTGAAAATGATTACCGCTATTGTAAATGTGGTCATCAAGCATTACTGAAGACTTCTTGGACTCAACAAAATCCAGACCGTCGATTTTCTACTTGTAAACTTTCAAAGGTAATGTTTTTGACTTCTTAATTAAATTAGTTGATTAATTATGATTTCATCATCGATTTTGTAATTGATTTTGTAGAAATTGGGTGGCTGTGATAATTTTCATTGGTATGAAGAACGACACCCTTCACAAGCAAATAGGGTGATTTGGAGTTTGTTCAAAAAAGTGAAGGAGTTTGAAGAAAATCAAAATTGAGCAAGAAAATTATATATTATTGGTGTCATTGCCACTGCTTTGCTATTGTTGGGAATATGGATGTTGAAACCTAATTGCTGAAGTTTTGCGTTGAACTCATTCTACTGATATTGATGCTAATTGAATAAGGTTTGCATTGAACTCATTCAACTGATTCAACTGGTATTGAGGTTGTAAATTGGCCATTTAGGTGTATAGCTGTGATGTGCATTAGTACTTGTAAGGTATAGTTTGTTGATGTAATGTTGGCCTTGTAATATTTCTTACAAGTGTAGTTTTGTTGATGTAATATTGGCCTTGCAATATTTCTTACATTTGCTGAAATAAAATGTTTATCGTTAACTTTTGATCACACATTTATAACAACTGTCAAAGAAGATAAGCAACAACAACTTAATACAGCTCAAAGCAACAGCAACAACAACTTCACAAAGCAACACCAACAATAACTTCATAACTATAGTCCATTTTGAGCTCAAAATCACAATAATGTGCATACAAAACATGTTTCAAACAACCCAATTATTTAGGCCAATTGTTTACTGCATATGCTTGCATGTTTAAACTACTATACACTACCAGATTTAAACTACCAAATTGTTTGGTACAATATGTTACACAACAAAAACATAAAACACCATCAAAATATACTACTTCTTCTTGACTACTTCTTCTTCTTTTTGTTTGCCATTTGTTGTAATTGATTGGTGGTGACAGCATCTTTACTTTTATATTTCAAGCCTCTTGGCTTGTAACCAAGATCAACACCTTTAGAACTTGCATCCTTGTAAGTTGTACCACTTTGTAAGATCCTTTGGCTTAATGTCCCCCGCTGTATTTTTTTTAAAAGAAGGAACAATAATTAATATATATGTACTTTCTTGTTAATAAATCAATGTTTGATTTAACTTACATTCAATATTTGGGTTCCCCTTGGACTTGTGTAGATTTCAAATCCATCATTCTTTGACCTTTTAGATCCACCATAATCAGCATCTATTGTTGTTTCAACTCTACCGCTCTTTTGCCCAACAATTTTTCTATTTCTAGAAGGTAGTTGGCTTTTTATTCCTTCTATAACAGGGATCCTAGTATCACCACAAGATGTAGATGTTGCAGCTGCCTTAAACCTCCTAAATCTGCTTGTATCAGCACAAACTTTTGTTGAAGTTGTAGCTTGACTTGAGTTTGTTGGTGTAGACTTACTTGAGTTGTATTTTGCTAATTTTTTTAGGTTGAAGGTACAGGTTGGCTTGAGCTTTTATGATGGAAACTTGCTTGTGAACTATGACCACTAGGCTGGAATTCTTAGCTAGGAACTTGTTCATTTGGATCAGGAATCTATAAACACATACACAACAGTTAAATCAATATGAAATCAACTTCTAAAATTAAATTAAAAGTCATTGTTTTACCTTACAATATCTTCTGTTATGGCCTTGTTGATGACACTTGGAACATGTTATTTTCACCCTTTGTTTTGACAGCTTTTCATATTTCTTCTTTGGTTCCCCTTTACCTCTTCTTCTATTTCTTACAGGTCTGCCAGGTATTTTCTTAGGCTCAGGAGGCTCAATCTTTGAATTATTTGTCTCAGGTCATATCTTCATATTGGAGATTGGTTGTATAAAGTGACTATAAGCCTTCATGAAGGTTTCCTTTTTATACCAATCCTCCACATAAGTTTCAGGCTCCTGTTCAACATGTTACAAAGCACAAATAACATGTTGGCAGGGAATGCCTCTTAACTGCCATGTTCTATAACTGCAAATCCTATTACTCAAGTCCACTGTATGCCTAAACTTCCCCTCTCCAATTTCAAATCCAACATCAGCATTCCAAAGAACCTTGCAAGCCCTAGCCCTTTCCTTATTCTCCTCCAATAAAAGTCTAGCCATAGGTGCAATATCACATATCCAGGTATTGGCAAACTTAATCATATCCACAGTTCTAATCATGATTTTTCTCCTAATATCCTCCAACATGGTAATGATAGATTTGTGTCTAGGAACTAAGATTCATGAGTTAAAGTTCTCACACATATTATTTTCAATAGCATCACACTTACAATCTTCTTTAAAGAATGCCCTAACCCATGACTACCTAGGATAATGCAATAAATCACCAACAATATCCTTACCTTGCATACCGAGTTGGCTCATGTAATCAAGTTCCTATTTGAACTTCACTTCAAAGTTTGCCTTTGAGTATTTCCAGAACTGTTTTCTCCTTTCTTCTCCCTTCCACTGTTGACTCCAATTGGACCAAATATGTCTAGCACATCTTCTGACTTCAGCATTTGGTAGAAAGTTAAAAACAGCAGCAAGAAAGCCCTACATACAGAAAATAGTTAAAGTACTAGACAGAGAAATCAAGTATTTCAATTATTGATAGTTAAAAAAACAAAAAAAATTACCTTTTGCATATCAGCCATCATAGTACGACCTGCTCCAGTACCCAACTGCAGATCCTCTTTCAAATACTTGATAAAAAAAGTCCAACTATGCTTAGTTTTCTTGTCCACAACAGCCCAGGCTATAGGAAACATCTGATTGTTACTATTCTTCCCAACTGCTACTAGAAGTTCACCTTTACAAGCACCCTTTAAGAAATATCCATCACATATTATAATTCTTCTACATCCTTCCAACCACCCTTTCTTCAATGCATCAAGACACACATAGAAATACATAAATAAATTTTTACTAGGGACAGTTTCTATATCCATTCTCAGCCAAACAGAACTACCAAGATTGTTTTGTTTTATCATCTCAGAATAATCACATAATCTTGCAAAATCCAAGTTCCAGTCTCTTATGGACTCTCTTAGTGATACGGGAATAATCTCAGATATGGACTTAGGAGAGTGCATGTTGGAACCGAGCCTTGACATGTGCAATTGAAGTGTAAAAGAGGCCAAAATGCACCCAAATCAGCCCATAAATTACACTAGATGGGTGCCCACTCTTTGAAGGGTCTTTTAGTCATTTTAACTTATATTTTGTAATAGTTATAAAAAAGAACATTGTAGGGTTTTTAGATTTAGTTTATTGATGATGTTGTAAGTCTTAAGACATTGGAAAACACAAGTCCTCTTTTCTCTTTGGAGGCAAAACCAAAACTAGGATACAATAATAGGGTGGATTCTCTTTTGTTGTTGTTTGCTTGGAAACATTGATGCTTGGGAGGTGGATTCCGATCTTGTATATTTGTAAGAGATAGGTTTATTGTTTTGTGTAGTGTTAAGGGTCCAAGATTGTCCATTCTTGGGTTCTTAAGATTATACCTTCATGTGGTCTATCTATCTATCTATCCTTTTACCTTCTTGTAATCTTATTTATTGTTTGTGTTGTAATCTTGTGTTCTTGTTGTTATTGGTAAATCCAAATCTTGTGTCTTCTTTTTTATCATCTTGTGTTAATCTTGTTCTTGTTCTTGTTGTTGTTTTGGTGTTAAAATACACATTGTATCTTGTATTCTTCTTGTTGATAGTGAATCCGAGAGTGGTCTCCATCTTGGTCCTCGGATCCTTAAGATTGTGGACTGATTTAGAGTGTGTTTTGTTCCTTCCGTTGTCATTCTTGTATCATTTGGTATCAAAACATGGCTTGATATTGTTCCCACAAGATCAATCTTGGGCTTGTTAGTGGAAAAATAAAAAAAAGTGTTCAAAACTGAAAATTTCAGAAAAAATAGCAATTTGTCTGTGTTGTATTCTTGGCCGAAAAGTGTGTTCTTATTGTGTCTTGGCCGAGGTTTTTACTTGTATTTGTTATCTCTAAGTGTTATTTTTGTTTCTCACTAACACGTTGAGTCTATATCTAGATTTGAGCTTTAAAAATTGATGTTGTTATTGTGAACATAAGACTTGGCCGAATTGTTGTTGAAACATTATTGTGGTGGACTGTTTTGGCCTTGTGGTCTTCATCTTGTTGTTGTTCTAATCTTGGCCACGTGTTATTTTTTCTCATTAGTGGCCTAAGAACCATCCTGTCGAAGTTGTAGTTGTCTTGGCCAAGGGTTGAAGATATTGTATTGTGAAAATTGGAAGTTGGCCGTGTGAAAATTGTTGGTGTTCTTGGAGATTGTTTTTGGTTGTTCTTGGTGATTGTTGATGTTGTTCATGGAGTTCTTCACAACCTTCATTGCCTTTTAATAAAGTGAACCTTAGATCTATAAAGGTGAATAGAAAAAGGTAAAGCTTTGTTAGTCTTGAAAGACTTACCATCACTCATCAACTAGTCAATCGTATCTCAACCACTTTCCAACAACTTTCCATGATTCAAGAACCCATGTTTTAAGGGTAGTACAAGTCTAGTCAAAGATATTTGAGTCTTGAATTTTGAATTGAAAAGAAGTTCCAAAGACTAGTTTGTATTTCCCTTCATTGAACAAGTTCCACCAAAGGTCCCAAATTGAAAATTGACCAAGACTTGAACTTTTGAAATTAACAACTTGATAAAACCAAACCAATATGTGGCTGCCACATCACGTTTTACTGTTCACACGACAAAATTTTAAGCTCAAATTTAGATCTTTTAGTTTCATTGTGTTGTCTCTTTAGTTTCGTTTGTTGATTCCATTACTAACGTACGAACTAGTAATAGATTGTAAGTTAGTTTTGAAACCGTTCTTAAGAATTGGAAAACACAAGTCCTCTCTTTTCTTTGGAGGCAAAACCAAAACTAGGATACAATAATAGGGTGGATTCTCTTTTGTTGTTGTTTGCTTGGAAATATTGATGCTTGGGAGGTGGATTCCAATCTTGTGTCTTTGTAAGAGATAGTTTTATTGTTGTGTGTAGTGTTAAGGGTCTAAGATTGTCCATTCTTGGGTTCTTAAGATTATACCTTCATGTGGTCTATCTATCTATCCTTTTACCTTCTTGTAATCTTATTTATTGTTTGTATTGTAATTTTGTGTCTTTTTTTTTATCATCTTGTGTTAATCTTGTTCTTGTTCTTGTTGCTGTTTCGGTGTTAAAATACGCATTGTATTCTTTTTGTTGATAGTGAATCCGAGAGTGGTCTCCATCTTGGTCCTTGGATCCTTAAGATTATGGACTGATTTGGAGTGTGTTTTTTGCTTTCTATTGTCATTCTTGTATCACTTAGAACCTGTAATCTATCCTTATAACAAATTGTTCTACCAACATATAATCCCAATTTTTCTCTGCACAGTTCTTGTATTTCCCAAATTCTCAAAGATGGTTGTTTAATTATGTCATCTCTAAATCTGCCAGCAACAAATTTAGTTGTGCACATCTTGTTCTTGTTTGATGTTATGCACTTATGCACTGGATTATAGGTTTTAATCATGAAATTATCAGAATCCCTATCAATTTCACCATAACACAACCAACTGCATTTTGGCTTAAATTTGCACTTAGCCCTCATTCTATGAATCTCATTAGGTCTTAAAACAATTTGAACTCTGTTTTGTACTGCATACCTCCCCAATGCTTTTCTAAATTCCTTAGGACCATTAAAAATCATTTCAAGTTCAAAAACAACAACACCACAATCACCATCAAATCTGAGTTTACTGTTTCTTCTTCTCCTTAGTAAGTCAGCACCTACAACAGCATCCTCATCTACCAAATCAGTGTTATCAATACTATCACAGTCTGAACTATCAATGAACTCTTCATCACTTCCTAATCTACCCATATATCTATCTTTTCTTTTTTTTTCTGAAAATGTCCTGAAAACCTTTGTCAATACCAACTTCACCTATAGGTATTTCTTCTTTAGCGTTTTTATTTATTTATTTATTTTGCTTCTATTTTCAGCCCTAAATGCTCTTAACTCTTCATCAATGTCTGAACCATCTTTATCAGAGATTTCAACATCTGAATCAGTACTGGGAACATCTGATTCAATACCATTCAGATCTTCATCAAGACCCTTACCCTCATTACTATCACTGCCTATATTATCTTCATTAATACACGTGGGTGGCCCTTCTAAAAGAAGAGAAGACTTTGATACAACCTCAACATCTTCATCAATGCCATGAAGAAGAAACACATCAAGCTCATCACCATCTTTCAAGTCCTTCACAAAGTCTAGTAACTCCCAATCAGAATTAATTGGAACTAAATCTTCACCATATGCATGTTGACAGCAGAACCCCTCAATATTTGAATACCCAAGATCTTTGGCGTAGGAAAGAAACTCAAAAAGACTATAGTGATCTTTATCAATAGCAACAACAAAGACATCAACCTCACCTTTATAAATAAGCTTAGGGTCGGCTACAACATTTTCCCCGTGATCAAAATAGATCAAAATATAGTTGTCCATATATTTCCTTAACAGCCCCCAGAAGATTCTCAACAAAAGAAAATACCCAAAATATCCTTGAACAAGAAAAGTACCAAAACAACCTTGTATTTATAGTGAAATCTGGAAAATAACACATAAATTAGTCAAATCCCTAAAAAAAACCACACAAAACCCTAACTTTGTCACTGAAATCCCTAAAAGAACCCTAATAACAAAATTCGGCAAAAACACTACAAATTGTTGGGGTAAAATATCCATACAATAAGGCAAATAGAAAAAAAAAATATAGAACAACTTTAGTTGTACCTCAAATTTCTTCAATTTCGTCAATTTTTTTAAAAAATCTTCAACTTCGTCGATGAACATTAATCAACACTTCATTGCATGCATTGTACCTACAAAAAATAGCATTCTTAGCTAAATCATTCTACGAATCAACGAAAATCGAATCAAAAGTAAAAAAAAATAAAAAAAATTACTAGAGCTCTGAAATCGAGTATGAGAAATGAAATGGAAATGGGAATTTTGTGGGATTTTACCCCTTAAATGTTGATATGCTGATGTGTAAAGTAGTTTCCTCCGTGGCAGGTTTTAAATGGCTTATAAAATCCACGCGGGTCGTTTGACTCACACGCGCCTCAGCTTAATTTTAATAAGGGCAAAAAGTGTCAAAGTAAGACATTTTTATCTACTTAAGGTATTTAAAATGAACATGGTCCAGTTAAGGTACCTAAGTGAAGATGACGCCAAGTTTAGGGGGCCACCGATGGATTTGGCCTTATTATGTAAGTGCTTTTGGAGAGATCAAACTTTCCACAAAAGTAATTATTTCAAACCTTTTAAGTGATCCAATAAATGAATCAGACAATAATCCAAATGGTCCTTTCGATGTCCTTAATAAGCAAATTCCGTCAATATAGCATTTAAATAGTACATCACCATCTGCAAACCTATATATCGGTGTTAAATAATTGAGTCCACGATTCCTTCACACCATAGTACCCTCGTCATGTACCTTAAAAGTGGAAAAAAAAGCATAGCATTCCTTCTAGTACTGAAAGGGCAAATTCCTTGCCATAAAAAGGAATACGTTTGTGCATTTGCTCTAGCAATGGTATCTTTCTATAGCATGGTTTCACGGTTAGTTGTGTTTTGCAGCAGTATATTGCAAGCATCTTAGGGGTTGTTTACTGTGCAAGGTATAAGGGATAAATAGTCCCGAAAGGGAAATGAAGGAAATAAAAAACACTCAAAGAAATAATATAAGCATGGGTGAAAGATCCAACGAAAAAATTAATTAAATAAGAGACGAGGTCTGAGACTTTATTCGATAACTCAAAAGCTCTTGAATTTCTAGATCTACTCTATGAAAGTATATAACATAGCGTCCTTATTTATAATACTAGAATAAAACCAAATTAAACTAAGACTAGGATAAAATGTGCAACACTACTTTTTGAAGCATATAGAATTGACTTCTGCAGCAAAATAGACACACTTTCTTCTGCAATCATCTCAAGAATTTGATGGCCTCTGAAGCTCTTCTTCCAACTCAAGCTGTGCATGGGACTGTCTTGGACCATACGTTTGTGCAGCAGAAATGTTATGAGGTATAATATCCCTACAACGCATGTATGTTAGAAACTGCCCAGGTAGCTCCTCTAGAAGTCCTTGAACAACTGAAATTTGCTCGCTATGTACTTCTCGCATTGGAACAAATTGAACAATGTCTTGTGTAGCTACTCTTCCTATCGAACTCTCTAATCGGTGTCCATTATCAGCGTCAAGGACCTCCAGCTGTGAAAAATCTGCACTGCCGACTCCTACAATAAGGATTGAAAGTGTCAGGTTAGATGCCCTCACTAGAGCATCTATTGTTTCTTCCATATCGGTAATGACGCCATCCGTTATAATGAGGAGGACAAAATACTTGTTCTGGTTGTATTTGAGGGACTCGACGGCGATTTCTGCAGCCTTGTTAACTACATGCCCGAACAATGTAGGTCCAGAAAGAGTAAAATTCTGCAACGCACTAGCATAAGCTGCCATAATACCTCCCACACCTTCCACCTCAGAGGGACCCGGACTTCCACCTAAGTTAAAACAGTGAGATACCGTTCCACCATATGCCTTGCCACCGAATCCCCAAGCTGGAAAGAGCTTATCAGAATCGTAGAATTGTATGACATCTCCAACCTCCACAATAGCCCTCTGGTAAGTATTCAAACGGCCAGAAGGATCGATATAATGCAAGGAATCAGGACTGCGAGGATTTCCATTTGAAGCAGTAAAATCCACAGCAACCATAAAGTTAAGCTCAAATCCACTAGAAATGTAGTCAAGCAAACTATAGAGCTGCTTCTCAGCATATCTTTCAACAAAAAGTTGACCTTTCAGGTCTTTTTCATTACCCCGAAAACCAGAAGGTTGTGAGATAAAATTTGCGCCTACTCCGCTCGTGTGCAAATTTTCAAGGTCTGCCACTGTTTTTTGTAATTTGCCGATGAGAACATGATTTCCACTGCTATTAAAGTCGAAGCACTCTATAACTAATGGATTATCCTTACTCACAAATTGTTGCATAGTTAGACAAACAGGTCTCCATATGGGGTTCAAGTTATTATCGACGACTTCTGTCTTGCAAATTGGAATAGAACCTCCAGTTTCAATAATCCTAGATATTCTCAAGAAAGGATCACTTTTCGAGAATAAATCCTTGTTTTCCAGGTTGTTACATCGCAAAGTCGCCTCTACGGCAGTTCTTGAACTGACTATTTCTTCTGCCAGAATAGTAATTTCCCCAAAGTTTTTCCGGACATGGCCATTCCTGCCGTACAGATTCAGTGTTAAGCATCGGCTGCACTTGGTTACAATCTCGGAGAGAGCACAGCTGGCTTCACCAAGGAAATCTTGGTCTTTCAATTTAAGATCCTTGACTGGTATGTTATGATATTTTGTGTCGACGTCATAGACATGGAAAACCAATGTCTGCACAGTCTCAACTTGGTACATGACACTAATTTTCTGTACCCATACAGGGTCCAAATTGTTCATTATAACTTCCGTTCGACCAAGCTCTTCCAGTGTCCCGTCTCTTTTTCTAAGAGATACCACTGCCATTGGATCACTCTTAGAAATAATATCGAGATCATGTAGCTTTAAAGCTGATAACGATATCTCGATTGGGATGTAAAGGGCGTGAAGACCCTTTGTCCTATAGAACAAGTCAACAGCATCATTCGGTCACCCAACAGCAGCACCATTACCACCACCGGCAGCACCTGCAGGGTCCATATGGTAGCCTACTCCTCCTACGGTCTGCTTCCCACCTTTAACATCCGACAAATGATTCCCCATTCTCTCTCAATAAAACTGTTGGAACCTTGATGTTTTGATGAATGACAATATGAATGAAACAATTTGAATTTGATTCAAACACTTAATGATAAGAGAAAACAATTTGAGTTGAAAAAGGAGTCTTATGTGAAGAAAGAGTTTCACTTTTAAGCATATCCTTAAGAGTCCAATGTGTGGAAGGAGAAAGATTCTGAAAATTGAAGAATTCAAAAGAGTTGGAGTTTTACTACCACACTAAGGAGACGAGTTGGAATTGAAGAAGGAGTCTCACTTGAAGTAGAACTCTATGTAATGAGAGTTCTGATTAAAGGAGGAGTTTGAAATAAAGAATGCCTCTTTGAAGAGCTGTGGTTAAATAGAAGATGCATTAGTCAGAATAACTTACGCACTTACAAAGAGGAAAAGCATAATTGATAGATTCACTTCACGAAGTGCTACTCAATCACTGAAGAAACACATTGAAGAACCTGGTCCTAAGTATAGATTCCAGCTAAGAGTTTTAGCATTGATTTTTAGAGTTGTTCATTGTGTTTAAACTATTGATGTAATATTAGTTTCAGTGTGTTTTAAACTAAACTAGGAGCTAGTCTTCGAGTTGAGGAAAACTCAGAGACTTTGGGAATGGATACCTTGGGAGGTGTATTTGTAGTTAGGAATAAGAGTTTATAATTCCTAGTCGTTGAGTTAAAGGAATTAGAGTTTATAATTCCTATTTGTTGGTTACAAGAGTTTTGTAATCAGTCGTTGTTGAGGCTAAGAGTTATTTAGTGAAGTTAGGGTTAAACCCTGTAGAGGTGCAGGTCGTGGTTTTTTTACACATTTTGAGTCAGGTGTTTTCCACCTAAAAATCGTTGTGTTCTTTACTTTCTATTTTACTGCTTTCTTGGAACACGTCAGGTAACCCGTTCCATCGATAGGAAACAGTTAGACGAAAATAATATAATCAGTAGGGCACGAATTCGTAACATAAATTGAATTAGCACTTCTTAGATCAGACTAGGCCACTTCAGCTGAACTGAGCACCAGGGCCTTGGATAGGATTGTGGCTAACACATAGGTGAATGCTTGCCCCTCTTTGCAACATTATTATGAAATTATGCAACTAGAAATTACACTAATGATCAAAGTTATGTACTCTATAACATAGGATTCATCCAAACAAGAAATGGGAATCCATATTAAGCAAAATAATTCAACAAAGTGAAAATTTGTTGTTCATCTCAATTCCATAAAGTGACAATTTGCTATTTGTCCCGGTTCATTATGTTTTTAGTATGATTATGGAACGTGTTGTTGGAAGAAAGAAGAGTAAAAGAAGCAAAGAAACTGATGAGAAGAAAAAACTCATACTATTTTTTTACTTCTCAATTCAACTGCAGATTAACAGGAAATCTACTGCCCTTTTATAGGCTTACAATTCAACAACTTAAGCTAAAATATAGGAACTAACAAGTAGTGGTGAAACATGACATAAACACCAACATTCCTACTAAAGAAAACAGAAAATAGAAAAACATTGACCAAGTAAAACATAACTCCACTAAGACTAAAAAACAGGACCTCTAAGACTAAAAAACAGAACCATAAATAACAGATTTTGCAGTGATTGATTATTTGAAGAACTAGTCAACACTTCCTCTTTCTTCAAAATCACATACTCCCATTTATAGCCTGAAGAATTCATGCTTATTGCGCGGAAGAAATTTCAGAAGAACATCAGCAACCTGATCATTTGTGCCACAAAATTTTAAGAAAATTATTCCACCAGTAACTAGATCGCGAATAAAGTAATAGCAGATGTCGATGTGCTTTGTCCTACTGTGAAATGCATGGTTTTTGGTCATAGCAATCACCGCCTTGTTGTCACATCATATTTTAGTTGGACCAATCTGCTCTTGTTGAAGATCCACTAATAATTTTCTTAACCAGATAACTTGGCAACCGGCGAAAGTTGTAGCCATGTATTCTGCTTCCGAAGATGATAAGGCGATTGTATCTTGTTTTCTTGAACTCTATGAGATTTCTCCAGAACCAAGACTAAAGATATTCCCAGATGTGCTGTGATTTTCCAAGCTACCTGCCCAATCACTATCAGTAAAACCAATTAATCTGAAATCTAAAACTTTTGAGTACCAAATTCCATAGCTTATTGTGCTAGCAACATATCACAGGATCCTTTTGGCTGCACCCAGGTGTTGCTTCTAAGGACTATGAATGAACCTTGACAGAGAATGCTATATTGGGCCTTGTGTGTGATAAGTAATTTAGACCACCAACCAAGTTTCTAAAATAAGAAGCATTTGTTGCGTCTGTACCATCATCAAGTACCATTTTCTCATTCATATTCATGGGCATGGGGTGGATTGCAATTCAGCATGCTTAACTTCTGTAAAAGTTTAGTAGCATATTTTCATTACAAAATAAATATTCCATCCGAACCTTGTCTCACCTCAAGCCCAAGAAAATAATACAGCATACCCAAGTCGAACATTTCAAATTTACCCATCATGCAACTCTTAAATTCTGAAATAATAGATTCATAACAACCTATTTATATAATATCATCAATATAAAGACAAACAACTAGAAAATCACCATTACCTCTTTTCTTCACATAAAGTGTGGGTTCATTCTCACTTCTTCTGAACTGCTGCTCTTGAAAGAAGGTATCAATTTTGCTATACTATGCCCGTGAAGCTTGCTTTGGACCATACAATGCCTTATTCAGTCTGTATACTTTGCTCTTCCCTTCACTAGAGATGAAGCCTTCAGGTTGAGAGATGTATACTTCTTTATGTAAGTCACCATTTAGGAAGGTAGACTTAACATCAAATGGTACACAGGCCAACCAAGTTGAGCAGCTAAGGCTAGAGTAGTTCTAACCATTTCAAAGCGAGCTACCGGTGAGAATGTCTCTTCAAAGCTGATGCCTTATTTCTGGGAATATCATTTTGTAACAAGTCAGGATTTATGCCTTTTCACACTTCCATCAGTATTGTACTTCACTTTGAAAATCCATTTTAGCCCGATAACATTCTTCCCTTCAGGAAAATCAACCAATTCCAAGGTTTGGTTTTCCTCAATGGACTAGATCTCTTCAATCATTGCATTTTGCCACTTAGGTCGCTTTGCAACTTCTTTATAACATGTTGGTTCAATAGCTAACAATGAAACTACAAGATACATAAATATCTTCCACCAACCAAAACTTAATTGGTGGTATTTCGCTAGATAATGCCAAAGATAGAGAGTGGAAGCTTGTTGGATTAGACTTGTTGCTCCTACTGCCATGAGAAGAATGATTAGAATCACTGCTGGAAGAAGAGGAAGGATCAAAACCTGTAGATTCAAGAATCGTAGTACGCTCTCTTTCTAATTGGACCAAAATATGGATTACTGAATCTTCTTTCTCGCCCAGGATGCTTCTTTGTTGAAAACAACAATCCTATTGATAATCACTTTGCCACTAGTAGGATTATATAGTCTATATGCTTTGGATTGAGGACTATAACCAATGAAAATGCATTTCTCTGATTTTTCATCTAGTTCAGAACGTATATTAACCAAAGCATAAGCTATACAACCAAAGACTTTCAAGTGGCTTACTCGTGGTTTTCGTCCCGTCCATGCTTCATATGGAGTTTGATCCAAAATAGCTTTTTTGGAGAGATGTTCAGGAGGTACACAGCTGCAGCCACTGCTTCTCCCAAAAAGTGAACTGTAAGTCCCATTCCATTAAGTAGGCTTCTGGCCATCTCAACCACTGTACGTTTTTTCCACTCGGTGACTCCATTTTGCTGCGGCGAGTACGGTGTTGAAAGCTCCCTGCAAATTCCATTCTTATCACAAAATAAATTAAAATCATTAGATAAAAATTCACCACCACGATTTCTGCGAAGAGCTTTTATGTTGTAGCCCGATTGCTTCTCCACGAGAGCCTTGAATTTCCTAAAATTCTCAAGTGCTTCAGATAGAACTTGAGAAAGTAAGCCTAGATCATACGGCTATCCAATGAGAGTTCTAATTAAAGTAGGAGTTTGAAATAAAGAATGACTCTTTGGAGAGTTGTGCTTAAATAGAAGATGCAACAACCAGAATAATTCACGCACTTAAAAAGCAGAAAAGCTCAATCGACAAATTGACTTCATGAAGTGCTACTCAATCAATGAAGAAACACGTTGAAGAACCTGGTCCTCAGTACAGAATCTAGCTAAGAGTTTTAGAGTTGATTTTTAGAGTTTTTTATTGTGTTTGAGCTATTCATGTAATATTAGTTTCAGTGTGTTATAAACTGAATTAGGAGCTAGTCTTCGAGTTGGGGAAAACTCAGAGACTTTGGGAACACATATCTTGGGAGGTGTGTGTGTAGTTAGGAATTAGAGTTTATAATTCCTAGTTGTTGAGTTATAGGGATTAGAGTTTATAATTCCTAGTTGTTGAGTTATAGGAATTAGAGTTTATAATTCCTGTTTGTTGGTTACAAGAGTTTTGTAATCAGTCGTTGTTGAGGCTCAGAGTTTTTTAGTGAAGTTAGGGTTAATTCCTGTAGAGGTGTAGGTTGTGGTTTTTTTCACCTTTTGAGCCAGGTGTTTTCCACGTAAAAATCATTGTGTTATTTACATTTTGTTTACTGCTTCCTTCAAAAACGTCAGTGGAACATGTCAGGCAACACGTTCCATCGATAAGAAAAAGTTAGGCGAAAATAAGAAAATCAGTAGGTCACGAATTCTTAACAAGTGGTATCAGAGATAGGTTGTCTTAAAAAGGGCTAGTACCTAAGACAAAGATCAATATGATAAATTCCAAACCACTTACTGGTCACAGTGAAGGTCAATCCACTATTAGACTCCATTCTTTGATGGTTCTCACTTCATTTGGTGGAAAGCTGGGATGGAAACATTCATTCAAGGAGAAGACTACGAGTTATGGGATAGGATCACTGATGGTTTTACTATTCCAATGAAGTTAGAAGATGGGAAACATGTTAAGAAAGTAAGAAGTAAATTCACTCCTGGTGACTTATTGACATTAAAGAAAACTGCTAAGGCCAAAAATATTTTGTTCTGTGGATTAGGACCTACTGAATATAACAGGGTATTAACATGCACCACTGCTAAGAAAATTTGGGATGCTCTAGTAAATACTCATGAAGGCACATCTCAAGTAAGAAAATTCAGAGTTTCTCTTCATTTCACTGAGTATGAGGCATTTACGATGAAGGAGAATGAAACCTAGCACGAGATGATGACAAGGCTTACTTCCTTAACAAATAAGCTGACTTCCTTAGGAAAAGCTATATTTGAAGAAGAACAAGTCGAGAAGGTACTAAGGGTATTACCTAAATCAAATTGGAAGGTTAAGGTGACTGCAATCAGGGAAGAAAATAAGGATCTTGCAGGCATGACCCTGGATGAATTAGTAGGGAATTTAAGAACTTATGAAATGGAAATTGATGGAACTAAAGTGCTAGAAACCCCTAGAGGATACCTTAGTTCTGAAGGCATCTTACAGTGATGAAGAAATTTAACTTGATAAAGAATAAGTTGCCTCTATAGCTAAGAACTTTAGCAAATTTTTCAAAAAGAAGAAGAGAACAGGTAGCAAGAAATGATCAAATGACAATCTAAATAGATACTACAAGTGTGGTAAGACTGATCATCATATCAAGGATTGTCTTGTTTGGGAAATAGAATGGAGATAGGAAAAGGATGAAAAGGAATTTAAAGAAAAAAATAAAAAGAGATAAGAATATGCAATGGTAGCAGCTTGGGGATTTGACTCAGATAATGATAAAGTTGATGAAGCGGCACTCATGGCTCTTGGAGATTCAGACTTGGAGGAAGAAGATGATGCTTCTGAGGTAAGTATACTTGAACTTAAAGAAAAGTTGCATTTGTTTTCTAAAACAAAACTTATTTCCTTGATGAGTGCACTAATTGATGACTTCTAAGAATCAACTTCTAATAGGGATGAGCTATTCAACAGTCTTGCAAGAATTAACTTTGATTTTATTTATTTAGAAGCTTGCTAGAACACTGTTGAACAGAAAAACTGCTCTCTCAAGAAACAGGTTGAGCAACTTGATTCTTCAAATAATGATCTTAAGTCTGAAGTTCTTAAATTGACACTCTCTGAAAAAGGAAAAAACACTAAGAGTAAAGAATAAGAAAAAGTTGAACTTGAATTGGTCAAGTACAAAGAAGAGTGCAATAATGCAACAGAAATGGTGAATAAACTGAGTCAAGAAGTCTCTAAACTAAAACTTGACTTGAAAGAGCAAACAGGTGGACAAATTTCTAAACAATTGTTCATAAGTTGAGTGAAAGTTATCACAGTGAAAAAACTGGGTTGGGTTTTCACAAAAGTCTTGATGTTTATCAAGACTTGTGCTAGATTTGTGGAAACCTTGGACATCCAACCACTGAATGTTCAGTTGCTGCCAAAAGTAGATTCATCAGTCTAAATCTGGAAAATAAACTATCTCAGACCAAGAAAAGGATAACTAAAACTGGTCAGCAAAACAGGTCACATAACCTGTTGCCTGCATGGGCTAGTAGAAATTTGATTCATCCATTTACTCATAAGAAAGGACCCAAGCTTGTCTGGGTGCCTAAAGTTAACCCCTAATTTGTTTTGCAGGTGAGAGTGAAAGGAGGCAAGCAAAATTTGTGCATAAATAAATCTTGCTCAAGGCATAAGACTAGAAGAAAATAAAGTTTTTTTACTCACCACATTTAAAGGAGAAATGGATCATTTGAAAAATGGCCAGATTTGTAGTGCTCATGTAAGGGGGAAGCAAGGGAGATTTACAAAAAATGAGAAAAGAGGATGAATGTGAAACTGATGAGCATGCACAGGAACATGTTGTACGACCTGGTTCAATTGACACAGTTGATATCACCTGTTCCACCTTCCTCATCAGCTCCTCACTATTTGTATCCTTAGCCATGTATCACTTTTATATCGTATTTTTTTAATGCTCAATTATTTTGCTTTGTTCAATACTAGCTTAGGTTGGAACATGCTCTGTCAGTTAAATGGAATGTTTATCTTTGCTAAATTGACTCATATTTTTGCTCTCTTTGATACATTACTAGGTTGGCTAAAGTCTTTGTCTGATTGTTTTGTTGATAGCCCCAGTGTCCATGACTAGCATAACAAATCACTTTGGCTAGTATATTATTGCATTGAAATAGTTTTTGATGATGCCAAAAGGGGGAAGATAAAAGGGTTATGCAATGTTTATAACCCATTGACTAACTTGTTTCATTCTAGTGTTTTAAACTTTAGTGCCAACAGGTGAAGATGTTTGAATTCACAAAGACAAAAGGTTTGTCATCATTAAAAAAGGGGAATTTGTTAAAACCTTGAAGTTTTGATGAATGACAATATGAATTAAACAAGTTGAATTTGATTCAAACACTTAATGATAAGGGAAAGCAATTTAAGTTGAAAAAGGAGTCCTATGTGAAGAAGGAGTTTCACTTCTAAGAATATCCTTAAGAGTCTAATGTGTGGAAGGAGAAAGATTCTAAAAATTGAAGAATTCAAAAGAGTTGGAGTTTTACTACAACACTAAGGAGACAAGAGTTGGAATTGAAGAAGGATCTCACTTGAAGTAGAACTCTATGCAATGAGAGTTCTAAATAAGTAGAAGTTTGAAATAAAGAATGACTCTTTGGAGAGTTGTACTTAGATAGAAGATGCAACAGCCAGAATAATTCACGCACTTAAAAAAATAGAAAAGCTCAATCGACAGATTGACTTCATGAAGTGCTACTCAATCACTAAAGAAACACGTTGAAGAACCTGGTCCTCAGTACAGAATCCAGCTAAAAGTTTTAGCATTGATTTTTAGAGTTGCTCATTATGTTTGAGCTATTCATGTAATATTAGTTTCAGTGTGTTATAAACTGAATTAGGAGCTAGTCTTTGAGTTGGGAAAAACTTAGAGACTTTGGGAACACATACCTTGGGAGGTGTGTGTGTAGTTAGGAATTAGAGTTTGTAATTCCTAGTTGTTGAGTTATAGGGATTAGAGTTTATAATTCCTAGTTGTTGAGTTATAGGAATTAGAGTTTATAATTCCTATTTGTTGGTTACAAGAGTATTGTAATCAGTCGTTGTTGAGGGTCAGAGTTTTTTAGTGAAGTTGGGGTTAAATCCTTTAGAGGTGTAGGTTGTGGTTTTTTACACCTTTTGAGCCGGGTGTTTTCCACGTAAAAATTATTGTGTTCTTTACTTTCTGTTTACTGCTTTCTTGAAATACGTCAGTGGAACACTTCAGGAAACACGTTCCATCGATAAGCAAAAGTTAGACGAAAATAAGAAAATCAGTAGAGAACGAATTCTTAACAAAAACAACTAAGAAATAATATAAGCACAAGTGAAAGGCGCAACAATGACTATATAGAAGAAATTAACTAAACAATAGACAAAGGTTGGAAACTTTATTCAATAACTCAAAAGCTCTTCAATTTCTACCCTATGAAAATATGTAACATAGCACCCTATTTATAATAGTATTGATTCTCTTAAGGAAAGGTTACACAGAACAGCACCGCTTTTTAAAAAGGAAGGGAAGAGAGAGATTTATTCAATAGGATTATTTGTACTATTTAAACTTGTTTTCTACTGTAATTAATTGTAAACCCCTCCTTAAGCTTCTGATTTTCCTATTCTATACATTTAAAAATTGGTCATAATTTGAAAAACAGTTGAAAAAATAGGATCTTCTAATGAGCCAAAAATAGAAAAACACGGAAAGAATTTTATTTTTCTCGAATTACCTTTTTTATATTAAGCGGTAAGTGGTGAGCAATGTTTCGCACAAAATTGGAACATTTTGGCTTTGTCACTTTGACAAATTTATTATGTCACGTCTCAAAATAACCCCTAGGCATGACTGATTCCCGACAACACTGCTTGCCGGAAGAACCAATTTTCTATACATTTACAATATCTAGAAACACTGAGATAAAAATATTTACAACTCCACATGCAAGAAATAATCATTAACGCAGGGTAATTATCCAACAAGATACCACATAGCGATTTATGAAAACGACAACAGTTTAGATAACAAATTTCTAACCCAAGACAAACGACAACAGTTTAGATAACAAATTTCTAACCCAAGACCCACACGAAGTTCATGGAGCATCTAAACAGAGTTACATGAGTTCAACTTTTGGACATACAAACCCAACAAAAGGAAACATAACATAAAAATAACTAAAGATGAATGACAGCCTTCACGAACAATATGAAGGCTCACCTTAGAGACAGAATCCATACGTAAAGACAGTCAGCCACGAGCCTCTCTCTTTGCAACCGTATCTGTACGTATGCAAGTAAGGAGTGAGCTATATAAACATAACCCAGTAAGATCCTCGACCCGCTACTTTAATATTCCTGAAACAATTATTAGAAAATACAAGACAACAAAAATACTCAAATAATATGTACATAATGTCTCTCACAAAGTAATGTCAATAAGACCCAAAGGAAGTTAAAAAATGTGTCTCTCTATATCTCAACTCAATCCATTCTCACGACTTGTCATAAACGGCAGTGAAGGTGATCGGCCTAACACCCCGACAAGTCCACGGCAGCATATATAATGCCCCAAAAAGTCTACTACGGTAACATGTACAGGCCCTAATATATTACGGCAGCATAAGTAATGCCCCTAATATATTACGACATCTATGTATACCCCTAGAGACTATAACGGCAGTGATGAAAAATATGTTCAACACCCCTACATCACCTCACAGATTATCACTAAATAGAACTCACTAAATTTTACAAAAACATATTCGTAAATAATCAATACCACCGATTCTACCAAGTCGCATGCCTATTCCAACACATGGACTAGGCAGAAAAATATAAGTTTTATAAAGCAGATTTGAAAAGATAACATCAAAGCTCAAAGTCTCACTTACCTCACTAACGACAAGTTTCACAACCTCACTATGAGTAGAACGCCAACCAAATAGCCTTCAATAACTTCAATCTATCCAAAAACATTAAATAACAATATCAATTATATTACTAGAGGTCAGATTCCAATATCCTTATTGTTCAAGGTTAATGATAAACCTTAATATCTCACATCATTATCCATGAACTAAGGATAATTTAAAAAGGGAAGGGTGCCAACACAAAAATTTCAACATAACAACCAATGATTTCTAACTCATAATGTCAATAACTTCACTATTTAAATTTCTACCCTCAAAAATCGATTCCAGTGCCAACCATTTCTCTCATCACTAATCAATTATTTCTTTAACATTATTGCTTCCCTTACAGTAATAAAAAATGATTGGATTGGTTGGATTCTACCCTTACATTAATCAATTTCTACCCTTACAGTAACAAAGAATGTTACAAACAACACTTTATGAAAATCTCAAACATATACACATAAATTAGTTATTGCAGCAGCAGACTATTACCACTATGAAAAAGATCAAACATACATTATTTACTGCTTTGCCAAAATTCTATGCCCAAACTACAAACAAATTCATATCTTATCACTTCACAAAGATGCCTGCCAACACAGTATAGATACTCTTTGTTTATACCTTTTTTTTTCTTTTGGTATGTTGTTTTGCTTGTTGTTACCTTCCCAGAATAATTGTTCTATTTATGCTGATCTTTAATGTGAAACTAAAAGCTTTTGGTTTGTCCCTTTTTAATTCCTTAATTAATACTAATAATTGGTTATAATTACCAATTAAACCCTTCATTAAAATAAAATAATAAGTTGTCTATTACGTATTAAGAAATTGATATTCTTTAATTATATAATTTATAAGAAAAATTGGGTTAGACACATATAAGAAAGGTCAAGATATGGGTAATATATTATATTCTCTTAAATTAAAATTAAGGACTAATTAAGGTTGTCACATAATTTTTTTCGAAGGGATTAATGTAAAATCCGGTCATAGTGACTTTTGTGATGGCCGGAGCAAAGTAAAATGAATTTTGTTTAATGAACAAATGAAAAGTGATATTTGTATAATAGACGCAAAGCTAAGCGATCATGAATAAAATTTACTCTATTTTCGTGCATCCTCCGTGGAAGATGAAAAAGAAGTGGATAGAAGTTTTGACAAGTCTGAGTCCTAGTCATGGTGCAATCGTAATGGAGAAGAAGAAATATAAGATCACAGAAGAAAGGTAGAGAGAGCATGTAATACCCCACATTTCGGACTAGGATGAAAATCCGTCATTTCTATGCGTAGACATTTCAAAAGCCTTGAATCCTATGTCAATTTAGTGTGTTATTCAATTATGTAGTGTGGGAATCTATTTGAGCATGAATTTAGATTATAGAGGTCCCCTAACTCAAGTACAAGTTGAAAGCTTTCCTATTATTCAAGTTTTAGTGAGCGTCAAAACTTCGGTCAACTTCAATCGAACATAACTCGTTGTATATGAAAAACTGGGTCGCTTACTGTATATAAAATGAAATCTCTTTGAATTATCTTTCCAATGATACCAATTTTTCCTAAATCTGATATCGTATCAAGGAGTTATACCCATTTTACTCCAGCATTCCAGGCTGGGAAACCCAGTGACGACATTTTGTGACAAACCGTCATGCCCGTGATGGCCTATCACCAATGTCGTCAGCCCTAGGCAGATTTTCACCCCTAGTGACAACATTTTGTGATAAGCTTTCATGCCTGTGATGGCCTATCACCAATGTCGTCAACCTTAACCAGAAAACCAAAATTTCACCTTTTTGTGACGACAATTCATAACGACCTATCACTAGTATGACAACTTGTCATGAATGTCGTCATCTATTTTTTCAAGCAATTGAGGCACATTTTAGTAAGGGTATTTTTGGTCTTTTTTCTTCACTTTCCACGACTTATAACCCTCAAGAAACATATTATCTTCCATTCTCTTTAGTTAAACATCTCAAAAAGCACTCTCATACACTCTCAACCACAAGATTAGGGTTTTCTCTCGAGAGTAAGCCTAAGGATTTTTTCAAGAACCTTCAGAAACATTAGATCTCTTTCAAGATTCAATCACTAAGGTAGGCATAGTGTTCATCCACGGATCCCTTTCATCCGTGGAGCTCAAGAACCATGTTTTAAATAATAAATTATGATATTTATGTTGTTGTGTGATTATGTTCGTGTTGATGGTTGTTAATTGTGTTTCAATATGGTATCTAAATGTGTTTCCAAGAAGTGTATGGGCATGTTAGTTGGAAACTCATGAATTTGGGTGGTTCAAGATTTCTAAATTTGTTAAGTACACTTATGCTCAATATTGTGCATGCAAGGTGTTTGATAAAATGCCTAGAATGATAAAAATCATATATTATAACTTAGGGGTGAACTATATGATAAATTAATGCTAGTCTATTATGTTCAAAGAGCTCACTTGTCATTGTTGTGCAATATATGTGTTAATGGAATGTACATGATGATTGGGGAATGGATTCATAGTGTGTCTATATGCCTTCCATGCTATGAACAAGATCATGATTTTGAAGTATCACATGAGTTATCCCTAAATTATTACGATATGAACTAAATGTTACATGTTTGACATTCCCTTATGCTTAAATGGTTTCCATGCCATTATTATGAATAGTATATGTTGTCGAAATGCCCATGATATTAGAATATGAGATTTATGACTTAATTATAAGCATTCCTATTCATGTTATATATTATGATGACCATGTACTTCATGAAATCCCTCACTCATATATTATGGATTGTTATTGATGGTCATGTACTCAAGAAAGTCAAGTTGTGTCAGTTTCCTTCCATCGAGTCCTGGGGGTACTTGTACCTGACAAAAATATAGTTGTGTTCCTAGAGCCATGTCATGTTATCATGATACTCTCAGTCAGGCCATGATCTATAGAATTCAGTCAGTCATGTGACTTAGGAAAACTCAGTAATCTTAGTAGTCCAGTAATCTCAGTGCTCAGTAACCTCAGCAACCTCAGTATTCATAGTTAATCTCAGTAACTTTAGTACTTTCAACCAGTCCTCAAAGCTTAATACATTTTGTCAGTCATCGGAATCAAGTAAACTTAGTTTAGCTCTGCTAAACAATACCACTAGTATTAGTCCAGTTAATCAATATCAGTTCAGCTAATCAGTTCAGTTTAGTTATTCAGTTCAGCTCAGTTATTCAGTTTAGTGTCCTTCAGATGGGAGTAGAAGTTAGCACCGAGTGAACCCAAGGATGGGAACTCACCTACCAGTTCAGGGTGTGATTCTTAGCAGTCATCCTTGTGTTCCAGAACTATGTAGACAGCGTAGGTTGAGACATCTTAACCTATTAGATTAGGGTTGATGAGGTGGCTTAACTTGTCAGTTTAGGGTTCCCACCATGCTCATTTGAGTACCTGCAGATAAGGGTCACTTAAGTTGCCTTACCAGTGGCGCGGTATTGACACCCTTCTAATCAGGGCACAGATTGTACCCCAGCTCAGCTGTTATAACATATATGGGGCATGTTAGGTAAACAACTACCTCCCACAGTTTCAGTTATAGATTTTAGGACCGTCAGCTACAGTCACCCAATCTCAGTAAAAGAACTCAGATAATTCTTTAGATTTTAGGACTGTCAGATATAGTCAACTCAGAAATAGAACAAAACTCAGATAGTTACTTCAGAATTTGGGACTGTCAGATATAGTAATTTATGCTATCAGTTATATTAGTTCTCTGAACTCATGTATCAGGCACATCAATTATCAGAATTCGTGATATTAGTATTCAGCTTCAGGACTGTCAGACACATTTAACCAGACCTTTTATTCATAATTTAAACTGTTAAAAATAGTCGTTCATCTATTCAGTATCTCAGTATCAGTACACTCATGTTGTCAGTATTCAGACTTTGTAGTCAGTATCTCACGAGTTCTGTTACAATTATGTATGCATGTATGTATTCTCACATACATATTACTCAGCATTGTTCATGCATATAACCTTTTGCATTTAGCCTACCTCACACGTTCCAGATCAGCAGTAGAATTCTAGCCGCAGAGTTACAGTGCGCCCTCATCCATTTGAGGATGATATTATTTTATTTCATTTATTATTTTTGTTCAGTTTTGCTAAATGTAGTTAGTTGGATACATGTTTCATCAACTCCTTATTCAGATAGTTCAGAGGCTTTCTAGACTATAACATGTTAGACAGTTATCTCAGATTTGTTTTGGTATTGTTATACCATTTTCAGACATTATTCTTATCAGATGTTTTTATTTAGATTTGAACCTTATAGTCATTCAGTACATGTTTCCGCATTTTCATGTTATATTATGCAGTGTATAGGTATAGATATCAGTCATGAATTAGCTTGTGGTCCTTCGGGGTTATGAGCACCGTGTAGCATTCTGGTTCAGAAAATCGAGGTGTTACAAACTTGGTATCAGAGGGCTATGAGGTGTTTTAGGAACAGTTTCCCTTCTTTCATGTCTTAGATCATGCTATAGCAAGGTTATCTAAGAAACTCATGTAGATTCTCATCATGCTTCACTCATGTTAATTCCACCTTACTTTCAAGGTAACAGAAACAGTGAATCTCAAGTCCTAAAGATAGGGCTTTCTGAGACAATATCCCATCAGTTCCGTTATGTTCCAAAGTTGTATGGATCTTATTCCTAATCATGAGAACTCATTCTCGAACCCAGATTAATATATGCCATCAGATCCCTTCTCAAAATCCTATGATAGCATATGACCCAGAGTTAAAAGCATGAACTCAGGAGTTTAGCAATAGACAAGTTGGGATAATGATATCCAGATTAAATAGACTATGTATTCGTGGGGGTAGTTATGCCAGAATAAATCAGTAGGATTGAACAGTGGGAGTTAGAAATTTAAGTTTATTGACTTGAAATTAGGCATGAAGGTGTGGATGTGATATTAGTAGTATGTAAGAAAACAGAGGCAGATGATGTATTTAGTAAGGCGATCATATATTGATCAGAGTGTAAGTATATGACAATAATTTGAGTGCAGTTCAGATATTAGTTTAGTGCTCACAGACTTATGATGATGGCTTAAAGCCAAGGGGGAGATGGTAGATCAAGTACCCAAGTTAGGATCTCAGATTCCAGTAGTAGTGCTAGTATGCACAAAAAAGCAGTTAGGGAAGGAGATTCCCTACCCATCCTTATCTCAGCATAAAGCTTCGTACTTCAATCAGCATAGTGCCTATGCATGCTTTATGTCTCAGATTCCATGGATATAGCTTATGCTCACACGTATTCCATAGAATTATGTGTGCTTTCAATTCCCAGTGTAGGAAGTTCAGTTCTAGATCACTCAGCGTTACAAATTATGTTCCATGAACTCATAAATTCCAGACTCAGGTCATGCAACTCATGACTCATGTACACGTATCATGCTCCCCAGTATTCTTAGTTTTCATGACCCATGTTACGCCCCCACTAATTAGATAAATTCAGACTATATCATGTATATACTCAGTTCAGACCTTTTTTGTAAATCCATGTTGTTGATATTCTATTCCTTAGGTTTCAGTCATGTGTCAAGTTCAGTCAGTATCCATTCATGCTTCAGGTTCTCCTGATTTAACCCTTCATGAGCTCTCTTTATAAGAATAGTATAGTGTTGAGAAATTTCTTAAATGGGAGAGAGTTAATGTTTCATGTTAAGAGCAGATTATTGCATGCATGTTTTATATGAGGGTGTAGATATGAAGATAGGCTTGAATATCCTATTAGTATGCAAGCAAAGGTCTAGCAAGAGGTAGTACTTAGAAAGCAAAAAAATTCAGAGTATGAATGTATATTCAGATCCTTGGCTTATGTCAGCCTTCATTATGTGACTATCATAACTCAGTTGCCATCTCAGTTACAGTTTTAGTACTAAACACTCAGTAACTAGTGCTCAGTCTCATAATTAAGCACTTCATTATCAGTCAAAACCTCATTTTCAGTATTCAGTTACCAGGACCCAGCATTTAGTTCCATTGTGGATCCCAGTAATAGTCTTAAGTTATAGCGTCAGCTTCAGATCTGTATTCAACTCAGAAGTTTAGTTTAGTTTTAGACTTGCTTGACCATAGCATACAGTTATCAGCTACTAAGTTATAGATATTCCAATACCTCAGTCTATGGAATATTTCCAAATCATGTAATACACTTGGTCCTGCATTTTCAGACAATATAGCTTTCATGAAATCAATGATCAGTTACCTCATGTTACTCAGTCAGTCCCTTCTCATATGCATAATAGTTTATAGCCTCAGCCCATCTATTCAGATTAAGTACAATTCAGGCTTGCATACCCAGCATTCAGTTACCAGTTACTCAGTTAATCAGATTAGTTAGTATGCCTATGCATTCACGCATTACACTTCAGTTTCAGATCTTAAATAATCAGTCACAATTTCATACCTAGGTGCCTTGTGCATCACCTCAACTTTCTAAATATCTTAGCAAGGTCAGTCCAACATTGTTTAAGGAACATAGTGTCCCAAGGGGGAGATACACTATAGCCCCCAAATTTTCTTGATTTAGACATGTTATTTTCTTTGATGAATCTATCTTGGAGGAAGTGTTACTTATGATCCGACCCTCTAGCTTCAAAACTCAGCAGTAAGCTATGTACTCAATGGTTCAGTGTAGCCACGATACGATACTATGTCCATGTCATGCATTAGAGACTCAGTTCAGTTCATGTATCATGTTCCAGACTCAGTTATGTTCTTATGCCTCCGCTCATACCTATTGAGTAATCAATCTCAAAATCATCGGTGTTTTAGTTCATGGTAGCAGTCTCCCTTCAGCTTACTCATTCTCATGACCCCAAAGGACCACAAGCTAACCCATTACTGATATCTATACCTGTATATTGCATAAAATACTGAATAATGTGGAAGCATGAACTGAAAGGTCATAAGGTTCAAAACTGAACATAATTCGAATAATATAATATCTGTGTGGGGTAATAGAATATCCAAAACAAAGCTGAACATACTAAATTCTGAAACATCATAGTCTAGAAAGCCTCTAACTGACTGAACTATCTGAGTAAGGAGTTGATGGGACATGTCCCCAACTAACTAAAACTAATAAACTAATTAATGAGATAATAGAGAAATAATTATCTCCTCAAATGATGAGGACTCACTTCTAACTCTGACTGCTGAAACTAGAATCTACTGTTGATCTGGATCTCGTGTCTCTGAACCTATGGTATAAGACACCATAGCGCAAATGTGTCAGTACTTTGAATGTACTGGTACGCATGTGAGGTAGGCTGAATGCATGGGGTTCATATGCATGAACAATGTTAATAACTGACTAGCTATCATAAGCGTAAGAATACATACATGAGACATAACAACTGACACTAATATTGTGATAACATGATTATTGAATCTGAATATAACTGATAACATGAGTGACTATATCTGACAGTCCTAAATCTGATGGAACTATCTGAGTTTCGTACTGTATTTGAGTTGACTATATTTGACAGTCCTGATTCTGTAACATAAAACTGTGGAAAGAAGTTATCTAACCGACATGCCCCTGATACGCCATTATGGCTGACTTGGGGTCCAATCTATAACCCCAATTGGAAGGGTGTCAATACCGTGCCATCAGTAAGGAAAAGCTATGGGCGACCATTATATAATAGTGTCCCCTGTACGAGAATGGTGGGGCCCTTATCTGACAGTGTTTATCTACCTCATCAACCCTCATCGACAGAGTTGATGTCTTAACCTATGCTAGCTACATAGTTCTAGAATACAAGGATGACTGCTAAGGATCATACCCTCATCTGATAGTGTGTGTCCCCATCCTTGGGTTCACTCGGTGCTAATTTCTACTCCCATCTGAATGGACACTGAATATGATTTACTGAACTAAACATGGACTGAGTTACTGAATTCCATTGACTAATAGAATACTAATGATATCTGACAACTGACTGAGTTCATAAGATCATAGAGATTTCCTGAGTCATAAGACTGTCTGAAGTCTAAGGATCATGGCTTAACTGAGAGTATCGTGAAAACATGACATGGATCTAAGCACACAACTAATGTTTCTGGTACAAGTACCCCCAGGAGTCGATGGAAGGAAACTGTCCAAGCATAACTTACTTGAACATTTAACTAATATCATAATCCATAATACATTTATAGAAGCATTCCATCAAAACATATGATAGGCATAACTTGTACATACATGGGGATTTCATGATATCATACTATTTGGGCATTTTTCCTTCATCTAGGCATTTAATCAAACACATGATAGGCATAGCACATGTAGACAACATTATACAATAATTAATCATCATGATTCATCTCTAATTTCATCATCCTAGGGTTTATTCATAGGTTCAGATGAATATACATCTATACAAATCAATTCCACATAAAATTGATCACCCAACATGGATTTGAATTCAATTGATCATTCTCAACATACAAAAAAACTAACCCAACATGAAATTCATAAATAAATCCATAAACTTAAACTTAGAAAAGAGATTCTTGGGCTTCATGGACGAAAGGAGTCCATGAATGAACACTACGCATACCTTAGTTCGTGGTTTCATGAATATTGACGGTGAAACTTTCTTGAAATTGGATCTTCTATGAAAACCCTAGCTTGTTCTTGAGAGAAACGTGAGAGAAGAGAGTGTATTTTAGGTGAAAAGTGGCCGAATCATGTGTTAAAGGGCTTAAATAGAGGTGGGAATTTGACCCTTTCAACCCTGGATGCTTCATTTAATTTAGGTAAATTTTCCTGAATTAGGCCCCTGGCGCGAGCGACGCTATCACGTCGTGTCACTGGAATTTGACAATTGGAAAATTGAGGGTTGGCGCAATGCTGAGCCATTGTGTTGCCCCTTCTTATGTGACCAGTAACTTTGGCACGACGCGGAGGAAATCGCGCTACGACACTGGAAAAGGAAAATTCTGAATTTGGTCCCTGGTGCGACGCGCCATAACCATGAACCCATACTGGAATTTGCCAAATGTCATTTCCTCTTGTGGTGTGGTGCGCCACTGACTAATATGGCACTATTTTATGATGGGAACTTGAAATAGTCATAACTTCTTACCCGGTTATCGGATTTAAGTGAATCATATATCAATGGAGAGATTATTGAATTTTCCACATGACAAAAAGTTAAAATCTTGAAAATTCCTCATGGAATAATTATCATTCACTTTAGAAGCTAATACTGGGCATTCTTAGGATGAAATTAGCTAGGAAAAAGTATGGGGTATTACAATATCTCCCCCTTGAGAACATTCGTCCTCAAATGAGACTAACTAAGAGGGAAGAAAAGATAACTGATGTACATACTGAATATGAATAACTGGAACATGATCTCATGACTGACATGACTGACAAGCTGAACATATAATACTGAACATGCATATCTGATGCATGTGTAACTGATTCATGAATGCATGACTGAGTGTTCTGAAGAACTAAGTTTCTCACAATGAGAATGCATGTCTGATGCATAATTACCCAACTGAACTAATACATGCGTGCATGACTGAATATGCAAGGTTACTTGATACCAAGTTTCTAATGGGATCATGAGCATGAAGCTGTATACTAAGTTTATGATGAATACCAAACATAAAATTGAGTAAGTTTAAGAAGAACTATTACCTTGAGCTTGATCTGAGTTAGCGAAGAAGAGGTGAGGATACTTGGTACGCATGTCTGCTTCTGCTTCCCAAGTAGCTCCCTTGACGGACTGATTTTTTTCAAAGAACTTTAACTAGAGGGACTACTTTGTTCCTCAATTTACGAGTCTGATAGTCTAAGATTTCGATTGGGATCTCTTCATAAAAGAGAGTGTTCTGAACATCAATGCTTTGAAAAGGGACTACAACTGAGGGGTCACCTATGCCTTCTTGAGCAAAGAGACATGCAAGACTGGATGAACTGAGGCTAGATCTGAAGGCAATTCGAGCTCATAAGCTACCTTGCCAAAATGACTGAGAATCTTGAAGGAACCTATATATCGGGGGCTGAGCTTTCCCTTCTTGCCGAATCTCTTCACTCCCTTCATGGTAGAGATGTTTAGATAGGCATGATCACCAACCTTAAACTCGGGATATTTTTTATGAACATCTGCATAAGACTTCTGTCGGCTCTAAGCAGCCTAGAGTCTTTCTCTTATTAACTAGACTTTTTCTAAGGTGTCGAATACTAAGTCAGGACCTATGACTGAGGCCTCACTAACTTCAAACAAACCAATTAGAGATCTATATCTTCTACCATAGAGAGCTGCGAATGGAGCCATCTGAATACTAGAATGATAGTTGTTGTTGTATGCAAACTCAATCAAAGGTAAGTGGTCATCCCAACTTTCCTTGAAATCAATTACACATGCCCTTAGCATATATTCTAACGTCTGAATGGTCTTTTATGCTTGACTATCTGTCTGAGGATGAAAGGTTATACTAAGATGAACTTGGGTACCGAGACCCTTTTGGAATGCTTTCTAAAAATCAGAGGTGAACTAGGTACCTCTGTTTGAGATAATGGACAACAGAACACAGTACAATTAGACCAACTCCTTGATATAGAGTTTGGCATAATCCTCAGCTAAATAAGAGGTATGAACTGGAAGAAAATGAGATGATTTGGTCATTTTATCTACAATGACCCAGACTGAATCATGCTGATAACGAGTTCGAGGAAAACCAATCACGAAGTCCATGTTCACAACTTCCCACTTCCAAGTAGGAATACTGAACTCTTGCATGGACCTACTAGGCTTCTGGTGCTATATCTTAAATTGCTGATATGTAGGGCACTTATCCATAAACTCAGCAATGTCTCTCTTTATCCCACTCCTCTAATAGATTTCCTGCAAGTCACGGTACATCTTTGTGGCCCCTGGATGAATAGAGTAGCACGCACCATGCGCTTCTGCAAGAATTTTCTACCTTAAGTCATCTACACCTGGAATACAGAGACGACCCTGACAATGCAAAACACCATCTCCCCCTTAGGAGAAAACCTCTACTTTCTAATCCTGAACTGACTCTTTTAACTTGACAAGGCTGGGATCTCTATCTTGCTTTTATTTTACCTCTGAAACTAGAGATAATTCTGAACTACTCTAAACCCATATATCACCCTTATCTGTATCGACTAAGTGGATGCCTAGTCTGGTAAACTGATGGACTTCCTAAGCTAACTTCTTCTTGTTGTCCTCAACATGAGAAAAACTACCCATGGATAGCCTACTGAGAGCGTCGGCCACTACATTGGCCTTGCTCGGATGATAGAGGATACTCATGTCATAGTCTTTCAAGAGCTCTAACCACCTTATCTGAAGAAGATTGAGATATTTTTGAGAAAAGACATACTGAAGACTCTGGTGATCTATGAAGACATCTACATGAACTTCGTAGAGATAATGCCTTCAAATCTTCAATGCAAAAACTATGGCTTCTAACTCAAGATCATGAGTAGGATAATTACTCTCATGGGGTTTAATCTGTTTGGAGATGTAGGCTATGACCGTACCATGCTGCATGAGGACACAACCCAAACCTACTCTGAATGCATCACAATACACCACAAACCCATCTGAACCATCTGGAAGAGCTAAGACTGGGGCTGAGGTAAGTCGAGTCTTCAAATCCTAAAAACTCTTCTCGCACGGGTTTGACCACTAAAACTTGACTTTCTTCTAAGTCAATCTGGACATAGGGGATACAATATATGAAAATCCTTCAACAAACCATCTGTAATATCCAGCCAAACCTAAGAATCTCCTAATATCTGATGGAGAGAAGGTCTTGGCCAGTTTCTTACTATTTCAGTCTTTTGAGGATCAACTCTAATGCCATCACCGAAAATGATGTGAACAAGGAATACTACTGACCGTAGCCAAAATTCACAGTTACTGAATTTGGCAAATAGCTGATGATCTCTGAGAGTCTAAAATACTGTTATGAGATGGTATGTATGATCACGCTCACTGTAGGAATAAACCAGAATATCATCTATGAAGACTATGACGAACAGTCCAAGTACTTCTTGAACACACGGTTCATCAAGTCCATGAAAGTTGTTGGGGTATTGGTAAGACCAAATAACATAACTAATAATTCAAAGTGACCATACCGATTACGAAAAGCTTTTTTTGGAATGTTACATTCCCTAACTCTGAGCAGATGATAGCCAAATCTAAGATCTATCTTAGAGAAATAATCGGCACCCTGAAGTTGGTCAAACAATTCATCAATTTTTGGAAGAGGATACTTGTTCTTGACCATGACCTTATTGAGTTGACGGTAGTCTACACACATTCTGAGAGAACCATCTTTCTTGCGTATGAATAATACTGGAGCACCCCACGGGGAAATACTGGGCCTGATGAATCCCTTATCTAAGAGATCTTTAAATTGTTCTTTCAGTTCTCTAAGTTTTGATGGTGCCTTTCTGTATGGCGGAATAGAGATAGTTTGAGTATCTAGAAGAAGATCAATGTCGAAGTCCATTTCCCTTTTGGGAGGAATTCCTGGAAGATCTTCGAGAAATACACCTGAATATTCATTCACTACTGGGACTGATTCAAGGCTGGGAGTTTCGGAACTAGTGTCCTTAACTCAAACAAAATGATAGACACATCCTTTAGATATCATTTTCCTTGCCCGAAGGTAGGAAACAAGCTAACCCTGAAAGCGGATACACTACCCTTCCACTCAAGGATGGGTTCATTTGGAAACTAAAACTGGACAATTCTATTTCTGCAGTAGCCTATGGCATTGCAGGAATGAAACCAATCCATGCCGAGAATGACATCAAAATCAGCCATATTTAATTTGACTAAGTCTGCTAAAGTGACTTTCTGAAATATCATAATCGGGCAGTTCCTGTTACCCGTTGGGCTATGATGGTTTTTCCCACTGAGGTAGAGACTGAGAAGGGATCCACAAAAATTTTAGGACTGATTCCAAAATCAACTGCTATATAGGGAGTAACAAAAGACAAAGAAGCTCCTAGATCTAGCAAAGCGTAAACAAGCACATGAAAGATCTGTGTCACACCAGTAACTACATCAGGAGAATTTTCCTGATCTTATTGGGACTGAAGAGCATAGAGATGATTTGGGCATTGCCCACTAGTAGCACTGATGGTGGCACCCTGCTGATTTGGGAGACCGGACTGAGCTGAGGAGCAAAGATGACTCTGATAACCTGACTGAGGGAAGGCTCTGACTCTGTGGCCTGGCTTGCCACAACCAAAAAAGTCATCACTTCCAGCTCTGTAAGTACCCTTGTGGTTTTTACTACAAGTTTGACAAAGGGGATTAGTTCGGGCATTGTTAACACTGCCCTAAGACTTAGAGTTTGGCACTCTATCTCTGTTATCCTCCCTGAACTTAGGAACTGGAGCACTGGATGAAGAAGGGGCTAGAACTGATGATTTAGGATGAAACTAGGAACGGTTTTCTCCTTCTGATTAGGCTGATTAAAATTGAAGCTACATATCCTATATTTCTTATTCTGCTTTTCCCTCTGCTTAATCTTTTATTCCTCTATCAGTTGAGCATGGGTCATAAGTCTGGCTAAAGTCATGTCACTATTTAGCATGGCGGATCTACACTTATTAACCACGCTATTATTTACCCCTAAAGTGAACTTACTTATCTTGGCTCTTCCATCTGCAACCACATGAGGGGCATATCTGGCTAATTGAGTAAACTTTAGAGAATACTCTTTCACCGTCATATTGTTCTGCCTGAGGTTGATGAATTCTAGCTCCTTAGCCTCTCTAAGCTCTTGGGGAAAGAATCTGTCTAAGAATACAGTGACAAACTCCTCCCACTCTATAGGATCTGCATCATCTAACCTTTCTGACTTTTACTGTTTTAACCAAGTATTAGCCACATCCTGCAACTGGTATGCGGCTAACTCAACACTCTCAACAGTAGTCACCCCCATGATTTCTGTCATTTTCTGAACTTGATCAATGAATTCCTAAGGGTCTTCATCTACTTTAGACCCGTGGAAGGACAGAGGATTCATTCATATGAACTCCTGAATCCTAGCTGCCGATGAGTTGGCCACTAGGTTGGTCAGAACGATAGAGAAGCATCATCGCCCAAAGGTTTTTCGGGCTGAGGGGCTGACTGATTTCTTCTCTTAGGAGGCATATTTAGAAATAAAGAAAAGAAGCATATTAGATTGAGAGATTGACTTGTGATTATACTCACTGGTGCGACATGAAAACTAAAAGAAGGGAAACTGTTCCTAAACATCTCATAGCCTCTTGTACATAAATGTGGCGCACAACACACCCATGTACAAGACTCTACTAGATGCAACTTTCAGACTTCCTAGGACTCTATTAAACCTTAGGATCTGATACCAAGTTTGTAATGCCCTGAATCTGGTACCCGGAATGCTACACGGTGCTCATGACCCCGAAGGACCACAAACTAACCCATGACTGATATCTATACCTGTATACTGCATAAAATACTGAAAAGTTTGGAAACAAGAACTGAAAGGCCGTAAGGTTCAAAACTGAACATAATTCAAATAATATAACATTTGTGTGGGGTAATAGAATACCCAAAACAAAGCTAAACATACTGAAGTCTAAAACATGATAGTCTAAAAAGCCTCTAACTGACTGAACTGTTTGAGTAAAGAGTTGATGGGACATGTCCCCAACTAAATTCAACTAATAAACTAATTAATGAGATAATAGAAAAATAATCATGTCCTTGAATGATAAGAACTCACTTCTAACTCTGACAACTAAAACTGGAATCTACTACTGATCTGGAACTCGTGTCTTTGAACCTATGGTATAAGACACCATAGCGCAAATACGTCTGTACTTTAAATGTACTGGTATACATGTGAGGTAGGCTGAATGCATGGGGTTCATATGCATAAACAATTATAATAATTGACTAGCTATCATGAGCATGAGACTACATACATAAGACATAACAACTGACACTAATACTCTGATAACATGATTACTAAATCTGAATATAACTAATAACATGAGTGACTGTATCTGATGGAACTATCTAAGTTCTGTGCTGTATCTGAGTTGACTGTATCTGACAGTCCTAATTTTGCAACATGAAACTTTGGGAAGTAGTTATCTAACCGATATGCCCCTGATACGCCATTAGGCTGAGTTGGGGTCCAATCTGTAACCCCAATTGGAAGGGTGTCAATACCGCACCACTGGTAAGGCTGTGGGCGACCCTCATCTGATAGTGTCCCTTGTACAAGAACGATGGGGCCCTTATCTGATAGTTCTTATCCACCTCATCAACCCTCATCAATAGTGTTGATGTCTAAACCTATGTTGGCTACATAGTTCTGGAATGCAAGGATGACTGCTAAGGATCACACCCTCATCTGATAGTATATGTCCCCATCCTTGGGTTCACTCAATACTAATTTCTACTCCCATCTGAATAGACACTGAACATGATTTACTAACCTGAACATGGACTGAGTTACTGAATTTCGTTGACTAATGGAATACTACTGATATCTGAAAACTGACTGAGTTCATGAGATCATAGAGATTTCCTGAGTCATAAAACTGTCTGAAGTCTAAGGATCATTTCTTAACTGAGAGTATCGTGAAAACATGACATGGCTCTAAGCACACAGCTAATGTTTTGGGTACAAGTACCCCCAGGACTCAATGGAAAGAAACTGACCAAGCATAACTTACTTGAATATTTAACTAACATCATAATCCATAATACATTTATAGAAGCATTCCATCAAAACATATGATAGGCATAACTTGTACATACATGGGGATTTCATGATATCATACTTGTTGGGCATTTTTCCTTCATCTAGGCATTTAATCAAACATATGGTAGGCATAGCACATATAGACAACATTATACAGTAATTAATCATCATGATTCATCTCTAATTTCATCATCCTAGGGTTTATTCATAGGTTTACAAGAATATACATCTATACAAATCAATTCCACATAAAATTGATCACCCAACATGGATTTGAATTCAATTGATCATTCACAACATAAAAAAAAACTAACCCAACATGAAATTCATAAAAAAATCCATAAACATAAACTTAGAAAAGAGATTCTTGGGCTTCATGGATGAAAGGAGTCCATGAATGAACACTATGAATACCTTAGTTCGTGGTTTCATGAAGATTGACATTGAAACTTTCTTGAAATTAGGTCTTCTATGAAAACCCTAGCTTGTTCTTTAGGAAAACTTGAGAGAAGAGAGTATATTTTGGTGAAAAGTGGTTGAATCACGTGTTAAAGGGCTTAAATAGGGGTGGAAAGTTGATCCTTTTAACCTTGAATGCATATTTTAATTTCAATAAAATTTTCCAAACTGGGCCCCTAGCGCGACGCGAAGCCATCACGTTTTCCCTTCTTTTGCGATCTAGAACTTTGGCGCGACGCGGAGAAAATCGCGCTAAGACACTGGAAAAGGATAATTCTGAATTTGTTGCGCCATAATTGCGGACCCATACTGGAATTCGCCAAATGTCATTTACTCTTGTGGCGCGGTGCGCTACTGACTAATATGGCACTATTTTATGACGGGAACTTGAAATAGTCATAACTTCTTACCCGGTTATCGGATTTAAGCAAATCATATATCGATGGAAAGATTATTATATTTTCCACATGAAAAAAAGTGAAAATCTTGAAAATTACTCATGTAATAATTATCATTCACTTTAGAATATAATACTAGGCATTCTTGAGATGAAATTAGCTAGGAAAAAGTATGGGGTATTACAGCTTTTAACCCTTAGAAAAATCCCAGAGTTTTAGTTTCTGGACATTATATGAGTTGATCGTGCTATTCATATGCTTGGATACAGTTTAGGTTCCCACCTCTCATATGGTAATTAGTGAGTATGGGGTTGTTTTTTCTCCATGGTACGACTAGCCTTCTTACTAGTCGTATAATAAGGTACGATATGTATGTTGCCTTATCTCATGGTGCTCTACACTTAGCCTAGTGGTTTCTATTTGGGTACGATTTATAGGGTACTACTCATACGTTAAGATATAAGTTAGGCCATAGTGGTCATATGTTGGTCAGTATAGGGGACCAAGGTGATGCTAGGGTACGAGATAAGTGTACCACTCGTACCGTAGGGTACGGTTTAGAGGGTATGGTCATATCATCCTTTATATATGTTTTTAGCTTTTAAGTTGGGTGTATTCCATACATTTTTCACCCCCAAAACCCTTAAGTCCCCACGTCTTAAAATATGTTATGTCTTCTCATAACCCACTATTGAAAGATTAAATACTCCAAAAACTCTCTAAACCTTCTCTTGAAGATTGGGGATAAGGTTCTTCAAATATGGTCTTCTTGAGGCTTAAGAGTCAAATTTCTTTCGTGAATCTTCTTGAATAAGGCATGTGACTCTTCCCTCATTGTTATTTCTCAAATATCATTTGTTTTAGACATTGATTTTAATTCTTTAATGGTGGTTTTGAAAACCAATGTTGAGGGTTTTATTACATATTGTTTGGTATTGTTTACTCTTAGTTTAAACTATGTTTATACATGTTTTTTGTGATGGTTTGAATATGTTGGTGCTTGGCATTGTGGTTTATCAATGGGGTCATGGGTAACCCTAAATTTGATGGTTTATACTTTAATTTTGATCTTGGTAAAGGCATGCCCTCAATGTGTTTGTAAAAATATCAAAGAAAATGAACTAGTCACATGATAATGTTGTTTTAAACTAAGGCTTGGTCTAATGAATATGAATGGTTGGTAAATGGTTGTAAAGGCCTTGTTGGTCATGTAATGAACTAAATGGTAACCATGGTGGTTTAATTTGCTAAATAGGTTTGATCCCCTAAACATTAATTTTATTTATGTCTTTGTTAGACAATAGGTTCGATTCCCTAAATTTTGAATTGAAACAAGTGACTTTGTTAGACAATAGGTTTGAGTCCTAAAGTCAATTGAATGAATAATTGATTGATAATGTAATGGCATGTGGTATACTTTCAAGTAGTGTTGGTATGACGATACCAATGAAATGCCTTTGGTAAGATATTAACTTAATGATTGCATATATGGAATGATGGTTTTAAATTAGGCTTTAAAGAGAGATATGTAGCTGATCCGTGAAAGTGGAGTCCAAAGGACTAACATTGGAAATCGCTCTAGCCGGTGTTAGTGTCATATGATCGGGTGGTTCAAGTCCCCCAAATGATCATATGAAAGGGAGGTTCGAGTCCACCCTTACTACATGTATTGGTGCTTAAGTCACCTTGATTATATCGGGAGGTTTGAGTCCCCCATATAGGCATATACGGATATGAACATTCTCTGGTTTGTGTGGCTACACATATTGGGGTCCTTCCATCTAGGGTAGAACTGGGACCATATAGCCTGTGGGTGCCTTATTCTGTGACGGTCATGCCACATAACCCAGGTTAATGTTTTTAAAGTTCATACTAATCTTGTTCCCTATCCCGGTATGGTATATATGTATATGTATGTATTGCATTGGATATATGCATTAATTGATTAGATTTGAACTGTTGACACTATTTTATCCTTATCCATGAGTTACATGCTATCGCTCCAACCGCTAACTATCTTCGATGCTATATCCCCATGCGATACAGGTGTTGGTCATACTACTCCTCCAGCTCAGTAAATTTGGACTCAAAATCAAGTTTTGTTGACTTAAAGTGGTGAGCTTTCATTCTTCGAAAGGTTTCATTTTTTATTTTAGTTTCTTATGTTCTCAGTTGGTTCAGACTTGGATCTTGATTTTGGCCACGGTCGGGGGCATGTCCCAATCGAATATTATTTTACTTTCGGATAGAGGCTTTGTATAAATACTATGGATTGGTATTGGTATAGGCGATGCTGACAGAGGTATCAGTCTTCGTATTGGGGCAGATACCATTTGATTGTATTTATGATTGTTCCATCCTATTATGTTATAGCATAGACATGAACTTAGTTATTATTTCTATTTTGGTTATGGTTGTTGGTTGTTCATGGTCGTGAACCTATCCTAAATTCTTTGTGTTGTCTAACACACTATCTTGTTATATGATCAAAATTCATCCGACTCAGGGTACATGCTTGGTTGGTTGGTTTGGAAAATAGGGTAGTCTCCGATCTTTCTTGGACCTGAGATGCCCATTACGACAAGGCACTGATTTGGGTCGTGTCAAGCATGGCTGCTTGTTGGATTGTTTGGAGAAGGTAGAGATTTACCTGAACTTGGTGACACAGCTATGGAAAAAATAGAGAGAGACCTTTGTGCACCTACAGACAATGGCTGAGGTAGTTCAAAACAATGTGGCTTTATTGAGATATCAATGTACATCTCTTTTGAAGGAGATAACTCATCCCAAGAAATTTTCAAATTCTAATTTTTATAATTAGGAAAAAACATTGGTAAAAGGATAACTAGCTTCAAAAAATACTACATCTCTTGAAAGATAGACTTTGGAGGTGGTCGGCTCAAGCATTGATGGAAATAATGTTTGTTTGAAAATCTCAGATAGATACATGGCTTTGATTTTGAATCAAGATTATTTTTTGCATATGGTTTTATCCATGGACAACATAAACAACCAAAAATTTTGACGTTGTCATAATTTGGTGATTCTCAAAATAAAAGCTCGTATGGACACTTATCTTTTAAACTTGGAGCTGTCATTCTGTTTATGAGAAAAAATGCTTGATGACATGCAAAACTCCAAAAGGTGGCTGGTAAAGAAGCTTGGTGCATTAGAGTTTTTACGGTCTCGACAACATGTCGATGTCGTCTTTCTACTATAGCAACTCGTTGTAGAGTATACAGTGAAGAAATTAAGTGTTCAATGCCCTGTGATTTCAACTAAGAAGTTAAACTTTGAAATTAACCTCCTCCATCAATATAAAAAGATAATATTTTTATTTGAAATTGATGTTCTATTAATAGATGTAGTGTTTTGAAAACATCTAAAACCTCGTGTTTGTCTTGAATCGTATGGAGCTACATGAATTTTGAAAATTTATCTACAAACAAAACATAATATTTTTTTCTGTTAATGCACAAAATAGGGGGCGGACCCCACACACCACTGTAAATAATTTGTAGAGGCTTATGACTCTGCAAGGAATTCATAGAGAAATATTGCTTGTGGCTTTTATTTGATAGGCATGAATTATAAATAGAAAGATAGCCTTTCTTAACAAGAATTAAATATTTATTCAAACATATATCTAGAATACAGCATGGTGGATGCCCCAAGCGTCGATGCCACGGATCTAAGGACACAACCACATTGCACTGTGGTTGAGAAGAAGAAGCATTGTCTGGCATCCACTTGTAAAGGCATCCTCTACTTCTCCCTTGAACTAGCGATGCCCCCGTACTCAAATCCTTCACAAGATAAGAGAATGGAAACAATTTAATGGATATTTTCTTATCATGATAAAATTGAGAAACTGAAATCAAGTTGTTGGCAATGTAAGCGGAGAAAAGTATATGATAATTGAAAGCTAGAATTAGATGCACATAAGTCAGTGTTACCAATATGGTGTTACTATTTCCCATAGTGATTTCTTTCGAACAATTATAGTCAGTAATGTTTGTGAGACTTTGGGCATCCGTTGCAACATAGTGTATAGCACCTTAAATTATCTATCCATGGGGCTGATTGTTGCCTTTTTTGTTCAGCAAAGATGGCCCAAGCCTGAAAATAATTGTAAGATTAAGAGAGACAAATGCGAGCAGAGTGTCCAGTTCAGTCACATAACTGACACACCAAGTTGACTTCTTGCAGACTGGCTCTATGATTACGCCCTGGCTGAGAACGTTATTTTTAGTAGTTGTTTTGATGCCTATTGTTGTTCGTGACGTTGGTCCGTATTTGAGAGTTGGAATTTTGAGCAACAGCATCAATAATTATTGTGGAGTGAAGTAGAGCATTGTGTTTAAGGAAAAGCTCATGATCAATAATCTTTACAAATAGTTCGGCATATGAAATTGGGGTATCACATGCTTAAACTGCTGCTAAGATTTCTCGATATTCTGGTCTAATACCAGTGAGTATTTTGACAATGAGTTCATCATTTATGACAGGAGCTCCTACAGTTGCAAGCTCATCGCAGAGAGATCGAACTTGGTTGAGATAGTCCACCACAAAAAACTCTATTTGGTAAGATGAGCTAGGCGATCTCACAAGCTGAAAATGGGAGTTTACGACTTATTGGCATAAGTAGTATAGAGGAATCCCAGGCTACTTTGGCAATAGTTGCAGTGGTAGTAAGTGTTGTATTTATGGATGCTAAAATTACATTCTGGATTAATTGGTCCTGGCAAAACCAATTAAAATAATCGGGGTTGGCAATTGTCTGGTTATTTGTGGTGGTGGTCACGGCAGAAGGAGCACATCTAGATGTTCTTAAAGATTGTGTCCTGTCATAAGCATGGGTACTTGTGCCTTCCAAATAGAAAATTATGGCTTCCAGCAAGTTTAATTGGAAGTTGGGTAACCGAGTTGAATTGGACAATATTGGTGGAGTTGGTAACAGAGTGAGTCATTTTTGATGGTTGGGTAAAAAAAATCTTAGAACTCTATGATAAGAAAAAAAATCTTGCTATCATATCAAGGTTTGAGATGTGTAAGAGAAAGATAAATTTTATTCACGTACAACAACAGTTTATTGAGCGGATACAGAATTGGAAACACCATCTAATAAGTACAAAGAAGCAGAAATACCCAAAATACAAGAAACTGTGAAACTCCTAAATATAACATATAACTAACTACTATATAATTGAATATAGTTAGATAGCTACAATATCTCAAGCTAATAACAAAATGAGGTGGCATATATTATCTGTTAATACAACCAACAACAATCAAACTGAAATCAGAATTCACATGAGAATCAACAACAATATCCATTTTTGACTGATCCACAATGCTCTTCCCTGTAGTTTCTTCTATAATATTCATATAGACGTGTTCGATTTATGGGGTCAGTTGTTATTATCTGCAGTAGGATAGGCTATCTACATCACACTATCTGTTTGGATGGTTGTTACGTATTGTTTTATAATGTAAGGTATTGTATGGTTCTTATTATTTTAATGAATACAATGTTTGGATAGATTATATCTTTTTAATCGTTACATAATCTAACACATCAATGGTTTGGAGGATAAACTTACTAAAAAGGTAGGATACGAGGTAGGGCTACTATAAACAGGTAGGATAAAATAGAATTATTAAATAGTAACTAAATGTAAATGAGAAGAAAAATTAAGGTAGCAATGCGATGTCATCAAATCAGTGGCTAAATAAAGTGAGTCTTTTCATGGTTATATAACCATGGAATCAAACCATACAATACTAACATATTTTAAGAAATGATCAAAACAAACATGGTATTCTTAGAAACAATATCATACTATACCATGGGTAACAAACATCCAAACAAAGGGTGTGTCCATTCTCCGAACCCCCACTAATGTCGGATGCTTTGCGCACTGAGTTTCCCTTTTAGTACTATAGTAGTAAGCAAAAATAGAGGATAAAAAAGTACCAATATACAGATGGATACCTTTGCAAGTATGAACTGATACTTTCTTCTTCTTCATAGCCTTTGTCATCTTCATAGCCCTTTAGTTAACAAACTGTACTAAAAAATTCTAAAACCATTTTTTTATTTCAAAAATGTCACTTTTTTTAGAGTAAAGCATTAGTACCCCTTGAACTATGGTCAAAGTTTTTACGGCATACTCCAACTTCATAGGAGTCCTACTACACTCTGAACTATATTTTAGCATATTTTTATCAACCTTTTTAGCTGACGTGACATCTTTTGTCAACCTTTTTAGCTGATGTGGCACCTTTGAAATGGGCTACATTTTATGTAATAAAAGTGTCACATCAGCACAAAAGGGTGAGAAAAATAGGAGGTAATATGACTCCTGTAAAGTTGGAGTTTGTCGTAGCAACTTTGATCAATTTTTTACAATCTCAAATATTCTAACTTATGTATGAATTGCTTAATATTTTCAATTTTAACAATGATCAAGGTTTAATGAGGTCATTCGCAAATGACATAGTATTAAATAAAAGAGAAAATACTTACAGTACTATTAGAGTACGTGCCCTACTGATCAGTGACTTTAACGTAAAAGTTACCTATGGATGGAACGGCTTGCCTGATGTGTTCCAGGGAAGTAGTAAAATAGTAAGTAAAGAACACAATGATTTTTACGTGGAAAACACCCAGCTCAAATAGGTTTAAAAAACCATGACCTGCACCTCCACAGGATTTAACCCCAACTTCACTAAATAACTCTGAGCCTCAACAACGACTGATTACAAAACTCTTATAACCAACAAATAGGAATTATAAACTCTAATTCCTTTAGCACAACAACTAGGAATTATAAACTCTAATTCCTAACTACACACACCTCCCAAGGTATGTGTTCCCAAAGTCTCTGAGTTTTCCCCAACTCGAAGACTAGCTCCTAGTTCAATTTATAACTCACTGAAACTAATATTACATCAATAGTTCAAACACAATGAACAACTCTAAAAATCAATACTAAAACTCTTAGCTGGATTCTATACTTAGGACCAGGCTCTTCAATGTGTTTCTTCAATGATTGAGTAGCACTTCATGAAGTCAATCTGTTGATTGTTCTTTTCTTCTTTGTAAGTGTGTAGTTTATTCTGACTGATGCATCTTCTATTTAAGCACAACTCTTCAAATAGTCATTCTTTATTTCAAACTCCCCCTTCTATCATAACTCTCATTGCATAGAGTTCTACTTCAAGTGAGACTCCTTCTTCAATTCTAACTCTTGTCACCTTAGTGTTGTAGTCAAACTCCAATTCTCCAAAGAGTCCTTCAAACTGTATGTTTTGCATAAACTTCTTCAAATTTTAGAATCTTTCTCCTTCTACACATAGGACTCTTAAGGATATGCTCAGAAGTGAAACTCCTTTTCCACATAGGACTCCTTTTTTAACTCAACTTGCTCTCCCTTATCATCAAGTGTTTGAATCAAATTCAACTTGTTCTATTCCCCACGTGATCATTAAGTTGAATTTTCCAGCTGCACTGAATTAACTCATTCTGATTTTTAATTATTTATACCGTAGACTACACTCTTGAACTTGTCGGATCAGTGGAACACGTATATCAACTTATTTCATTCATATTATCATTCATCAAAACTTCAAGGTTCCAACAAATTCCCCTTTTTTGATGATGACAAACCTCTTGTTTTTGTGCATTCAAATATCTTCACCTGTAGACACTAAAGTATAAAATACTAGAATGAAAAAAGTTAGCATGGGTTATAAACATTGCACAACCCTCTTATCTTCCCCCTTTTGGAATCATTGAAAACTATTTCAATGCAATAATATACTAGCCAAAGTGATTTGTTATGCTATTCATGGCCATTGGGCTATCACCAAAACAATCAGACAAAGACTTTAGCCAATATAGTAATGTATTAAAGAGAGCAAAAATATGATTCAATTTAGCAAAGATAACTATTTTGATGAGAAATTTTGACTTTTTCAGAGTCACCACTTAATTTTGAAAAGGAATTAAGAAACCTTTAAAATACTTTAAACGATCCAAATAGAAAAATCATTTAAGTTTCAAAGATTCTGAGTAAGCGGTTCCTATTAACGTTTTAGGAAGGTGTTAGGCACCTAAAACGTCCGCTGACTTGCGGTTATCCAGACTATTTGAAAACATCTTTTGATTAACTTCTAAAAAGATTAATTTGTTGAAAAGTGATTGATTTTTTAGAAAAGACTTGTGTAAAATAAATTTAGGCAACTTAGTAGGGATTTTAACTAAGTCTAAACAAAACTAACAAATAAACACATAAAAGGGGGAAGGGAGGAGAAAGTAAAGGATTCAGTCCATTGGGCCCGAATCAATGAGACCAGTCCTAGTCTAATTGGGCTTTCGACCCATTTCACATGTCCTAATCTAGTTTTCGAGCCTTTGGCTCGAATCTTGCTCAACCTGTATTGAATTTACAACTTTCGCTTTGAGGCCCCAAATGGATAACTAAAGTAATAAATAAATAAATAAGACAATGATAAATAAATAAATAAATAATACAACAATGAATAAATAAAGAAAAAGAAGACTATCGAGTCATGTTGCCACTGCAAGGATGGGGCTTTAATCCATTTTCCTTCTTTTGATTTTCTTATTCACGCACTTAGACTCTGTTTCAGGCTTAACTCAATGGATGGGCCTTATTGGACCATTAGAGAATGCAAAGAGTCTGTTTGAACTCCAGGGAATTGTCACGCAAAAGAAGAAAGAAGAAACAAAATTAATACACATCCAAAACATGAAATGCTACATGGAGAAATAATATAACAAGTTGATAGACAAACAGTCAACTGTAGAAATTCAAATGAACTAGGAGACAGAAATTCAAATATGGCAGAGTGATGCAATCAATATAATAACACGCAACATACTTTATTAGGACAAAAATTTGGACTAGAAGCATCACAATATCACAGCTTTTCAAAGAAAGAATGCAGCATTGAGTTGCAAAGCAGAAAGAAAATTACAGCTGAATCAAACTAAACAATGTAAAAATCTATGATTTTTATCAAACAAGCTACAAACCAAATTGCAAATAAAACCAACTAAAAAGAAACAGTAAACTTAACACAAAATGCTAGGAAACTATAATTTTCATCAACAAAACAAATCAAAAGAGTAAAATTAAACCAACTGACCAGGTAGGAAAAGTTTGAGTCCTAACCAAATTGACTTACTTGCTAAAACATTTTTTGGTAACGGTCTTGCAAAACTCTAAGAGTTTTAGGCCTTTATGAGCAGAAACCGAGACCAAAATAGCATCAAATTAAGTGACAAACTAAGAACTAAAATATATTGTTAATGTAAACACTGAACCAATTTGCAATGATTTATATAAGGTAAAAGTAAGGAGAATCTTAACATTTTTAGGTTGCAAGGCATGATTAACCAAAGGAACAATAAGTAGCATGATGAACTAAAAGTGAGATTTCCACAGTAAACAGTGAACATAAGATGAACATTGACTAAACAACAACTATAACCATCATAATCAAATATCATATGGCCACCTTCTATAGAAAAAAATTCTCACACGATTACAATCAAGAAATTATGACACTATTAACATGAAAATAGTGAAATCGTTCAAAAGCAGTCGAATTGAAAATCTCAACACAATTATCGATTCAATGGAATAACAACCAGTAATAAGCTAATCCTACAGCCTTCATAGCCATCTACAGCTACTCCCAACAAATAATCTTACAATTACGACATTACAAAGAAGGAGACAAAGAAAAAGAAAACCATAACAGAAGTTAATACGGAAAAAATGTTTACCTCTTTTGAAGCAGCAAAACGAGCCAACGAGCTAACACCAAACTCTATCACCACCAGGGAATTCTTCCACTACTCTGAAAGCTCTGAGCAACCCCCAACCTTCCTCTAGAAGAAGAAAATTTATACTCAAACAAAAATATACTGGTTTTTTGCTCAAAATGGCTTTTTTTACCTTCCGAGGCTTGTCAATTTAGCTGAAGAATCAGCTATTTATAGCAAACAATGTGGGGAATTAATTGAGCTTCCACCGATGTGGGAATTTGATTGCTAGGGGTATTTTGGAGATTTTTTAAGGGAGAATTTCAAAACTGAGGCTAAAGAAAGGAATTTACAACTCATAATTTTGTACGAAAATTGGCTTCTTTTTAATTTGAGAAATTTGAATAGATGAACTAATAGAAGTTGGGAGAAAAGGGGGATTTTCACAATAGCCAATGAAATTTGTACAAATATGTATGAATTTGTACAAATATGTATGTTTTTGTACAAACCAAACTGCTTGAGAAGCCACCTCTACCTTTTTCTAGAAAATTTGGCTCTTTCTTAGTATACCATCGCGTGGTGTCATGTGAGGAGAGAAACCGGGTCGGAGCTGGTATTGTTGGACGAGTTGGAGCTGGTTTGGGTTAGATTCGTTTGGATCTTGGTCGCTGATGGAAGTTTTGGTGTTATACATATATTTATTAGCTGGTTGCGATGTTGTTGGAGTAGTACGCAGGTCGTTGTTTTGTGTTGAAGTTGTTGACTGTTGTTTGTTGAAGTTGAAAAGGAAAAGAAAATGGGTCGGGTTGGTTAGGCTGTTGGGCTTGTTTAAGTTGTTGTTATATTGGGATGGGTATTAATTATTGTTAAAGTTGGCCTGTGATCGGGCCAAAAATGGAAAAGGTCTGCTGGTTAAAGAAAAAAAGGAATTTTGGATAGGTTAGGTAATTTTGGGGTTATTTATGAAATATCCCCAATAAGAAATTGCTAAATCTATTTGAATTTTAGCCAATATTGAGAATCAATTGTCCAATTGCAGTGCAATTTTGGCCATTTGATTTCAATTATGGCCAAAGTGAATAGATTGGCCAAATTAAATTCAAATTAGATACAAATTGATACTTTGTTTAATTCCGAGCTTCTTGATTTAATAAAATCGAATAAATATTTTTCAAATAAATTATTTTCAATAGTAAATTACATTTTAAATCAAGATTTTAATCATTTAAATTTGTTTTCCAAATAATCTTTAATTTAAAGTCCAATTTTGATTAAAATGTTCATTTAAATGACATTATTTATACAATCTCGTATATGTAAAATATGAAAAAGTATATAATTATCACTTAAATGATAAATTTAGCCAAAATAAATATTTTAAAATGCACTTATTTGAAAAAATAGTTGTTGTGATTTTATTTAAAAATCGAAAAAACTTGAGATTAAACATAGTCGTGGAGGGCAAAAATTAGGTGTCAACAATAACCATTCCATTTAACTACCAGAGCATGTTCCACATTAAACCTAAGATAGTACTGAACAAAGCAAAAAAACTGAGCATTTTTAAAAAATATGGTATAAAAGTGGGACATGGCTAAGGATACAAATAGTGAGGAGCTGATGAGGAAGGTGGAATAGGTGATATCAAATCTGTCAATGGACGAATGACTTCAATATTTTCATCCCTCTATCAATCAAGATCAAGCTTCAAAGTCATGATCCTATCCTTAAGGACCACATATTCCACTTCATGACTATTTTATGCAGCTTCTAGTTCAGAATTTATCTCAACTAAATCATTTTTTCTTATTTTTTTTTTCAATGAGTGTTATCCCTACTTATTGAACCAGGTAGAGCAGCATGATTCATCTATTTAAAAACATCCATTGTTGTTTTATAAGTCAAACCTGAACTAGGAATGAGACTCCCCCAAAAATAGTCAATTAGGAATGAAAAGGAAGAGCATGTCCCTTTTCATTCTTTAAAAACATATGTTGCATGTGATTGATGATCAAGTTTGGCAAATTCATGATACAAAAATTGATATTTTGGTTGAGAGAGAAGAAGGAATTTTTGGTGTAGAATTAATACATTTGTGCACAACCATTTGGAGAGAGTCAAAGAAAATTTGGCTAACCAATTCATCAGCATCATAGGACAAGGAGAGGATGAAGTGTGAGGAATGGAACAGGTGTGCTCAACTGTTTCAACTTAGACAGCCTATGCTTATGTTAGTGTAGAGCATACCTGATAAGAACTTTGTGGTCACAATTGCTTTCTTGTACCTATTTTTTGCACAATCTAATACAAAATTAGGTTAGAAGAGTCAAAAATCTGGAATTGAGACACACAACTAAATGTGCAAGACTGAATTGAATAACATTTTAGCTAATAAGATTAAAAGAAAAAATGGTTATTCTAGTCAATCATTGAGGGGAGTTCATGCAATTTTAATCATCCTCAAATCTAACCTATTCCTTTCAAAATTCTCTCTACTTAATGCCTTCGGTGCTTCTCCAGTCATTTAAGTAATACATATAGTCAACATTTTTATATCCCTCAAAGTGAAATTACTTTAATTTGAATACCATAGTCTCAAGCCATTCATTCCCATGAGATATATCAAGATTCTTGTGACAACATCAATTCTTATGAATTACCAACAAAATTATCATCAGCTTGTGTTGGTGTTATTGATGCATCAATGTCTTGATTTGTTGTTCCCCCTATCAATATGCCCTCAGTCTTTACAACAGTTGAACCATGTGGTACAACATGTTTCTGTGCATGCTCATCAGTTTAACTGTCATCCTCTTTTTTAAAAAAAATCTCCTTTGCTTCCCCCTTACACGAGCACTACAAATCTGACCATCTTTCAAATGATCCATTCCCCCTTTAAATGTGGTGAGTGAAAGAAACTTTATTTTCTTCTAGTCTTATGCCTTAGCAAGCTTTATTCATGTACAAATTTTTCTTGCCTCCTTTAACTCTCACCTGCAAAACAAAATAGGGGTTAACTTTAGGCACCCAAACAAGCTTGGGTCCTTTCTTATGAGTAAATGAATGAATCAGATTTCTTCTAGCCCTTTCAGGCAATAGGTTATGTGACCTGTTTCTCTGACCATGTTTACTTATCTTTTTCTTTATGTGAGATAGTTTATTTGCCAGATTTAGACTGCTGGATCTTCTTTTAGCAGCAACAAGACATTCAGTGGTTGGGTGTCCTAGTTTTCCACAAATATAACATAAATCTTAATAGGAAATAGTTTCTTTGTGAAAACCTATGCTAACCCTCTCATTTTGAGTCCTACTACTTAGATGATTAACAAGTATAGATGACTTGGTCCATCGATTAGCTCTTTCAAAATCAAGTTTTATCCTAGAGTTTTCTTGAGTTAGCTTTCTAACCCTTTCTCTTTGATAAAATAATTCATCTTTTGTTTATTTAAGTTCAGACCCAATTCTTTGATGATTTTCACTCATGTCTCCTTTTTTCAGTAATTGACAACTTTAAGATTTCTGATTTTAGATCTAAGTTTGATGAAATAAGTTGACTGACCTCTTCTTTTAGGGTGCAGTTTTTTGTATCAGGGACATTCTTTCAAGTCTCAAGGTCAATGTAATCAAACATTAGACTTACAAAAGCATTGAATAATTGATCCCTTTCAGATGTGAGCTCATGAAAATCATCAATCAATGCGTTCATCAAGGGAATTAGTCTTTTCTTAGAACAAAGATGCAATTTATCTTTAAGATCAAGTAGACTTACCTCAGATTTTATTTCCTTTTCTTCTATGTCTAAGTCACCTATAGACATAAGTAAGCTTTCATCAACTCCATCATCATCAGATTCTTCTGAGCTTGATCCCCATGTAGCCATCATAGCAAATGACTCCTTCTTTTTGGAGTAAGATTTCTCTTTTAGCTTAAACTCTTTTTCAGCTCTTACATTTTTTTGCTCAATTTCCCACAATGGATAATCCCTGATCATATGATCTGTATCTTCATAGTTGAAACAACCAGTTTGATACTTATAGTTAGAATAACACCTACTACTCGTTCCTCTTTTGTTGTGGAGCTTTTCTTTCTTAAAATACCTTTTGAAATTCTTGATAAGCTTTCTATTATCTAGATCTGATTCTATGCTGTCAGACTCTTTAAAGATATTGAATTATCCTTAGTTCCTTTATTTTTCTCTAAGGTATCCATGTTCTTCTCATATGTGTTCACAAGAGTCTCCCAAATTTGTTTTGCAGTGGTGCAACTTGAGATCCTGTTATATTTATCTGGTCCAAGTCCACAAATAAGAATATACTTAGCTTTTGCATTATTTCCAAGCATCTTAAATTCGGCCTTATCATACTCACTCTTGTCTTTTAATGCATTCTTGTTTTCAGCATCTTTCTTCATGGGGTATTAGGTCCATCAATAATTCTATTCTAGAGTTCGTAGTCAATAGGCTAAAGAAAATCTTTCATCCTTTCTTTCCATCCTGAGTAGTACTATCCATTAAACAATGGAGCCCTATTAATGTCTTGTCCTTCGCAGCAGCCATTAGGTGGTGCAGAATTCATCTTTGATCTTATCTTAAGGTGTTACTCTTCATAAGATAACCCTCTCTGATACCACTTGTTAGAGTATGTGCCCTACTGACTAGTGACTTTAACGTAAGAGTTATCTATGGATGGAACGGGTTGCCTGAAGTATTCAAGGGAAGCATTAAAACAGTAAGTAAAGAACACAATGATTTTTATTGGAAAACACCCGGCTCAAAAAGGTGTAAAAAAACACGACCTGCACCTCTACTGGATTTAACCCCAACTTCACTAAATAACTCTGAGCCTCAACAACGACTGATTACAAAACTCTTGTAACCAACAAATAGGAATTATAAACTCTAATTCCTTTAACATAATGACTAGGAATTATAAACCCTAATTCCTAACTACACACACACCTCCCAAGGTATGTGTTCCCAAAGTTTTTGAGTTTTTCCCAACTCAAAGACTAGATCCTAGTTCAGTTTATAACTCACTAAAACTAATATTACATCAATAGTTCAAACACAATGAAAAACTCTAAAAATCAACACTAAAACTCTTAGCTGGATTCTATACTTAGGACCAGGTTCTTCAATGTGCTTATTCAGTGATTAAATAGCACTTCATGAAGTCAATCTGTCGATTGTATTTTTCTGCTTTGTAAGTACATAGTTTATTCTGACTGATACATCTTCTATTTAAGCACAACTCTTTAAAGAGTCGTTCTTTATTTCAAACTCCTCTTTCAATCATAACTCTCATTGGATAGAGTTCTACTTCAAGTGAGACTCCTTCTTCAATTCCAACTCTTGTCTCCTTAGTGTTGTAGTCAAACTCCAACTCTCTAAAGAGTCCTTCAAATTGTACATTTTGCATTGACTTCTTTAATTTTCATAATATTTCTCCTTCTACACATAGGACTCTTAAGGATATGCTCAGAAGTGAAACTCCTTCACATAGGACTCCTTTTTTAACCCAACTTGTTTTCCCTTATAATCAAGTGTTTGAATCAAATTCAACTTGATCTATTCCCCCCGTGGTCAGTAATTTGAAGTTTTCAGTTGCACTGAATTAACTCATTATAATTTTTAATTATTTATATCGTAGACTACACTCTTGAACTTGTCGGATCAGTGGAACACGTATATCAACTTGTTTTATTCATATTTCCATTCATTAAAACTTCAATTTTCCAACAAGTACCCCCTGAACTTGTCCGACTTTTTCAAAAAGACATCTAAACTATACTTCCAGCCTATTAGCCCAACGATTCTTACCTAAACTGTTGTAAATTCACAATTTTGACCAAATTTTTGACTCTACGTATAGACACGGACATGAAGCGCGTGAATGGAAAAAAATTGTTGAGCCAACAAATTGAAATGTGCTATGTGTAATAACAAGGACGCATTTTTTAATTTTGTATCTAAGTATTTTTTTCTTCATTTTCCATCTTTTTCTTTTGTTTATTCTTCTTCCTTCTTCTTCTTCTCCATTAATGGTGTCTTTATTTTTCCTCTTCCTTTTTTTTATTGTTGATTGAATGAGAATCTTACAAATTAATATAACCAATCTACAATTATAATTATTTCTCGTTTTAAGTATGAGATTACTTTTCACAAAAAGTTATTACCTATCTAATTGGATTATTAATCTACATAATTCCAAAACTATGTTTGTGAAATTGTTAAACCTGCAAGACTTTTTTTCTACTCTTCTTCTTCTACGAATTCAAAAAACAGTAGATCATCGTTATTATTATTAATGTTATTATTGTGTTGTTGTTGTTGATGTAATTAAGGATTATTCCAACCTTTGAGTTAAACTCAATCATTTGTCTCTTAATACAGAATTTTCTGCCTCAACATTAGTATACTATTGCTTTGTGACATTGATGTTGTTGAGGATGTTATTGTTTTCCTTCTTCAGTTGTGTTAATTCACCAATTAAATCATCAAGGTGCTTTTATTTTCTCATTCTTAATCTCCTTGGTGATTCGTGATTCGATTGTATTCTCTTTCTCTTCCTCTCATCAACCACCATTAACACTTCTTCAGAACTTGAATTATTCTAAATTTGAGACAAATTTCCACTAGAAATAGTGTTAGAGAATGTGGAATTTTGATGATAGACATGAGAATAAAACATGTGGTAAAAGTTGTTCCATCCAACTAAACCAAGGTCACCTACAGATAAGTTATTGATATGATGACTTGGCTTACAAACAGAAGTGGATAACATTTATTACATTAGAAGTTGAGTTGAAAAATAAGACTTGCATAAGTTGAGTTAAAAACAAGAAGTGCAGAAGTTGAGTTGAACAAGGAGTCTTGAAGAAAGAGAAAAGAGAAATCTTATTGAAAGAAGAAGAGAGGGGCGGCAAAGAGTATCAGAAAACTATCTGGAGTCCTATTGAATATAGAAGTTGATATCAATTAAAGCACTCCATGAGGTGGGTGCTTAAATACAAGAAATGAATTTAAAAGAAGTGTCAAGCACTAAAAAAGCATATCAACAATCAACATATCAGTTCTCATACTTGAAGAAAGAACCTGATCTCTTACTTAGCTAGTTGTAGAATTTATGTAGTGAGTAGGTTCTTTGAGTTGTAATAAGTCATTGTTTTATTCTCAGTGATCTATAAACTGAGTTAGGAATTGTGTCTTCAATTTTGGGAACTCGAAGACTTAGTAACACTTATCTTGGGAAGATTTATGTTTTTGTTGTAGTAGGAGTTAGAAGTTTTAACTCCTAGTTTACAAGAAGTCTTATAATTTTATTAATTGTTGAGGATCAAGTATTATAGAGAAGTTGGGTTAAATCCTGTAGAGGTATAGGTCATGGTTCTTTACACCTTTCTTGAGTCGGGTGTTTTCCACATAAAAACACAGTGTTCAGTATTTACTTATGCGAACCATGTTTACTGACTTGTTCCACAGATAAGTAATTGGTAGGGCTCGTACTCTAACAAGTGGTATCAGAGCAAGGTTGTCTTAAACAAGGCTAGTACCTAAGAAAAGATCACTATGATGAATTCCGCACCTCCTACTCGTCACAGTGAAGGTCAGTCAACTACTAGACCTCCACTCTTTGATGGCTCTTATTTTATCTGATGGAAAGCAAGGATAGAGATGTTCATTCAAGGGGAAGAACATGAATTATGGGATAGGATTACTGATGGTCCCACTATTCCAATAAAGACGGTTGATGGTGAACAAGTCAAAAAGGTAAGGAGTGAATTTACTCCTGATGACTTGTTGGCCTTGAAGAAAAATGCAAAGGCTAAGAACAACTTGGTCTGTGGACTAGGACCTGCTGAATACAACAGAGTATCCACTTCTCTACTGCTAAGCCAATTTGGAACGCACTGGTAAATTCTCATGAAGGCACGTCTCAAGTAAGAAAATTTAGGATCTCTCTTCTTTTTACTAATTATGAGGCATTCAAAATAAAGGAAAATGAAACCCTGCATGAAATGATCACAAGGCTTACCACTTTAATAAATGAGCTGACTTCATTAGGAAAAGTCATCTCTGAGGAAGAACAAGTTGAAAAGGTTCTGAGGTTATTACCCAAATCAAAATAGAATGTCAAGGTGACTGCAATCAGGGAGGCTAATAAGGATCTTGAAGAAATGACTCTGGATGAACTATTAGGGAACCTAAGGACTTATGAAATGTAGTTTGATGGAGTTAAAGAATGAGAAGCTCTTGAGAAAATCTTGGCATTGAAAGCCTCTGATAGTGATGAGGAATTTGAACTTGATAAAGAGCAAGTTTCTTTCATAACTAAGAACTTCAGTAAATTCTTTAAAAAAGAAGAAGGGAACAAGTACTAAGAAATGTTCTAATGATAATAAAATTGGGTGCTACAAATGAGGAAAAACTAATCATTAGATTAGGGACTGTCCAGTCTGTGAAATAGAGTACAAGAAGAAAAGGGCTGAAAAGGAGCTGAAGGCAAAAAGGAAAGAGGAACATGCAATAATAGCAGCCTGGGATCAGATTCAGATGAAGATAAAGTTGATGAAACTGCATTCATGGCCCTTGGGGATTCAGATCTGGATGAAGAAGATGAGGATTCTGAGGTAAGTATACTTAAACTCAAAGAAAAGCTAAAATTATTCTCAAAGCCAAAACCTATTTCCTTGATGAGTGCATTGAATGATGATTTCCAAGAGTTAACCTGTGATAGGGATGAATTGTTCAACAGTCTAGCAAGTCTTAAATTTGATCTCATCGATTTAAAGGCTTGCTCAGAAATAGTTGACAAGGAAAATTGCAGTCTCAAGAAACAGGTTGTAGAACTTGAGATTTCAAATAAAAATTACGTATGAAGTTCTCAAATTAACTCTCACTGAAAATGGGAAGAAGGCCATGAGTAAAGAACAAGAAGATACTGAACTTGAGCTTGTAAAATACAAACAAGAATGCCATGATTTAACTGGAAAAATAAATAAGTTGAGTCAGGAAATTACTAAACTAAAATTGGATCTTGAAAGGGCAAACAGGTGGACAAACTCCTCTACAATTGTTCACATATTAAGTTACAAAAATTTCAATGAAAAGGCAGGTTTGGGATTCCACAAAAGTTTTGATGATCCAAAAGATTTATGTTACATTTGTGGAAACCGTGGACATCCCACCACTGAATGTCCAGTAACTGCAAAAAGCAGATTAAACAGTCAAAATCTGGCTAACAAATCTTCTCATACCAATAGGAACAAAACCAGTTCTGGTTAGAGAAACAAGTTGCACTATGTGTAGCCTGCATGGACTAAGAGAATTTTAATTCATCCTTTCACTCATAAAATAGGACCCAAGTTTGTCTGGGTTCCTAAGGCTAACCTTTGAATTCTTTTTGCAGGAGAAAGTGAAAGGAAGCAAAAGGAACTGGTATTTAGACAGTGCTTGCTCAAGACACATGACTGGGGATAAGACAAAGTTCCTTTCACTCTCAAAAATAAATGGACGAGGAGTTTTCTTTGGTGATGGAAAAAAGGGAATCATTGCTGGAATTGGAAATATTGGCTCATCAGAGTCAAAAGCATTGGAGGATGTCTATCTTGTAGAGGGATTGAAGCATAATTTGCTGAGCATCTCACAGCTGTGTGATAAAGGTAATAAAAAAATTTTAATAGCTGTAGGAGTCAAGGTAAAAAAGATGGATACTAAAGAGGTTGTGCTCACTGCAAGGAGATATAAAAATGTATACAAAGATGACACCATGGCACTACCAAGACCTAAACTGACTTGTCTGAGTGCTATAGAAAATGATTCCCTTCTTTGGCAGAGAAGACTTGGTCATGCAAGTCTGAAACAACTAAACATACTTTCATCCAAAGACATGGTATTAGAATTACCCAAGATCAAGTTCAAGGAAGAAAATCTATGCAATGCATATGTAAGGGGGAAGCAGGTAAGATCCTTTTTTAAGTCCAAGAACCATGTTAGCACAACCAAGTGCCTTAACCTGATTCATGTAAACTAATGTGGACCCATGAGACTTCAAAGAAGAGGTGGAAAAAGGTATGTGTTTATAATTGTTAATGACTATTCCAGGTTTACTTGGACTTTTTTTCTAGCCTCTAAAGAAGATTCCTTTGATGTCTTTGAAATCTTCATTAAAAAGATTGAAAATAAATTAGGTACTTCTTTATTTTCCATAAGGTCTGACCATGGTTCAGAATTTGAGAATGTTAAATTTTTGAAATTTTGTTCAACAAATGGTGTAGATCATAACTTCTCAGGTCCTAGAACACCACAACAAAATGGAGTGGTGGAGAGAAAAAATAGAACTTTGGAAGATATGGCTAGAACAATAATGATTGCAGCAAATGTTGCTAAAAACCTTTGGGCTGAGGCAATAAGTACTGTAGCATATATCATAAATAGATGCATGATCAGACCTTTGTTAGAGAAGACTCCCTATGCATTACTAAAAGGAATAAAGCCTAACATCTCTCACATTAGAATCTTTGGATGTAAATGTTTCATTCATATTAATGGAAAAGATAATTTGGAAAAATTTGATGCTAAAAGTGATAAGGGAATCTTCTTAGGATATTCACTCAATAGTAAAGCATATAGGATTTTAAAGAATAGAACAAACTGTGTTGAAGAAAGCATGCTTGTGATCTTTGATGAATCTTATGTCAAGACTAACTTGCAGGATAAAAATGATGCTGGGGAACAGGTTGCACAACCTGGTTCATTAACTGAAGCTATCAAACTTAGAGGCATATCAATAGGGGGAATTAAAGATGAAGGCACAGTGACAAGGGGAACTAAGCCACCAACTACCCCAGGTCAAAATGCTGTCAGTGATCCTAGTGGCTCACTAGGCTTGATTCCAAAAGATTACAAATATCAAGGATCATATCCCATAGAAAATGTTCTCACTGAACTCACCTCTAGGATTACTATAAGATTTGGACTAAGAAGTATGTGTGCTTTTAAGGCATTCCTGTCATAAATAGAGCCAAAGAAGGTAACTGAAGCATTGCTTGATCTTGATTGGATCATAGCTATGCAAGAAGAACTGAACAGTTTAAAAGAAGCAAAGTATGGAACTTGGTTCCACTTCAAAAAGATAGATTAGTAATTGGAACTAAGTGGGTGTACAGGAACAAAGTTGATGAGCATGGAACAGTCACAAGAAATAAGGCAAGGTTGGTGGTCCAAGGATATAACCAAGAGGAAGGAATCGACTTTGATGAGACTTTTTCTCTTATAGCAAGATTGGAAGCTATAAGATTACTTATTGCATTTGCTGCCTACAAGGAGTTTATACTTTATCAGATGGATGTGAAGAGTGAATTTTTGAATGGGTTTCTCAAAGAGGAGGTTTATGTCAAACAACCTCCAGGAATCAAAAGCAAAGAGTTTCCTGATCATGTGTATAAACTGGATAAAGCTTTGTATGGGATGAAACAAGCACCTAGAGCTTGGTATAAGAGGTTTTCAAAGTTTCTATTGAAGAATGGTCATTCCAGAGGTAAAATTGATAATACCCTGTTCTTAAAAACTAATGGAAAGGATTTGTTAGTTATGCAGGTATATGTGGATGACATTATATTTGGATCAACTAATATGAATATGACTTATGAATTTGAGAAACTCATGAGCAGTTAATTTGAGATGAGTATGATGGGAGAACTAAATTACTTTTTGGGTTTACAAATAAGACAATCAGCATAAGGAATAATGATCCACCAACAGAAGTATGTCAAAGAACTTCTCAAAAGATTATCCATGGAAGAAGCAAAGGAGATTGGTACTCCTATTGCCACTATCATAAAGTTGGACATAGATGAAACAGGTTCAGATGTAGAGTAAAAGATGTATAGAGGTATGATAGGATCACTCCTATACCTCACTGCAAGTAGGCCTAATATTGTATTTAATGTAGGGCTATGTCCCAGATTTCAAGCTAAGCCTAAGGAATCACTTCTAACATCAGTGAAAATAATCTTTAGATACTTGAAAGGAACAAGTAATCTTGGATTATGGTATCCCAAAGGTAGTAACTTTGATTTGGTAGGATAATCTGATGTTGATTATGCAGGATATCTGGTGGAAAAGAAAAGCACTACAGGTATGGCACACTTCTTGGGATCATGTTTAATTACCTGGTCCACAAAGAAGCAAAATTCAGTTGCTTTGTCCATTGCTGAGGCTGAATATATAGCTGTTGGGTCTTGTTATGCTCAGTTGTTGTGGATTAAACAATAACTTATGGATTTTGGTATAGATGTTGGTTTTTTTCCCATTATTTGTGATAATACAAGTGCCATTAACATAGCTAAAAATTCTGTTCAACATAAAAGAACCAAGCATATTAATATTAGACATCACTTTCTTAGAGATAATGTTGAAAAAGGTCATATATCAATTATGTTTTGTTAAACTGAGGAACAAGTTGATGACATATTTACTAAGGCCTTGAGTAGAGAACATTTTGAAAGAAACAGGTTAGCCTTGGGGATGATTAAAATTGTATAAATCTCCCCCAATGATTGATTAGAAAAGATTGTACTTAAGTGATAGTTGATTAATTCAGTCTTACACATTTAGTTGTGTATCCTAATTCCAAGATTTTAGAGTAAATTAACTCAGCTATGTGTTGATTTTGCAGATAGGAAAACCATCAAAGCAAATTTTGACCATTGTTTACACAGTTCAGGTATGATTTTCACTTATTCATGATTGCATAAGAGAGAAACAAGTTTATTTTCTTGGTCCCTTCCGTTATACTTAAACCGCCAAAACTCCAAAAGTCATCTGCCTCAAAAAGCTGCTAGCCTTTTCCCATCAGTTCAGACCCTTCATCACTATGTTTCTATCCAAACCCTTTTCTCACACGATTAAACTTCCTCTAAATCACTCTTAAATATATTTCTTTTTTTCCTTTACTTCATATTCCCTCTACACCTTCCTTAAACAACACAAAAACCTTCTAACTTAGTAGCCATGGATTCTTCATCATCTTTTTCATCCTCTTCACCTGACTCCACCACAAACACTTTTACCTCCATTTTCATCCACCCAAACATCACATTACCTCCATTAATTCCTCCTCAAATCACCTAAAAATTCTCTGATTTTCCTGCATTCAGAAACTTCCCAAATCTTTTTACATAATTTTCTCCAAATACCTCATTCCACTCCAACCCATCACTACCTCCACCAATCCCACTTCAAATTATTGATCAAGATAATAAACCCATTGCAAATCTCAACCCTCGAAGGTATAGATCCATTCTAAAACAAAAACCCTCTTCTGTTGTCATTGATGTAGATGAATCTACTTCAGTTAAGCCTTCTCCTGTAGTTGTTTCTCTTAGGATTCCTCTTACTCGGGGAAAGAAACAACAACATGATGCTTCATTGGAAGAAGCACTTCATGTAAGTAAAAATAAAAAGGTTTCTCCTTCTAGATCTCCACCTCTCAGTAGTCCCTCTCCTGATATTCTCCTTCGTTCTAAAAGAAAACGAAAGCATATCATTGTCAAAAACTCAAAATCCTCTTTCACACCTATATCTCCATCCCAACCCACTTTCAAAACTTTTTCATCCTCAAAATCTATGGAGAAACCTTCTCCTGAGAAAGCCTCAACTGTTAAAGGATCCCCTTCCACCTGAGGCTCTTCAAAATCCTCTTCTCGTCTGAAGAAACAAGTATCCCAACCTGTTTTTTCTAATTCCTTGGACTCAGATTCTGATTTTTTTCCTGATATCCCTATTACTTCCTCTACTCAACCTGATCTAAATCTTGACTATAATGTTACTTTTGATACTCCTGCTGATAAGGCCTTTCTGTCAGCTTAAGTTCTCCACTTTCAAAAATGTAAGTTGGCTAGGGGTAGAGTTGTCATTGGTTTTGGGGGTCCTGATATGGATGTGTTGCTTACTAAACTGAATGCTCAGGGGTGGTCACACCTGTTTCTCCAAGGTGATTATCAAAGGAAGTTTGGGAAAGCTAAAGTGTATGATTTTTACACTAATGGAGTTGTTGTTGGGAAGATGTTCTCCACTACTGTTCATGGTAAAACCATAAATCTCTACCCTGCTGATCTGAGTAGAATTTTACATGTTCCTACTGGGGTTAGGGTCATTATGTGAAAGGTTTTTGGCCTCCTCTAGATAACCTTCCTTCAGCTATTGATATTTCTAGAAAATTCTCTAGAAATCCTTCCCTTTTATCTCTTAGAAGGGTTCTCAAGAATGACATGTCTCCTCTTCACCAGTTCTATTTTGATGTGGTTCATAAAATGATCCTTCCTAGACAGGAAAGAAGAACAGTAGAAAATTTTCTTCATCTCACCCTAATGGAATTACTAGACTCTCAGGCTCCAATTGATCTTTCTACACTAATTATTAAGCATATGCAAAGGGTTTTAATTCAAGATGCAACTGGCCATGATTTGCCATATGAGTTCTGGCTTGCCCCTGCTTTTAAGGACTTTCATATTCCTATCAAAGTATGGTCATTGCAGACCACAAAGGATGTCATTGGGTTTGTGAACCATGCTATATTGCATCCTTCTATGAGGAGTGCTAATAATCCTATGCAAAGGCTGAGGAATGCTCTTGTTGCCAAGAAAAGTGAGGTGGATGTGGTACAAGCTGCATTAGAAGTTTCTCAGACTACTCATGAGGAGGATAAATAGGTCCTTCAAGCTTAAATTGCCTCCCTCACGGCCCTTTTGGAAAAGGAAAGACCTGAAAATGCAGATATCATTAAAAAGTTGACCTCTCTTATTCTTTTTTCCTCATCCACTTAATCCCTCTTAGTGTCCTTAGGCATCTTTCATTCCTACTTTTAGTTAAGCTATTTATCTCTTATTATTTATCATGGTATGTGATCATTGTATTCTGTTCTATCAATAAAATGGTCTCTTTTTGTTTTATGTGGCTCACTTCTATTTTATTAATACATTGCTTGTTTTTTTTTTGCGCTAATATCTTTATGTTTAGGTGATAGCCCTAGTGGCCATGAATTATAAGACTTGTTTCACTCATTGGTCCAATTTTTCGATGATGTCAAAAGGGAGAAGAATAGATTATACAGTGCTTATAACTCAACTGACTAAACTGTGTTTCATTCTGTTTCCTTTACTTAACTTCTTGGTGAGTATGTCAGTTTTGTGGCATGATACTGCTAGGTTTGTCATCATCAAAAAGGGAAAAATTGTTAGAGCATGTGCAGTTTTGATGATAGACATAAGAATAAAACATGGGGTAAAAGTTGCTCCATCCAACTGAACCAAGGTCACTTGTAGATAAGTTATTGATATGATGACCTGGCTTACAAACAGAAGTAGATAACATTTATCACATTAGAAGTTTAGTGAAAAAACAAGAAGTGCAGAAGTTGAGTTGACAAGGAGTCTTGAAGAAAGAGAAAAGAGGAATCCAATTGAAAGAAGAAGAGAGGAGCAGCAAAGAGTAGCAGGAAACTATCTGGAGTCCTATTGAATATAGAAGTTGATATCAATTGAAGGACACTATGAGGTGGGTTCTTAAATACAAGAAACAAATTCGAAAGCAGTGTCAAGAACTAAAGAAGCATATCAATAATTAGTATATCAGTTCTCATACTTGAAGAAAGAACCTGATCTCTTACTTGGCTAGTTGTAGAATTTGTGTAGTGAGTAGGTTCTTTGAGTTGTAATAAGTCATTGTTTTAGTCTCGGTGATCTATAAACTGAGTTAGGAATTGTGTCTTCAAGTTTGGGAACTCGAAGACTTGGGAACACTTATCTTGGGAAGATTTGTGTTTTTGTAGTAGTATGAGTTAAAAGTTTTAATTCCTAGTTTACAAGAAGTCTTGTAATTCTGTTGATTGTAGAGGCTCAAGTATTATAGTGAAGTTGGGTTAAATCCTGTAGAGGTACAGGTCATGAATTTTACACCTTTCTTGAGTCGGATGTTTTCCACGTAAAAACACAGTGTTCAGTATTTACTTATGCGAACCATGTTTACTGACTTGTTCCACGGATAGGCAATTGGTAGGGCTCATACTCTAACAAGTGTTATCAGAGTGAGGTTGTCTTAAATAAGGCTAGTACCTAAGAAAAGATCACTATGATAAATTCCGCATCTCCTACTCGTCACAGTAAAGGTCAATCAACTACTAGACCTCCACTCTTTGATGGCTCTCATTTTATCTGGTGTTAAGCAAGGATTGAGATGTTCAATCAAGGGGAAGATTAAGAATTATGGGATAGGATTACTGATAGTCCCACGATTCCAATGAAGACGGTTGATGGTGAATAAGTCAAAAAGGTAAGGAGTGAATTTACTCCTGATGAGTTGTTGGCCTTGAAGAAAAATACAAAGGCTAATAACATCTTGGTCTGTGGGCTAGGACCTTCTGAATATAACAGAGTATCCACCTGCTCTACTGCTAAGCAAATTTGGGACGCACTGGTAAATGCTCATGAAGGCACATCTCAAGTAAGAAAATTTAGGATCTCTTTTCTTTTTACTGAGTATGAGGCATTCAAAATAAAGGAAAATGAAACCCTGCATGAAATGATGACAAGGCTTACCACTTTAATAAATGAGCTGACTTCCTTAGGAAAAGTCATCTCTGAGGAAGAAAAAGTTGAAAAAGTTCTAAGGGTATTACCCAAATCAAAATGGAATGTCAAGGTGACCGCAATCAGGGAGGCTAATAAGGATCTTGAAGGTATGAATCTGGATGAACTAGTAGAGAGCCTAAGGACTTATGAAATGGAAGTTGATGGAGTCAAAGAATGAGCAGCTCCTGTTAAAATCTTGGCATTGAAAGCCTCTGATAGTGATGAGAAATTTGAACTTGATAAAGAGCAAGTTGCTTTCATAACTAAGAACTTCAGCAAATTCTTCAAAAAGAAGAAGGGAACAGGTACTAAGAAAAGTTCCAATGATAATCCAATTGGGTGCTACAAATGAGGAAAAACTGATCATCAGATTTGGGACTGTTCAGTCTGGAAAATAGAGTGAAATAAGGAAAGGGCTGAAAAGGAGCTGAAGGCAAAAAGGAAAGAGGAGCATGCAATGATAGCAACCTGGGGATGAGATTCAGATAAATATAAAGTTGATGAAACTGCATTCATGGCCCTTGGGGATTCAGATATGGATGAAGAAGATGAGGATTCTGAGATAAGTATACTTAATCTCAAAGAAAAACTGAAATTATTCTCAAAGCCAAAACTTGTATCCTTGATGAGTGCATTGAATGATGATTTACAAGAGTTAACCTGTGATAGGGATGAATTGTTCAACAGTCTAGCAAGTCTTAAATTTGATCTCATCGATTTAAAGGCTTGCTCAGAAATAGTTGACAAGGAAAATTGCAGTCTCAAGAAACAGGTTGTAGAACTTGAGATTTCAAATAAAAATTACGTATGAAGTTCTCAAATTAACTCTCACTGAAAATGGGAAGAAGGCCATGAGTAAAGAACAAGAAGATACTGAACTTGAGCTTGTAAAATACAAACAAGAATGCCATGATTTAACTGGAAAAATAAATAAGTTGAGTCAGGAAATTACTAAACTAAAATTGGATCTTGAAAGGGCAAACAGGTGGACAAACTCCTCTACAATTGTTCACAAATTAAGTGACAAAAATTTCAATGAAAAGGCATGTTTGGGATTCCACAAAAGTTTTGATGATCCAAAAGATTTATGTTACATTTGTGGAAACCGTGGACATCCCACCACTGAATGTCCAGTAGCTGCAAAAAGCAGATTAAACAGTCAAAATCTGGCTAACAAATCTTCTCATACCAATAGGAACAAAACCAGTTCTAGTCAGAGAAACAAGTTGCACTATGTGTTTCCTGCATGGACTAAGAGAATTTTAATTCATCCTTTCACTCATAAAATAGGACCCAAGCTTGTCTGGGTTCCTAAGGCTAACCTTTGAATTCTTTTTGCAGGAGAAAGTGAAAGGAAGCAAAAGGAACTGGTATTTAGACAGTGCTTGCTCAAGACACATGACTGGGGATAAGACAAAGTTCCTTTCACTCTCAAAAATAAATGGACGAGGAGTTTTCTTTGGTGATGGAAAAAAGGGAATCATTGCTGGAATTGGAAATATTGGCTCATCAGAGTCAAAAGCATTGGAGGATGTCTATCTTGTAGAGGGATTGAAGCATAATTTGCTGAGCATCTCACAGCTGTGTGATAAAGGTAATAAAAAAATTTTAATAGCTGTAGGAGTCAAGGTAAAAAAGATGGATACTAAAGAGGTTGTGCTCACTGCAAGGAGATATAAAAATGTATACAAAGCTGACATCATGGCACTACTAAGACCTAAACTGACTTGTCTGAGTGCTATAGAAAATGATTCCCTTCTTTGGTAGAGAAGACTTGGTCATGCAAGTATGAAACAACTAAACATACTTTCATCCAAAGACATGGTATTCGGATTACCCAAGACCAAGTTCAAGAAAGAAAAGCTATGCAGTGCATGTGTAAGGGGTAAGCAGGTAAGATCCTTTTTTAAGTCCAAGAACCATGTTAGCACAACCAAGTGCCTTAACCTGGTTCATGTAGACTAATGTGGACCCATGAGACTTCAAAGCAGAGGTGGAAAAAGGTACGTGTTTGTAATTGTTAATGACTATTCCAGGTTTACTTGGACTTTGTTAGAGAAGACTCCCTATGAATTACTAAATGTAAGAAATCCTAACATCTCTCACTTTAGAATCTTTGGATGTAAATGTTTCATTCATAATAATGGAAAAGATAATTTGGGAAAATTTGATGCTAAAAGTGATGAGGGAATCTTCTTAGGATATTCACTCAATAGTAAAGCATATAGGATTTTAAACAACAGAACAAACTATTTGAAGAAAGCATGCATGTGATCATTGATGAATCCTGTGTCAAGACTAAACTGCAGGAAGAAAATGATGCTGAGGAACAGGTTGCACAACCCGGTTCATTGACTGAAGCTATTAAACTTGGAGGCACTTCAACAGGGGGAATTAAAGTGGAAGGTACAGTGACAGGGGGAACTGAGCCACCAACTACCCCAGATCAAAATGCTATCAGTGATCCTAGTGGCTCACTAGGCTTGATTCTAAAAGAGTACAAATATCAAGGATCACATCCCATAGAAAATGTTCTCACTGAACTCACCTCTAGGATTACTATAAGATCTAGACTAAGAAGTATGTGTGCTTTCAAGGAATTCCTGTCAGATATAGAGCCAAACAAGGTAACAGAAGCATTGCTTGATGTTGATTGGATCATAGCTATGCAAGAGGAACTGAACCAGTTTGAAAGAAGCAAAGTATGGCACTTGGTTCCACTTCAAAAAGATAGATCAGTAATTTAAACTAAGTGGGTGTACAGAAACAAAGTTGATGAGCATGGAACAGTCACAAGAAATAAGCAAGGTTAGTATTCCAAGGATATAACCAAGAGGAAGGAATCAACTTTGATGAGACTTTTGCTCTTATAGCAAGATTGGAAGCTATAAGATTACTTATTGCATTTGCTGCCTACAAGGAGTTTATACTTTATCAGATGGATGTGAAGAGTGCATTTTTGAATGGGTTTCTCAAAGAGAAGGTTTATGTCAAGTAACTTCCAGGATTCAAAAGCAAAGAGTCTCTTGATCATATGTATAAACTGGATAAAGCTTTGTATGGGCTGAAACAAGCACCTAGAGTTTGGTATGAGAGGTTGTCAAAGTTTTTATTAGAGAATGGTCATTCCAGAGGTAAAATTGATAATACCCTGTCCTTAAAAACTAATGGAAAGAATTTGTTAGTTGTGCAGGTATATGTGGATGACATTATATTTGGATCAACTAATATGAATATGACTCATGAATTTGCAAAACTCATGAGCAGTGAATTTGAGATGAGCATGATGGGAGAACTAAATTACTTTTTGGATTGACAAATAATACAATCAGCATTAGGGACAATGATCCACCAACAGAAGTATGTCAAAGAGCTTCTCAAAAGATTTTCCATGGAAGAAGAAAACGAGATCAGTACTCCTATTGCCACTGCCACAAAGCTGGACATGGATGAAACAGGTTCAGATGTAGAGCAAAAAATGTATAGAGGTATGATAGGACCACTCCTATACCTCACTGCAAGTAGGCCTAATATTGTGTTTAATGTAGGGCTATGTGCCAGGTTTCAAGCTAAGCCTAAGGAATCACTTCTCAAATCAGTGAAAAGAATCTTTAGATACTTGAAAGAAACAAGTGATCTTGGATTATGGTATCCCAAAGGTAGTAACTTTGATTTGGTAGGATACTCTGATACTGATTATGCAGGATATCTGGTGGACAATAAAAGCACTACCGGTATGGCACACTTCTTGGGATAATGTTTAATTACCTAGTCCACAAACAAGCGAAATTCAGTTGCTTTGTCCACTGTTGAGGCTGAATATATAGTTGTTGGGTCTTGTTGTGCTCAGTTTTTATGGATTAAACAATAAATTATGGATTTTGGTATAGATGTTGGTTGTTTGCCCATTTTTTTTATAATACAAGTGCCATTAACATAGCTAAAAATCCTGTTCAACATAAAAGAACCAAGCATATTGATATTAGACATCACTTTCTTAGAGATAATGTTGAAAAAGGTCTTATATTAATTATGTTTTGTTCAACTGAGGAACAAATTGCTGACATATTTACTAAGACCTTGAGTAGAAAAGATTTTGAAAGAAACAGGTTAGCCTTGGGGATGATTAAAATTGTATAAATTTCCCCTAATGATTGATTAGAAAAGACTGTACCTAAGTGATAGTTGATTAATTCAGTCTTACACATTTAGTTGTGTATCCTAATTCCAAGATTTTATAGTAAATTAACTCAGCTATGTGTTGATTTTGCAGATAGGAAAACCATCAAAGAAAATTTTGACCATTGTTTACACAGTTCAGGTATGATTTTCACTTATTCATGATTATATAAGAGAGAAACAAGTTTCTTTTCTTGGTCCCTTCCGTTATACTTAAACCGCCAAAACTCCAAAAGTCATCTTCCTCAAAAAGCTGCCAGCCTTTTCCCATTAGTTCAGACCCTTCATCATTATATTTCTATCCAAATCCTTTTCTCACACGATTTGACTTCCTCTAAATCACTCTTAAATACGTTTCTTTTTTTTCCTCTTCTTCTTATTCCCTCTACACCTTTCTTACAACAACACAAAAACCTTCTGACTTAGTAGCCATGGATTCTTCATCATCTTCTTGATTCTCTTTACCTGACTTCGCCACAAACACTTTCACCTCCATTTTCATCCACCAATACATCACCTTACCTCTATTAATTCCTTCTCAAATCACCCAAAAATTCTCTAATTTTGTTGCGTTCAGAAACTTTGCAAATCTTTTTACACAATTTTCTCCAAATACCTCATTCCACTCCAACCCATCACTTTCTCCACCAATCCCACTTCAAATTTTTGATCAAGATGATGAACCAATTGCAAATCTCACCCATCAAAGGTCCAGATCCGTTCTAAATCAAAAACCATCTTCTGTTGTCATTGATGTAGATGAATCTACTTCAGTTAATCCTTCTCCTGTAGTTGTTTCTTCTCGGACTCCTCTTACTGGAGGGAAGAAACAACAACATGATGCTTCATTGGAAGAAGCACTTTATAAAAGTAAAAATAAAAGGGTTGCTCCTTCTGGTTCTCCACCTCTCAGTAGTCCCTCTCATGATATTCTCCTTCATTCTAAAAGAAAATGAAAGTATATCATTGTCAAAAACTCAAAATACTCTTTCACACCTGTATGTCCATGCCAAACCAGTTCCAAAACTTCGTCGTCCTCAAAATATACGGAGAAAGCTTTTCCTGAGAAAGCCTCCACTATTGAAGGATCCTCTTCCACCTGAGGCTCTTCAAAATCCTCTTCTCATCTGAAGAAACAAGTATCCCAACCTATTCCTTCGGATTCCTCGGACTCAGATTCTAATTTTCTTCCTGGTATCTCTCTTACTTCCTCTACTCAACCTGATCCAGATCTTTACTATGATGTTGTTTTTGATACTCCTACTGACAAGGCCTTCCTATTAGCTCAAGTTCTCCACTTTCAAAAATGTAAGTTGGCTAGGGGTAGAGTTTTCACTGGTTTTGGAGGTCCTGATATGGATGTGTTGCTTACTAAACTGAATGCTCAGGGATGATCACACCTTTTTCTTCAAGGTGATTATCAAAGGAAGTTTGAGAAAGCTGAAATGTATGAATTTTACACTAATAGAGTTGCTGTTGGGGAGATATTCTCCACCATTGTTCATAGTAAAACCATAAATCTCTACCCTTCTGATCTGAGTAGAATTTTACATGTTCCTACCGGGGGTTGGGGTCATTATGTGAAAGGTGCTTGGCCTCCTCTTGATAACCTTCCTTTAGCTATTGATATTTCTAGAAAATTCTCTAGAAATCCTTCCCTTTTAACTCATAGAAGGGTTCTCAAGAATGAGATGTCTCCTCTTCACCAGTTCTATTTTGATGTGGTTCATAAAATGATCCTTCCTAGACAGAAAAGGAGAACAGTAGAAAATTTTATTGATCTCACCTTGATGGAATTACTAGACTCTCAGACTCCAATTGCTCTTCCTATACTAATCATTAAGTACATGCAAAGGGTTTTAATTCAAGATGCAAATGGCCATGCTTTGCCATATGAGTTCTGGCTTGCCCCTGTTTTTGAGGACTTTTATATTCCTGTCAAAGTATGGTCATTGCAGACCACAAAGGATATCATTGGTTCTGTGAACCATGCTATGTTGCATGCTGCTATGAGGAGTGCTGATAATCCTATGCAAAGGCTGAGGAATGCTCTATTTGCCAAGCAAAGTGAGGTGGATGTGGCACAAGCTGCATTGGAAGTTGCTCAGACTACTCATGAGGAGGAGAAATAGGTCCTTCAAGCTTAAATTGCCTCCCTCACAGCCCTTTTAGAAAAGGAAAGAGCTGAAAATGCAGATATCATAAGAAGTTAACCTCCCTTATTCCATCTTCCTCATCCACTTAAGCCTTCTTAGTGTACTTAGGCATCTTTCATTCCTACTTTTTTGTTAAGTTGTTTCTCTCTTATTATTTATCATGGGATGTGATCATTGTATTCTGTTCTATCAATGAAATGGTCTCTTTTTGTTTTATGTGGCTTACTTCTATTTTATTGATACATTGCTTGTTTTTTTTTGCTCTAATGTCTTCATGTTTTAGTGATAGCCCTAGTGGCCATAAATTATAATACTTGTTTCACTCATTGGTCCAGTTTTTCGATAATGTCAAAAGGGAGAAGAACAGATTATACAGTGCTTGTAACTCAACTGACTGATCTGTGTTTCATTCTGTTTCCTTTACTTAACTTCTTGGTGAGTATGTCAGGTTTGTGGTATGATACTGCTAGGTTTGTCATCATCAAAAAGGGGAAAATTGTTAGAGCATGTGCAATTTTTATGATAGACATGAGAATGAAACATGTGGTAAAAGCTGTTTCATCCACTGAACGAAGGTCACCTGCAGATAAGTTATTGATATGATGACCTGGCTTACAAACAGAAGTGGATTGGTGCGTGGTTGCACTCTCTATTAAAAATAAGAAACTATAAAAAAAAAATAAAAAAAAATATTTAACACGTGAAAAACTGTAATTGGTGTGTGGTTGCACTCTCTATTTTGTGACTGAAATGCAATGAAAAATGGTGTATTTGCAACGATTTAAGTAAGATTCGTGGGGTAATAGATCGAAAGTATAGTCTAGGTGTCTTTTTTAAAAAGTCTAACAAGTTCAAGGGATACTTTATGTATTTACTCGAAATAAAATTTAATCAAGATCAATTACCAATTTAGACCGGTAATGCTTATATTTATCAAACCAATTTATCATAAAAATTCGTAGCACTATACAAAACTATCAAAGAGCCTACGGGGCTTAGCTCGAACTCGGCTCAGATGAGCTCAGCTCGATTAGGTTCAGCTTGCTTGACTCGATGCCCAGGCCTACATGATACAGAAAATCAGCATCCGGATGTTTTTGCGCTCTTGTAATGAGATCAACTTGAATATCAAGTTGCACGTTCTTCTTTTTATTAGCATCTGAATTTTTGCTTTGTTATCATTCATTGCCTCAGCTTCAGCCTTCAAAAATTTCCTATCCACCTGACTTCCAGTAAACTTCTCTCAGTAGAAGTTAACTTCTTCATCTTTCAGCTCGCTGAATAGTGGTGCTGGTATTCCAATTTTGTGACCTACTGGTAGAATATGAATATGCATGGTCTTTTGCTTTTTTTCTGCGTCGTCACCTCTTTCATCAGACAATGAAAGTTGTGTTTCGGGAGGAAAGTTAAGCTGCTTAAGCACCTGCCGTGATAAGGATGGTATAAATGGCTCTAAAAGACAAGCAAGAAGATATACTAGGCTGGAACCAGTGCTCATCACTATGGAACACAAAGGCCGGACTATATACTAGGCCACATAATGTCCAACTTTTTCACCCAAGGACTTAATTAAAGGGTATGATTCAGCTACTTCGCGATTGGTAATTACGGTACCATAACCTGAATCGTTTGCAATGAAACTCAGGACTCTATTGACAAAGTTCCCTAAGTTGCTTAGCAACTCGCTGTTTAACTTTGCTTGTTTGTCAGCAAGTAGTATCTCCTAACTTGTACAGGAATGTTCGTCTCTTTTGAATCATTACCGAATACTCCTATGCCCTTACTCTTCGAGAACTTGCCTGTTTCATAGTTCAAGTACCCTGTTACAGTAATAGTTTCCGTAAGAGTCCAGTTTTCACAGGGTGTAAAGGCACATTATCTTTGCCCATAAACTGATAGACCTCCACATTCTCTGGATTCTTCCACCACTTCTCCCACTCAGTTGTGTAGCATGAGGTTATTGATGAATATCCAATAGGAGCATCGAACCACGTCCTTATATCCCCCAACCACTGACAGGTTGTTGACGTATGCTTCTAATTTATCCTTCAGCAAAGGGAGCTCAAGAAACAAATGATCCGTATCTCATGCATGGGGTGTTACGACAAACCTTGCATCTCTGGTCCTTCAATCCGGTGGGATTTAAGAGCTTCCCACACTTGTCACATTGATCTCCTCATGCAGAATCATAGTTGCAATCTGGTGTTGGACAGTTACCCACCCTCTACATGCCGGTCAGCCAAAAACATTTTTCATGTCCACAGTACTGCCAGTTATTCTCCCAGAGCTTTCCGAAGATCGCCTGACAAACTTCAGTCTCTTGTGGATAAATTAATCTTGTTTTTTCTTCGAGTAAACTAGTGAAGATCTCTTTGCTGTATAACTTCCTCACTGACTAATTTGTTTCATTAGTAGTCCTAATGAAGTAAGTCAACACTACCAACAAATGTGTTACTCTGCCTATTCCCCAACAAAATGAAGGATCAAATTTACCTTCGTTGTTATAAAACTTCTCACATGTACCTTTCCTTTAACAGAAAAGTCTAAATCAACGTTAAATGCCTCATTTTTTGAAATAAAATGCACCCTAATCTAACCCGCCTGACCCAACCAGCAAAGAGGGGTATACCTGTTCTTTTTTTTTTTAGGCTAGTGGGGTTATATTATGGTGAAAAAATAAAAATGGGACGTTTGACATGGATTTAGGCTTTTCTGTTAAAGGAAAGATATATGTGAAAAGTTTCTTAACATTGAGGGTAAATTTGGCCTCAAAGTATGACAACAAGCGCTAATTTGACCCTAAAGTACACAGCGAGGATAAATTTGACCCCAAAATATGACGAAGACTATATTTGCTAATTTTTTTAAAGTAGAGGAGTAAATTTGACCTTTTCCCCTTCAAAGAAATATATAAGCACCAGAGAAAGATCCAACAATGACTAAACAGAATAGATTAATCAAACAAGAGACAAGAGGTCAGAGACTTTGTTCAATAACTCAAAAGCTCTTGAATTTCTACTCTATGAAAGTATATAACATAGTGCCTTTATTTATAATACTAGAATAAACCAAATTAAACTATGACTACGATAAATGTGCAACACTAGTTTTTGAAGCATATACAACTAACTTCTGCAGCTTTAACCTTCCCAGCAGACACTCTTTCTTCTGCAATCATTTCAAGATTTTGATGGCCTCTGAGCTATTCTTCCAACTCAAGCTGTGCATGGGACTGTCCTGGACCATAAGTTTGTGCAGCAGAAATGTTAAGAGGTCTAATATCCCTACAACGCATGTATGTTAGAAACTGCCCAGGTAGCTCCTCTAGAAGTGCTTGAACAACTGAAATTTGCCCGCTATGTACTTCTCGCATTGGAACAAATTGAACAATGTCTCGTGTAGCTATTCTTCCTGTCGAACTCTCTAATCGCTGTCCATTATCAGCGTCAAGGACCTCCATCTGTGAAAAATCTGCACTGCCGACTCCTACAATAAGGATTGAAAGTGGCAGGTCAGATGCCCTCACTAGAGCATCTATTGTTTCTTGCATATCGGTAATGACACCATCAGTTATAATGAGGAGGACAAAATACTTGCTATGGTTGTATTTGAGGGACTCGACAGCAATTTCTGCAGCCTTGTTAACTACACGCCCGAACAATGTAGGTCCAGAAAGAGTAAAATTCTGCAAAGCACCAGCATAAGCTGCCATAATACCTCCCACACCTTCCACCTCGAAGGCACCTGAACTTCCATTTAAGTTAAAACAGTGAGATACTGTTCCATTATACGCCTTGCCACCGAATCCCCAAGCAGGAAAGAGCTTATCAGAATCGTAGAATTGTATGACATCTCCAACCTCCATAATAGCCCTCTGGTAAGCATTCAAATGGCCAGAAGGATCAATATAATGCAAGGAATCAGGACTGCAAGGATTTCCATTTGAAGCAGTAAAATCCACAGCAACCATAAAGTTAAGCTCAAATCCACTAGAAATGTAGTCAAGAAAACTATAGAGCTGCTTCTCAGCATATCTTTCAACAAAAAGTTGACCTTTCAGGACCTTTTCATTACCCCAAAAACCAGAAGGTTGTGAGATAAAATTTGCACCTACTCTGCTCTTGTGCATATCTTCAAGGTCTGCCACTGTTTTTTGTAATTTGCCGATGAGAACATGATTTCCACTGCTGTTAAAGTCGAAGCACTCTATAACTAATGGATTATCCTTGCTCACAAATTGTTGCATAGTTAGACAGACAGGCCTCCATATGGGGTTCAAGTTATTATCGACGACTTCTGTCTTGCAAATTGGAATAGAACCTCCAGTTTCAATAATCCTAGATATTCTCAAGAAAGGATCACTTTTCGAGAATAAATCCTTGTTTTCCAGATTGGTACATCGCAATGTCATCTCTACGGCAGTTCTTGAAGTGACTATTTCTTCTGCAAGAATAGTAATTTCCCCAAAGTTTTTTCGGACATGACCATGCCTGCCGTGCAGATTCAGTGTTAAGCATCGGTTGCACTTGGTTACAATCTCGGAGAGAACACAGCTGGCTTCACCAAGGAAATCTTGATCTTTCAATTTAAGATCCTTGACTGGTATGTTATAATATTTTGTGTCGACATCATAGACATGGAAAATCAATGTCTGCACGGTCTCGAATTGGTACATGACACTAATTTTCTGTACCCATACAGGGTCCAAGTTGTTCATTATAACTTCTGTTCGACCAAGCTCTTCCAGTGTCCCATCTCTTTTTCTAATAGATGCCACTGCTATTGGATCACTCTTAGAAATAATATCAAGATCACGTAGTTTTGAAGCTGATAATGATAACTCGATTGGGATGTAAAGGGCGTTAAGACCCTTTGTTCTATAGAACAAGTCAACAGCATCATTGGACCCTCCAACAGCAGCACCATTACCACCACCGGCAGCGCCTGCTGGGTCTATATGATGGCCTACTCCTCCTACGGCCTGCTTCCCGCCTTTAACATCTGACAAACAATTCCCCATTCTCTCTGCAACAATGACTAGATAGAAGAAATTAACTAAACAACAGACAAGAGGTAGGAGACTATATTCAACAACTCAAAAGCTCTTAAATTTGTTCTCTATGAAAATATGTAACATAGCACACCTATTTATAATACTATAATAAAACCAAATTAAACTAGGACTAGGAAATTTATTTCCTATATGAACGAGGACAAAACAAATTGTATTCCTAACTAGACATGAATTAAATAAATATTAAATACTAAACAACTAACTAGACATGAATTAAATAAATATTAAATCCTAAACAACTAAGGATTGCTATTTCTTCTACTATATGTACAAATTTCTTAATACTAGCGTTGCACGTGCACCAAGTCAAGCCGCGAATCACTATAAAATGTATAAAAGAAGAATATAGTATTACAAAATAGCAATTGCTTGAAATAAAATATCTTAAAGCTAACTTGGAAGAGATTTTATAGATAGATTACCCGTGATTTCTCATGTCATTAAACCTATCTGGTCCAGATTGCCATGATCTAATAGAATTATAAGGCAATTGTGCGAGCCAGTGATTTTCTTTTTTTAGAAAAAGGCTCTTCAGAGTACTAATTGTCCCGCTTTAGTAGATTTAGAAAATGTCCCGCTTTAGTAGATTTAGAAAAGGATCGCAACCCAAAAAATATAATGCAGACAGTTTAACTAATACAAGTGTTACCTCTTGCTTCCACTGTTCAAACCTATAACTTATTGGTCACATAGTCAATATAGAACATCTAATGATCCATAGCCTCTTTCAAAAAAAATGAAATAAATTATTTTTAATGATACATAAAATTGCAACAAACATCCACTATTTATAGCAACTGTAAATGATGCGGCGTTTAAAACTTTTCAAGATGAATTACTATTCTTTTCAAATCTAAACCAACTCACTTTGCTCAAACTCTTCAAAAATGTCTATGGATATGTATCGAATTCTCCAGAAATATACTATTTCTGAAGAATCCAATAGAGTGTGACATGAAAAGCGAAGAATTCACACAACTTACTCAAGTTATAAATTTATGCTAGCATTTCTAGGACAAAGACAAACGCTTTGTAGTAAGGTAACAACTAACATGCTAGGACAATTGCAGTATCCACAAACAATACAAAGATTATACCATCAAAATTAGGGATTAAGCTGATTATATGTGTGTGTCTACATATACACACGTGCACACATAAACAAACACCAAAGAAGCTCACGTATACCACAATATGCATTCAAAGTCTATCTATATACACTAAAAAATACCTCACAATCTTTCTTCGATGCCCGAAGGGGATTCAGGTGAACACCGGGAATAACTATATGTTGTACTAATTATGGTGTTAGCAAACCATACAAGAGAGACGGAGTGTGGGGGTGTATGAATGTATTACGAATTTGTTACTTGGGGAAGTAGAATTTAGAGTTGGTATGGGTATAGTATTCCTTTGGGGATTAAAATTGGGTTCAAAGGGTTTTTTTTTTTTTTGATACATACTAATGTGGGCAAAATTCAGAAATAGCATACTTTGTCTCCTTAATTATGAGTTTCATAGCAACAGTTTTATAATTACATAATATAGCAAGTTTTATTTTTTATTTTTGCAAACTGTTGCTACAAAAATACAAATGCATATGATTTTTACTGCCCTTAGGATCGATATGTATTTTGTATTTTTATAAACTATTGCTATAAAAATACAAACACATATAAATACATATGTTACAAAATGTAATTTGATAAAAGTGTTGTTATTTTTTGTAATTTCATACTTAAGTATACATCAATATACTGAGACTATAGATAGATCTAATTTTAACGATATATTGCATTAATTTTTATGATACATAATAAGAAATTATATGTAATTTGAGTTAGTTTACCCTGATACATTCAACATACTTATTATGATGCATAGATCAATTTTACTGAGATATATCATTATATCTAATACATATTAAATTTTGAAATTATTTTGAATTGTATTGCGTACAACAGATACATATGTATTGTGTTTATAGTTCATCCAAAAAAATAAGTAGTAGCTTATGTATCATTATCAATAATATGTTCTGAATTAGGTACGTATAAGTTTTTTTTAACGTTTTTTGCTGATTTAATTTTGTATTTTGTATAACATTTTGTGCAGCATTTTAATTTAGAGGATTTTTGAGAATTGTGATCGGAAGATGTTGATGATGGTGGTTCAAATTTGAATTATGATGTTGTTTCTAATTTTTAAGATTCGACAAACATATTCCAATAAAAATTAAACCCCAACAATTTGCTACCTAATTACATTCTCTTTCAACTTTTTTCATAATTACACCAAATCCCTTCTAGATACATAACTAGCAAATTAATTGTTTATAAAAATGGAAAATAATGATAAGATATTAAATGATAGAGAAATTAATAGGATTTTTATTGGAATATGTTTGTCGAATCTTGAAAATTAGCAACAACATCATAATTCAAATTTGAACCACCATCATCAACATCCTCCAATCACAATTCTCAAAAATCCTCTAAATTAAAATGCTGCACAAAATGTTACACAAAATACAAAATTAAATCAGCAAAAAACGTTAAAAAAACTTATGCGTACCTAATTCAGAACATATTATTGATAATGATACATAAGCTACTACTTATTTTTTTGGATGAACTACAAACACAATACATATGTATCTGTTGTACGCAATACAATTCAAAATAATTTCAAAATTTAATATGTATTAGATATAAACTGCCCTTAGGATCGATATGTATTTTGTATTTTTGTAAACTATTGCTATAAAAATACAAACACATATAAATACATATGTTACAAAATGTAATTTGATAAAAGTGTTGTTATTTTTTGTAATTTCATACTTAAGTATACATCAATATACTGAGACTATAGATAGATCTAATTTTAACGATATATTACATTATTTTTATGATACATAATAAGAAATTATATGTAATTTGAGTTAGTTTACCCTGATACATTCAACATACTTATTATGATGCATAGATCAATTTTACTGAGATATATCATTATATCTAATACATATTAAATTTTGAAATTATTTTGAATTGTATTGCATACAACAGATACATATGTATTGTGTTTATAGTTCATCCAAAAAAATAAGTAGTAGCTTATGTATCATTATCAATAATATGTTCTGAATTAGGTACGTATAAGTTTTTTTAACGTTTTTTGCTGATTTAATTTTGTATTTTGTGTAACATTTTGTGCAGCATTTTAATTTAGAGGATTTTTAAGAATTGTGATTGGAGGATGTTGATGATGGTGGTTCAAATTTGAATTATGATGTTGTTGCTAATTTTCAAGATTCGACAAACATATTCCAATAAAAATCCTATTAATTTCTCTATCATTTAATATCTTATCATTATTTTCCATTTTTATAAATAATTAATTTGCTAGTTATGTATCTAGAAGGGATTTGGTGTAATTATGAAAAAAGTTGAAAGAGAATGTAATTAGGTAGCAAATTGTTGGGGTTTAATTTTTATTGGAATATGTTTGTCGAATCTTAAAAATTAGCAACAACATCATAATTCAAATTTGAACCACCATCATCAACATCCTCCGATCACAATTCTCATAAATCCTCTAAATTAAAATGCTGCACAAAATGTTACACAAAATACAAAATTAAATCAGCAAAAAACGTTAAAAAAAACTTATACGTACCTAATTCAGAACATATTATTGATAATGATACATAAGCTACTACTTATTTTTTTGGATGAACTATAAACACAATACATATGTATCTGTTGTACGCAATACAATTCAAAATAATTTCAAAATTTAATATGTATTAGATATAATGATATATCTCAGTAAAATTGATCTATGCATCATAATAAGTATGTTGAATGTATCAGGGTAAACTAACTCAAATTACATATAATTTCTTATTATGTATCATAAAAATAATGTAATATATCGTTAAAATTAGATCTATCTATAGTCTCAGTATATTGATGTATACTTAAGTATGAAATTACAAAAAATAACAACACTTTTATCAAATTACATTTTGTAACATATGTATTTATATGTGTTTGTATTTTTATAGCAATAGTTTACAAAAATACAAAATACATATCGATCCTAAGGGCAGTTTATATCTAATACATATTAAATTTTGAAATTATTTTGAATTGTATTGCGTACAACAGATACATATGTATTGTGTTTATAGTTCATCCAAAAAAATAAGTAGTAGCTTATGCATCATTATCAATAATATGTTCTGAATTAGGTACGTATAAGTTTTTTTAACGTTTTTTGCTGATTTAATTTTGTATTTTGTGTAACATTTTGTGCAGCATTTTAATTTAGAGGATTTTTGAGAATTGTGATTGGAGGATGTTGATGATGGTGGTTCAAATTTGAATTATGATGTTGTTGCTAATTTTCAAGATTCGACAAACATATTCCAATAAAAATCCTATTAATTTCTCTATCATTTAATATCTTATCATTATTTTCCATTTTTATAAACAATTAATTTGCTAGTTATGTATCTAGAAGGGATTTGGTGTAATTATGAAAAAAGTTGAAAGAGAATGTAATTAGGTAGCAAATTGTTGGGGTTTAATTTTTATTGGAATATGTTTGTCGAATCTTAAAAATTAGCAACAACATCATAATTCAAATTTGAACCACCATCATCAACATCCTCCGATCACAATTCTCATAAATCCTCTAAATTAAAATGCTGCACAAAATGTTACACAAAATACAAAATTAAATCAGCAAAAAACGTTAAAAAAAACTTATACGTACCTAATTCAGAACATATTATTGATAATGATACATAAGCTACTACTTATTTTTTTGGATGAACTATAAACACAATACATATGTATCTGTTGTACGCAATACAATTCAAAATAATTTCAAAATTTAATATGTATTAGATATAATGATATATCTCAGTAAAATTGATCTATGCATCATAATAAGTATGTTGAATGTATCAGGGTAAACTAACTCAAATTACATATAATTTCTTATTATGTATCATAAAAACAATGCAATATATCGTTAAAATTAGATCTATCTATAGTCTCAGTATATTGATGTATACTTAAGTATGAAATTACAAAAAATAACAACACTTTTATCAAATTACATTTTGTAACATATGTATTTATATGTGTTTGTATTTTTATAGCAATAGTTTACAAAAATACAAAATACATATCGATCCTAAGGGCAGTTTATATCTAATACATATTAAATTTTGAAATTATTTTGAATTATATTGCGTACAACAGATACATATGTATTGTGTTTATAGTTCATCCAAAAAAATAAGTAGTAGCTTATGTATCATTATCAATAATATGTTCTGAATTAGGTACGTATAAGTTTTTTTAACGTTTTTTGCTGATTTAATTTTGTATTTTGTGTAACATTTTGTGCAGCATTTTAATTTAGAGGATTTTTGAGAATTGTGATTGGAGGATGTTGATGATGGTGGTTCAAATTTGAATTATGATGTTGTTGCTAATTTTCAAGATTCGACAAACATATTCCAATAAAAATCCTATTAATTTCTCTATCATTTAATATCTTATCATTATTTTCCATTTTTATAAACAATTAATTTGCTAGTATGCATCTATTAGTTATGTATCTAGAACAGATTTGGTGTAATTATGAAAAAAGTTGGGAGGGGGTGTAATTAGGTAGCAAACTGTTGGAGTTTATATTATTTGCCCTATCTATAATCGATAATTTATAATAATAATAATAATAATAATAATATATTAAAAGAATGTTTTCGCTTTAGACAAAATTATCTTTTTATTATTTATTAAAATTAAAAACTTAAAATTCACTTAAATTTAGTCATTAAATCTTTCCTTGTTTGAATTGTATACCTTAAATTGAGGATTTTAACATCAATTAAAATATTATAAAAGTTACAAATTGAAACGGAAGTACTTAATATTTCATATTTATTAGTAACGTTTTGAAATATTTATTCCTAAATAAATAATTAAAAAAAAATAATAAAGAGAGAAACACACATAACAAAAGCTTAAAGAATGGGAGGAAAAGATTTCCTAGATAATTACCTAATTCCTCTAGAACTTTCACCCAAAGATTAGTCTCAAGTTTTAAAAAGTTTGTCTCCTATTTTAAATCTGAATTTAAAAAAAAAAAAAAAAAAAAAAAAAAAAAAAAACCTTTGAACCCAATTTTAATCCCTAAGGAATACTATACCTAAACAAACTCTAAATTCACAATACATTCATACACCTATATAAATCACACCCCCACACGACAAAAGGCTGATGGTTTTCACTGGATTTGGAGGTTTTCGTTAAACAGAGAACACGAAGGTATTTTTAAGTGTATATAGATAGACTTTGAATGCATATCGTGGTACGTGTTGGTGTTTGTTTATGTATGCACGTGTGTATATGTAGACACACACATAATCAGCTTTATCTCTAATTTAGATGACATAATCTTTGTATTGTTTGAGGATACTGCAATTGTCCTAGCATGTTAGTTGTTAGCTTACTACAAGGCCTTCTTCTTTTTCCTAGAAATGCTAGCATAAATTTAAAACTTGAGTGAGTTGCGTGAATTCTTCGCTTTTGATGTCACACTCGTATCAGATTCTTCAGAAATACACTACTTTTGGAGAATTCATTTTTGAAGAGTTCGAGCAAAGTGAGTTGGTTTGGATTTGAAAAGATTAGTATTTGAAGTTGAAGTTGAAAAAGTGTATTTGGTTAATGTTAGGTTGGAATGGAGTTAGTGTTGTAGGATTTTAAGCTACATAGAATGCTATCATGATATTTGTAAGAGATAGATCGCTCGAAGCTTGTATATTTAATTTGAACAATGCTGCAACTTCCTAGAAGCCAACAACTGTAATGAGATTTTATTCTAGTATTATAAATAGGGGTGCTATGTTACATATTTTCATAGAGTACAAATTTAAGAGCTTTCGAGTTATTGAATATAGTCTCCTACCTCTTGTGTGTTGTTTAGTTAATTTCTTCTATCTAGTCATTGTTGCAGAGAGAATGGGAAATTGTTTGTCGGATGTTAAAGGCGGAAAGCAGGCCGTAGGAGGAGTAGGCCATCATATGGACCCAGCTGCCACCGGTGATGGTAATGGTGCTGCTGTTGGTGGGTCCAATGATGCTGTTGACTTGTTCTATAGGACAAAGGGTCTTCACGCCCTTTACATCCCAATCGAGTTATCATTATCAGCTTCAAAGCTAAGTGATCTTGATATTATTTCTAAGAGTGATCCAATGGCAGTGGTATCTATTAGAAGAAGAGATGGGACACTGGAAGAGCTTGGTCGAACAGAAGTTATAATGAACAATTTGGACCCTGTATGGGTACAGAAAATTAATGTCATGTACCAATTTGAGACTGTGCAGACATTGATTTTCCATGTCTATGATGTCGACACAAAATATCATAACATACCAGCCAAGGATCTTAAATTGAATGATCAAGATTTCCTTGGTGAAGCTAGCTGTGTTCTCTCCGAGATTGTAACCAAGTGCAACCGATGCTTAACACTGAATCTGCGCAACAGGAATGGCCATGTCCGGAAAAACTTAGGTGAAATTACTATTCATGCAGAAGAAATAGTCACTTCAAGAACTGCCGTAGAGATGACATTGCGATGTACCAATCTGGAAAACAAGGATTTATTCTCGAAAAGTGATCCTTTCTTGAGAATATCTAGGATTATTGAAACTGGAGGTTCTATTCCAATTTGCAAGACAGAAGTCGTCGATAATAACTTGAACCCCATATGGAGGCCCGTCTGTCTAACTATGCAACAATTTGTGAGCAAGGATAATCCATTAGTTATAGAGTGCTTCGACTTTAACAGCAGTGGAAATCATGTTCACATCGGCAAATTACAAAAAACAGTGGCAGACCTTGAAAATTTGCACAAGAGTAGAGTTGGCGCAAATTTTATCTCACAACCTTCTGGTTTTCGGGGTAATGAAAAGGTCCTGAAAGGTCAACTTTTTGTTGAAAGATATGCTGAGAAGCAGCTCTATAGTTTTCTTGACTATATTTCTAGTGGATTTGAGCTTAACTTTATGGTTGCTGTGGATTTTACTGCTTCAAATGGAAATCCTCATAGTCCTTATTCCTTGCATTACATTGATCCATCTGGCCATCTGAATGCTTACCAGAGGGCTATTATGGAGGTTGGAGATGTCATACAATTCTACGATTCTGATAAGCTCTTTCCTGCTTGGGGATTCGGTGGCAAGGCGTATAATGGAACGGTATCTCACTGTTTTAACTTAAATGGAAGTTCAGATGCCTCCGAGGTGGAAGGTGTGGGAGGTATTATGGCAGCTTATGCTGGTGCTTTGCAGAACTTTACTCTTTCTGGACCTACATTGTTTGGGCATGTAGTTAACAAGGCTGCAGAAATCGCTGTCGAGTCCCTCAAATACAACCATAGCAAGTATTTTGTCCTCCTCATTATAACTGATGGTGTCATTACCGATATGCAAGAAACAATAGATGCTCTAGTGAGGGCATCTGACCTGCCACTTTCAATCCTTATTGTAGGAGTCGGCAGTGCAGATTTTTCACAGATGGAGGTCCTTGACGCTGATAATGGACAGCGATTAGAGAGTTCGACAGGAAGAAGAGCTACACGAGACATTGTTCAATTTGTTCCAATGCGAGAAGTACATAGCGGGCAAATTTCAGTTGTTCAAGCACTTCTAGAGGAGCTACCTGGGCAGTTTCTAACATACATGCGTTGTAGGGACATTAAACCTCTTAACATTTCTGCTGCACAAACATATGGTCCAGGACAGTCCCATGCACAGCTTGAGTTGGAAGAATAGCTTCAGGGCCCATCAAATTCTTGAGATGATTGCAGAAGAAAGAGTGTCTGCTGGGAAGGTTAAATGCTGCAGAAGTCAATTGTGTATGCTTCAAAAACTAGTGTTGCACAGTTATCGTAGTCGTAGTTTAATTTCTAGTATTATAAATAAGGGCGCTATGTTGCATGTTTTCAAAGAGTAGAAATTCAAGAGCTTTCGAGTTATTGAATAAAGTCTCCAACCTCTTGTCTCTTGTTTAATTAATTTATTCTATTTAGTCATTGTTGGATCTTTCCCTCGTATATTTCTTTGAAAGGAAAAGGGTCAAATTAGCCCACAACTTTGAGGTCAAATTTACCCTCACATTAATCCTTCCTTTAACAGAAAAGCCTAAATCAACGTTAAACGTCCTATTTAAAAAAAAAAAAATCACACCATAATATAAACCCCACCACCTCCAGCCACAAAAAAAGACACAAACAAATATACCCCACCACCTCCAGCCACAAAAAAAGACACAACCAAATATACCCCTCCCTCAGTTATATTGAAAAAATTTGAGCAATAAAATAGAGGGAGGGGTATATTTATTTGTCTTTTTTGTGAGTCAGATTGGGTCGGGCGGATTAGATTAGGGTGCATTTTATTTTTAAAATTGGGGCATTTAATGTTGATTTGGACTTTTGTGTTAAAGAAAAGGTACATGTGAGAAGTTTCACTACAACAAGGTAAATTTAATCCTAAAGTTACCGTTTGAGTGATCACATCCTTTTTTTTTTTTCTCATATAAGTTGTTTGATTACTAATTGATTATTCTCTTAATTGATATTTCTTGATACTTTCTTAATTTAGTCAATTGTAATCAAATCATAAATGTTTTTTTTGGTATAATATTGTTATTTAAATTAATTATATACATATTTTGAGTGATGACATCTTTTTCATGATATTTTTAATTTTGAAATTACTTATTTATCGTAATAATTTTTTTCATATAAGTTACTTTATTATTAATTTTTTATTATCTAATTGATTTTTTTATTACTTTCTTTATTTACTAAATTGTAGTAAAATCATAAATGCTTTCTAAATAATATTATTATTTATATTATTTAAAATTAATTATGCATATTTTTCTAGGAATAACATCTTTTTCATAATATTTTTTTATTTTGAAATGACTTTTTGATTATTATAATCTTATTCATATAAGCTGCTTGATTACTATTTACTAATTGATTTTTTGTAATATTTTCTTGAATTATTCAATTTTAGTGAAATCATAAACATTTACTTTATATTATTATTATTATTTATGTTGTTTAAATTAATTGATCACATATTTTAAGGAATGACATCTCTATTGAAATATGTTTTTATTTTGGAATGACTTTTTTATTATTATAATCTTATTCATATAAGTTGCTTGATTGGTATTTACTAATTGATTTTTTGTAATAGTTTCTTAATTTACTTAATTTTAGTCAAATCATAAATATTTACTTTTTATAATATTATTATTTATATTTTTTAAATTATCAAATTACTTGAAATAAATTCTTTTCATTTTGTAGTTCAAAGTTACCATTTGAGTGATCACATCTTTTTCATAATATTTTTATTTTTTGAATAACTCTTTGATTATTATATAAAAAAAATCCATATAAGTTATTTGATTACTAATTGGTTATTCTCTTAATTGATATTTCTTAATATTTTCTTGATTTAGTCAATTGTAATCAAATCATAAATGTTCTTTTTTGTATAGTATTGTTATTTAAATTAATTATATACATATTTTGAGTGATGACATCTTTTTCATAATATTTTTAATTTTGGAATGACTCGTTTATCATAATAATTTTTTCAAATAAGTTACTTGATTATTAATTAGTTATTCTCTAATTGATTTTTTTGTAATACTTTCTTCATTTACTAAATTGTAGTAAAATCATAAATGTTTTCTAAATAATATTATTATTTATATTATTTAAATTAATTGTGTATATTTTTTTAGGAATAACATTGGAACAATCAAAACTTAGATATATTGATAAATTGATTTCCAGGCCACAAAAGGGATCTGTCCTCAAATTCTTGGAATAAAATAGAGCAAAAAATAAAGGAAAATTAGAAAGAGGGAGGTTCCAGATCTACCATTCTAAGCAACAAAAAAGATAAGCCAGATTATTCACACTATTCTCAATATGTCTTAGCCTATTTATGTCATTCTATGCAGGGCTGGATTTGTCCCATTCTCTAACGGCTTGGCAGAGGAGGTACTCCTTTGGGATTTGGCACTACATAATGGTCCAAATACTTTGGTAATTGTTTACCCCTTGTGCTACGTCAAAGGGCCTCTGACGTGTCCTGCTAATTTGTTTTGTTACAATGCCGCCCCCGTGGAGATGAACCTTTTCCCCAAGATTTGGAAACCTTAGCAGCAATGTAGAAGTGTCTTCCCAAGTAGCATCAGAAGTGGGAAGGCCTGACCATTTAACAAGGCATTGATGTATCTGATGGCCACCCCTAGAGATGGTGTGTGTCTTCAAGATATCCTCCAGAGTAAGGATGATGACTAATCCAAAAAATCAATTAGAGTAACTTGGATTTCCCACACATGTTTTTAGAACAGAAACATGAAAGATGGGATGAATCTTGGAAAAAGGAGGAAGTTCCAGCTTATAGGAAACCTCACCAATTCGTTGAACAATTTAAAAGGGTCCAAAGAAGCGTCTGGTCTGTTTGGTATTGAGCTGCAAACGTAAAGAGAGTTGTCGATAAGGGCGAAGACGGACATAGACCCAATCACCGACATTGAAAACCACATCCCTGCAATTATCGGCTGCATTAATCTTCATACTCTATTGAGCATGCAACAAATTGGCCTTCAAAAGAGCTAAGACTTCATCTCGTTGGACAAATGAGACAGACACATCAGTATTAGCTGAACTATCCTGGATAAATCTAAAAATAATTGGTGGGGAACGACCATAAATCACTTCAAATAGAGTTAACTTAGAACTGCGTTAGTACGACATATTATACCAAAATTTTGCCCACGGTAACAGGGAAAACCAAGTGGATGGAGTATCAGGAGAAAAACACCTAAGGTACCTCTCTAAGCACTTACTAAGAGCCTTGGTTTGGCCATCCGACTAGGGGTGATACTCTGAACTCATAGCAAGTTGATTCCCTTGGAGCCTATGTAGTTCTTGACAAAATTTTGAGAGAAATAGAAGATCACGATCAGAAACAATTGTGACAGGGAATCCATGTAAATGAACAAATTCCTAAACAAACACCACAATAATATTTTGGCAAGTAAAATGGGTTGGAAAGGTAATAAAGTCGCCATATTTGGAGAGTCAATCTATAATCACCAATATAACAGTACGATCTAGCGATGAAGGAAGCCCGGTGATGAAATCCATTGAAATATCTTCAAAGATGGAATTTGGAATGGGTAATGGGGATAATAAACCAGCAGGTTTTAAGGTTGAGTATTTCATCTGTTGACAAGTTTGACATTCCAAGACAAACTTTTGTACATCAGCACGTATTCCAATCTAATAGAAATTGGAAGAAAGACGATGAAATGTATGTGAGACACCAGCATGACCCTCAAGTTTGGACGAGTGAAACTTAGTAAGCAGCAAGGAACGAAGGTTAGCAACTTGTGGAACAACCAATCGATTCTGAAACAAAAGAAGTCCCTCCTAAAATGAAAAATGTGGCACAGAAGCAGGGTCTGATTTTAATTGTTATTGCAATGCGAGTAAGCCTTCATCAATTTTGTTTAGGGTACGTAATTCTTCTAGTAAGGCTAATTCAGTGACAGCCAAAGTCAAAGCTTGCAGGGCAGGAACTCGGGACAAAGCATCTGCTGCCGAGTTTAGTTTTCCCGGCCGATAGTGAATTTCAAAATCATAGCCAATAAGCTTACTTAGCCAACGTTGCTGCTCCGGGGTTTGTATTACTTGGACGGTGAGGGACTTTGAGGGTTGTTGGTCTGTGATGATTAGAAAGCGACGACCCAATAGATATTGTCGTCATTTTTTAACAGCTTGAGTGATGACAAACATTTCTCTATTATAGGTAGCAGCAACTTGCATGCTAGTGGAAAACTTTTGACTGAAAATGCGATAGGATGACCTTCTTGGGATAGAACTGCTCCAATCCCTGTGCCAGATGCATCAGTTTACATAGTAAACACTTTGCGAAAATCTGGTAAAGAAAACACAGGGACTGAACTTAAAGCCTCTTTTAGTTGAAAAATTGTCGCTGATGTCGACTCCTCCAAACAAAAGACTCTTTCTTCAAAAGGTCTATAAGAGGGGAAGCTAATTGTGCATAACCTTTGACAAAACAACGGTAATATCCCATCAAGCCAAGAAAACCTCGAACCTCCTTGAGTAAAGTAGGTAAAGACCAACAACGTATGGCTGTAATCTTCTCGGGATCTACCCGAAGACCTTTGGGTGAGATAATATGTCCCAAATAAGCAATGGAGGACTGACTAAAATGACATTTAGAGCGGTTAACCACCAAAGAATTTTCCTTGAGAGTGTCAAATACAGATTTCAAGTGAGCCAAATTTTCTTCCCAAGAATGTCGTCAAAAAATACCAACACAAATTGACGAAGGAATGGTTTAAAAACAGAATTCATGGTAGCCTGGAAAGTAGAGGGAGCGTTTGACAGGCCAAATGGCATAACAATAAATTCATAGTGACCATTATGGGTGCAAAAAATAATTTTCTCAATGCTTAGTGGGTGAAGGCGAATTTGGTGATAACCAGCCAAAAGATACAGTTTAGAGAAAAACCCAGCACTATGTAGTTCATCAAACAATTCATCAACTGTTGGGATAGGAAATCTATCTTTCACAGTGATGAAATTAAGGGCACGATAGTCGACACAAAAATTCATGTCTCATCTTTCTTTCGAACCAAAAGAACAGGAGATGAATATGGACTAGAACTAGGAAAATGATGCCAGTTTTAAGCATCTCAGAAACTTGTCTTTTAATTTTAACCTTTTGAAAAGGGGGATAGCGATAGGGTCGAACATTAACAGGGCCTGCACTCGGTAAAAGTAGAATGCGGTGATATTGAGGTCGGGTGGATGGCAGAGTTATTGGTGGCTAAAAAATATCAGAATAATAATTGAGGAGTGAAGAAAGAGCAGGAGGATGGTCTGTGATAGAGGTAGAGCTAGTAGTGTTGAGATTTAAAAGAAAAAGTTAAACAATGGAATCAGTACGAGAGAAGCGACGGAGAGTGGAAACATTAATTTGAGCCGGAGAAGAAATAGCGTCACCAACCTAAGTAATGCACTGCCCAGATATGGTGAAGGAGAATAAATGTTTCATATATTCTGTGACACTCGAGCCCAAGGTTGCTAGCCAAGCAACGCCCAAAACTAAATCAGAACCATAGAAATCAATTATAAAAAAATGATAGTAAATGTGAAACCCTGAACAGGGATGGAAGTGTCATGAATTACCCCAAGGTAGACTAGTGTTTGTCCATTACCAACCACAATAGAAAAACTCGATGAAGGTTCAATTGGAAGTTGGAGCTTTCTTGCAAAGTGTGGATTGATAAAGTTATGTGTGCTACCACTATCAATAAGGATTTGTGCTGGTAAACCCTTAATGTATCCCATAAAATGAAGAGTAGTTGGGTGCAATCCACCAAAAAAGGCCTGAAGACTGATGGTAAGGAAAGAGGGTGTTTCTGGTGACACTTTTGAGGAAATAGATGCAGGAATAGAGTTAGAAGTTGGTGGAGACAATTTCAGTGATGATTCATCAGTCCGTTTCTCATCAGGAATAAAATGAAAAAGTTGAGGTGCAGTTGAGCAACAATGACCTCATCATAATTAAATCTATTCAAACTTTGTATTCATTAAAACAATACAGTACCTTACAATACAACACACTAACATACAATACCTTACATTATAGAATAATATGTGTGATGCAGACAACCTATCCTAATGCAGATAATAATAGCTGCCTCCATAGCTCGAACAAATGGATATTGTTGCTGATTCTCATATGAGTTCTGATTTCAGTTTAATTGTTGTTGTTTGGACTTGTAGAAGTTAGAAAAGATTTTAGGTGCTTTTGCTCTCTCTAACTTTCTTATATTTTTTCGTTCTATCGCACTAGGAAATTCTCTTAAAAGAGGATATAATGATAGAGATTACTAGGTTGGTTGCCTGCGCAATCTCTTTTTCGATTCAAATGTGTTTCAAAATCTTGGGATATATCGCATCAAAGTCATCATGCTAATCCCTTTATATTTCTTCTTCTCCATTACGATCGCACCATGACTAGGACTCGGACTTGTCGCAACTTTTATTCTACTTCTTCTATATCTTCAATGGAGAATGTACAAAAACATGATAATATCCCTTCAAACAATGACTCTTCAGCTTATCGCGTACTGTTTGGTTCTTGTGATGGATTGGTTCTTATCGGAGTTTCTAGTCGTGTTAATGATCAGCTTGTGCTGTGGCCTGTGGAACCCTTCCACAAGAGAATCAATACTACTTCCTTTAGGAATTAAACCAAGACTAGCAATCCTTAGTTCTTTAGTATTTAATATTTATTTAATTCATGTCAAGTTAGGAATAGGATTTGTTTGTCCTAGTTCATATAGGAAATAGATTTCCCAGTCCTAGTTTAACTTGATTTTATTCTAGTATTACAAATAGGGGTGCTATGTTACATATTTTCATTGAGTACAAATTCAAGAGCTTTTGAGTTATTGTATAAAGTCTCCTACCTCTTGTGTCATTTTTGCGTCTTTCACTTGTGCTTATATTATTTCTTCGAGTGGTTTTATTTGACGGATGATAAAGGTTGGAAGCAGGCGGTAGGAGGAGTAGGCCACCATATGGACCCAACAGGTAGCACCGGTGGTGGTAATAGTGCTGCTGTTGGAGGGCCTAATGATGTTGTTGACTTGTTCTATAGGACAAAGGGTCTTAACGCCCTTTACATCCCAATCGAGTTATCATTATCAGCTTCAAATCTACATGATCTTGATATTATTTCTAAGAGTTATCCAATAGCAGTGGTATCTATTAGAAAAAGAGATGGGACTCTGGAAGAGCTTCGCCGAATAGAAGTTATAATGAACAATTTGGATCCTGTATGGGTACAGAAAATTAGTGTCATGTACCAATTCGAGACTTTGCAGACATTGATTTTCCATGTCTATGGTGTTGACACAAAATATCATAACATACCAGCCAAGGATCTTAGATTGAAAGACCAAGATTTCCTTGGTGAAGCTAGCTGTGTTCTCTCAGAGATTGTAACCAAGTGCAACCGATGCTTAACACTGAATTTGCACGGTAGGAATGGCCATGTCCGGAAAAACTTTGGGGAAATTACTATTCTGGAAGAAGAAATAGTCACTTCAAGAACTGCCGTAGAGATGACATTGCGATGTACCAACCTGGAAAACAAGGATTTATTCTTGAAAAATGATCCTTTCTTGAGAATATCTAGGATTATTGAAACTGGAGGTTCTGTTCCAATTTGCAAGACAGAAGTCGTCGATAATAACTTGAACCCCATCGGGGTAATGAAAAGGTCCTGAAAGGTCAACTTTTTGTTGAAAGATATGCTGAGAAGCAAGTCTATAGTTTTCTTGACTACATTTCTAGTGGATTTGATCTTAATTTTATGGTTGTTGTGGATTTTACTGCTTCAAATGGAAATCCTCGCAGTCCTGATTCCTTGTATTATATTGATCCTTCTGGCCGTTTGAATGCTTACCAGAGGGCTATTATGGAGGTTGGAGATATCATACAATTCTACGATTCTGATAAGCTCTTTCCTGCTTGGGGATTTGGGGGCAAGGCGAATAGTGGAACAGTATCTCACTGTTTTAACTTAAATGGAAGTTCAGGTGCCTCCGAGGTGGAATGTGTGGGAGGTATTATGGATGCTTATTCTAGTGCTTTGAAGAATTTTACTCTTTTTGGACCTACATTGTTCGGGCATGTAGTTAACAAGGCTTCAGAAATTGCTGTCGAGTCCCTCAAATACAACCAGAGCAAATATTTTTCCTCCTCATAATAACGGATGGTGTCATTACCGATATGCAAGAAACAATAGATGCTCTAGTGAGGGCATCTGACCTGCCACTTTCAATCCTTATTGTAGGAGTCGGCAGTGCAGATTTTTCACAGATGGAAATCCTTGATGCTGATAATGGACACCGATTAGAGAGTTCAACAGGAATAATAGCTACACGAGACATTGTTCAATTTGTTCCAATGCAAAAAGTACATAGAGGGCAAATTTCAGTTGTTCAAGCACTTCTAGAGGAGCTACCTAGGCAGTTTCTAACATACATGCGTTGTAGGGATATTAGACCTCCTAATATTTCTGCTGCACAAACATATGGTCCAGGACAGTCCGATGCACAGCTTGAGTAGGAAGAATAGCTTCAGAGGCCATCAAAATATTGAAATGATTGCAGAAGAAAGAGTGTCTGCCGGGAAGGTTAAATGCTGCAGAAGTCAATTGTATATACTTCAAAACCTAGTGTTGCACATTTATTGTAGTCGTAGTTTAATTTGGTTTTATTCTAGTATTATAAATAAGGATGCTATGTTACATATTTTCATAGAGTAGAAATTCAAGTGCTTTTGAGTTATCGAATAAAGTCTCTATAACGCTCTGAATCTACTACCCGAAATGCTACACGGTGCTCATGACCCTGAAGGACTACAAGCTAACCCATGACTGATATTTGTACCTAAATACTGCATAATATACTGTATAATGCGGAGACATGAACTGAAAGGTCATAAGGTTCAAAACTGAGATATAATATCTGATAAAATATAACATATGGGTGGGGTATGAAATACCCAAACTAAAACTGAAATAAGCTATCTGAACATACTGTAGTCTGAAAAGCCTCTAACTCTAACTAAGGAGTTGATGGGACATATCCCCAACTAACTCTAACTAATAATTTAATTAATGAAATAATAAAGAAATGGTCATGTCCTCGAAGGATGAGGACTCACTACTAACTCTCACTGCAGAGACTGGAATGCTACTGATGCTCTGGTGCTCATGCCTCGGAACCTATGGTATAAGACACCATAGAGCAAATGCGTCAGTACCTTGAATGTACTGGTATGCATGTGAGGTAGGCTGAATGCATGGGGTTCATATGCATGAACAATACTAGCTAACTATCTAATATGAGCATGAGAATACATGCATGCATACATAGTAACTATATCTGAAATAGTGATAACATGAATTTACTGATAACTAACATGACTAATGACTGAGTTCTGATAACTGATCTAACTAATAACATGAGTGACTGTATCTGATGGAACTAGCTGAGTTTCGTACTGTATCTGAGTCGACTGTATCTAACAGTCCTGAGATCTGAAGAACTATATGAGTTCTTTTACTGATACTGATACTGAAACTATAGGAGGTAGTCATCTAACCGACATGCCCCAGATGACTCATTATAGCTAAATTAGGGTCCAATCTGTGCCCTGATTGGAAGGGTATCAATACCGCTCCACTAGTAAGGACAATATGTGAGTGACCCTCAACTAGAAAGTTACTCTAATAAGAACGGTGGGAACCTCAACTATCAGGTTAATCCACCTCATCTACCTTCAACTAGCAAGTATGATGTCTCAACCTACGCTAGATACGTAGTTCTGGAATGCAAGAATTGCTTCTAAGAATCACACCCTCAACTAACAGGTGAGTTCCCATACTTAGGTTCACTCGGTGCTGAATCCTACTCCCATCTGAATAGACACTGAACATGATTAACTGATCTAAACATGGACTGAGTTTACTGAATTCCATTAACTAACGGAATACTACTGATATCTGACAACTGACTGAGTTCGTGAGATTACTGAGGTTACTGAATTACTGTGCTTTCCTGAGTCATATGACTGAATGAGTTCTATGGATCATGACGTGACTGAGGATATCATGAAAACATGACACTGGCTCTAGGTATACAGCTAAATTGACGGGTACAAGTACCCCCGGGACTCGATGGAAAGAAACTAACAAAGCATGACTTTCTTGAATACATGATCAATCATAACAATCCATAATTCATTTATTGAGGCAATTCATCAAGCATGTGATATGCATAATCTTGTACACAAATAGGGATTTCATAATATCATACTAGTTGGGCGCTTTTCCTTCATATAGGCATTTAATCAAACACATGGTAAGCATAGTATATATAGACAACATCATACAACAAGTACATATCATGATTCAACTCTCATTTCATCATCCAAGGGGTTAATTATAGGTTCACATGAATCTACACCTATACTAATCAATTCCACATAAAATTTATCACCCAACATGGATTAGAATTCAATTATTCATTATCAACATGAACAAAAACAAATCCAACATAAAATTCATAAAGAAATCCATACACTTGAACTTTGAAAAGAGATTATTGGGCTTCATGGATGAAAGGAGTCCATGAATGAACACTATGCATACCTAAGTTGAGTTTCTTGAAGTTCTTGAACTTAAATAATTTGAATCTCTTAGTTCTTGAAGAAGATTTGGATTTAGTTCTTGAGGGTTTCTCTTAGGGAGAAAACCCCAATTTTAATGTTGTAGATAGATAATGAATTTCTGAGCTTTGGTCGGATATAATTAGGTATATAAATGGGTGGTAAAAGATCAAAAAGCCTCTTTAAAAATGACTTAAAGTAACTGGACGGTATGTGCGATGGTGGGTGCGATGGTTCATCGCTGGATTGACGGTTCGTCGGTCCTGACCGTCGCACCTGGGCAGAAAGGGGGTTCACTGTCCCCCTTGCGACGGTCCGTCGCTAATCCAATGGTCTGTCGGACTGGACCGTCGCTCCTAGGAAAAAGGTAGTCATACTGTCTCACTGCGACGGCGTGGGTGACGGCCGTCACTAGTCCGACGGTCCGTCGGCCTCCACCGTCGCACCTGGGCAGTTATACTGCCTTCTGTATTTTGACCATAACTTTCTCTTCCGATGTCGGATTTTGATGAAATTGGCATTGATGGAAAGCTTATTCAATTTTCCACGTGACAAAAAGTGAAAATCTTAAAAATACCACTTTTACAAAAGTAGACTCATCTTTCAAAGAAAGCTTCTAACATTCTTGGGACAATTTCAAGCTAGGAAAAAGTACGGGGTATTACAGTCTCCTACCTCTTGTCTCTTATCTAATTAATCTTTTCATTGGATCTTTCACCCGTGCTTATATTATTTCTTTGAGTGTTTTTATTTTCTTCACTTCCCCCTTTCAGGACTTTTTTCCCTTATACCTCACAGCAAACGACCCCTAAGATGCTTGCAATGTACTGCTGCAAACCACAACTAACAGCAAATGCACAAACATATTCCTTTTTATGGCAAGGAATTTTGGCCTTTCAATATTGGAAGGAATGCTTTGCTTTTTTTTCACTTTTAAGGTTCGTGATGAGGGTACTATGGTGCCAAGAAATCGTGGACTCAATTATTTAACATAAAAGTTATCAGTTTTTATGTAGCCAAACCAATTTATAGGTTTGCAGATGGTGATGTACTAGTTAATGGCTACATTAACGGAATTTACTTATTAAGGACAGCGAAAGGACCATTTGGATTATGTTTGATTCATTTATTGGACCGCGTCAAAGGTTTGAAATAATTACTTTCACAGAGAGTTTGATCTCTTCAAAATCACTAATTTAATATTTAGTTATATATGTTTGAGACATTTTTATGTTCTTAATTTTGTTGATCATGTTACATGTGATAAACTCTTGGTTTTATAAAGTTTACCTATTACTTGCCAATTTTTGCATTATTTTTAATATTTATAATTAAAATAACATTTTTATATATTAAAAGATTATTTTAAATATGTGAAATATATGAAAGACAAAAATAACATCAAGTTGAGGGTCTATCACAACATCCTATCTATCTCTAAAATAAACTAAAATATTGCTTGTTGTTGTTACGACTCTTATTTTTGTATGTTCTCTTTTTCAAACTGCTTGAAAGTAGTTTGTTTTAAGCTGAAGGTTTATGTAAATAGTCTTTCTATCTCTATTATGTAGGTGTAAGATTTAATTCGCTCTACATTTCTTATATCGTACGAGTGAATTATACTGATTATATCATTATTTATTTATTTATTCAAAGAATTTAATTGATCCAATGACGTTAAATAGATTTTTCCCAAAAAATTCAAATGCCCTTGGATTTGGATGAATTTATCGAGAAAAGTAAGAGAAGAAAGGCGAGAGTGTTAAATCTTCCAGAGGGGAAAAATAGAAAGAAGAGAAATGTGAAGAGGAAGAAGAAGAGGACTGTAGACACGTAAAATTTATTAGGTCAAATTCATATAAAATATGAATTTGATCCATATTTTGTTGGGTCTAAATTATTTTGGGCTGTAAAAATTAGTAGGCCCATTGCATTCCTCATCAAGGTCCATCTTACATTGAGGCCCAAACTCACGCCAAGTGGCAACTAACGTGGCATCCCAATCAAATTAAATACCAACAAGACAAGGCCACACACTCAAATGATGTGGCAATCCAAGTCAAGTTCAAGAGCTAATGAAACATCGCCAAGTGTCCCAAATGATATGTTTTTGGCCAATCACAAGCAACCTTGTCACATAACATTTGTGATAAGTTTAAAACTGAATGGACCAATCAAAATGAGGCAGAAGAGGTTATTTATACTTGGACTGCCTACCCCCTACAGCTATAAATAGGAGAATTACACAATTTTATGAGGTCATTTTGCAAGCAATGGAGGAAGCTTCTATATTGACTACATAGCTCTTTAAAGAATTGACTAAAGGAGTTCATCCCAGAGATCAACTCGACAAGACGACGTGTTGTCTGACATTCCTGGAGACCCAAACGTATTTCTAAGAGGTTCAAATCATTTTACACTCGAGAAACACGCTACAAAAGGTCCTCGAATTACGGAAAAGCTTAGGAGAGAAGAATCTAAAGAATAATGGAATTGTACCCGCAAAATTCATTTAAATAAAATTATTATTTTTGTTTATTTTATTTTTCTTGCAGTTAATTTTCAGCACTACAAAAATTTGTTGCAAACAAATTTTTGGCACGCCCAGTGGGACACTTCCTTAGAAGTGTAAATTCTGTTTAAAACTAAATATATCCAAATCATGTAGGATTCAGGTATTAGTCTTATAATGAATTTTAGTAAGATTGAATAATGATGTTATCCCACTTCAAAAAGGATTAGGAATTTGACTTATTTTGGACACTTGGATGTCCCAGTTCTTGTTGAAGACAACTTGTTCAGGAAATTCCTTTTTGAAGTCAAACTGGGTCCCTTTATAGTCTATAAAAAGACATCACCGCCCTATTAAGTCATTGTAATTTAGCCTGATCCGCAATTCAACTCGCATTTTTCTTGTCTTTTTGCTCTTTTTTTACGTTTAAAACTAGACTCGTAGATCTACATCTCATGCGGGGATCACAATTAGATTGCATCTGAATCGTCCCAAACATCACCCCAAAAACGGCCTTCTAATCTTGGTTTGATAGTTTTTTTCAGCTTTGCGTAGCGTCATGATAAATTCCATCTCTCGGCGTGGGAGTATCGGAATCAAGTGCCGATTTTTCACTGGAAAGTAGATTTGCAAAGCTACATCTTTCACAGAAACCACAATTAGATTGCATCCAAATCATCTCAGATATTGCCCCAAAAATGGTCTTCTAATCTCTTTTTGCTAGTTTTATCAACTTTACGCAGTGTCACGATAAATTTCATATTTCGACGTGAGAGTATTAGAATCAGGTGTTGTTTTTTGTATTGGAAAGTAGATTTGTAGAGCTATATCTTATGTGGAAACCATAATCAGGTTGCATCCAAATCGTAATAGATATTTCCCAAAAAATGATCTTCTAATCTCGTTTTGCCAATTTCATCAGCTTTACGCAGCGTCATGATAAATTTCATATATTAATGTGAGAGTATCAGAATCAGGTGCCATTTTTTGTATTGGAAAGTAGAATCTTAGAGATACATCTCACATGTAAATGAAAACCAGATTGTGCGAGAATCGTCCTAGATATTGCTCCAAAACTGGTCTTCTAATCTCGGCTCCCTGATTTTATCAGCTTTGCACAACGTCATGATAAATAGTGTATCTCGATGTAGAATTACCAAAATCAGGTGTCATTCTTTGCATTGAGAAGTAGATTCGTATAGGTATATCTCACATATAAATCACAATCAGACTACACCTAAATCGTTCTAGTTATTGCATCGAAACAAGTTTTCTAATCCTGTTTCGCCAGTTTCACCAACCTTGTGCAGCATCTCGATAAATTTTGTATCTTGACGTACAAGTATCAAAATTAGAAGAGGGTTTTTGGTATTGGAATGTGAACTCACAGATCTATGTCCCACGTAAAAACCACCATCATAGAACTTCTATATTTTCTCAGGTACTTTTCTAAAGTTGCAGCCTAAATCTTGTATATCTATTTCTCATCAGATTTTGGGTACTTCATGAATTTTATCACCTATTTAAAGTTTTGGGCCTCATCACTTCCGCAATATGTTGAAGGCCATACTAGAGCAATATTCAAAGTACCACAAGTCTTTTCCTTGTAGAGAAGACTTTATTACAGAGATAATAAAGAATCTTTTTTACTTTAAGGACGACATCTTCAAAGGACTCCAAATATGCACTCAAACTTCATACTTTCCTTTTTTTTTTTAATATTTTTTTAGAGTTGTTCACAGTTTAGACTCATGCAGGCTAGGAGTGTTTGACTTGCAGTTTAAGCTCGTGTGTCGAGAAGTATTTTTGACTTGCAGTTTAGGCTTGTCGTCGAGGAGCATTTTTTACTTGCAGCTTAGGCTCGTGCATCAAGGATCATCTTGACTTTTAGTTTAGGCTCATGCATCGAAGAGCATCTTGACTTACAGTTTAGGCTCGTGCATCTAGGAGCATTATGCAGTTTATGCTCGTGCCTTAAGGAGCAGATTATGGAAGAATTCTTATAATGTAACTTTTCTCTCAACCCTTTGTAATGAAGTATTGTTGCACTTCAATTTGGTATTTATTGCCCCCATTTATTGAAGCGGATATGCATTTGATTTTGTTTCGTCTTTTGAAAGTTGGAGTTTAGAAGCTTTTTGATATTTTTTTTTTGTGAGTGATCAATGTCCAAATGTCACCCTTTTTGCTATTGGAGAAGTCGTTTTCCATGAATTTACTTGTCATTTTTTTCAAGGCTGGAACCCTAATTGGCTCAAAGCTCCCAAATTGTAGCATGATGATTTGTTAAACTTTTGGTGATTCCACAGAGCGCATGGCTTGTAGAATTTTTAAAATTGAACCTTTCATATGGTGCAGTTTGGCACTAACATGATTTGCATCAACTGTTTCTCCATCATCAATTATGATTTTTCCCTCTAGCATTAATGTCATGATATTTTCCTTTAAGATGAAGTATTTTATGGTGTGATGATCAACAATACAATAAAATTTTCAGTACTTAGGATCATCGGCTTTTTTTGATTCTTCAAGTCGCTTTGACTTTGGGAGTTCAATGACTTCTTTAGCTAGCAACTCATCTATAATTCCAGAAATATCAGAGTCGTAAAAAGGACATACCCTTGTTTGTAACTCTTTTAAGGTTGGTTGATTTTCCACTCTTGCCTTTGTTTCTTTGGACCTTTCTCTTTCGGTTTTTATCTTATGGAGGCCTTTTTAAAACTCACAGTTGTCGCCATACATTCCCCAATTTGGTCCTCTGACGAGTCGCTGAATTTCATGACTTCTTCTCTAGGATCAAAAATAGGTGACGCCATTCTATGACTTGCAATACTCAACTCTATTTCATGAGTGCGTGTAGCTAATTCTTTAAAAGTTAGAGGCTTAATTCCTTAGAGGATATACACAAAGACCCAGTGTATCCCTTGAATGCAAACTTCAACCGCGAAAGTTTCAGAAAGTTTATCCTTGCAATCAAAGCTCAATGTTCGCCAATGATTTATATAGTCCACTACAGGCTCATCTTTATTTTTTCTTGTATTTATCAACTCCATCATGCTGAACGTACGACGGGTGTTGTAGAAATGATTTAGAAACTAACTTTCTAGTTGCTCCCAACAATCAAGTAATTCAGACTCCAAGTCCTTGTACCAATCAAAAGCGTTGTCTTTCAAAGAGCGAAAAAACTACTTGACAAGAAGATCACCATGTGTACCAGTACTGCTACAAGTCTCAATGAAATGAGCGATTTATTGCCTTGGATTTCTCTTTCCATCAAATTATTAAAACTTTGGCGGTTGATATCCAGTTGACATTGGTAAGCCCTCGATTCGCTTAGAATACGGCTTTGAGTATCCTATGAAATTTTATGATGGACCGTCATATTATGCCTTGATGGTATTTGCAATCATATCTTGTAGTTGTTGAATTGTTAGAGTAGCAATCGATGTAGACTACTTCTCTTTTTGAGATTTAGTCTTGCTAGGTGACTCATCGACATCCTTATTTTGCAGAGTAAACCGGGTGGATAAGCAGGGTCGTGGCTCGATTCTCCAGGGGAAAAGATCTCCTAACTTGTTCATCAGTTGAGCAATTTAAAGATCTTTATCCTCGACAGATTTCTTCAAAACTTCAATGTTTTGTTCCATTATTGTGAACTTCTCATCCATATTAGTTGCGTCAGCCATCAAGGCGTTGACCTTTGTTGAAACTGATGAATTAGTCGAATCTTCATATTCACTAAAATTGATGCCAGTCTGAGAGAATTTATCACATAGCAAGGATGTCAAATTGCTCCCAGGAGCTGTAGCTTCAGCCGTCATATGAGATTTGCTCTTTTTTACCTTCTCCAAAGAAGTGAAGTATTCAAATCCGTCCCAACCACTATTCTTAAATTTGCACCGAGTGAGGGTACCAATAAGGTTGAGCTCATCAGATGTGGTAGTAGCAGAGTTCTTGCATGAGACATCTTTCGTATTTTTGAAGTCCATAGCAGTAGTTGAATTTGATTTGCAGGAAGAAAAGATGGTAAGCAGAACTTGTCCCACTGGGCGTGCTAAAATTTGTTCTCAATAAATTTTTGTAGTGCTGAAAATTAATTGCAAGCAAAAATAAAATAACAAAAAGGATAATTTTATTTAAATGAATTTTGCGGGTACAATTTCGTTATTCTCTCGATTCTTCTCTCCTAAGCTTTTTCGTGATTTGAGGGATTTTTGTAGCGTGTTTCTCGAATGTAGGATGATTTGAACCTCCTAGAAATGCGTTTGGATCTCCAGGAATGTCAGACATCACTTTGTCTTATCGAGTTAATCTCCGGGCAGAACTCTGTTAGTCAATTCTTTAAAGAGTTGTGTAGTCAATAGAAAAGCTTTCTCCACTGCTTGCAGAATGACCTCAGAAAATTATGTAACCCTTTTATTTATAGTAATATGAGGTAGGCAGTCCAAGTGTAAATAACCTCTTCTGACTCATTTTAATTAGTCCATTCAGTTTTCAAGCTTATCACAAATGTTATGTGACAAGGTTGCGTGTGATTGAACAAAAATATGTCATTTGGAACTTTTGGCGATGTTTCATTGGCTCTTGAAATTGAATTAGATTGCCACATCATTTGAGTGTGTGGCCTTGTCTTGTTGGTTTTTAATTTGACTGGGATGCCACATCACTTGGCACGTGGCGTGAGTTTGGGCCTCGATGTGAGATGGACCTTAATGAGGAATAAAATGGGCCTAGTATTTTTTATAGCTCAAAATAATTTAGACCTAATAAAATATGGGTCAAATTTAAATTTTATATGATTTGACCCAATAAATTTTACATGTCTACAAAATCAAATTAAACTAGGACTAGGGAACCACAAAACAAATCTTATTCCTGACAAGACATGAATTAAATAAAAATTAAATCCTAAACAGCTAAGGATTTCTCCCTAGAGTGATAGGACAAAAAAATATAAGATCGAGGAGAAAGGTAGAGAGAGCAAAAACACCTAGAATCTCTTCAAACTTCTAAAGTCCAACCAACAACAATTAAACTGAAATCAGAACTCACCTGAGAATCAACAACAATATCCATTTTCAATGGATCTATAATGCCATTCAGGTATTGTACGGTATTGTATTGTATTGTATAGTACTGTATTGTTTTAATGAATACAATGTTTGGATAGATTGTATGACTTTCTGTCGTTAAGTTTGAAGTATAAACCTAGTAGAAAAGTAGGATACACATAGAGCCGCCAAAATGGGCTTGGCCCTTGAGGTCGGCCCAACCCAGTCTGCTATTAGGGTTGGGTTGGGTTATGATTTTTGAGCCCATTTAAAACTAGGGCTTATAAACCCAGCGCAAGTCAGCCTACTGGCTCTTGAGGCTTGACTGAGGCTAAGCTGGGTCAGCCCGTGGGCTAAAATACTATTTAATTTAAATTAAAAATATATGAATATTGTGAAAGAGAAAGTAATAATTAAGAATAGTAGTTATTGAATAAGTTTAATATCCTACATAATATTTAACTTACTAATCCATTGTACGTGCTTTGCACGTGTATATTGAGTTAGATAATATATAATAATAATAATAACAGTTTATTTAGAAAAAACTTATTAATGTTACACAAAATGCAATATTTGTTTAAATAGTGGAAATTAATGTTATTATACAGATACAATTATTCAATTATCTTTTGAATGTGTAAATATGACATGTTTACCTTGGGATGTAAGGTTTTATGTCCCCTTCTTTATAAAGTTTTTGGTCGATTAACAATATACTTTAAGATTTGGTACCTCTACAATTATCGGTTCCTACTTAATATATTTAAGTAGTCACAACTATATTACGCTATATAAACATAGATATGTTTATATAAACATAGAGCAGATTTTGAAATCTGCAGGTTCCTGCAAAAATCACAAATTAATATAATGATAATTCATCATCACATTAACAATTAAGGAGCAAATTAAATATAGTGAACAAAATTTTGCTACTAATATGAAAAGTTAAAATTATATTGGCCTTGATGCACGGAAACGTATTCTAAATAATAAAGCTATATTATATATGAGTATAATAATATAACACAACTACTTATAAAAAAAAAAAATAACAACAACAAGTGTGAGGACCTTAGAAAAGTAATTTGAATTTTTTACCCTTCATTAAAAAACTCTTTTTAGACAAAACTGTCTTTTCACTATTTTTTAAATTTATTTTTTATTATATTAACTAGACTTCCAAAAATATATGGTACTCCTAAAATATATGGTAGGAGAATTAATTAATATTTTTCTTTCTACTAGACTTCCTAAAATATATGGACTCCTAAAAAATATGGTATGAGAATTAATTAATATTTTTCTTTCTACTTTTCAGTTAGAAAAATACTCCTAAAATAGATGGGCACTATTAAGTAAATACTTCTATAAATATTAAGATGTACGTTAAACTAGAGAACAAACCGATTTTCCTATTAGGAGAATATGATTGATGCTCATCTAACTTGATTCGATGGTCTGTCCAGATGGTGGATGCTTGATTTTTCAACCCACGTGCAACTTCTTCAATGTTTTTGTCAGCATAATAGAATTCAACATGTGTGTGTGTGTGTTTGTATATATATATATATATATATATATATATATATATATATATATATATATATATATATATATATATATCTTCTTTATTTTCATTCAAAATCATTCTTTAGGATCAAAATTTTCGCTCAGACAAGAATTAGTTGGATCAAAATCGAAGCTTTGTGATCACTATTATATTTTTTTTAATAGTTTACAGGTCGTAGATGAATGTCAGTTGGCTTTGAAGAATTTCTTGAGTAAAAGTTAGGTTTAATTGTATTGTTTTGATATCTTTATTATCCTATTGTTTTATTTTCATTTACAGATGCTAGATAAATGTGGGTCGACTTTGAAATTTTTTAGGTAAAAGTTAGGTTTAATTGTATTATCATAATATCTCTAGTAGTTTGTTATTTTGTGGTAGTTTACAGTTCGTAGATGAATCTCGATCGGATTTGAGAAATTTTTGTGTGTAAAATTTAAGTTTAATTGTATTGTTTTGATATCACTTTTATCGTATTATTTTATTGTAGTTTATAGGTGATAGATAAATGTTGGTCGGATTTAAGGAATTTTCTTATGTAAAGGCTAGGTTTAGTTGTATTATTTTGATATCTCTATTATCGCATTATCTTGTTATTGTTTACAGGTGTTAGATGAGTGTCGGACTACTTTAAAAAAAACTTTTATGTGTAAAGATTAAATTTAATTGTATTATTTTGATGTCAATGAATGTTGATCGACTTTTAAAAATATTTTCGATAAAGATTAGGTTTAATAAATAAATTTTTCATCTTCACATACTCAAAAGATATTAAATTATTATATTTATTTTTATTATTTAAACAAATATCCTATTTAATGTAATGTTCCAACTCATTAAAATGAGGTACACGCACAAGGCGCGTACACCTAAACTAGTGTAACACCCCGATTTTCTGAACGAGAATGCTACACGGTGCTTATGACCCCGAAGGATCAAAGGCTAACCCATGACTGATATTTGTACCTGTACACTGCAGTATATGACGTAATAATGTGGAAAAAATGAACAATAGGCCATAAGGTTCAACTGAATAAAGTGTCCGACAAAACATAACATCTATATGGGTGACAAATACCCAAAACAACTGAAGTCTGAATCAAATCTGAACTAAACCTGAAAGCCTCTAAATACTGTCTGAAATAAGAAGTTGAAGGAACATGTCTCCAACTAACTCGTCTAGCAAAACTGAACTGAAATAACGAATGAAATAAAATAATATCGTCCTCAGATGGATGAGGACTCACTGCCACTGTGCGTACTGGGATGCTACTGCTACTGCTGATCTGGAACTCGTGACTCTGAACCTATGGTGTAACATTAAAAAAAAAAAAGCACAATAGCGCAAATGCGTTAGTACAACTGAAAGTACTGAGTATACAAGTGGGGTAGGCTAAATGTAAAAGGGTTTGCATGCATGAGCAATGCTAACTGACTGACTAATATGAACGTGAGAGTGAAAGCATGCATACATAGTAACTGAGATCATGAATACGTGATATTTGGATCTGTACGCTAATACATGGTTTACTGATATCCAACATAACTGATACTGGAATTCTGAATACATGGATGACTGTGTCTGACAGTCCTGAATCTGAGGGAACTACCTGAGTTCCGTACTATGACTGAATTGACTGTATCTAACAGTCCTAATATCTTGAAGAACTATCTAAGTTCTTTTACTGAGACTGATACTGAAATTGTAGGAGGAAGTTATTTAACCGACATGCCCCAATAATGCATATAGCTAAGTTGGGATCTAATCTCTGCCCCAACTGGAGGGGCATCAATATCGTGCCACTAGTAAGGACAGCAGTGAGTGACCCTTAGCTAGCAGGTACTCAAATGAGAATGGTGGGAACCATAAACTGACAATTTAAGCCACCTCATCAGCCCTAATATAGCAGGTTAAGATGTCTCAACCTACGCTGGCTACCTAGTTCTGGAACACAGGGATGACTACTAAGAATCACACCCTAAACTGGCAGTTAAGTTCCCATCCTTGGGTTCACTCAGTACTAACTTTTACTCCCATCTGAAGAGACTGAATCATGATTTAACTGGTTGTACATGGACTGAGTAACTGACTTCTGTTGACTGATGGAATAGTACTACTATCTGAGAATTTATTGAGATCATGAGATTTCTGAGATTTCCTGAGTCACATGACTGATTGAGTTTTATAGATCATGACTTGACTGAGATTATTGTGATAACGTGACATCGCTCTAGGCACACAGTTATATTTTTTGGGTACAAGTACCCCCAGGACTCGATGGAAGGAAACTGACACACATAACTGACTTAATCATAAAAGAAATGGAGTCCACAATTCACCATATCATAAGTAGGGGATTTCACACTAAGCATAGTTCTCAACATCTTACGTATGGAAGGGAAATTCATACAACATGTGTACACTTGCATATCTTCAATATCATGCTCAATCCATATCACAACAATGATACATATCAATCACGTGGAATTCATGTGAAATCATAAAGCATAGAGCATGGACTTCTCATTTAAGCACTATTAAATCATGGGACACGAATCTTATCACCTTAAGCATTTTATCAAACACTTTTCATGCATTTTTTTAGCTTAGGTGTGTTTTCATGAATTTCCCCATTTTAAACCACATAAAGTTCATGTATTTCAACTAACGAACACATATACTTCATGAAAACACCTTTAGATATCATCTTGAAACTTAAACAATAATCATCAACATGTACATGGTCATACCACAACAATAAAATCACAAAATAATATTTAAAACATGGTTCTTGAGCTCTATGAACGAAATGGATCCATAGATGAACACTACACATACCTTAGATAGAAGATCCGTGAAAATTAACGGTGAAATCCTTTGAATCTCGAAGCTCCTATGAAAATCCTATAGAGTTCTTGAGAGAATTTTGAGTAAAGAGAGTATAATATGGTTAGATTGGGGCTAAATTCCGTGTTTATGGAATATATAGGGATGGAAAGATGACCCAAATACCCCTATAGATGCGTCATTTAATTTTTATGAAAATTACCTGATTTGGGCCCATGGCGCAACTCGGAGATATCGCGTTGCCACTCGTTTGTGACCTGGAAACTCACCGCGACGCAGTGGAATCATGGAGATACACTGGAAATTGAAAAATACCATTTTTGCTTATGGCGCAACGCGCCACTGACTGAAATGATGCTACTAAAACTTTAAATCGCCATAACGTCTTCACCGAGTGTCCGTTTTAGGCGAATTTGGTATCGACGGAAATCTTATTCAATTCTATAAAATTTAGAGGGTATAAATCTGCCAAAATACCACCTATAAACTAATTTATGCTCATTCAAAGATGACCTATGTGAAATCACATACGAAAACTTGGTGGATTTAAAAGTTCTTAGCTTGGCTTACTCTAAGTGACTCTTATGAACATGCTTAAAACATCATAAGCTTTATTATCACTAGGATACTCATTCTAATTCATGTACTCAAATATGAATCATAGGATAGGAGGTTTCATGTGTAGGAGCAACGATTCATTTTTTAGCTTAGAAATATATGGGGTATTACAATATCTCCCCCTTGGAAATATTCGTCCTCGAATGAGACTGACTGAAATGGGGAGAGACGATAAACTGGAGTACGTACAAGACATACACTACTGGAACATGATCTTATGATGGACATGATTGATAAGTTAAACATATCATGCTGGACATGCATATCTGATGCATGAGTAATTGATTCATGAATGCATAACTGAGATTTCTGATAACTGAGTTCTCCCAATGAGAATGCATATTTGATGTATGATTATACACTGGATTGCTACATGAATGCATGACTGAATATGCAATGGTACTTGATCCTAGATTTATGATGAAACATGAGCATGAACTGGATACCAAGTTGTATAGAATACTGAACGGGAAACTGAATAAGCTTAAGGAGAACTGTTACCTTGAGCTTGATCTAGATTGGCAGAGAAGAGTTGAGGATACTTGGTACGCATATCTGCTGCTGCTTCCCAAGTAGCTCCCTCAACGGACTGATTTTGCCAAAGAACTTTGACTAGAGGGACTTCTTTATTCCTCAGTCTACGAGTCTGATAGTCTAGAATTTCGACCGAAATTTCCTCAGAGGAGAGACTGTTCTGAATGTCAATGCTTTGAATAGGGACTACGACTGATGGATCACCTTTACACTTCTTGAGCAAAGAGACATGAAAGACTGGATAAACTGAGGCTAGATCTGAAGGCGATTCAAGCTCATAAGCTACCTTGCCTAAACGATTGAGAATCTTGAAGGGACCGACATATCGGGGACTGAGCTTTCCCTTCTTGCTGAACCACTTCACTCCCTTCATGGGAGAGATCTTTAGATAGACATAGCCACCAATCTCGAACTCGAGATCCTTTCTACAGATATCTGCATAGGTCTTCTGTCAGCTCTGAGCAGCCCAAAGTCTTTCTCTGATCAACTGGACTTTCTCTAAGACATTGAATACTAAGTCAGGACCTATGACTAAGGCCTCACTAACTTTAAACCACCCGATTAGTGATCTGCACCTCCTACCATAGATAGCTTCGAATGGAGCCATTTTAATACTAGAATAATAGCTATTGTTGTATGCAAACTCAATCAAAGGCAAGTGGTTATCTCAACTTCCCTTGAAATTAATTGCACACGCCCTTATCATATCTTCAAAAGTCTGAATGGTCCTTTATTCTTGACCATTTGTCTGAGGATGAAAAGTTGTACAGAGATGAACTTGGGTACCATGACCCTTTTGGAATGTTTTTCAGAAGTGAGAGGTGAACTGGGTACCTCTATCTAAGATGATAGATAATGGAATTCCATGTAATCTAACCAACTCCCTGATGTAGAGTTTGGCATAATCCTCGGTTAAATAAGAGGTATGGACTGGAATGAAATAAGCTTACTTGGTCATTCTGTCTACAATGACCCAAACTGAATAATGTTGATGATGAGTTCGAGGCAAACCCATCACGAAATCCATGTTCAATTCTTCCCACTTCCAAGTAGGAATGGTGAACTCCTGCATGGAACCCTAGGTTTCTTATGCTCCATCTTAACCTGCTAACATGTAGGGCACTTAGCCACAAATTCTACAACATCTCTCTTCATCCCACTCCACCAATAGATCTCCCTCAGGTCATGGTACAATTAGTGGCACCAGGATGAATAGAGTATCGCGCACCATGCGCTTCTGCAAGAATTCGCTACTTTAAATCATCTACACCTAGAACACAAAGATGACCCTGACAACGAATGATCCCATCTCCCCCTCGGGAGAAAACCTCTACTTTTTTATTCTAAACTGACTCTTTTAGATTGACAAGGCTAGGATCCCTTTCTTGCTTTTCTTTTACCTCAGAAAATAGAGATGACTCTGAACTATCCTGAACACATACACCACCCTCTGAAGAATCGACTAAGAGAATACCTAGTCTGGCAAGCTGATGGATTTCCTGAGCTATTTTTTTCTTTCTATCCTCAACGTGAGAAACACTACCCATGAAGATTCTACTGAGAGCGTCAGCCACAACGTTGGCCTTGCCCGAATGATAAAGGACACTTATGTCATAGTCTTTCAAGAGCTCTAGCCACCTTCTATGACGAAGATTGAGATCCTTCTGAGAAAAGACATATTGGAGACTCTTATGATCTGTGAAGACATCTATATGAACTCCGTATAGATAATGCCTTCAAATCTTCAAGGCAAATACTACGGCTGCTAACTCAAGATCATGAGTAGGATAATTCTTCTCATGGGGCTTTAACTGCCTGGAGGGGTAGGCTATGACCTTACCATGCTGCATGAGGACACAACCTAGACCCAATCTAGATGCATCACAATAGACTACAAAATCGTCTGAACCATCTGGAAGAGCTAGAACTGGAGCTGAGGTGAGTCGAGTCTTCAACTCCTGAAAACTCTTCTCGCAAGAATCTAACCACTAAAACTTAACCATCTTCTAAGTCAATCTGGACATGGGGGATGCAATAGAAGAAAATCCCTCAACAAACCACCTGTAATAGCCAACCAAACCCAAGAAACTCCTAATATCTGATGGAGAGACAGGGGGAGGCCAATTTTTTACCACTTCGGTCTTCTGAAGATCTAATCTAATGACATCACCTGAAATAATATGGCCAAGGAATGCTACTGACCTTAGCCAAAACTCGCACTTACAGAATTTGGCGAATAGCTGGTGATCTCTGAGAGTCTGAAGAATAATTCTGAGATAGTCTGCATGATCGTGCTCTGTGCGGGAATAGACCAGGATATCATCTATGAAGCCTATGACAAACATGTCCAAGTACTGCTTAACACACGGTTCATCAAGTCCATGAAAGCAGCTGGGTTATTGGTAAGACCGAAGGACATAACTAGAAATTTAAAGTGACCATACCGAGTATGGAAATCTGTCTTCGGGATGTTACATTCTCTAACTCTGAACTGATGATAGCCTGATCTGAGGTCTATGTTGGAGAAATAACTGGCACCCTAAAGTTGGTCAAACAAATCATCTATTCTGGGAAGAGGATACTTGTTCTTGACCGTGACTTTGTTGTGCTGACGATAATCAATACACATCCTAATAGAACCGTCTTTCTTGCACACGAATAAGACTGGTGCACCCCACGAGGAAACACTGGGTCTAATGAATCCCTTATCTAAGAGATCCTTCAACTGTTCTTTTAGTTCTTTGAGTTCTGCTGGTGCCATTCTATATGGAGGAATAGAAATAGGATGAGTATCTGGATAGAGATCAATGCCGAAGTATATTTCCCTTTCGGGAGAAATGCCTGGAAGATCTTCGAGAAAGATATCTAAATATTCGTTAACCACTGGAACTGATTCAAAGCTAGGAGATTCGGAACCAGAGTCTTTAACATGAATGAGATGATAAACACATCCCTTAGATATCAATTCCCTTGCCCGAAGGTAGGAAATAAGTTGACCCCTAAAAGCGAATATGCTATCCTTCCACTCTAGGACGAGTTCATTTGGAAACTGAATTTGAACTATCCTATTTCTACAGTCGACTGTGGCATAGCAGGAATGAAGCCAATCCATGCTGAGAATGACATCAAAATCAATCATCTCTAACTCAACTAAATCTGCTGATGTGGCTTTCTGAAATATCATAATCAGGCACTTCCTGTATACCCGCCGAGCTATGATGGTTTTACCCACTGGGGTAGAGACTGAGAAGGGCTTTGCTAAAATTTCAGGACTGATTCCAAAATTTCCTTCTATATAAGGAGTAACAAAAGACAAGGATGCACCAGGATCTAGCAAAGCATAAACATGAACATGGAAAATCTGCAACATACCAGTAACGACATTAGGAGAATTTTCCTGATCCTGCCGGGTCTGAAGAGCATAGAGTCTGTTTGGGCGTTGCCTACTAGTAGCACTGGAAGTGTCACCCTACTAATTTGGGCTATCGAATTGGGTTGTTGAACGATTCTGCTGACCCTGTAGACCTGACTGTGGACACTCTCTAATTATGTGGCCTGGCTTGCCACAACCAAAAAAAACATCGCTACCATCTCTACAGGTACCCTTGTGGTTCTTACCACAAGTCTGACACAGGGGATTAGTTTGGGCACTACTGACACTGCCCTGAGACTTAGAGATTGGTGCTAGATCTCTATTGACGTCTCTGAATTTTGGTACTGGGGCACTGGCAGAGGAAGGAGCTGGAACTGCTAGCTTGGGATGAAACTGCGAACGATTTTCTCCATCTGATTTGGGTAGAGAAAAACTAAAACTGCCTGATCTTACTCTCTTATTCTGCCTCTCCCTAGTCCTAATCTTCTACTCCGTTAATTGCTGAGCATGGGTCATGAGCCTAGCTAAAGTCATATCACTGTTCAGCATTGCAGACCTACACTCATTTACCACGCTATCATTCACTCCTGACACGAACTTGCTCATCTTAGCCCTATTGTTGATAACGCTCAACTTATACCTCAAATTAGTGTAAGGCGGTCGTAGTCAATATATTTACCCAACTTTAGAGTCGGGGTCGAATCCACAGGGAACAATGTGAGTGGCGATTAAACTAGTTTGAAATTATAGCTACAAGGTAAATTCAAACAAATGATACAAAAATATAAAATGGGGTTTTAGTATTAATGTTTGTAATCAATATAAATGGAAAACCAAAGTTATGTTCACTGTGGGTTTTGTGAATTGACAGATACTAGGTACTGCTTAAGACTCTTGAAGTAAGTAGGAACAACAGAATATCCCTAACGACTATACTATCTAACTTATCTCTCGACCTAACCAGACAATTTATTATCTAATTCTCTCGAACTTAGATAACTTATCTATTTCCAATGGGATGTTATCTCAGGTAGATTAATCCAGTTATGGAATTAATCATTAAGCAGAAGGTTGGTAGCTTTCGAGTCCTTGTTGATAATTCACATCCTCTAGTCTATTTCTCTGTTCAAGCAAATAAACCTAAGGCATAACCTATTGTTTGTAACCAATAGATTTTAAGTTAAAACAACAGAATTTCAAGACGTCCTACTACTCTTTGAACCCTTTAAGTACCTAGCAGCATATCAAACCCTAATCCATGGGTCCCATAACTCAGGCTAATGGAATTATCCGCTCATGATTTGATGAATGAAATAAAAAGTTGAATTCATGATAGTATGGATAAACTTACGAATGGATGAAAACAACAATTGTTTCTTTAATTGAATCACAAGAGAATAATCCACAATAGTTGATAAGTATTGAAGGGAAAACAAGAAAAATACTTGACGAAAAAGATGAGGCAATGTACGTTCCTCCCAAGTTTCAAAAACAAGATTGAGAGATTAAAGGATTAAAGAAGATTGTCCATAAAACCCTAAAAGATGATATTTATACTTAACCCTAATTATGGAAAAAAATTAACAAAAATCATAAAATTCTTTGGATTAGGTGACGCCAATGATGACGCCACATCAAGGTTCTGATGCCTTATCACGGATGGCATCAGAATTGCTCCAGTTGCCTTCAAAATCTGTCTTCGGCTGACGATGTAGATGATGCCGCATCACCGATCTAACGGCGTATCACCAACATCTTCAGATTTTTTCTTCAAGCTCAATTCTCTGGTTTAGGCTGACGTCTATCGTGATGCCTTATCATCTCTTTGATGCCATGTCACCAATGTCGTCAGAACTTTCCCTCAGACTTCAACTCTCTGGTTAGGGCTGACGCCGATGCTGATAGCCTATCACAAGGCTGACGACTTATCACGATCGTCGTCAGCCATGTTTTCAACTCTTTTTGCTCAGCTTTCAGCTCTTTTGCTTCATTATTATTTATTTTCATGCATCTTGACTTTCCTACAAAATCTTAAGAAATAACATCAAAACACCAATAATTACTTAAGAAATTATAATTATTTCAAGTTAAAAGTCTTAAATGTGCTACAAAAATCTAGCACATCAGCACCCTCAACTTAACACAATTGCTTGTCCTCAAGCAACTACATAACACCATAATATGATGCTTAACCAAGAGGCACATAAGATACCTATCACAGTTGATTATCAAGTTAAGCTCAAAACTCATGCCACCCTCCGCTTTCAATTACTTATAAATCCAATTGTGCATATCAATGAAGATTAACAATGTGACCCAAAGGAATCAAGATATGGCATCAATTCAGCAATAATAACCATGCATATGTACAATTTACACTACCCAAACAAGTAAACAGCTAGCAATGCAACCGATGTGCCCTTACAACAAAGAAGTCCCTCCTCACTCATATATGAACTCAAGCATGTCAATGCGGGGACAGTCAAAAGACACTCACTCTCAGAAAGAAATTTCAATCAATGCATGTCAAATACCATATACTTGCCCTTATTTTCATTACCAAGGTGTCCAGACAGATAAGTTAGGATCACTATAGGTCTTTTCTCCGGCTTGTAATGTAGGCTAAGGGTTGTTATGATATTCAATGGAATTTAGAGTGACTAAGCCTCCTTGGCACTACCTTAACTTTTGGGGTTTACTTATTAACCTTTTTCTTCTTTTTCTCCTTTTCTTGATCACACATTATTCAGGATAGATGTGGCTTTTCTTTTTCATTCTTTTTCTTTTATTATTCTTCTTCCACACCACCCAACTTTTTATTCTTTTTCACTTATTCTTTTCCTTTTATTCTACCTTCTTCATACCCAGTTTACATTATGCACCCCTATGATAGCCACCCTCAACTTATGTTGTTTACCTAAGTCTAGGTGCACAGTGTCCAAGGAGGACCAGGGCCAAAATAGGTTTATTATGATCTAAACAGGAAGGTGATAAGTGTCATAGAAAGAAATGGTCAATTCAGGCTCAAAATAGAGATCAAGAGATATCATGCATACAGGGAAGGTCATTTAGGCCAAAAAGTGACTTAAAAATCAAAATGGCCTATGATCCTTTCCTAACCCCTATCTTTAAACCAAGGTAAGACTAACCGGGCAAATTCTAGATTCAACACACACAGGGAATTGAGTAAGACCTCACACACACATAGCACAATGGTACATCACAAGCTACTACCCATTCGGTTCATGCAATTGTTAGCAGTGATTATCATGTCCCTAGTACTAATGCCATAAAAAATTCACAGTAGCTACATATAAATGCATATCACATAGTTATAAAACAAACCAATGGAGAGGTGTTTATCAGTCTTAAAAGTCAACAAAAATATGTCAACTACTCTAGATACTTATTTTTTTCCAGTTAACCGCAACACATTATAAAGCAAACACAATACGCCTAAACATGCCGGATCTACTAAGAACAAGACTCCAGGGAAAAGAGGCACGGCAACAAAAACCCCAGGAGGACATCACACCCACAAGTAGGCCCACCCTCAAATTAATATCATGAAGTGTTCCCAACGCGTCAATCCAAAACAAGAGAGTTAGAAACATACTTATGGCACCATGGGTATAAAGATCTGATGTCAATCACACAATACAAATACAAATAACAAAATACCTTGGGTTGCCTCCCAAGAAGCGCCTAATTTAGTGTCACGGCATGACCCAACTCAGTTTTTTCCTCCATCTTGAGGATATGAACTTCACCCCCAACTTAGAGTCCATCTTCTTGCCTCGCTCATAGGGGGTGGTACAAAGATTAAGAAGCCAAGTAATGGATGATGCATGGTAAATAACTCATCTTTAAAGTGAGGTGTGTTTTTGTGTTGCTTATCAAGTGTAAAATAAAGAATATAGGATTTTTGTTCCTCATCTTCACAATCTTCCACTATTTTAGATGATTCCACAGACAAGATATCATCTAAACATAATGTGGAAAAATGCTTCGAGTGTGGCCTAACAAATCCTACTTCAAAATTTATACTATCCTCTACACACTCACTTTTATTCATCTTCACAACATTTTTACTTTGAATTGGGCTAGAGTCTTCATAAGAGATTAGATTGGCTTCTTCTTTTTCCTCTAGAACCATTCCCTCAATCTTGGTATCATCCCTCATGGTTGGCTCGGTTGGTTAGGAAATCTCCAAGGGTTGATCAATATTAACCTCATCATTAATATAGGAATATTGCTCTTCATCGTCACACTCTTCCATTATTTTAAATCATTCCACAGATAAGATATCATCTAAACATAATGTAGAAAAGTGTTTTAGATGATTGACCTCGATATCCATCTCTTCTATCCTTTCTCTTCCCTCGTTAAATGCCCTAATGTCTTGATTTATGTCACATATGATGTCATTCGTTGTGTCTGTACGATCCAACATTAGTTGAAACATAGCTTCAATGTCACTCTTTCCAGTGCTTCGTTCTTCCTTTTCTTGACCATAAGAGCTGTCATACTCATAAGAAGAACTAGAACTTGGGTTAGCGCAATAGGAGGAGGGGGCATTTGGGATGGATATGGTGCACACATCTCTCTCCAAGGAGCATAGCTATAATTTTGCCCAAAGTGGGGTCCATCACAATATGGACATGGATCATTCAGATAAGATTTCCAACCATCAAACTTACATTCATTCCATGATGCCATAGTAAGACAAAAAACAAAAATAAAGAAAATCTACCTAACACAAGAAACAAAGGAAATCACAAAATAAATATTTACAAGTTTGAATTCAAGCAAGTAAGCTAAAATTCCAAACTAACACAATACGCCAAATTATTCCCCGGCAACAATGCCATTTTTGATAACGCTCAACTTACACCTCAAATTAGTGTTAGGCGGTCATCATCAATATATTTACCCAACTTTGGAGTCGGGGTCGAATCCACAGGGAACAATGTGAGTGTTGATTAAACAAGTTTGAAATTATCGCTACAAGTTAAATTCAAACAAATGATACAAAAATATAAAATAGGGTTTTAGTATTAATGTTTGTAATCAATATAAATGGAAAACCAAAGTTATGTTCACTATGGGTTTCAGGAATTGACAGATACTAGGTACTGCTTAAGACTCTTGAAGTAAGTAGGAACAGCAGAATATCCCTGACGACTATACAATCTGACTTATCTCTCGACCTCACCGGATAATATATTATCTAATTCTCTCGAACTTAGATAACTTATATATTTCTAAAAGGATGTTATCTCAAGTAGATTAATCCAGTTATAGCATTAATCATTAAATAGAAGGTTGGTAGCTTCCGAGTCCCTGTTGAAAATTCACGTCCTCTAGTCTATTTCTCTATTCAAGCAAATAAACCTAAGGCATTACCTATTGTTTGCAACCAATAGATTTTAAGTTAAAACAATAGAATTTCAAGACGGCCTACTACTCTTTGAACCCTTTAAGTACCTAGCAGCATATCAAACCCTAATCTATGGATTCCATAACTCGGGCTAATGGAATTAGCCGCTCATAATTTGATGAACGAAATAAAAAGTTGAATTCATGATAGTATGGATAAACTTACGAATGGATGAAAACAACAATTGTTTCTTTAATTGAATCACAAGAGAATAATCCACAATAGTTGATAAGTATTGAAGGGAAAACAAGAAAAATACTTGACGAAAAAGATGAGGCAATGTACGTTCCTCCCAAGTTTAAAAAACAAGATTGAGAGATTAAAGGATTAAAGAAGATTGTCCATAAAACCCTAAAAGATACTATTTATTCTTAACCCTAATTATGGAAATAAAATAACAAAAATCATAAAATTCTTCAGATTAGGTGACACCGTCACTGACGCCACATCAAGGTTCTGACGCCTTATCACGGATGGCGTCAGAATTGCTCCAGTTGCCTTCAAAATCTGTCTTAGGCTAATGATGTAGCTGACGCTGCATCATCAATCTAACGGCGTATCACCAACATCATCAGATTTTTTCTTCAAGCTTAATTCTCTGGTTTAGGCTGACGCCCATCGTGACGCCTTATCAGCTCTTTGACGCCATGTCACCAATGTCGTCAGAACTTTCTCTCAGACTTCAACTCTTTGGTTAGGGCTGACGCCAATGCTGATAGCCTATCACAAGGCTGACAACTTATCATAGTCGTTGTCAACCATGTTTTCAGCTCTTTTGCTCAGATTTCAGCTCTTTTGCTCCATTGTTATTTATTTCCATGCATCTTGATTTTCCTACAAAATCTTACGAAATAACATCAAAAACACCAATAATTACTTAAGAACTTACAATTATTTCAAGTTAAAAAGTCTTAAATATGCTACAAAAATCTAGCATTCAGTTGTCAATAACCACATGAGGGGCATATCTGGCTAGCTAAGTAAATCTGAGAGAATACTCTTTAACCGTCATATTTCCCTGCCTGAGGTTGATCAACTCAAGAAATTTTTCCTCCCTCATCTCTTGGGGAAAAAATCTATCTAAGAAAGCCGTGACAAATTCCTCCCACTTGAAGGGACCTACATTCTCTAACCTCTCAGACTTCCACTGCTTGTACCACGTATCAAACACATATTGTAACTGGTATACGGATAACTCGGTACTCTGACAAGAAGTAACTCCCATGATGTCTATGACCTTCTGGACTTGGTCAATGAATTCCTGAGGGTCTTCATCAGATTACACCCGAAGAAAGATAAAGGGTTCATTCGGGTAAAGTGCCAAATCCTAGTTGCGGCTGAGTTGACCACTGGATTGGCCGGAATAACTGGTGGCCGTTTATATTGGGAAGCCACAGACTGAGCAAGTATAGTGAATGCAGCCCTAAACTCCGCATGAGAAACATGTTCACCCAAAGGATCTTCGGGCTGAGGAGCTGGCTGGTTTTTTCTCTTGGAGGCATATTCTGAAATAAGAGAAGAACGGATTAAACTGAGAGTTTAACTTAAGATTATGCTCACTAGCACGATAGGAATACTGAAAGAGGGGAAACGGTTCCTAAAACATCTCATAGACTCTTGCACATAAATGTGGCGTGCAACACACCCATGCACAAGACTCTACTAGATGCGACTTTCAGACTTCCTAGGACTCTATTAAACCTTAGGCTCTGATACCAAGTTTGTAACATCCCGAATTTCTGAACCAGAATTCTACACGGTGCTTATGACCCCGAAGGACCACCAGCTAACCCATGACTGATATTTGTACCTGTACACTGCAATATATGACGTAATAATACAGAAAACATGAACAATGGCCATAAGGTTCAATTGAATAAAGTGTCTGACAAAACATAACATCCATATGGGTGACAAATACCCAAAACAACTGAAGTCTGAATTAAATCTGAACTAAATTTGAAAGCCTCTAAATGCTGTCTGATATAAGGAGTTGAAGGAACATGTCTCGAACTAACTCCGTCTAACAAAACTGAACTGAAATAACAAATGAAATAAAATAATATCCTTCTCGGATGGATGAGGACTTACTGCTACTCTGCAAACTGGGATGCTACTGTTGTTGCTGATCTGGAACTCGTGACCCTGAACCTATGGTGTAACGTAAAATAAAGTACCATAGCGCAAATGCATCAGTACAACTGAAAGTACTGAGTATACAAGTGGGGTAGGCTAAATGCAAAAAGGTTTACATGTATGAGAAATGTTAACTAACTGACTAATATGAATGTGAGAGTGCAAGCATGCATACATAGTAACTGAGATCGTGAATACGTGATATCTGGATTTGTACGCTAATACATAGCTTACTGATATCCAACATAAATAATACTGGAATTTGAATACATGGATGACTGTATCTGACAGTCTTGAATCTGAGGGAACTACCTGAGGTTGCAACAGAGGAACAAGAAGTCATGGTTCGGAAACTGAAAAGTTTGGAATAGGCCATGAGAAATTTGTAGTGAATCGGAGGTTATAAGAGTGTTTCCTATAAAGATCTTTGTATGTTCCCAGATGTTAACCTTCCCCTTGGTTTTAAAATGCCCAAATTTTTGAAGTATGTTGGATACGGTGATCCCGTGGCACACTTGAGATGTTATTGCAACCAATTGAGGGCTGCAGGAGGAAGGAAAGAGTTGCCCATGGCTTTCTTTGGCGAGCGTCTTTTCGATCTGGCTTCAGAATAGTTTGTCGATCAAGATATTGACAAATGGAACAGCTGGGAAGAATTAGCTATTTAGTTTGTGCAATATTTTCAGTATAACATTGACCTGATTCCTGATGAAAAATCCTTGGTCAACATGAAGAAGAAAAGTACTGAAGGCTTTAGGGAATACGCAATAAGATAGCGTGAACAGGCCTCCAGGGTAAAGCCTCTAATGAAGGAGAGTAAGCTGGTAGAGGTCTTCATTCAGGCACAGGATGAGACCTATTTTCAACATTTACTTCCGACAATAGGAAAGTCTTTTATTGAACTCCTCAAAATGGGAGAGATGATAGAGGACGAAATCAAGACCGGCCGGATAGTGAGTTTTGCCACATTGAAAGCCACCACCCAAGCGATTCAAGGTGGCTATGGAGCATTCGGATGTATGAAGAAGAAAGAGGATGTGGCAACTACTGTAGCTGGAACTTATTCCTATTCCAAAATACCGCCTCGCCCTTATCCCCAATCCCAAACCCAAGCCTACGCCTAAGCTCCATATATTCCTCCCCTCCATTACTACCCTGGGTAAAACCCACTATATTCTATTCCACCACCCCCGTACCCAGTATATAGCGCGCAGCCATATGCCCAAACCTTTTCTTACCCACAATGGTGCGCGCAAGCTTCATAAAATCATCCATCAACCCCACCAAATTACCAAAACCCCTCCAGACCCGGTTTCCAACCTAGGTCCAAGTATAAGAAAGATAAGGTGGTCAAAAATTAGTTCACACCTCTTGGGGAGTCATATGTTAGCTTGTTTGATCGGTTGAGAAAGATGAAAGTATTAAGCCCAATCCAAGGAAGGCTCTCAAATCCATCTCCGAGGAATCTTGATTCCTTAAGGTGTGCGTATTATTCTGATATGCCAGGCCACTATATTGAGAAATGTTGGTATTTAAAGAGAGTTGTCCCAAATCTAATCGACGCAAATTAAATTTTGGTCCAGGCCCTGGAAGTTCTAAACATTAACTAGAATCCATTGCCAACCCATGCTGAAACTAATATGTTGGAGTTAACATATGATGGCAATGAATCATCGATGTGTTATAAGCCTATTGTCAGAATACAGACCAATGAGGACAAATCAGTGAATACGGCAGATTCATTGAAAGCAATGTCATTAATCCAAGAAGGAATGAGAGAAGATAAAGTCCAAGACAGCATAAAGAAACCCGTGATCACGGTACAAGGCACCAGAAAAGATGTTGGTTTAAGTCAGTACAAACCTAAGTTGACGGTGGTAGAAGCTCTGGGTAAGCCTATATTGACGGTGAAAGGAGCACTTGTAGAGCCTATTATCATTAAACCAGTGACCCAACCTCCGATAATTAATACGAAAAAGGTCCCCTGGAATTATAAATGGACTATGATGACTTATCAAGGAAAGAAAGTCGAGGAAGAAGTAGATGAGGTAGGGGGACTGACTCGGTCAGGAAGATACTTTGTGCCTGAAGGTTTGAGGAAGCCCAAGCCAGTGGTGAGTGGGCCTTCGTCTCTCAAAAATCCTGTCACCAAATAAAAAACTGGAGAATTTTTGAAAAATATAAAATTGCCAGAGTATTCAATAATAGATCAATTGAAGAAGACCCCTGCTCAAATTTCCCTCTTATTTTTGTTGTTGCATTCCAAGGAATATCATGACATTATACTGAAGGTATTAAATAAAGCATACATTCCTAGGGAGATTATGGTAAATCAGCTTGAGAAAATGGTTGAAAAAATCTTCGAAGTAAATCGAATCAGCTTCTCTGATGATGAATTTCCAGTTGAAGGTACGAGGCATAATCGGGGTTTTTACATTACCGTGAAGTATGAAGATTTCTACGTCACTCATGTCATGATTGACGGAGGTTTTGGTGCAAATATTTGCCCTATTTCCACCTTGCAAAATTTGAACATTGGTGTTGAGAGGATCAGGCCCAACAATGTATGTGTCAGGGCTTTCGATGGAGCAAAATAAAACTCCATTGGCAAAATAGAACTGATGTTGATTATAGGGCCTGTTGAATTCACCAAAGAGTTTCAAGTATTGAATATCGACTCCTCTTACAATCTATTGTTGGGACAATCGTGGATCCATAAGGCCAAGGCGGTTGTATCTACGTTGCACCAGATGATCAAGTTAGAGCATGACAGGCAAGAAGTGGTTATTCATGATGAAGGGGATTTATCCACCTACGAAGATTTCCCTTGTCTCTTATTGAACCAACAACGTAGAGGAGACATTTGTCTATCAAACTTTTAATACAGTGTCGGTGTATCGTATCTTTGAAGGACAGGTTATTCCAGGGCCACAATTGTCTCCCACTTCTGTCATGATGATAAATGAAATGTTAAAATATGGATTCGAGCCAAGAAAGGGTTTGGGAGTGTCTCTGCATGGTATAGTTCATCCCATATGTATGAGGGAGAGCATGGGCACTTTTGGTCTGGGTTTTGAACCTACAGTTGAAGATCTAAAGAAGGCCAAGAAAAGGGAAAAGAAAGCATGGTCACTCCCCCGCCCAACACCGCTGCTCAGTGAGTCATTTGTCAAGAGAAGTGTCACAAAGCCTGTAGAATTTGAAGTTGAATTGGTTGATGACTTCCAGAACCTATTGATTAAAGTTGACATGGTTGAAGCAGGAGAAGGTACCACTAAGGCAGATGTGCAGTTCATGGGCCCAGCTATCCGTCTCAACAATTGGGAAGTCACTCATCTCCCCGTCGGGAGGGATTTTTGGTAGTTCATTTTGGTTTTTTTTCAGTTTTTCAAGTTATTCAAGGGTTGTAACTCGGAATTTAGCTTGTTTATATTTTGTTGTTTGTGTTTAAACCCTTCTATCTTTCCTTTTTAATGAAATGCAATGTCCTTTTTATTTTGTGTCTAATGTATTTTGTTTTGTCTTTTCTTTATACAATTCTCTTTATGCTGACTCTAATGACAAGACATGCATGCGGAATTTCAACCTAATCTTAAAATCTAAACTAATCAAGATATAATAAAGTAAGAGGGGGAATATAATGAAGAAAAGGCACTAGAAGAAATAATCAAAGAGTTGGAACAGTTTGAAGACAAGCCGAATCCTAATTTGAATGAAACTGATCCAATTAATCTAGGGAATCAAGAAGATGTTAGGGAAACTAATATCAATGTACATGTTTTGCGACAGCTAAAAGATGGAATGATTCAAGCATTAATTTATTATAAGAATATTTTTGCATGGTCTTATGATGATATGTCTGGTTTAAGCACTAAATTAGTAACTCATAAATTGCCAACTGATCCTACCTTCCCCCTTGTGAAACAGAAGTTGAGGAAGTTTAAAACTAATGTAAGTATCAAAATCAAAGAGTAAATCATGAAACAACTTGAAGCCAAAGTCATTCGAGTGGCTCGTTATCCTACGTGGTTATCTAATGTTGTTCCTGTCCCAAAGAAAGACGGCAAAACTCAAGCATGTGTTGATTACCGTGATTTGAACAGAGCAAGTCCTAAGGATGATTTTTCGCTGCCCAACATTCATATTTTACTGGACAACTACGCTAAACATGAGGTAGCCTCTTTTGTGTATTGCTATGCCGGATATCACTAGATCATTATGGATGATAAGACGCAGAAAAGATGTCTTTTATCACACCATGGAGGACTTATTGTTATCGAGTGATGTCATTCGGTTTGAAGAATGTTGGAGCAACATACATGAGAGCCATGACCACCATGTTTCATAATATGATGCATAAGGAAATTGAAGTCTATGTAGATGATGTGATTATTAAATCAAAGAGTCAGGCTAACCATGTTAAAGATTTAAGAAAGTTCTTTGAGAGGCTTCGCAGGTCTAATCTCAAGCTCAATCTGGCAAAATATTATTTGGAGTTCCATCCAGAAAGTTGTTGGGGTTTGTAGTAAGCCATTGGGGTATTGAATTGGATCCTTCAAAGATCAAAGCCATTCAGGATCTGCCATCGCCCAAGAATGGAACGGAGGTAATGAGTTTGCTTGGTAGACTGAACTACATCAGTAGGTTCATTGCTCAACTCACAGCCACTTGTGAGCCCATTTTTAAGTTGCTGAAGAAGAGTGCTGCTATTGAGTGGACTGTAGAATGTCAAGAAGTATTCGATAAAATCAAAAGATATCTTTTAAACCAATCAGTACTGGTGCCACTCAAGCCTAGAAGGCCATTGATTTTGTACTTATCGGTTTTGGATAATTCATTCGGTTACGTGTTGGTTCAACATGATGTCACGGGCAAAAAAGAGTAGGCTATTTATTATCTTAGCAAGAAGTTCACAGCATTTGAGGCCAGGTACACTTTTCTTGAAAGGACGTGTTGGGCCCTGACTTGGGTAGCACAGAAGTTGAAGCATCATCTTTCGTCCTACACTACTTATCTCATCTCCTGCATGGATCCTTTAAAGTATATCTTTCAGAGGCCTATGCCAACCGGTCGATTAGCAAAGTGAAAAATATTGCTTACCGAGTTTGACCTTGTAAATGTGACTCGAACTACCGTGAAAGCCCAAGCATTGGCAGATCATCTTGCTGAGAATCCCATTGATGAAGAGTATGAGCCATTAAAAACATACTTTCCTGGTGAAGAGGTGTTGTAAGTTGATGAAATCGTTATAGATACTGATCCAGGTTGGAAGCTGTTCTTTGACGGAGCTGTCAATATAAAAGGAACCAGAATAGGTGCAGCTCTTATCTCTGAATTGGGGCAACATTTCTCGATAACAGCGCAACTTCAATTTAATTGTACTAATAACATGGCGTAATATGAAGCTTCCATTTTAGGTTTGAGGTTAGCTTTTGATATGGGAGTCTAGGAACTATTAGTGTTGGGAGATTCAGATTTGCTTGTCCGTCAGATTCAAGGTGATTGGGAGACGCAAGATTTAAAGCTCATACCGTATTGACAATGATTGCAAGAGCTATGTCAATGGTTTGTGTCAGTAAATTTTAGGCATATTCTGAGAATTCACAATGAGGTTTTTGATGCTTTAGCCACTCTGTCTTCAATGCTCCAGCATCCTGATAAAGCCTACATCAACCCAGAGCATATACAGAGTCGTGATCAACATGATTACTGTAATGTGGTTGAAGAAGAGCTTGATGGAGAACCTTGGTTCTTTGATATCAAGCGATACATTCAGTCAGGAGACTACCTAACACATGCCACCAGTGATTAAAAGAGGACTATTAGGCATTTTTTTAGTGGATTTTTCTTAAATGGGGAAATCTTATACAAGAGAACCCCAGATCTGGGACTTTTGAGGTGTGTGGATGCAAAAGAAGCCTCGAAAATCATGGTTGAAATACACTCTGGAGTATGTGGGCCGCATATGAATGGTTATGTCTTGTCAAAGAAGATTCTTCGAGCAGGTTATTACTAGCTTACTATGAAGAGGGATTCTATTTGATTTGTTCGAAAGTGTTATCAATGTCAAGTACATGGTGATCTGATATATTATCCTTATGTTGAGTTGCACGCAATGGATGATCCATGGCCTTTTGTAGCTTAGGGAATGGACATGATTGGACCGATTGAGCCAAAGGCATCAAATGGACATAGATTTATTTCGGTAGCCATTGATTATTTCAAAAAGTGGGTGGAAGCAGTAACTTTCAAGTCAGTAACAAAGAAGGCAGTAGTAGATTTTGTTCATGCCAACACCATTTGTAGGTTTGGAATTCCAAAGATGATCATTACAGATAATGCTACCAATCTCAACAGTCATTTGATGCAAGAAGTGTGTCAACGGTTTAAGATCACACATCAAAACTCCACTCCATATCGTCCAAAAGCAAATGGTGTTGTGGAAGCCGCTAATAAGAATATCATGAAGATACTGCAAAAAATGGTACAAGGGTCCAGGAAATGGCATGAGAAGTTGTCGTTTGCACTGCTAGGTTATCACACTACTATTCGTACTTCAATAGGGGCAGCCTCATATTTATTGGTGTACGAAATATAAGCATTCATTCCTACAGAAGTTGAAATTCCCTCTCTTCGAGTCATTGTTAAAGCAGAGATTGATGATGATGAGTGGGTCAAAACCCGATTGGAATAGTTGAGCTTGATTGATGAAAAATGACTAACATCGGTATGTCATGGCCAATTGTATCAGAAGAGAATGGCTCGAGCGTATAACAAAAAGGTATGGCCCAGACATTTTGAAGTTGGTTAGTTGGTATTGAGGTGTATCCTTCCTCATCAGATCGAAGCGAAAGGCAAGTTTTCCCCAAATTAGCAAGGTCCCTTTATTGTGAAGAAAGTGTTGCCCAATGAAGCCTTATATTTGACAGATATTGAAGGCAAAATGACAGAAATGGCTATCAATGCAGATGCAGTCAAAAGATATTATGTATGATATTTTATTCCTTGTTGGTTCTATTCCATGTTTAGTACTAGCATTTTTTGAAGATTGATATGATGAAGGCATTTCATTCTGCTATTCAAACATTGTGTCATCCTTTGTTTACCACGTTTGAGCTTAGTTTCATTTTTCTTTCATACCCCTCTTTCGGAATCAAAACAGAATCGAAAAATAAAGTGTCAAAAAAAATGAAAAAAAAATCAATCAATAAAAAAAAATAAACCAAAATAAAGAACAAGCTGATGGAACTACGTGCGACCTGATTCTCCTCTTTCGGGAGTGAGATACTTAGGTTGCCCTATTCGGGGCTTGGTACAACCAAATAAAAATTTAGAATTATCCAGTCAAAAACTGTGGCACGAGTTAATCCTCATTGTTTGAGTTGATTCCAAAAGTTGTAAGTCCTACCCCACTTCAAGTGTCGTTTGAGACTCATGCTATCCTTTCTTTCTAACCCTATCTAAAAGCCAAGCTACAACCAAAGAAAGGCATTCAGATCAATCTTTGAGGATTTTAAGGCTAAGCATGCAATGGATATGATGACGTATTTTGGAAACTACTTGTCTTCCTCAGCATAAGGAATCAGGAAAGATAAAAAAAAGAGTCTTATTGGTGAAAACCCTCATGGGTACCATAAGGCGATGGTGAGTTGAAAGAAATAAAAAATGAGAGAGTCTTATAAGTGAAAACCCTCATGGGCACCGTAAGACGATGGAGAGTTTGAGAAAAGTGAAAAGGAAAGAGGCTTGTTGGCGAAAATCTTTCAAGATGTCATCAATTATTGGAATTGTACGAGTCCAACGGGCTTGAAGAAGCAATTCATAGGCAAAGGCATGAACTTAACAGCAAATGGAAAGTTTGGATAGGAAGATCAGGCAGCTCAATCCAAAATGCATGTTATAGTCATTGGAGTTGGTTTCCATATTCAGATAAGTTTTCTGAGGGACATTGCCCTTTTTCTTTCATTTACACATTCATGTTTTTGTCCTTTTATGTCTTTTATCAAAAGAACGTCACCGTTGTTTCTAAACATTTTTTAGTCTATTCTGTGTCAAAACAAGTGAGAAAGGACTTCAAAACTTGCTATCAGTCTTCCCAATTGTATGAGGAAAGCCAAGACCAGCACATGAGAGAAACACGATCATAATTCAAAGCAAGGCAAAGGTAGTTTATCAACCGACAGGTTGCTGTATTCATGGGGGTATCAAATGTCAAAAAGTGCATCTTAGAGGCATGGCAGAACAAAAACTTGGTGCTTGAGTCAAGGTCATTTCCCTCGATCTGGTTTGGGTCAATGATGCGACAAGACAGGGGCAAGTGTAAGCAATCTGAAACAAAGATGAAAAGAACGAGTGCTGGAGCAGATATCTTGGAAGCCAAGTGCTGCAAGCCACCACTAAGTTTTAATTGACAAATTTTCTTTGTTGAAACAAGGGAAAATTCTCTTCACTTAATTTAGCTACCATTAAAAATGCACATCCATGGGATTTACTTTCTGTTCAGGGCCCACCTGAAAAATGAGATTTTACTTTATGTTCAGGACCCTCCTGCAAAATGGGAACTTACTTTATGTTTAGGGCCCTCCTAAAAAATGGGACTTTACTTTCTGTTCAGGACCCTCCTAAAAAATGAAATTTTACTTTATGTTTAGGACCCTCCTGAAAAATGGGACTTCACTTTCTGTTTAGGACCCTCCTGAAAAATGGGATTTTACTTTATGCTCAGGACCCTCCTGAAAAATGGGACTTTACTTTCTGTTCAGGACCCTCCTGAAAAATCAAAATTTACTTTATGTTCAGGACCCTCCTGAAAAATGGGACTTTACTTTGTGTTCAGGACCCTCCTGAAAAATGGGATTTTACTAGTGTTCAGGACCCTCCTGAAAAATGGGATTTTACTTTCTATTCAGGACCCTCCTAAAAAATGGGATTTTACTTTCTTTTCAGGACCCTCCTAAAAAATGGGAATTTACTTTCTGTTCAGGACCCTCCTAAAAAATGGGACTTTACTTTCTGTTCAGGACCTTCCTGAAAAATGGGACTTTACTTTCTGTTCAGGACCCTTTTGGAAAATGGAACTTTACTTTCTGTTCAGGATCCTCCTGAAAAATGGGATTTTACTTTCTGTTCAGGACCCTCCTGGAAAACGGGATTTTACTTTCTGTTCAGGACCCTCCTGAAAAATGGGATTTTACTTTATGTTCAGGACCCTCCTGGAAAATGGGACATTACTTTTAACAAAAAAAGAATGAATGAAATCTTTCTTTATCATAATCTTCGTTTGAGATAATTTTTGTTTTAGCTTTGATTTTGGTTTCAGGAGCCCGCCTGAAGAACAGGGTGATAAAATTGAAAGTCAGGAGCCCGCCTGAAGAACAGGGTGATGAAATTAAAAGTCAGGAGCCCGCCTGAAGAATAGGGTGATAAAATTGAAAGTCAGGAGCCCGCATGAAGAACAGGGTGATGAAATTGAAAGTCAGGAGTCCGCCTGAAGAACAGGGTGATGAAATTGAAAGTCAGGAGCTCGCCTGAAGAATAGAGTGATAAAATTGAAGGTCAGGAGTCCACCTGAAGAACAGGGTGATGAAATCAAAACCGAAAGTCAGGATCCCGCCTGAAGAGCAGGGTAAATAAGTTGAAAGTCAAACAACAGGTTGAAGAAATTGAAAGCCAAACAACAAGTTGAAGAAATTGCAAGTCAGGAGCCCACCTAAAGAATAAGGTGATGAAACTCAAGTCAAGAGTCCAAAAGAAGCTGCATAGATAGGATTTTTGTAATTTCATTTATGTTTTAACTTATAATTTTCATTTTTGATGTAATAACAGAGCCGCAAACCGGAACCTCGACGGGACCTGGCTCGACTCTCCAACTCGGTATAATCCCTCTTCTTCCAATCCTTTGAGATACAAGTGACTTGACTCTTACCTAATCTGGGATAGGTAGGACTCCCAAAGTCAAGATTCGATTACACTCCATTTTTTTCATCGTTCTTCTGAATAATAGTCAGTCAAAATTTTTGTCTCATTGTCTACTTCTTTGTCTGAAAACATTTTGTGTTTACATCAAAAGAGGGGCATAATGCAGACACGTAATTTTGTCCGCCTCCAAAATTAATTTTACTCATTTTAACCTCTCCCTACCTACCCCTACCCTACCCCTACCTATTCCCTACCCTTACCCCCACCTAATCTACCCACTAGGCTGCTACCCCCACGTTCCCACCCCAATTTTCCAACAATAACTCCACTGTCATATAGAATTCATACACTCTCACTAACCTCTTACAAACTCCACTGAAGAAAGACTTCATTTCTATTCTTCAACAATACACCAAATAGGCACAAGGGACTTGACGATTTTTTCCATGCCATGGACAACTCATAGTCACCTTCCATAATACACCATTAACACACCCACACAGCAAACTGAGCACGCACACACAGAAGAGAGATCGGAGAGTAACAGCAAGAGAACGACGTGAGAGACTATGAGAGAGAAGAAGTTGATCGGAGATCAAGTTTTTTGGCCACTCTTCATCGGAAATAACTTCACTAGTTCTGATTTAACTCCAAAATCCATTAAAAACTCAATTTAAACCATCTCCATTGCTGAAAACCAGGATCGAATCGTTAAATCGGTCTAAAATTGACTTATTTTGGGTTGATTTCGATTGTTTTGAGGTCAATCTCAATTCGTTCAGGGTTAGTTTTGGTCTATTCAGGTTAATTTTGGTTTGTTCAGGTTAGTTTCGGTTGTTCGGTGTTTGTATTGAATACTCTCAGTCACTTTCGTGGATTTGGTATTTGAATTGGACTGCGAGTTCGGGTTTTGTAGTGAGTTGGTTTGTCATTGAGGTTTTCAATTTGAGCTTTCGAACTTGAACTTCTTTTAACTCTTATTATCATCAAAAGTCAATCTCGGAAGGTCCATTTCTGTAACCCACTTTCTTTTCTTTTTTTTATTTGTTGAAATGGCTATGATTATTTGTTTGGATGATTTGGGTGATGTGTGATGTTGTTTACTTTTGAATAATTGATCTCAATGGCGAATGTGATGATAATATGAGTTTGTGATCGTTGAAATGGTAATTGCGAATCATGGAAATTTGGTATTAAAAGTGAATTTGGGGGTTGGAGTTGCGAGATTGATAAAAATGGGCGGATTTAGATCAATTTTGATTTATTTTTGTTTAATTCAAAATGAGCATGAATCTTGTTGAAATGAATAGGCAAAATTTAGGTTTGGGTAGGCAAATTTAGGAATGATGTTTGGTTGAATGCATGGAATGTTGAATGTGTTGGATGTTTTTAATTTATCGCATGAAATTGGCATTGTATTTATTCATCGGGGAATACCCCAAAGTATTATGTACTCAAAGACAGCGCACGATCAAGGCCCGGAACGTCGGGTGGAGAAAGCAATGGAGCGTAGTTTAGGATTAGCCTAGAATAGCGTAGGTTTATATTTTCGCATTTTTCTATTTTGGGACTGTATAATTGGACTGGACATTAAATTTTGGATTATTTTGTTTTGATTGCTTTATTGATTATTTTTGCGTGCATTGTGTGGTTTATACATTTCGTAGTGTCAAATTAGACGATACGCTCCACCAAGCGACTGTGGTCAAACCACGGGACCGAGGGGTGCCTAACACCCTCCCCTCGGTCAATAGAATTCCTTAGCCAGAATCTCTATTTGCAAACTAGTCTTAAAGAGTCAAATTATTTTGAAAAGGATTTTTCAAAGGTGACTTGGCACACTGGATTATGCCAAGTGGCGACTCTGAGTTTTGAACATAAAAATAATTCTTTTTCGGAACCAATCTTCATTTTGTCACTTTAATAATAAAAATCCTTTCAAACTTAAAAATGATACTTTTTCGAGTTAAAAAAAGGGTGTGACAATATTATATTATATTATTATAGATATAAATGTAAATTTCTATGACCCACATAATTAATTTATTTATTGGTTTAGTAATAATTGAATAAATTAAATTCTTAATCTATATGAAAAGTTACCTAGTAGGATAATTACTGACTCCTAGTAGGATTGTATCCACAATTACTGACTCCTAGTAGGATAATGATTGTATCCACCAATCACGTTGATGGAACGTGAAAACATAACTGACTATTCCCATTATAAAAGAGGTCCTCTCTCTACCAAAAGAAGAATAAGCTCCATCACAATTATTTTGAAAGTAAGGTAAAGAGAGAGAAATAATTTAGTGATTTTGCTATTACGCTTTTGCTTCCGCTAAAATCATGGAAAATTCAGGTAAGTAATTCTTTATTGAATTACTATTATTATGTGTATGTGAAAATCATTAAGTTCAACGTTCCTGAAAAATACAAAGGATTATGGATAGGATTGTTTATGTATAAGATTGTTTAAGTTTATATAATCCGTTTTATGCTTACATGTGGTATCAGAGACTGGTTTTCGGAACAAGTGATTTTCCATTAAAATTAATGTTTCTCCAGATCTTGTGAATTTAAATTATGTTTGTTAGAAATTTCACAATTATTGAATAACGAAATTTGAAATATTGATATTATTATAATTGATTCTATTTAAAATAACATGAGTTTAATCTTTGTTATTTTAAATATTAAAGAAACAACTCTTTGTTGTTAGAACGTTGTAGTATGCAATAATAAAATTTATTGTTTCTTAATATAACTTGGAATCATATATGTAAGATTCGTTAATCACCAAAGTGGTCAAATCTTTATGAAATTAATTCCAAAATAAAGGTTAAAGTTTAAATTAATCACCCATTAATCTTGATGCTTACAATTGATCTAATAATTATGGGTAAATTAAATTTTTGGTCATAAGACATTTGTGGATCACCCAAAGGTTGAATGTTTGTTCGCATGACCAATAACTATTAAAGAGATAATTTTGATGTATCGTTAGTTTTATTTATTTATCCAAAGATGATAAATATTATTAATTGATGCATTAAATATTATCGTTTTGTGTTAAATATATTTTAAGCATCATTATGTTTAAAGTTATATTTTGATGTTTCTTCCAAAGGAGAACATCAATATACATTTAAGTAAGTTATTTCTGAATTTGATAATGTGTTTAAACTCGTAACTCAAAGTATTAACAAATAAGCATGTTCTATTTCAGCACTTGCCCTTCATTCGCACTCTGCCTCTGTTACGACTTTTAATGGACTTAAATTTTCAAATCGGTGCGAACAAATCAAATTCCATCTTGGGGTTTTAGATCTTGATGTTGCACTTTACTCTGAAAAGCCAACTGCTATTACTAAAGCTAGCAGTGATGAAGAAAAGTCCTATTATAAGCACTGGGATCGGTCTAACATATTAGGCCTAATGTTCATACGAGTGAATATTGCGGGCAATATTAAGACTGCTCTTCCCAAAACTGAAAGTGCAAAAGAACTTCTGAAACTTGTGGAAGAGTCTTCCCAAACTGCTGATAAGTCTCTTGCTGGGACAATAATGGGTACTTTAACCACCATGAAGTTTGATGGTTCACGTACTATGCATGAGCATGTCATTGAAATAACAAATATAGCAACAAGACTTAAGTCATTGGGAATGGAAGTGGAACAGAATTTCCTTGTGCAGTTCATTATCAACTCATTATCGTCTGAGTATGGTCTTTTCCAAATGAACTACAATACCATGAAAGACAAATAAAACGTGCATGAATTGCATGGTATGTTGGTTCAAGAGGAAACGAGGCTAAAGAATCAAGGAACCCACTCCATTAATTATGTAAATTATCAAGGAGCTGAAAAGAAAGGAAAGAAGCACGGTAAGGGACAACAGAAGCAACTTAATGTTAATCAGTCCTCATCTCAAGTACATAAGAAAGGGAAAAAGAATGGAAAGTGTCATTTCTGTGGAAAATCTAGACACTTTTAGAAAGATTACCTGAAACGTAAGGCATGGTTTGAGAAGAAAGGTAAGCCTTGTGCTTTTATATGTCTCAAATCAAACTTAACTGAAGTTCCTTATAATACTTGGTGGATTGACTCTGGCTATACTATTCATGTTTCTAATACTATGCAGGGATTCCTTACAATCCAAACCATAAACAAGAATGAAAGATTTGTTTACATGGGGAATAGAGTGAAGGCTCCAGTTAAAGCCGTCGGGACTTATCGTCTGATTCTCGATTCTGGGCGTTAGTTAGATTTAGTTGAAACTTATTATGTTCCTTCTCTTTCGAGAATTTTAGTTTCATTGTCTAAGTTGGATAAAACTGGATATTCCTTTAATTTTGGTAATGGATGTTTTAGTTTGTTTAAGAATAATCATCTCATCAGTACTGGTACTCTTTGTGATAATTTATACAAATTGAATCTTGATAATCTGTTTGCCGAAACACTCCTAACTCTGCATCATAATGTTGGAACCAAACAAAGTTTCGTAAATGAACAATCTTCTTACTTGTGGCATAAACGTTTAGGTCACATATCTAAAGAAAAACTGGAAAGATTAATTAAGAATGAAATTCTTCCAGATTTAGATTTTACTAACCTTAATATTTGTGTTGATTGTATTAAATGAAAACAAACAAAACACACAGAGAAAGGAGCCACAAGAAGCACACAGCTTCTTGAAACTATAAACACTGATATATGTGGTCCTTTTGATATCACATCTTTCAATAAAGAAAAATATTTTATCACTTTTATTGATGACTTTTCACGTTATGTATATATCTATTTGTTGCATGAAAAATCTCAATCGATTAATGCCTTAGAGGTATTTATTACTGAGGTTGAAAGACAACTAGATAGAAAGGTAAAAATAATCAGGTCTGATAGAGGTGGTGAATATTATAGAAGATATAATGAAAGTGGACAACACCCAGGTCCATTTTCTAAATTCCTTGAAAAGCATGGCATATGTTCTCAATACACAATGCCTGGCACACCACAACAAAATGGTGCGGCAGAAAGGCGTAATTGTACATTAATGGATATAGTTAGGAGTATGTTAAGTAATTCATCTTTACCTCCTTCTTTATGGATGTATGCTTTAAGGATTGCCGTTTACTTGCTAAATAGGGTTCCCAGTAAAGCAGTCCCAAAGACACCTTTTGAACTGTGGACTGGTAGGAAACCTAGTTTGAGGCACCTGCATGTTTGGGGTTGCTCGGCAGAAGTTAGAGTTTATAATCCACAAGAAAAGAAACTGGATTCAAGAACAATCAGTGGTTTCTTCATTGGTTATCTAGAAAAATCAAAGAGGTATAGATTTTACTGTCCTAATCATAGTACGAGAATAGTTGAAACTGAAAACGCTAGATTCATTGAGAATGGCAAAGTTAGTGGGAGTAAAGAACCACGTAATGTGGAAATTAAAGAAGTTAGAGTACGAATTTCTCTACCCCGTACTTCTTTTAAATTTGTTGTTCCTGAATATGTTGTACAACAAAGTAATCAACAAGAACAACAAATTAATATTCCTATTAATGAAGCCATAATTGATGAACCTGTAGTAGATGAACCACAAGAAGTAGCATCAAGAAGATCTCAAAGACAAAGGAGATCTGCTATTTCTGATAATTATTTGGTATATCTACATGAGTCAGAAACTGACTTGGGAATTGATGATGATCCAGTTTCATTTTCACAAGCCATTGAAAGCAATAATTTTGATAAATGGATAAATGCTATGAAAGATGAGTTAAAATCTATGGAACAGAATGAAGTTTGGGACCTTGTTGAATTACCCGAAGGTTGCAAAAGAGTTGGGTGTAAATGGGTCTTTAAGACCAAACGTGATTCAACTGGCAACATCGAACGTCACAAGGCCAGACTTGTTGCCAAAGGTTTTACTCAAAAAGATGGAATTGACTATAAAGAGACGTTTTCATCTGTCTCTAGAAAAGATTCACTCAGAATTATAATGGCCTTGGTATCTCATTATGACTTAGAGCTACATCAAATGGATGTGAAAATGGCTTTTCTAAATGGAAATTTAGACGAAAAAGTTTATATGAATCAACCTGAGGGGTTTTCTATTAAAGGAAAGGAACACATGGTGTGTAAACTTAAGAAGTCAATATATGAACTTAAACAAGCTTCCCGACAATGGTATCTTAAGTTTAATGAAACGATTGTCACCTTTGGATTTAAAGAAAACACTGTTGATCGGTGTATATATCTGAAGGTCAATGGGAGTAAGTTTATTATGTTAGTCTTATATGTTGATGACATCTTGCTGGCTACTAATGATCTTGGTTTGTTGCATGATACCAAGAAATATCTCTCTAATAACTTTGAAATGAAAGATATGGGTGAGGCGTCTTATGTGATTGAAATAGAAATATTTCGAGATAGATCATAAGGACTGTTAGGATTGTCTCAGAAAACCTATATTAATAAAGTATTAGAGAGATTTAGAATGGAAAAATGCTCATCAAGTCCCATTCCAATTCAGAAAGGAGATAAGCTTAGTCTCAATCAATGTCCAAAGAATGACTTGGAAAGAAAGCAAATGAAATATATTCCTTATGCATCAATAGTTGGGAGTCTTATGTATGCCCAAACATGTACAAGACCAGATATCAGTTTTGCTGTTGGAATGCTGGGTCAATAACAAAGTAATCCTGGAATGGATCACTGAAAGGTTGCAAAGAAAGTGTTGCGCTACTTACAAGGAACGAAAGATCATATGCTCACTTATAGAAGATCTGATCATCTAGATGTGGTTGGATATTCAGATTCAGATTATGCTGGTTGTGTGGATACAAGAAAATCCACATTTGGATATTTATTTCTGTTAGCTGAAGGAGCAATATCATGGAAGAGTGCGAAGCAGTCTGTTATAACTGCATCCACTATGGAAGCCGAGTTTGTGGCATGCTTTGAGGCCACAGTCCAGGCTAATTGGCTACGGAATTTTATTTCAGGACTTGGACTAGTCGACAATATAGCCAAGCCGCTGAAAATTTATTGTGATAATACGCTGCAGTTTTCTTCTCCAAAAAATGATAAGTATTCAAAAGGTGCTAAGCATATGGAATTGAAATACTTTTCGGTTAAAGAAGAAGTCCAGAAACATAAAGTGCCAATTGAACATATTAGCACTAAACTTATGATTGCTGATCCTTTGACGAAAGGATTACCGCCCAAAACATTTATTGAACATGTTGAAATGATGGGTCTTATTGATAGCAATGAGTGATTTTATGTAAAGACTTTATTATGTTTATGAAATTGACACTTTGAGCTCAAATTATATATGTTTCTGTTGTTACCTGTTTTCTCTTGTATACATAATATTATGAATAATGATGACAGGTTCTGACTTAGATAAAGGATTCTAAGTATTATCGTTGGACCCATTATGTATTTGAAAGGTTATGTTAGGTAATAGACTAATATTGTAGTACATGGAAGGAACTATGTTAAGTAAGGGGACGTACAACCACCATGACTCATTTTAGTTGATTTATTTAACGATGACAAATGATGTTAGATTTAACATTAATAGTGCACATGATTGACGTACCTATTAAACCATTAAATTAACATTGTGTGTGCCAAGTGGGAGAATGTAAATTTCTATGACCCACATAATTAATTTATTTATTGGTTTAATAATAATTGAATAAGTTAAATCCTTAATCTATATGGAAAGTTACCTAGTAGGATAATTACTGACTCCTAGTAGGATTGTATCCACAATTACTAACTCCTAGTAGGATAATGATTGTATCCACCAATCACATTGATGGAACGTGAAAACATAACTGACTATTCTCATTAAAGGGGTCCTCTCTCTGCCAAAAGAAGAATAAGCTCCATCACAATTATTCTGAAAGTAAGGTAAAGAGAGAGAAACAATTCAGTACTTCTGCTATTACGCTTTTGCTTCCGCTCAAACCATGGAGAATTCAGGTAAGTAATTCTTTATTGAATTACTGTTATTATGTGTATGTGATAATCATTAAATTCAACTTTCATGAATAATACAAAGGATTATGGATAGGATTGTTTATGTATAAGATTGTTTAAGTTTATATAATCCGTTTTATGCTTATAATAAATAGATGGATTTTAGAAGTCATTAATTTTCAAAATATATAAAATAAATTCTCCAAAAATAAAAATTAATAAAAAAAATTATTTTGTTTTTATCATGTATATTAGAAGTCAGTAATTTTTAAGTTTTATAAATGAAATTTTCCAAAAGTAAAAACTACTTAATAAAAGTTACGAACGACAGTTCCTTTTAGAACTTTAGGAAAATTTCTTTTTGAAAGTTCTCAAAACATAGAAAATATTTTTTAAAAAAAGAATTGATATAGTCTTTTAAAATTTTGCACTTCTATGTTGAATTTTCGTTGAAAGTTAATCATTATTTTAAATTATTTTCTCCTTAAATAATCAGTCTATTATTGTTATAAGGAAAGTTATAGCATGGAAAATTGTCTCACAAACCAAATAAGAGACCAAGTTGAAAAAAGTCAAGCTGAAATAATTTATTTTTGAGATATTTAGTTGGAAAAAAAGGTGAAAAGAGGATTTAATCTAAAGCGGAATATTTTAATGGAGGGCAAAAAGTTCAAATCACTTTTTTAAGCATTTTCACACTTTTAATATATTATCGATTATAGATATAGATTATAGATTAAGTGTTAAATCTTAATCATCAAGTATAGGTTTTTTATTTGTTATTGTTATTCGATTTAAACTTAAAATTAAAAGAAAATTGTAAGAAAAAAGAATTAAAAATATAAATAGTGATTACTCAGTAAATTTTACCTAACATCATCTTACATAATATTTTACTCATTTAGCATTAAATGGCTAATACTAAAATTTCTAATCATAACTATAAAAATTACATCCAGCATGAAATGTTCAAACACATGTTGCAGCTACTTGAAAACGATTGCATGACATTACCCAAATTCAAAGTGATAATATTTTTGAGTGAATTTTAAATATTATTAATTTTTGATATATAACGTTTTGATATTGTTTAACTTATTAAATTTACATATTAATTTAGATGAATGTTGATGTCAATTAAGATAATTTAATTAATGAATTCAAATGTGTTTGATAATATATTGGTGTTAAAAACGATCTCATATTATATCATGGGTAACCATCATCCAAACAAAGGGTATGGCATTCCCCGAACCCAGCTAACGTTAGATGCTTTGTGCATCGAGTTTCCCTTTTTGTACTACTAATAATTAAATTTAATATCTTTTAAGTATGTAAAGATGGAAAATTTATTTGTTAAACCTAACCTTTACCAAAAATATTTTTAAAAGTAGATCAACATTCATCTACCATCTGTAAATTGCAACAAAATAATACAATGATAGAGACATCAAAATAATACAATTAAATCTAATCTTTACACACAAAAAAAAAAACTCAAATCTTCCAACACTCATCTACCACCTGTAAACAATAACAAAATAATATGATAATAGAGATATCAAAATAGTAATACAACAAAACCTGACCTTGACATAAAAAAATTTCTTAAAGCCGACCAACATTTATCTACAATTAAACTTAAATTTTACACAAAAAAAAATTCAAAACCGATCGAGATTTATCTACGAATTGTAAACTATCACAAAATAACAAACTAATAGAGATATTACGATAATACAATTAAACCTAACTTTTATCTAAATAAATTTTTCAAAGCCGACCACATTCATCTAGCATCTGTAAATTAAAATAAAACAATAACATAATAAATATATCAAAACAATACAATTAAACCTAACCTTTACACAAGAAATTCTTCAAAACCAATCGACATTCATCTACGACCTGTAAACTATAAAAAATAATATAATAGTGATCACAAAGCTTCAATTTTGATCCAACTAATTCTTGTCTGAGCGAAAATTTGACCCTAAAGAATGATTTTGAATGAAAATAAAGAAGATATATATATACACACATGTTGAATTCTATTATGCTGACAAAAATAGTGAAGAAGTTGAGGGTTAGAAAATGAAGTGTCCACCAATCTAGACATGCAATCGAATTAAGTTACATGAAAATCAATCAAATTTTTCAATAGACAAACCGATTTGTTCTCTGGTTTAACGTACATCTCAATATTTATAAAAGTATTTCCTTAATAGAGTCCTATTTTAGGAGTATTTTTTTAATTGAATAGTAGAAAGAAAAATATTAATTAATTCTCCTACCATATATTTTAGGAGTCTCATATATTTTAGGAAGTTGAGTTAATATAATAAAAATAATTAAATAATAAATTTAAAAATATTATGAAAAGACAAATTTGTCTAAAGAAGAATCTTTTAATGGCAAAAAGTTTAAATCACGTTTATAAGGATCTTTACACTTTTAATATATTATAGATATAGATATAGATATAGATATAGATTATAGATAATAATAAAAAAAAATAGAGGGAAAAAGGGAATGAATATATGACTGGATTCCTTTGCAAGTATGAACTGATATTTTCTTCCTCTCCATAGCCTTTTGTGTCATCTTCATTGCCCTTTAATTAACAGACTGTATTAAAAAATTCCAAAACCATTTTTTATTTCAAAAATGTCACTTTTTTCTTACAATCTCAAATCTTCTAACTTATGTACAGATTTCTTAATATTTTCAGTTTTAATAACAACGATCAAGGTTTAATTAATGAAATCATTCACAAATTACCTAGTATTGAATATAATTTAATCAAGATCAGATACTAATTATTTAAACTAGCAATGCTTATATTTATCAAATCAATTTATTGTAAAAATTCGTAGCACTCCATATAAATGGCTCTAAAAGACATGCAAGAAGATATACAATACCCACAATTGGCTCACTTGTAAATAAATGAGATGTTGTTCCTTAAATCCTTTTATAGTTATTATCCTATATGTTGCGAGGGGCATGAGGTTTGATCATATATTTTACTTTACTTTACTACTATATAGAAGATCGAGTAGCAGCTGAGGGACGGTCGACATGCCTACTTCCGGTCGTCTACTTGTTTTGTAATTTTATTATATTATCCCTAATTAATTATTAGATGACATTTACGTATGAGAAAATTAATAAAATTTAATTTTAAAAAAAAAAAGTAAAATAGATATTTATGACATGTTCGCTTTTGCTGCTTTAACTCCTGATGTTTTAAATTAATTTGACATCTTATATGAGACTCACGTAAAAAAAATTTACAAGTATTTTTTATAGCAACTTTGTTATATCACTTCTAATTAGTTATTATGAATTATTCAAGACACACCGGTTTCTCTACTTCAATCGTGTTATTATATATAAGTGTGAGTAGCAGTTGCTGGAAGCAGACAGCTAGCGGTTGTCATGCTTGCTTCCAGCTGTCTGCTTGCTCCGTGATTTTACTATATTATCCCTAATTAATTATTATATGACATTTACGTATTAAAAATTAATAAAATTAAATTTTAAAAAAAATATTTATGACATGTCTGTTTCAGTTGATTCAATAGTAATTTTACTATATCATCACTAAGTAATTATTATAAGTTATCTAAGTATTAAAAAATTAATAATATTTAATAAAAAAAAGGTAAAATAAACATAAAATAATAAATTAACTCTTGATGTTTAAATTAATTTGACATCTTATATGAGGCCCACCTTAAAAAATTTCACAAGTATTTTTTATAACAATTTTGTTATATCATTTCTAATTAATTATTCTGAGTCATTCAAGACATGCCGGTTTCGTTACTTCAATCATGATATTTGATTGACTCTCGAAATTATATCAGTGTCTCTTAAATTGAAATAGAAAAAATTATTATAAATCACAATTATTAAAAATTAAATTATTTTTAAAATATAAATTGACTATCAACATCATAAAAATTTGATCAAGAAGAGTATTATAAATTACAATAACAAATAACTTAAAATAGTAAATTATGATATCGAAAAAGTATTATGAAGTACAATAGTTAACAGCTTAAAAATAACATATATTGGGCCCTTGCTGGCACGGGCCTTCGGTACCTAGTATATCTAATAAGGGAGAATGAGGCAGAGAAGCAGGCAGGTATCTGTCAACATGTCTGTTTCTCCTGCGTGCTTCATGAGCTGTTTCCTCCATAATTTTATTATATCATCTCTAATTAATTATTATAAATTATTTATATATTAAAAAATTAATAATTTTTAATAAAAAATTATATCTTTTAGATATTTATGACATGTCTGTTTCAGCTGCTTCACCCAAGTATTTTTGTATAGTAATTTTATTATATCACTTCTAATTAGACATGTCAGTTTCGTTGTTTCAATCATCATTTTACTACGTCGCTCCTAATTAATTACTATGACCATTTATATTTTTTCACAAGTATTTTTTATTGTAATTTTGCTATATCACTTCTAATTAGTTTTTATGAGTCATTAAGACGTATCTGCTTCAATCGTAACTTTACTATATCACTCTTAATTAATTATTATGGCCATCTAAACATTTAAAAATTATATAAAGCGTATTGTAAATTATAATAGTTAACAACTTGAAATATCTGGAAAAAATAATCTGTCATATATTTTTAAAAAATATGTAAAGAAATACGATAAATCATAATAATTAAAATAAATTTTTAAAAAATATTTGTTGGGCCCATGCCTTGCACGGGCTATTAGTAACTAGTATAATATAAACATAAAAAGAAATCAACTAATGACAAGCCATCACTCCTTGATCAAACAACCAAACATAACACCTACCTCACTTGATTTTTGTAATAAAAAATGAAAATCATATAAAAATGTTTTCAGTTGATTAGAGTTTAATATTAATAACTTGTTGTAAAATTAAGCTCAGATTAATATAAATATGAAGACAAGGAGATAAATACTTATGAAACAAGATATCCTAGACAAGAAATTAGAGATAAGAAAATTTTTCTTGTTTTAAATGTGTCCTATAATGATTAATAAAATTTCAATTTATAGGATGAGAAATCACTCCAACATCATCACTATTAAGTGACCAAATTAATAAATATATTTTCTAAAAATTAAACAAAGTCACAACTTAAGTTTTCTTATTACATAAAATTCAACTATCAAAACATATTACAAAAATCTCACTTTTCCAATTTCTCTCTCTAAGAATACATATACATAGCTTTACCAAAATTGACTTACGATTTTGCTCCTTAAAAGAAACCTACAATCAAGGAGCAGTTACTATTTTTGAACCCAAACGTGTTTGAGTTCAATTACTACTCCTTGACATTCAATTTTAACTAAATCTACATTTAACATTTTGAAATTTTAAGATCTAAGGTTAGTCTTCTTCTTTTTTTTTTTTTTACTAATTTTACTAAATTTGGAGATTCCAGATGAACAAGAAGGTGCATGTTGTTCATTCAGTCATTTTTTCATAGTATTGGAGTAATATTTTGATTTTCTATTTTACCAAAATATAAAATCGAACTTAGCTTTTTCCTTTTTTGATTTTCAATTTTAATTTTCAATTATGTCTTTTTGCAGTTACTAAATCAACTTTTTATTATTTAGTAAATATATGATTCTCCTTCTTTTAGTTTAGGATTAACTCAATTAGTGCATAATGTACCAACAAATCGCGTTATTGGATTCACTCCCGAAGAATTTGTTTACGAAAAAAATAAATTAGAGAATCGTCAAGAAAAGAAAAAAAAATGATAATGGACAGCCACGTCTATCAAAGGCCTTTTTTTTATTTTCATTTTTGAATTTGATTGTTAATTAAAAATGATAATGGACAGCCACGTCTATCAAAGGCCTTTTTTTTATTTTCATTTTTGAATTTGATTGTTAATTTGTAATGGAATATTTTGTGTTTTTTTAGAAATGTGAATTTTTCTCACTTTTTATTTTTTGGAGATGGTTGTTAGTTCAGTTGTGGAATGACGATTTTTTCAGCAATTTGTTGTTTATTTTGCATGCCAGTGTATATACATAACACCATTTTGTATATGATAGACATATACATATGTGATGCTGTGATATTTTGGAACAGTAAATATATGTGTAGTTTTGTCACAACCCAAATGGCCATGAGTGGCAACCACACTAATCTTCCTGTGGGAGAACCATCTAGCTATGCATATCCGCTTCGGTCTCCTCAGTGGCCTCCTCAATAGGACGATTCTTCCACTAGACTGTCACAGACTCAATCTCCTTACTCCTCAACTTACGTACAACTAAAACCTAGCCTAGCCTATGCATACCCCCACCGCCCCAAACTCAAAGGGTTTAATCAGAATATAACAACACAAGGCATATTCTTCACCCATATATATGTAACCGTCCTATACCGGCTGATAAATATAAATGCATACTGGTGATAGGTGATGCACATGCAGGAATGAATGTAAAGCATACAATTAATACTAAACTCATCATAACTGTCCACATCATGACCACCATCATCGTAATCAACCTCTGGCCATGCCGGATATCAACACATCATCAATAGTATCCTCCGACCTTGTCGGGTATCAATATCATCACAATAGTCGAATAACATACACTAAAATACTCATAAAATAGTCATATCACCATAAATATCTATCTAGTCAATACTTTCCAATCACTCGTTATTAGCTTACCAACACTTATTATAATAGGATCACTAGTTCGCTAGTCATCACATAAACTCTAGTTATTAGCCTAAACATTATCCTTCACATAATCCTTATTCACGGGATAACAACCAACCACTATTTATTTAATAGCCAACATATAACATCTAATCAAGGTTCATCATTAGGCCAAAACCGTCATTTATCTACCATTTATTATTATCAACTAATCATTCTATATCCGTTAATCATTACTAGACAACACATTACTACTTGTCACCTAACCATCTTTTATTAGCTGATACCATTCATTATCTAACCATCGGTTACCAACTAATCCTTGCTTAACTATTCATTAGTTAACTATTTAAAAACTATTCAAAGTTATTAACTAGTCACCTCTTATTACCAACATCTCTTATTATCTAACCTTATTAACACACAACTCCTCGTTTATCGACTAATCGACATCACAAACTTAGTCATCAATACCAACTAATCTTCACCTATGCTAGACCAGACCTCACCATAAGTCACATATTAACCATCGCTATCTACCATATTTCAGCTAAGCAAGATTCATTAACTAATACATTAGATTCCTAGCCATCACCAGTATCCAATCAATAAAGTCGTAAGCAACATACCACATCTTTCTCTGTCACATATCAGAGAGATGTGTATACAAATATATATGTATTCATAAACCGTAATCATATCCTTTACACTGATAAACACTCTTTGGATATTCAATCATTATCATAACACAACCCTTGGCCCATTAATTTATCCGGAATAGTCACAATATCATAATCACGGCCTTACGCCCATATATATATATAATCATATTTATAAGTCGTAGCATATCTTTAATCGTCTCACATATAGGAGGTATCTCACACATTGGAGGCATAATAAAGATAGACATATAATCGTCTATAGAATATCTTATATCAATAGGTCATACATCATGACTACGAGGAATATCACCTCTCTAGGACAATTTGCATATCTAAGAGAAAATAACATCTTTATAGACCACATAACGTATCTAGGAGGAACATCATCTCTAAATGCCTAATATCACTTCCACATGAAGTATCATAACTATACTCAAAACCCATAATCCGAAAATATCAATACGAGTTACCAAGTTATGAAGTAACCTTATTCTAAGGTTTATTAGCCTCATCTATGTCTAACATTCGCAACTAGGTCCACAAGACTTAACAAAAGTTTAGGCCTAAGTGGGCTAGATGATCCCACTTCTAATCTTCAATTTTCATAATTAGGCACACTATGTCCAAACTAGGCTAAGGTATCTAGTTCATCTTCTAGATGTCAAGTAAGACATATTTAATCCTAAGATAGCAGCTTCAACTAGAAACAAGGTACTCAAGTCAGCTCTACTCAAATTACAATTTCAAGACTACCACACTAGCTCAATAAGGCTAAATATACAAATCATGCTTCAAATACTAAAACCACATTCCAAACATAGGTTTACATCATAACTACGCTACAACTAATCTAAAATAGAGAGGAAAAGCAATAGGATTCAAAGGGGTATAAACATGCCATTTATGGATCCCACAGAATTAGAGCCTACAATACAATCCTCCACAACATTGTTAATATCCATCTAATCATCATATCTTAACCACTCAACAAGAAATATCCACCAAGTATCACTCAAGGAAAGATCAATCATGCCATTTAATAATTCATTTATTCTCCCATTCAGGATCATCCTTAATTATTTTATGAATGTAACTAAGTCATTTGATTTTGCATTGCCACTACCATGAAAATTACTATTCTCTAAAAGTGTTATATATCAGCCAACTTTGTGGGACATGCAAATGTATAATTCAGCCACAAGGTCAAGTCAATAATAATTTATCTTCTCAAAAAAATTTTCTAATGCATAAATCCATAGCTACAACTTTTGTCCTGACAATCACTAACTCAATATTTTTCAATAACAACACTTCATGGTCAAGCCAAACCTCTCTTATATCACTAACACCAATTTAAGATATACAGAGTCATTCTTATTTCTACCTAATAATATTTTTATTACGGGCTTTACTTAGCTCTTAATCACCTCAAGAGTGGTCCTCACACACTAGCACATGATCAAGGCCAAACAAAATCAATCGATTATAGGTCATTGATAGTCTCATCACCAATGTCACATTCCAGATAAGTCATGGATGATTCTGTAGGTATCCACAACCTCTACTAGTTTTTGTCACTTTTATTTAAGACTCAGTATTTTGCCTAGCATTAAGAATTCGTTCATATAAGGAACTTGAAGATAATGTCACTTAGCTAGTCCTCACAAGGAACCCATTATAGTTTCAATAATAGAACTGCACAAAAATTCTAAATACAGTCTCAATGGCCGTACCACACAAGGATCCCCAAATAATTGAACTACACAAGGGTCCATCTACAACTTCATTAACAAAAATCTCTCATTGCAGAAAACACATATCAGCTCAGTCTTTTATTCATGTCACTTTTTCACCATATTTTCTCGACATCACATTCTCATATCATCCTCTCAATTTTCATACCATCAATCTCATCAGTATAGTAGTATCAAAATAAGTAAGCACCATAGAATTTATAGTTTCACAATAACAAGAAATCAAATAATCCCATCATATTTATCAACAAAAACAACTTAGTCAATTTTCACCACTTAACAAAAATAATTCACAACAGTGACAAAAATCTAGCAACACAAGTTTAGTCAAATATAAAACACAAACAATCAATAAGTTCACAACTTTCACAAGTCTTTACCTATTAACAATAACTTTTAGACCTTATTAACAGATACCAATTGAAATCTCCTAGATTTTTATTCAAAATTATTAAGATATCAATTGGAATAGTCTAGATACCAATTGGATTCAATCTAGTAGTTCAAGATTAGGACGGCACACTGGAGATAAAGAAAGAAAAATAATTTCTACATGCCTCATAGCCTTACGAAGATTGGGTGTGGGGCCCTACACACCAATCTACGGAACTCTACTTGACATTGCTCTTATTAACAGATAACAATTGAAGTCGCCAGATACCAATTGAATTCAAGTAATAGCATGTAAGAAAGAAGAATTTGAATTTTCCTAGTTTCCTATAGCCTCTCGAGGAAAAGTACAAACTTCTATGTACCATTCCGCAAGACTCTGCTAGACATGTTCTTATACAATGAGATCGACGAACCTAGGCTCTAATACAAATTTTGTCACGACCCAAATGGCTATGAGTGGCACCCACACTAATCCTCCTGTGGGAGAACCATCTAAATCAAATCATTACCCAATCACTTAGTCAATATTAAAATGATATTTTCAAAAAATCATCTTAACAATAATAATCTGGAGTTAATCATTTGTAACGCGAAAACCAAATAATCTACTTACTGAAATTCTCAAGACCCGAAAGTCATTGTACAAGAACTACTAACAAAGATTATACCTAAGAGATATCCAAAAATAAAGTAAATATAGAATATTTCATTGCCCGAAAGATGGACAAGAACAAATAAGATGACACATGATAGCCTGGAGACAGAGTGCTCACCCTTGGATCAAGATCTGCTATCAAACTCTAGAGTTGAGATCATGTATGAGCCTATAGAACAATTTCTGCACTCAACAAAAGAAGAGTACAGGGTAGTATCAGTATAAACCACTAACTGGTAGGTATCATAGTCCAACTCAACTTAATAACATGTACACAACATAAATCAAATAACAAGTTGTTGACACCCAATTTTGGCTCGCCCTTTTTCCTTTAATTACTTTTTCGATGCTTCTTGGTCCTAAATAATTTTTAAAAAATTAAATAATAAATGAGATTCACATTTTTATCTCTATTTCTATGAATTTTAAATAATAAAAGAGAATTTATTTTTCCTATCGTATTATAAAATATTTTAATCAAATATAATTAAATATTTTAACATCAAAAAATTAAAAAAAAAATCTTTTGATAATCGCATTCGCATTTTTTTAGGCGATATGGTGACCATATATATATATATATATATATATATATAAAACAAATATTTTATATTTTATTCCTATTTTCAAATATATCTTATATCCTTATTTGTACACCCACATATATATACGTATATTTTGTTAATATTTAACCGCAAAAGATATTAAGTCGGACACATATACAAATCATGTTTGTGATTTATATAAGTTAAGACTAAAAATAATTTTAGGATAGTAGGAAACATTAATAAAAATTAATTTCAGTAGAAAAAGAGTATTCAGGCTGACAATAATTCAATTTTTTTTATATATTTTATTATTATTATTATTATTATTTTTAATCTAAATCCAATGCTTATTTTATAAATTTCTACAAAGAGCCCAAAATTAGCCTGAAATTCATTCCAATTTCATTCAAACAAGCAATTTAATCTGATCCGTTGATTGCTTCCTAATTCAAGGATCCCAAATTTTTAGTTGTTTATATATATATCATAATTTATTTTATTATTTTTTAACTGTTCCGATCAAAATCGGGCGGATCAAAAAAATAATCGATCGAACGGATCAAATTAGTCAACAATATAGCAGAGACGCGTCTTTTCTCTAGAGAAACAGAAGCACGCGTTTGTTTCTCTTCCCGAGAGTCACCGATCTCTCACCATCAACTTTCCCAAAGAATGCAGAAAAAAAAACGACCTTCCTTCTTCTCTACTCCCCTCTCTTCTCATCTCCCCCAAAATTGAAACGCCATGGCAGCCATAGATGCCACCCCTGAAAGATTCCCCTCCCTTTTTAGCCATACCAACCCGTGAATTCCTTCAAGATCAGAAAATCAGACCCAAATCGGTGCTTCAACGGAAATTTTATTAATTCGCATTAAATACACAAAATCGTCCAAACTCGTGCAGCCATTTTCAACGTTTGAACGTCAGATACATCCCTTTTGATTTGACCGTTGGTTCCTTTGAAATTTTTGGTTTCAAATCCGGACTTTCAAGTTCAGATTTGCCTATAAGTACCCGCTACTTTATTCATTAGAGGGGGCGTTTTGTTTGAAAAAAAAAAGAGAGATTGAAAAGATAGTGAACTTTCGAAAATTGACCAAAAAACATTCAAAAAATACTCGTTATCAAAATCAAGTACTTGTTTCTCTCTATTTCTTTCTCAATTTTACTTATTGCGAACTCGAATTCGATAGACGGAAAAATCCTTGATGCCGAAGCTCCGGTTTGCTGCCCGACAAAAGGTAAACGCCTGCCCTCTTGTTTTTTCATCGTCTTGTTTGACCCAGTGAATGCATAATTTGCTTTAAGTTTCAAGTTTGAGTTCCCATCGCTGTTTACTCGGATCGATTTGCCTCAATGTGCGGCTATTTCACAGTCACAGTATGCGAGACATATGCAAATTCATCCTTTATTTCTCTTTAGTTTTTTCTCCTCCTTCACGTGGTTTGGTTCTGTAAATAGATGATTTTGTTCTAGTCTTAAGCTTAAGTTGTGGTTGTTTTTCGTTGACCCTGTCGTTAAAATATAATTCTGACTTTTAAAGTGATGTTGTGTGAAAATATATGCAAGTATTATTTCCCTTGGTCTCAAGTCTTGCTATGGCGTTGCTTCGAAGATCGATTTCAAGAATATGATTTTGTATCTTTTAATCTTTAAAAAACTTATTTGTTTCAAGAGAGACTGCTTTGCATCCTAAATGTGAATCTATCGTTGCTCTTAAATTTCAACTTTTGTCTGCTTTCATTTCACGTTATTTTGGTTCCATGAACATGTTGTTTGACTCTAAATTTGATCAAGGTTAAGCTATTGTTTTGTTGTTTGATTCTGGAAGAGTGGTTTGCTGACTGAAGAGGCTTGGGGTGTGCCTCCAAATGGTTATCTATTTATGCCATCTCAATGTTAATAGATAAATGGCTAAGTTTTTTGTTTGTTGCAGAAGGATACGTCCAATTTTAGTTAGTGAGGAAAGAATTCCCAAGTTGTCCTCCGACTTTTTGAAGTATGAATGTATATGTCTTCTCAAGTTTGGCAAATGTGGTCTCAATAAGTTTCTTTTAAACATTACATGTCTCAAGTTATCAAAATATTGTTATGCTTGTCTCGGTATTAGAAAAATAAATTGATCAAGTGTTTAGAGAGTAACTTTGAAGTGTTCCTCAGGGTGGTCATTTCCTTTTACTTATGCAGATGTGATTATGTGCCCCTTAAGTGGAAGTTTAAACAAAAGTTTTTTTTTTTCAAATAAATAAATAAATGAATTTATCATTAATCCCCCTTCTTTCAAGAATTTAGTAAAAGTTCAATTAGGATGAAATATCACCCCTCGATATTTGATATTTTTATGCTTAGACATATTCTTAATTTTGCGTTTGGTGAAAACTGTATAAGCTTCTTAGAGTGTCAGTATTCATTTGAATTTTGAGTATTCATCTTGCCTCAAGTGTGTTTTCATTAAAATTATGCTCTTCTCTTAATATGTACCTTAATCTTTATTTGATTAGTTACTAATCTTTATTATTTTTCTTTTATGTTACATGTACACTTGGGAGTCGGAGTTTCCATTGAAACTCATTTTGACTCAAAGATCGGGTCAACGGCTATAGGATTACCAACACTCGGATCTACATCGCTAGGAGTCATTCGCCTCAATAGGAACTTATAGTATCGAGTTCTTTACCCTCCTTAATCACTTTATTATTTGTACATATTTTATTGACCTTTGTATATATTTAGATTATGAATTTTTGTGTGGTGTGATTGAATTGAAACTAAAGGTAGTATGATTTAGTTTTTGTTTAAGTTTTAAGAAGTCTATAATTGATTCTCTTTGGCTAGCCCTTTATATATTCAACGCTTATATATGTAGTAACCATTATTTTTATACTCATGAATAAACTCCTTTTTAGAGCAAAAGAGGCAAATTGTGGTTTAAGGGGGCTTTTAGAAAGAAAATACAATCTTCTTGAAATTGGACAAAATGGTTAGTTACTTTTTATCATTTTAATTGAAGTTCTTCAAATAAATCACCAAGCGACTTTAGTTAGTCAAATCTCTTTTCAAATTGGCAAAATTACTCACCTATCAAAATTTGGCTTTTACACGATCATATTCAATATCTATTTTTTAACATTATTTTGGGTTTCAGATTTTTAAAATCTCCAAAACAGAAGGTATATGCACGCAATTACACTGCCATATGTAAGATCTATTTTTACTATTCCTATTCTACTATTACTATATCATCATTTACATGCTCTGTTAACTCTATTATACATATGTGTTTTACTATTATATTTTAATTATAATAATTTTATTTTCATATTTTAACTTTTACATTTTTATAAACTCATAAGATTTTTTACTCTCTAACAAATGTTTATTACAACACGTACTCTTTTCATGTTCTAAAATGTACACATTTTGCAATAACCATACAATTTCTTATATGTGGTGGTGTCACATTTTATATACCTTGAGTTTCTTTTCCACAAAAATTATAAAGTCTTTTTTTTAATCACCATTTTAGCAACTAATAAAATAAATAATTTTCAAATATTTTTCTAAAACTAGGTTTAAGGACTATCTTCGGATAGGCTCTAAGTGGTGCTTAATATCTTTCCCTCGAGTAACCAAAAACCCTTACTTAGAATTTCACTGGTTTTCGCAGATGAAAAACAGAGTTTTCACATCATAAAAATGGTTTTTCTAGTTTTTCCTTAAAAGTTAGGTGGCGACTCAAAAACAAAACGAACAATTTTTATTTTTTTTCAAAAACCAGAAAGCGTCGCTACGACCAGCATACGTTGCGGACTGTTTCGGCTAGTCCGAAATGAGGCGCGACACAAGTAGACAGGCATCATCATATAATAAATTCTGAATGATTCAACAATACAACAATAACAGGTCAAACAGTGCTCACAGACAAGCCACATAACCATCAAGAGTATCGAACATACTGTAAACATCCATAAAATCAACACAAATATGTACACACTGCTATGGAACTTATTTTCGCCCAAATAGTCATGACCTGCAGGGAACAATCTATGTTCATGTACCGTACCGGCATGTTACCCGATCCAATATAAATATAAATGTACTGGCGTGGTACCCAATCCAACATAAATATAAACGTACCGACTTGGTACCCGATCCAACATAAAATATAAACATACCGGCGTGGTACCCGATCCAACATAAATATAAACGTACCGGCGTGGTACCCGATCCAACATAAATATAAACGTACCGGCGTGGTACCCGATCCAACATAAACATATCCGTACCGGCGTGGTAGCCGATCCAACCTAAATATAAATGTATCGGTCTGGTACCCGATCCAACATAAATATAAACAAGTATTATCAATATCAATTTACACAACCTCACAACATACAACACAATATACCAAGTTTACAAGTACACTTAAAGTCATAAGACAATTTCATCAAGTCAATTTTCAATAAACATTTATACACGCAGCAACAATCCAAACATCAATCAATTCAAGCAAGTCCAAATACCAATCAACAAGTATTCAATTTAGGAACATACACATAATTAAGTCGAGTCTAAACTCCAATTAAACCGTAACCTACCTCAACCGAAGAATTCGAATGCAAGCTACTTTGCAAGGGCCTTGCCTCTCCGTAAAGTATCTGAATAATTATAATCTGTTCAAATACATATATTTCATAAGAATACGAATCTAATGAGACCCATTTTTACACTCTTACTTTCAGAATTCCACACCTATGCCTAAATTGTCAAAACTAACCGTGACGAATCGAAATCTGATAATCTAAAGGTAAGGGAACAACTAAAATCGGGAGATACAGTGCTACTATTCATGAACTGAAAACCATTTATACTATTTTCATTGAGTCACTATTATCCAATGATTATCCACCCACTTTAGTCGACATTAGATCATAAAGAAATCATTATTTAATCTACTTTAATACTAATATACAAAATAACAAAATGACTAAATTTATTGCAGGTGAACATTATGAGGGATAAATATCATATAATTTATAATACATTTATTACCATCAACTTGTACAATTCATGCCAATTAAATGGGCTAATCATTACCTAATAAATAACCCCTAATTGAAGTCAATTTGCAAAACCCCAAAAAGTAAACTGTATGCGAGGAACTATGATGAAGAAAATGTGTTGTTCGATCATAATCTCTTCAAAAAGGTTTCAAGTACTATTATTAATTAGTGGCACACGTCACTATCTATATATGGCATTATATACTTAAATATTAAGTTCAATTAATAATTAAATAATGGCATAATGTACTAAAAATGCTACTTGGCTATATGATTATAACACTGCTAACGCCAACACCCAAAATCACGAAATAACAATTATAAACTAACCTCAAGCTAGTACGAGGAAGGAATCTCCTTCGAGGCTTCTTGGTGAAAATTGTATTGTAGCTAACTGTCGTTTCCCACCTTGCCCCAAATATCTGATATTATTATTAGTATATATGGTAAACCCTAACCACTTAATTTCATCCTTATATTAACCACATAAGTAAATAAATTTTTATTTTGATCCATTGATTTATTAATTAAATAATTATTTAAAATACCCAAAACTTTAATAAATTCTCAAAATTTATTCGAAACGACGTAGAAATACATTAAATATGTTCATTCACTAAAAAGTACATTCCGAACCTATTGAAAATACTACAATACTAACCCGAGGTCGTCTTGATCAAAGATTGACCATGATTGGGTTTAACTTTATTAAAACTCAATAATTCAACTAATGACTTCAATAACCTCCAAACACCTCAAGAATTTGTGCTACTCATCCCGTGAGTCGTAATCCGCGTATACAAACTAAAGAGAGCGCTAAAATAGAGAAGATGAAAAAATTCCACAAACGACCGAGAGGGTCGTTACAAGTTTATATACATCTATTTCTTATCTATGATTTTTTATGTTGTTTATGTAGGAATTGAATGATTTGTTATACTAATATACATTCAGAACTTATGTATATATTTTGTTGTTATATAAAGTCCTTTTTTACGGCAGAAAGTATATACATACATTACCGATTTGCACTTTTAATTTGCCAGTGTACATAGAGAAAAGCACTTATGTATATGTTATACATATACATGAGTGATTTTATGTTTTTGAACATGTATATAAGTTATTTTTTATTATGACTTTTGGTGTATTGATTGCGGAATATACATTACATATATGTATATGATAGACTATTAGTAATGATGTGTTATATTAATTAACGTGATTCATTGTATGCATGTCAGGGACTGCGGAGTGTATGTGACTAGGTATTCAAAATACCTAAGCAAAGGAACTGATGTGCCTTCAGTTGGTATAGAATAGGATCGTATGCGATACGCGTCACTCCTTCAGAATTACAGTCTTTCAAAAAGCAGAGAAATGTTATGTTAGTAACAATAATGATCCTCGAAGATCAAGGACAAAAAATATTCCTCTACCTGATGAAACTGGAGTAGTTAGTATTGAGTAGTCTTAAAGGTGCTTATGGTGAAGACTTTTTATTTTTGTTGATCTGTTAGCAATCTGAATTTTCAAATTAATTAAGGTGTTTTATATGTACATAGTTACTACAACAAATTGACCTAATGTTTTTGGATTATTGATTAAACTGTGTATGCATGAAATTATGTGTTGTGCATATTAAGCATTGCTATAACATATGTATCGTACATATACATAAGTGTTATAGGATGTAATTATGTTCGTATACATAAACTTACGATATAGATTCATATATATATATATATATTGTCAAGCTTATAAATTTAACTATTTTTTTGTAAAAAAAACATGAGGTTGGATAATTGGTTACACTGCTTATATTGTATGTGCGTATATATAACAGATTTATGGACATAGTATTTTCAAGCTACAGAACTGATTCAACATATTAGATTCATCTTTTAGTTATCATATGTATCGTATGATCAATAATAAAGTATCAGTCAAAATTTCTATGTATATTTAGTCATACGCATAGACATAGGATGTATGTGCAATCAAGTATACATTGCTGATATTTTGAACATAACACGTAACTACACAATAAAGTTTAAATAACAAGACATAACAATACTTAAGATCATTGTGGAAGTGTAACTTATTAAAAAGTGCAATTTATTATTCTAAAGTGTATTTGTCGACATGTACATTGACATCATTATTAACATATAAAATTTTGTAGTCTATCATAATTAAATGTCTACATATTTATATACATAAATAACCAAAAAATATATATATAAATTTGACAAACTGTTGTAGTGTATATAACATATAAATCTAACATTGTTTTATACATAATAACGTATCCGAGTTAACAAACACAACGGATATCTATATATATAACAATACTTAAGATCATTATGGAAGTGTAACTTACTAAGAATTGCAATCCATTACTCTAAAGTATATTTATCGACATATACACTGACATCATTATTAACATACAATTTTTTTTTAATTTTTCATTGTTAAATGTCTATATATTTATATACAACAATAATTGACTATATATAAGTGTTATATAGGATGTATATGTATTCACATACATAAACTTAGGACGTATATTCTTTCATATATACATTGTCATATTGCTAATTATGATAAATATTTTTTTTGTCAAAACTTCATAAGGTTGGTAAATCAGTTACACTGCTTATAATGTCTGTTCCTATATGTTTACATATACATAGAAATTATAGTTATCAATGATTAATTATTTCACAAATGATACATATGAATGTGTCTACATGTACATCAGTGAATAAAAAATTCATCTACAATACTCATTAGTAATCAGAAAATCAATGTACAGATGGATATATGCATATTTTAAAATTTATTATATGTAAAAGTAACCTGTAAAATATACATAAATTTAACAAACCGATGTAGTGTATATAACATATAAAATCGAACATTGCTTTATCATAACAACATATCCAAGTTAGACAAATAGAAAACAAATATGTATATAAATGCATACTAACACCAGTTTTATCATTAAAATATGTAGATAGTACGAGACATTTGTTACATAATAACGCAGAAGCAAAATATACAAAAAATAAAAATAAAAAAGGCATCAAACACACATAATGAAGTGAAAAAAATTGATATTTATGTCAACCCAGCAACAACTCACTTAAATTGTTCAACAAAACATTACATAGGAGTAGATAATGATAATCAAGTTATTAAATAGAGAAAAATTAAAAATTATTGCTCCTTTGGGAAAAAGTTCCAGAAGCGTCTATTGTGACCTTCATTCATTGATTTTTTCATAATATTGGAGTAATATTTTGATTCACTGTTTTTACAGTTTCAAGAATCAAACAAAATTCTCACCTCCTCTAAGAATTCTAATATTGACAATTCTCAGGCCTCCACCAAACACCCATTAATACACTAAGCAATATTTGAAGTCATCATCCGACCTCTGTTCACCGTGAATGACACCTACTCGACAACATAGCGTGCATCAATAGTTTTTCGAGCTTCATCAATGTCTAATTCAGCAACAATTGACTAAATAAACTTCAAATAAGTTATCAGTTCTGCAACAATAATTTCTTCACTTTTGTACTTTACATATTCTGTTTTGATTTTTCATTCACAGAGTGCCTCAAAAGAATTGCAATACTCATCTTCTTGAATACAATTTTTTTTTCTTTCAAAGAGATCAAAAATCAATGTTCATTTTTTTTGATGAATTATATTTTCGGTTGATCTGATTTTCATGTATTTGTTGTTTTCAAAATTTGAATTAGTAAAGTTGTTACATAAATTAGTAATTTAGTAATCCACTTTTAATGTTACCGCATTAATTGCGTCCATAATAGAAGGAAAATCCATTATTTTTCTTTTTAATAGACATTTAAAGATTTACATATGCATAGCATTTATATATATATATATATATATATATATGACAGTTGTGTTATGTATATTAATCGGAAGAGAGAGTAAAATAATTAAAAAAGTGGGAGAGAGTGTAAATAAGTCTAATATGATTGAGATTTATGTTATTTATATTATATATTTATCCGCAAAAAGTTCATGCAACATAATGAATATGTATATACATCCATTCATATACATATCACGTAACTAATATAATCTTTAGTATATTAAAATAATTATTTTTAGTTCTAAAAATATTTAAAATGACAATCCATAATCAAAAAATTTCTGATATTTCTAGGCAATTCTTTTTCTTCCAAATGAAAAAGGATATATGCAACAAAAATATATTACTATCTGACATCGAAAAATTCAAATCCTAACGAAGTCTTCTTCTTCCTCTTCACATTTCTCTTCTTTTCATTTTGTCCCTCTACAAGATCTCAACACTCTTGTATTCTTCTCTCACTTTTCTCGTTAAATTCATCCAAATCTAAGGATATTTGAATTTTTTGAGAGAAAAAAATTTAATTCATTGAATCAATTGATTTTTTTGAAGAAAAAAATATAAGTAACAGTGATATAATCAATATAATTCACACGTGTGATATGAAAAGTGTAGAGTGAATGAAATCTTACACCTACATAATAGATATACAAAGACAATTTGCAATACAATTTCAGCTTAAAACAAACTATTTCCAAATAGTTTGAAAAAGAGAACATACAGAAATAAGAGTCGTAACAACAACAAACAATATTTTATTTTATTTTAAAGATAGATCGGATCTTTTGATAGACCCTCAACTTGATGTTATTTTAGTTTTTCATATATATTATATTATGTATTTAAACAATCCTTTAATATATACATATAAAATATTATTTTAATTTTAAATATTAAAAATAATGCAAATCAAAAAATTTGAGAAATTTTTAAACTATGATAATTTTGGTATTCTTTTCTTCCAAATGAAGAAGGGCCTATTCGATGTCGGAAAGCCAAATCCTAACATCGTCATTGTTTTTTTTATATTTCTCTTCTTTCCATTTTGCCCCTCCACAAGATCTCAACACCCTCATGGTCTCAATAAAATCATCAAAATTCAAGGGCATTCTTGAATAATTCACGATATCTATTCTAAATTTTTCGAGAAAAAAAGTTGTTTAAACTGATTGAATTTGAATGATTTTTGAGAAAAACTGTTTAAATTCATTGAATTTGACTGGATTTTTTGGAAAAAAATTGTTTAAATTCACTGAATTCTATGAGGAAAAAAGTTTGTTTAAATTCATTAAATTAACTTAATTTTGTTGAGAAAAAGATTAAATTGCAGTCATTCCAAAAGTATATACATCTCGTACAATCATCAGATCAATCATCAAATCTCAGCTAAACTCCATGTATTAAATAATTATTATCGAAAAAAGCCAAACATTTCAGATCTATGAATAACAAAAACTTACTAAAAATATAAAATTCAGATGAAAAGTAGGGGTTTGTAGATTGAATTGTGTTTGCAATTGAAGTTTTAAGGTGCCGCCCCCAAAGGAGGAGAACTCTACAATGTCAATGGAACACTGCTTGAATTCTTTAGCGATCTTAACGATTTCATGCCCAAATTCTTCTGTTAATTCAATGAATTTAAACAATCTTTTTCTTAAAAATTTAGTCAGTCAATGAATTTAAACAACCTTTTTCTCAAAAGATTCAATTAAGTCAATGAATCTAAACAATTTTTTTCTCAGAAAATTCAGTTAATTCAATGAATTTAAACAACATTTAAAAAAAAAATTAATTAATTTAATGACTTTGAACAACTTTTCTTAAAAAATTGAGTTAATTCAATAAATCTAAATAACTTTTTCTTGAATGAATTTAAACAAATTTTTTCTCCAAAAATTCAGTTAATTCAATGAATTTGGATGATTTTTTCTTAGAAAATTGTAATTGGTAGAGTGAATTTTTCAAAGATATCTTCGAATTTTGATGAATCTATCGATTAAAGTAAGAAAAGACAACGAGTGTGTTGAGATCTTGTAGTGGGACAAAATGAAAAAAAAAGAAAAGAAATGTGAAGAAGATGATAAGGATGTTAGAATTTAAATTTTTCGACGTTGAACATACACATTTTCATTTGGAAGAAAAGAAAGAATACAGAGTTTAAAATTTAACAAATTTTCTTATTTTGCATTATTATTTTTAATATCCGAAGAAAGCTCACAAAGATGATGAAATCACAACCCTTGAAGTAGAAAATCATTTTATCAAAAATTTGAGAAATACTCTTCCATCCGTTTAATACGTTTAGTTTCTAGAGAACACTTCAAAAACACGTCTTCCTCAAATAAACAATAAAACAAACCTAACTAAAATGACTAAATTAACCCTCCAGCTGATCGGACAACCTCCTGCTACTTGCTTTAACAATCATATAACTATAAAATAAAATATAAAATAATATATATACACATATATATAAAACAAGCTTTTAATATATAAAAATTATTATTTAAATTCTAAATATTAAAATAAATAATGCAAAATAAAAAAATCTATTGAATTTTCTTTTCTTCCAAATTGAAAAAGGTTCTGTCCGACGCCGGAAAAGCCAAAGCCTAACGTCGTCATAATCTTCTTCACACTTTTTCTTCCCATTTTGCCCCTCGGTAAGATCTCAATACCTCGCCGTTTTCTCTTACTTTTTCTCGGTAAATTCATCAAAATCCGAGGGCATTTTTGATAAATTTCATTACACCGATCTGAATTTTCCGAAAAAAGTTGTTTTACTTCATTGAATTTACTGAATTTTCCAGAAAAAAATGTTTTTCCATTGAATTAACTGAATTTTTGAGAAAAAATCTGTTTGAATTAACTGAATTTTCATAGAAAAAAGTTGTTTGAAATCATCGGATTATTCATTCATTGATTTGACTGAATTTTCCTAGAAAAATCTGTATAAATCATTGAATTTACTGAATTTCATAGAAAGAAAGGTGTTAAGGATTCATTGAATTAACTGAATTTTCATAGAATTTTTTTTGTTTAGGTTCATTGAATTAACGGAAGAATTTGGGGCATGAGATCGTTAATATGGCCGGAGAATTCAACTGGTGCTCCTTCGACATCGCGGAGTTCTCCTTCGGCGGCGAATTGTAAAAACAAGTAAATTTACAAAACCCTAATTTTCATCTAAATTTTGTATTTTTAGTAGCTTTTTATTATTTATAGATCTGAAATTTATGATTTTTTTTTCGAATTTAAATGTTAATACCTGGAATTCAACTGAGATTTGTTGATTGATACAATGATTGTCCGAAATGTCTGTGCTTTTGGATGATCGTAATTGCAATAAGCTGCGGAAACAACCTCTTGTAGAATGTAGGGTAAAATAGACACTTGTGGTTCTGCCTTTCCCCGGAATCCCCCTCATAGCGAGGGCTTAATACACTCGGCTGCCGTAGCGTCAACTACACCTCAATTCCAGGCTTGCTGGGGCGGCTATGTATATCGTGTTGCTCCATTTATACTCCTCCAAATTCTTTAACAAGATTTTGGAACTTCTTGTGTACGTTAGAACCAAAGTAAATCCCCTCGATGCTAAAAAAGGGAACCTTTATATATGTGATAAGGGGTGTCAAATAGTGGGCGGTAGAACCAAAGTAAATCCCCTCGATGCTAAAAAAGGGAACTTTTATATGTGTGAATTAGGGTGTCAAATGGACGGGTTGGGCTAAATCGAGCAAGTTAAAATGGGCTGAGTTAATAAATGGGTTGGGCTGAAATCGCAGTATTTGTATTTTGTAGTTTCAACAACAATAATTACACCTCAATTCCGAGCTTGTTGGGGATGGGAAGCATTTTTGCTTTATTTATACCCCTTCTAGTTCAATATTTAATAATGAAGATCTATTTAGAAGTATCTAGCAAGATTTTGGAAGTCCTAGTGTACATTAGAACCCAACAAAAACGCACCAGGATGCTAAAAAAAGGAAACTTTTATATTTGCAATAACAACATACCGAATATAATCTTACAAAATGGGGTCTGGGGAGCGTAGAGTGTACGCAGACCTTACCCCTACCTCAGAGGTAGAGAGGTTTTTTCCCTAGTTTGAAGCGGAACAGAAAAAGAACTAATAGAAGTACAAGAGATAGCAGGTAGTAACATGACAATAACTACAACAAAATAGCGTTCAAGGGTGTGGTCTAATGGTTCAATGAAGTTGGGTTGAGCGCCTTGAGATCTCAGTTTCAATTCAATTCCCAACAGAGAAACACTAGGTGATTTCTTCCCATTTGGTGGACAGAGATCTGATGTTGGTGGGAGGTGACAGGTATCTCGTGAAATTAGTCAAGGTGCGCGCAAGCTGACCTGGACTCCACGGTTATCAAAAAAAACTACAACAAAATAATTGAGGGATAGATTGGTTGAGATTTAGTTGATGAGACTTATGATGAACTGGGCGTAGGGCGGTGGGGAGAAGAATTGCGAGTTGGTCCTGGCCGAATTCAAATTTTAGAAATTTCAACCCTCTTGGATGAACTACTATATCATCCGGTCCAAGAGAAGTACCAATTTATAGGTTACGCGTTGTTGGGAACTGTCAAGTAGCAGCTTTCAGCTGTGGACATATGTAGTTTATGGCCACACCGGAATCTAATACTCCTTCCCAATTTATGTGGAACTATTTGACTAGGCGCAAAATTTTAGTAAGAAATGGAACTTTTGAAACTTGTGGCCTTGTAGGGTTATAGATCATCTCATTAAGTTCAATTTATCACAGGGGTTTCTGTAGTAGGAATGTATTAAATTATGGTATGGTTCGAATATTATTATCTTAGAATAAATAATTAAATTTTTAGCCAAGTAAATTAGATGGTTTTTATCTGCTTTTGTTTTGGTTGGTAATATGGTTTATTTTTCTACCTGCTACAGTAATGTCTTTCAGCTGTTAACAAGGAGGGAGGTAACTCCTCAAACTAAATGTGCTTCCAGAAAGTTTCGGGGTGAGAACACTAAATGTACTCTTGACTCCTATGGGTTAAAACGCGAAGTGGCAAGTGATGCGAGACGGGGACTAATATCATGGTAACTTCATTATCTCTTTTTTCCCTGTAAAGTTTGATATAAAATCGGCTATGCCTTTTTTCTCATTTAATTACTGCAGGTTAGAGGCAGAGTCGTTGCAACATTTATCAGCCAAGTATTGCGCACTATTGCCTCCTCCAAGGTCTACCATTGCAGCAGCATTTAGTCCTGATGGGCGGACACTTGCTTCTACACAGTCAGTCTCTCCTCGATTACATAGACATGTTCAATCTGTGCTATGTTATGCTAGTTTTGTATCTATCTGTTCAATTTGATTGTAGTTATCTTAATTGTCTAGCGTTCCCATCTTGCAAACTACCTATTCTCTAGCCATAGTCCATATGGATTTATGCAAAATTGTGATGTAGACATTTGTATACATAGGCAAGAAGTTTACTTCTATTTGTTGGGACTAATCTCAGCAATTTTAATTTGCTAAGTTTACTAACATATAATTTTTCCCGTGGTGGCAGTGGAGATCACACAGTGAAAATAATTGACTGCCAAACTGGGAAATGCTTAAAGGTTTTGAGTGGACACCGCAGGACACCGTGGGTGGTAAGACCATCTTTCTTTCTTTCTTTTTTTTTTCTGAATGTTTGGGAATGTCACCTTTCTTCCTGGATGTCTTACATTCTGGTTAACATCTGTAGGTTCGTTTCCATCCGTTGGACCCTGAAATACTTGCAAGTGGAAGTTTGGACCACGAAGTTCGGTTGTGGGATGCAAAAACTGCTGAGTGCATAGGATCGCGTGATTTTTGTAATGACCTGTAGCATCTCAGTAGTTAAATGGAAAAATTGTGCACATTTTACTCTTTTCTTTTGACTGAACTAGTGAAATATTCGCCTCCTACAGATCGTCCCATTGCATCCATTGCATTCCATGCCCAGGGGGAAGTTCTGGCTGTTGCTTCAGGCCACAAGGTAAACATTCTGGACTCAAAACACTCTCTCGGGTGATTTACATTTCATGTTCTGGTAGTCGATGCTGATTTTGCAATCTATGACAGCTTTACATATGGCACTATAACAGAAGAGGAGAGACGTCTTCACCAACAATTATACTGAAGACACGGCGTTCCCTTCGTGCTGTCCAGTTCCACCCACGTGCTGCCCCGTTTCTTTTAACAGCTGAGGTATCACTGTGTTTTTTGGTGACTTGAGATATGAATTGTGATTGTTTTAGATGCCATCAACCCTTTATGTTTTAGGTCAATGATCTGGACTCATCAGATTCCTCAATGACACGTGCGACTTCGCCGGGTAACTTGTGGTATCCTCCTCCTACTGTGTATTTGACTGATGCTCACTCCACTTATCAATCTGCTTCAGCAAATGAACTGCCTATCATGTCTCTACCATTCCCTATCTGGCCATCAATTGCTAGAGGTGATCCCAGAATGATCATGCAGCAGAGTGATACAGATGTGGGATCTGACAGTATACAGCACAGAGCAGACACTTCGTCATCTGTCCGCCTCCTTACATATTCAACTCCGGCCGGCCAGTACGAACTTTTATTGTCGCCTATTGAGCAAAGTGCATCTCCTGCAGAAGAAGCTCATACTGGTTCTTCTGTCAGGGAAAATGAGACAAGTATCCAACCTTTAGCTGATCCCATGGAGACTGATGGGCAGCCAGAAGAGAGAAACAATCAGTTTTTCCCTTTTAGTGACCCAGCATACTGGGAATTACCTTTTTTGCAAGGATGGTTGATGGGACAAGGCCAAGCTGGCCAACAAACAACTCGGTCAGAGCTTAGTGGTGCTACCGTTAATCCATCAACTTACGGCGAACTGGAAAATCCTTATGCTGTTCCCTTGGTAACAAGCAATATTCATCCAAGATCCGGAAGATCTGGTTCTCGGCACCGCTCTTCACTCTCTCGAGTGATACCTGTTGCTGGAGCTGGTGATGGCGCTGCTCCCGTCAATGTTGTGCATGATGAGAGTGATTCTCAAACTTCTATTGGTCGCATCCAGTCAGAGATAGCTTCATCGTTGGCTGCAGCAGCGGCTGCTGAATTACCTTGCACTGTGAAACTCAGAATATGGCCTCATGATATTAAGGTTCCATGTGCACCCCTTGATGCTGAAAGATGTCGCTTAACAATACCTCATGCTGTACTTTGCAGGTGGGAATGATATGTACTGTTTCACATCTTTGGTTTGACAATCTATATGGATAAGCTTTTAAAGACACCGGGATATTAAGCTGTCATGAAGAATCATCTTGAACCTAACATATTAAAGCAGTTGATGATTAGCCTCTTAGGCCTATACTTTGGAAAAAATTCACGTATTCATTTGAAAGTTCCTAATTTGTATGTAAGAATGAAAATGGATGTGGTGTTAGATGAACTCTTCTGAATGCTTACATTGAGGTATCATTTTCAGTGAAATGGGAGCCCATTTTTCACCCTGTGGGAGATTTTTAGCAGCTTGTGTTGCATGTATTCTGCCAAGCTCGGACTCTGATCCTGGTTTTCATGGCCATCTTCATCATGACAATCTGGCAGCTGCGACTTCTCCAACCAGACATCCAGCTGCTGCCCACCAGGTTATGTATGAGCTACGGATATATTCCCTGGAGGACGCAACGTAATTACCGAATCGCAATAGCTTCTTTTTTTCTTTCTTTACTCTCTATTTCCTCCTCTATTCTTTAATTCTAATCCTGCTATGATTGTTGGTTACTTGATACTGTTTGTCATGTGTAGGTTTGGTTCCGTGCTCGCAGCTCGGGCAATTAGAGCTGCTCATTGTTTAACTTCAATTCAGGTTAATGCTTCATTTAGGGTGTTTACATTCATGGTTTTGTTTTATTAAACTTGTTTTCCAGTAGAAGAAGAGCAGTTATATGAAACAAAACTCTGGATCAAATAGCTTTTGAATTTGTAGAAAGTGGAAAATATATTAGATCTATATGAAACACAGAAGTCGAGGAAAGGGCTCAGGGATGGTAGGACATACCCAAACCTTTACCCCTAGGGATAGGAAGTTGTTTCCAATAGACCCTCAGCTCAAAAGAGAAGTTATTGACGAAGGGTAGCAAGAAAAAATGACAGCAAATTAGCAAGATACAAGACAAATGAAGCAACAAACAGTAATACACATTGGAGAATAAGAAGCTACACCAGTTTCAAAAAAAAAGATTAAAAAAAGAAGAAGCTACACGACTACTAAATTCTATTATAATAAGGAGGAGAGGAGATGAGGCTACTCCCCTGCCTCTTCCACATAAATTGCAACAACACTCGGCTACCTACTAACCTTTATCCCAATCCTTGACCTCCATACCTTCCTGTCTAGGGTCATTTCCTCAGTAGCTGAAGTTGTGTCTAATCACCTTCCCAGTTCTTCTTCAATCTACCTCTACCTCTCATGACTCCTACTACCGCTAGTCTGTCACACCTCCTTACTGGTGCATCTGTGCACCTCCTCTTCACATGTTTGAACCATGTCAGTCTCACTTCCATTCATTTTCTGAATGTGGGCATTCTTGACTGGCCAATACTCTGTCCATACAACATTGTTAGTCTAAACACTACTTGGTAATAAAAGTTTCATTGAATGAAAGGGCAAAACATGCCCGTATACTAGAACATTAGAAAGCCTTAAAAAATACAAAAAGATATGACCTTTTATGAACAGCACCCAATCATCTATACAAACTCATGGGTGCACCAAAAAGAAATGAGGGAAAAGAGGCTATTCCTCAAAATCTACAAATTCTTTCCTTCCAAAGCTCTCCTATTCCTCTCGTTCCCTATGATCCACATAATTTCTAAGGGTGCAATGTCCCAAGCTCTGCGTCTCCTCCTCCGCCTTCTAAATTCCCAGCTGTGCCTTTTTTTTTCACAGTGCACACTATCACCCCACGCAATCCAAACCATCTCAGAATATCCAACCATAAGCAACACACTATCTGACAATGTAACAGTAATTATTCACATCTTCTCCTGGTTCTTTACGCATAACGCACCAACTAGCCCAATTGATCGTCCTTGTACCCAAAACTTTTGGCAGTGACCCCCTTGTAGCTAGCCAAGTGAAGAAACATACCATTCTCAGAACTAGTAAGCCTCTCATAATAGGACTTAACGGAAAAGATGCCCATCCCCCCTCCCTACATCATTACAACAATACCTTTCATCAGTTGCTTAATTGTTGTTTTTGTAAAATTAGTCAATCATTCTCAACTTATCTTATCCAGAAGGAAAAAGAGACTCAATTATCGACACATAATAGTAAAACTCTGTATTTCTTGAACTATGCTTTGTTGCTTACCGTTTTGACATTGATTGGGGCTCCTCATCTATTATAATTGCAGTTTTCTCCAACTTCAGAGCATCTGTTACTTGCTTATGGGCGTCGCCATAGTTCACTACTGAAAAGTGTTGTGATTGATGGAGACACAACTATACCCATTTACACGATTCTTGAGGTGAGATGCAAGCATCTTATATTTGGGCTTAAGATATTAGGTGTATCTACTTTCATGAGTCTTTATAGCTGCATTATGTAAACACTTCAGCATCTTATTTTCGGCTTAAGAAATTATTGTGTATTACTTATTTTGTGGGTCTTTATAGCTGCATTATGTAAACACTAAGCATCTTATGTTTAGGCTTAAGAAATTATTTAGTGTATTAATATTTTCATGGGTCTTTTAGAGCTGCATGATGTAAACAGCTACTTATGATGCACGACTTTTGCTTTGGCCGTCTAAAATGTCAGTGTACTTATTGACATGTCTTCAATAGCCGTTAGGCATTTCAAGAAATTAACTTTGAACCATGATATGGTGTTTTCTCTATCAAACAAATTTTTAACCAAGTACTTTCTTTTATTTGAAACTAAAAGAATGTGTACAATACATGTAATAATCCACCCATATGAATATTATACCCTAACAGGCAGTCATGAATCAATACATGAATTTTGATGAATTTGAAAGAAGTTGTATTGAGAAGTAATGTATATGGAACTTCTGATGTGTTTATCTGTGTCAAGGGCTGTAGATATGTAACTGCTCAAGATATCATCTTTTCTTATGTGAAACTTGTTGAAGAAACACAACATATAGCAAGTTTAATGAAATCATTTGAATTGATCTGCAAACCTGATATAACGAAAAACGAGCTGGAGTGAGTACATAATATAGCTGTTAAACATTGCTACTTTGTCCCATTTTATATCAACATACTAGAATGTGCAATATTGCAACTAGAAAGTTAATAGAATAAAGCAGGAAATGCATGTTGCTTGTGTCTTGTATGCCTTAATGCTTAAAGGTATTGATTGTAGGCCTGCTATATCAGCCAGGGAACTTGAGGTTGTTCAACAGTATTAATTGGTTGTATAAGGGAATTGAGCTTTGTTATTGGAGTTACTAGAACTTCTAAACTTTCAAGTTGCCTTCTGTTGCATGACTTCTCAGTCTTGTCTAGTTGGATGAGATTGGAAGGAAGTAGATGGTCATTGATGGGATTACACTGAAGTTTCAGAGGAGTGAGAATGCCTTAGATTCTTATTGCCTTGCTCTATGAAAACTTGAACTATAAACAAATCCTCATTTTTTTCAACCATCTCTTTGTCTACTTGAATCAGATATTTTGAGTACCAACTATGATTTAGAATACGACAAAATCACATAATATCCCAAGTTAATTAGTACACCCTGCCCAAACAAACGGCTCCTCACATTCCAACAATTGGCTGAACGGATAAATGAACTTCAAAGTGGATTTCTTGTGCGAAGAGTGTATTAGCACCCATTTCCACCTACTTGGCGGATTCGGCGTCCGAAGCCCTGGCCATTCGTAACTATAACAGTCGTAGCTAGTGAAATTCCTTTATTATTATTTATTTGCTTTTTATTGTTATGCATGTGTCTTGTAGTTTCTTGTTCGTGGTGTTTTGGTGACGTTTGTGATTTCGGATAGATAGTTCATACTTCATAGTATTACTCTGTAGGTATCATGTTTCTCTTATTATCTAGTAGTGTGCTACCCCATTTTGTTGTTTGTTTTCATGTTTTTTTGCTTGTTATACTGTTATTTTTCCCGAGCCAGGGGTCTATCAGAAACTTCTCTACTTCATACGAGGTTGTGGTATGGACTGCATACACTTCACCCTCCATAGACCCCACTTTGTGGGAATAAACTGGGTATGTTGTTGTATTATTTTTTTACTTTGGGAGCACTAGGATACCTTATGTAAGGTTGCAACAAATTTACCTAAAGAAATGTAGGATAAAGAGATGCAATATGATGTTATATATCTGACTGCAGCATAGAAATATAGCACCTTTAACATGTAATAAATATTATTTTGTCTTTCCAGCTGTCTTGTGTCTTGAGCCGGGGGTCTATCGGAAACAACCTTTCTACTTCTTCAGAGGTAGAGGTATGGACTGCGTACATCTTACCCCCCCCCAGACCCCACCAGGTGGGAATACACTGGGTTTGTTGTTGTTGTTGTCTTTCCAGCTGGAGATAGTGTGATGGTTGAGAGAAACGCTTGAAGCATTAAAGTTAAACTTTAGATCTTTAATTTTGTGGCTTAAGAAACTTTGAGATAGGTCGAAATGTCACACTCAATACTGACTAAATTCCAGATTGATGTCCCTAGGACCATATGTGACTAGGAGAAATTTTAAGATGAGAATTTAACAACAACAACAACAACAAACCCAGTGTATTCCCACATAATGGGGTCTGGGGGGGTAAGATGTACGCAGTCCATACCTCTACCTCTAAAGAAGTAGAAAGGTTGTTTCCGATAGACCCCCGGCTCGAGACACGAGGTACCACACAAATACATAGTAAAGCATAGAACAAGATGTCAATAACATAAATACGACACCCATAAGTAATAAAAAACAGAGAAAAGCACACAGATTCGTAATAAAACATGGAACAAGGTATCATAACAAGAATAATACCCCCACCAAGTAATTCCCTACACTAGCGACCCAAACTGGCCCTAGCCTTCTGCCCTAATTCGCGTCCTCCAGATCTTCCTATCTAGGGTCATGTCCTCGGTGAGCTGTAACTGCTCCATGTCCCGCCTAATCACCTCACCCCAGCACTTCTTCGGCCTACCCCTACCCCGCCTAAAACCATTCAAAACTAGTCTCTCACACCTACGAACCGGGGCATCCATGCCCCTCCTCATCACGTGTCCGAACCATCCCAATCGGACTTCCCGCATCTTATACTCCACTGGGGTCACACCAACCTTCTCCCTGATAGTCTCATTCCGAACTCTATCCCCTCTAGTCAGCCCACACATCCAACGCAACATCCGCATTTCTGCCACCTTCATTTTTTAAATGTGGGAGTTCTTAACTGGCCAACACTCCGCTCCATACAACATGGCCGGACGAACTACCGCCCTGTAGAATTTGCCTTTAAGCTTGGGCAGCACCTTCTTATCACACAACACCCCCGACGCGAGCTTCCACTTCATCCATCCCGCCCCAATACGGTGCGAGACATCCTCGTCAATCTCACCGTTACCCTGAATCACGGACCCAAGGTACTTGAAACTATCCCTCTTACATACCCCCTGTGATTCCAACTTGACTACCACCTCATTCTCCAGCCTCACGTCATTAAACTTGCATTCCAAGTACTCTGTCTTGCTTCTGCTCAACCTGAACCCTTTAGACTCAAGAGTTTGTCTCCACACCTCTAATTTGTCATTCACACCCCCTCGCGTCTCATCAATCAAAACTACATCATCTGCAAAAAGCATACACCAAGGCACCTCCCCTTGAATACGCCGCGTCAACACATCCATCACCAAAGCAAACGGAAAGGTACTAAGAGTAGATCCCTGGTGCAATCCTGTCAAGACAGTGAAATGCTCTGAGTCTCCTCCCGCCGTCCTCACCTGAGTTTTCGCTCCATCATACATGTCCTTAATTGCTCTGATATATGCCAGCGGGACTCCACTCACCTCCAAGCATCTCCAAAGCACCTCCCTGGGGACTTTGTCGTATGCCTTCTCCAGGTCGATAAACACCATGTGCAGGTCCTTCTTCCTTTCCCTATACTGTTCCACCAGCCTCCGTACCAGGTGAATTGCCTCCGTCGTCGAACGGCCAGGCATAAATCCAAACTGGTTTTCCGAAATAGACACTATCCGTCTCAGCCTCACCTCGACCACTCTCTCCCAAATTTTCATAGAGTGACTCAATAACTTAATCCCCCTATAGTTATTGCAACACTGAATGTCACCCTTATTCTTATAAAGAGGTATCATGGTACTCCACCTCCAAGCCTCGGGCATTTTTGCCGTCTTGAAGATTTCCTTAAACAATCCAGTCAACCACCTTACACCAGCCTCTCCAGCGAACTTCCAAAAATCCATCGGTATCTCATTCGGCCCCGTCGTCCTGCCCCTTCGCATCCTGCGAACAGCCTCTCTAACCTCTTCTACCTTAAAACGTCTACAATAACTAAAATCCTGACACTCCTCTGAGTGCTCCAGCTCCCCTAACACAATAGCTCTATCCCCTTCGTCATTCAAGAGCCTATGAAAATACGACTGCCATCTATTCTTAATGTGGCCGTCCTCCACCAACACTGTACCGTCCTCCCCCTTAATGTACTAAACCTGGTCGAGGTCACAGCCCTTCCTCTCCCTAGCCTTAGCGAGTCTAAACAACTTTTTTTCTCCTCCTTTCCCCTGTAACCCTGCATACAAGCTCTCAAAAGCAGCCGTCTTAGCCGCCGTAACTGCTAACTTAGCCTCCTTCCTAGCTAACTTGTACTCTTTCCTGTTTACCCGCTTCTCTTCTTCGTCCTTACTCTCAACCAACTTAGCATACGCCCCTTTCTTGGTCCCCACTTTCTTCTTAACCTCTTCATTCCACCACCAATCCCCCCGATGATGCCCGGCCCGGCCCCTAGAAACACCCAACACCTCACTTCCATTCTCCCTGATGCACCTAGCCACCCTATCCCACATACTATCCACGTCCCCCCTACACTCCCACCACCCCATTCCCGCCAACTTCTCCCCTATCTCCCACGCATTCACTGGCGTCAAGCCGCCCCACTTAATTCTAGGTCTACACTCCTCACCCCTCCTCTTTCTATTCTTCTTTATACCCAAATCCATAACCAAGAGCCTATGTTGGGTCGAAAGATTCTCACTCGGGATGACCTTACAGTCCTTACACAACACCCTATCCCCTTTCCTAAGCAACAAAAAGTCAATTTGGGTCTTGGCTATCGCGCTTCGAAAGGTGATCAGGTGATCGTCCTTCTTCGGGAAGCCCGAGTTCACCACCACCAGCCCAAAGGACCTCGCAAAATCCAATAAAGTAGCCCCCTCTTCATTTCTTTCCCCAAAACCAAAACCACCATTCACATCACCAAAGCCTCTCGGTAACGCCCCGATGTGCCCGTTGAAATCTCCTGCTACAACAATCTTCTCCGAGCTAGGCACGCCTCTCACCACCTCATCCAAAGCCTCCCAAATCATCGACACAATATGTTGGAAACTAAAATGAAGTGTTTACATGAGTGGAACCAAACCAAAAGTATAAAATAGAGACAAAGCTAAAGCTGGTAAGCTCTATATCATCCATCCCATGAGGACCCTAGGATGTCTATAAAAGAAACCGGATTATCTATATACTCTGATTTTCACCAATAACAAAAAGTAATAATACAATTGTTTTTACAATTGTCCATGCTTAGTGAGGAGACTTCAGTATTGTTGTTACTTGGGAATTAGAAGTGCATGCTCTGAAAAAAAAATTCCCTTCTGTTATGTGATAAAACCTTTTTTATGAGTCCAGCAGTCATTGATCTTTGCATTTCCTCCAATAATTTGGTTAATCTCTCTATTTCCAGTCTTTAAGCAACCTTCTGAAATAAAGGCCCCAGCCTTGCTCAGTTCAGCAGTCATTGATCTGTGCATCAGGACTCGTACATAAGCTGAATAAGTCTGGAAAAAAGTCCTTCAAAGGGCTTTGTTTATGCCAAACATCCCACCAAAACCTAGTTCTCCTACCATCTTGCACCTTAATGTCCAAATCTGCTTCAAGCTTGGGCCACAGGTTTCTGATTATTCTCCACATTCCCACCCCATAAACATCAGTATTAACATTGCTGCACCATAACCACCCTCCCCATATTTGCATTTAATCAAGTCTTTCCACAAAGGTTGCCTCTCCTCATTGTATCTCCACAAGACCACAACCATTTCATCAACAGGCTGTTATTTTACTTCCTCAGGTCTCTGATGTCCATCCCTCCTCTCTCTTTGCTATGTAGAACTGCCTCCCACTTCACCAGATTATATCCTTTGATTTCCTTGCATCTATGCCATAGAAAATCTCTCCTATGCGTGTCCAGCTCCTTTACCACTTTGGTCTGTAAAGGAAAAAAGGACATAACATAGGTAGGAAGATAATCTAAGACAGAGTTGATAAGGATACGTCTTCCTCCAAGAGAAATGTGTTGTTACCTCCATCTAGCTATTCTTTTTCAGTCTTCTCCACTATGTCCTCCCACTACCTCCAGAGAAGTAGAAAGGTTGTTTCCGATAGACCCCCGGCTCAAGACAAAAAACTTTTCTTAATAAGTGGGACCCACTAAGGATAAAATGGGAATGCTGCCATTAAATAATTACCAAATAAAGAAAGGTGACATTCTTTTTGGGACTGACCAAAAAGGAAATGGCGACACATAAAATGGGACGGAGGGAGTAGCAAATAGTTATACAAAAAGATGTTACTTTCTAAAAGGAAAAAAGGATTTATATAGTGTAGATTTATAATGGAGGTTGTGTCTTTCGCAAAGAGGAATAATGAAAACTTTTAGAGAAAGGATGGAAGAATTTTTGCCATGATAGTTCGATTGATCCAGAGAAAGCATGCATCTGATGAAGTGACAAAAAATCTTCGATGGATGTTTGAGGGGGTAAAGGGTTTATCAAGTTAAAATATACAAATACCACAAAAGGATATTTATATAGAAAGCATTGGTGGATGGAGTTATCTAATAGTTGTGCAGGCTGTACTGGAGAGAGGTAGCAGGTATTCTTTGGAATTTGCCGAGCTGTGTACAACCTGGCCTGGATTTAAAAAAAATAAAAAAAAATATATATATTGTATCTATTGCATTTTCTGATAAGGTAAAAATTAAATTATTTACCTTATAAGAAAAAGGATTAACTAATCAATAATATTCAGGATAAGGTTCCTTGGTGCATGCTATGTGTGATTATATTGTGTTTATTGACATAGCTAGCGAGGGAATGAACCAAAATTTGAAACTGTAGAGAGCACTCTGAAGTGAAAGGGTTTCAAGAAAAGTCAAAGTGAGAATGTATATACTGTAACAATAAGGTCTTTAGCCCCATAAGAAGACGAATGTGAAATGATTGTAAGATGATATTAGGATATCTAAATGCCACTAATTCAGATCTAAGTTTAGTCTTCCAAAATTACATGACATAAGGAGATCTACACATGAAACTATAATATGAATGAGGAGAGGAGGCAGCAAGACTCAAAAGGAGGCTAATACCATCATGTATCTGGTGGTCAGTATGGATGGAAAGAAATGGTAGATGTTTCGAAGATAGCTCCAATTCCATACACAAGGTTGAATGTAATTGTATAGTATATTTACTCTTTTGGTGTAAACAACTTTGTATAGAAGATGTAGACCAGATTTTAGATTTGATAGGAAGTTTGTAATCAATACATTTTGGAGGTGGCCAGCATACCCTTACTGTTGAGGAATACAATGTTACCAGTTTCAAAAAAAAAAATGATGATTGGAATCAGATAGGAAGATGCCTAACAAAATGAAAGATATCGTACAATTGTGAACTAACATCTTATGGGAGTGCATGTCGGGTCCGGTAAAGCCAACCTAAGTTGCTCCGACTCTCCAAAAATGTTGTCGCATTTGTGTCAAATCCTTCAAAATAACACTAATTTTGGAGGATCTGACACGCACCCTTCGACATTTTGGAAGAGCCGAAACACCATAGAAGCCAACTAAGTGCCGTAGAGATAATGATATTGTATTTAGATGGATGTATGTCATGCAAGATTAGTAAGATAAAAACTGACCACATTTGACGAAGTCCAAGTAACAAATCTTAAGGATAATATGAGTAAAGGTTACCTGTTATCAGGGGGCGGACCCACATGGTGTCAAGTTATATATTTAGGTTGTTATATATTTAGGTTCTTTTTCTATTCACGTTATATATTTTATTTTCTGGATCAAATTCAATAAAAATCATTCATTTACTTCAACAAACATTTAAGTTTTTATTAATTAAATTTTCATACTCTCTTTCATAGGTTTTTTCCTAATTAAACCATGCAAGTATTTTCATGAAATTATATGTAATTTGTTACTTTACTTTAATTTAGTTAAAATAATTGTAAATAGGTTCATTATAATTTTATTTTATTTTTAAAATGAATTTTATTAAATTAAAAAAAGTGTCTTGAGTTTTTTGAAAAAAACACTTATTTTGAGGTTACATTATTTATTAACAAAAAGGAACCGATAAAAAACACCGTGGGAAAATCATTTGTGGTACTCGATCCTATTTACACTATAGGCTAGCCCCATCAATCCGTATGGACTAATTCAACCCGCTTATGTAAAATCCTGGGTCTGGCCATGTCTCAAGTAGACACTCCATATGCACTAGCGTAGGTGCGACAATATGATGACTCAATATGCTATTACGAGACGAGGCTGACCTAAAATTACTTGAGGAAAGTCGTCTGTACACTTATAATTTCTTCTAAATTTTGACCAAAATAAGTTCGAACAGATTTAATGATTTTTGTGATCAAAACAAAAGTTGAGGTGAAATCAAAGAAAATGGAATGCCTTGTACATAAAACTTTTCATATTACTCCTTTTCCTTTTATCTTCTTTCAGGATTCTCCTCTTGATCAATATTTTCTCCTCACATAGTATCTCATAATTTAGGTTTTATAACTATTTTTAGATATTTGATTATTTCTAGCCAAATCCCCGCACCCGTGTCCATACCTGGATCCATATCCCCGAATCTTAAAAGTGAGATCATGAAGGATCCGACCTCTAGATCCACACCCGTATTGGACATCCGCGCCGGAGTCCGAGCAACTTAGGTTAAATAGGGTCAATGTACATATTAATTTTATCTCTTGATTGAATGCCTATATGCTGGCAATCCGTAGCAGAATTTTTTCTCTTTGTTTTGCATATTCTGCTTTCTGTATGTCCTAAGTTGTACGTTTCTGAATCAGGTCTATAGAGTTTTTGATATGGAACTTGTGAGAGTTCTTCCCAGTGCGGAGGATGAGGTCAATGTCGCTTGTTTCCATCCTTCGGTTGGTGGTGGCCTTGTCTATGGAACCAAGGTATACAATATAGACCTTTTATGAGTTTTCATGTTTCTTGGTTCTAAAGAAAAATATATCCTCGTCTCAATAAGCACATCATGATTTATTTTCCTATAATTTTACAGGAAGGGAAGTTAAGGATTCTCCAATATGACAATTCAAACAGCCTGGGTCGCACATTATCACGTTCTCACGTCGAGAACATGCTCGAGGTAGAATAAGGGCTGAATTGAATTTGTAATTACTTCTTCAGGATCAGCTGTTATTAGTCATGATTTTAGGAGTTGCACCTTTTTTAACCAGCAATTGCCTTTTTAGGCAATGATGGCCATTTGATATATCATGCTTTGTTTAGATTCTCTAGAATAAGATGTAATTACCAATTTACTACTTCCTCTACAATTATATGTGACACACTTACCTTTTTAGTCTGTCCTAAAACAAATGGCACTTTTCTATATCTAGAAACAATTATAATTTAAACTTCCTATTTTTCAATGGCATGATTTATGCCAAAAAAAACTTACGACATGTTTTAGCCACAAGTTGCGAGTCCTTTTTTCCCTCTAACTCCGTGGCTCTTTCATATAAATTGGTACAGAGGGATTAATAAAAAAAGGTATAGTTCCTCATCGGTGGTCCTCAAGCAATAGAAGTTGGCTCCACCAGATCACCTTCCCCGAAAATAAGCCAAAGCCATTGATCTTCTCAAATGCAAACAGCTTTTAACCAAGTTGACAATGAATTTGAAGTGAGTATTTTAGTCAGAGAACTTACATCTGTTACTCACATCAGTATCTTGTAAATTGAATGCAGGTCCCAACATATGCTATAGAAGTCTAGTAACTTCTGATGATAAGAGAAGGTGATAGGTATGTTTCATTTGGCAACTATTTTTCTGTCGTATTTTCTTGCATCTGTACTTTGAAAACTTCCCTTTTGAGCTGAGGGTCTATTGGAAGCAGCCTCCCTACCCTACAAAGGTAGGGATAAGGCCTGCGTACATCCTACCCTCGCCAGACCGCACTTGTGGGATTACACTGGGTATATGTTGTTGGTGAATGCTGGGATATTGGCACACTTTTTTCCTGCAAGTCCCTTCTTTTGTGATTGGAAAAAAGTCAAATAGGCGCTTTAAGCCAAACTTGGTTACCAGTTGCTGGTTTGAACATGGGAAGTGTTTGCAATCTACTTCATTACTATATTTGGGAGTAATGCGCAATGGTGCTTCTGCCATTTTCTTTTCTGCTCCCACTGGGTGGGGGCTGGGGCTGATGAATATGCATGAGTATTAAGTCTCTATTGACGATGAAATGCAGATAAATGGGATATTGGGCTATGAACTGGAAGAAAATCAATTTCAAACATAAATGCAGTTCGGCTGTGGCCACAGCCTAGTTTTAATTTGTAATCGTTTTTCACCTTAAATAATAATCTTATTGTAAAATTATGATTTTATGAAGAACTTGTTTTCCACCGAGGATACAAGGGACATGATTCTTCCTAACAAGGCATCTTTAAGGACTGAACTAGACTCTGCTAGTGGAACATTTGTGTAATGGCGTGTAGTAGCAACTTCAGCTTGACATGAAAGACTCTTCCTTAGGTTGAACATTTGTGTAATGGCGTGTAGTAGCAACTTCAGCTTGACATGAAAGACTATTCCTTAGGTTATCTGCTTGATACTATGTCGAAACTGTGAGAAAGGGTGTCGTTATCTGTAAAAAATGGATAATGATGAATGAATCCTGTCGTTATCTGTGAAAAATGGATAATGATGAATGAATCCTGAAAATCACTAGAAGGTCATGCTACTGATATGGTTCACCTTAACAATTTTAAAGTTTACCTATCATCTCTGCCAAAATTTGGAGCACTCAATGGCTTTTAATTGAGGTGGTTATAGTGCATCCGAAGGAGTCATCAGTCATCTCTTCACGTGGCTAAGTTTATTGAAATGCCATGAAGATGCATCTTATTCTGCATTTTTTTCACTTTGTTCCAGACTTCCGCTGTTAGATTTGTTGAATTGCAACAACATACCCAGTATAATCTCCCACACACTGGCGTCTAGGGATGGAGAGTGCACGCAGACCTTACCTCCACCTCACGGAAGTATATTTGTTGAATTGCATCATCAAGATAGTGTCTTGTTCCTCATTGTCATTGAAGATTGTACCTAATTTAATTTTTTTCTTTCCAATTTTAAAGTTATTTAGAGTTCCTCAACTTATTGCTGATATTTTAAGATTTCACTGACGAGTATTACTATCCAGGGTCTCATATCAATATACTAGTCCGGCTATGGCTAGCAGCTGCAAATATGAGTGCTTTTGCTGGTGGCAGTGAAACCTTGAACCTTAATGCAGTACAGCAGAATATGGAAGAGGTTTGTACAGAGCTCGTGTATCTGGGGCAAGAAGATTCACAGAGCGTCTCGCTTGAACTACCCCTGATATGACTGCACGAGCGGTCTGGAGTCCTGTTAGATTGGAGGTAAGTGCTGGCGGGGAATCAAGGGACTGTTTCTCTACAATTTTCGTGCAGATGACTTCAAATGTACTATAGGAGTTCGATTCCTATTTATGGAATTTCTTTCAGAAGCAAAAAGAAAGAGAAAGGTTATACACATACATAAATGAGTGTTTCTACCAGTTCATCTTTTTACTCTGGAAATGTTGTACTAATTTTCTCTTATGTCTCTTTCCGTCACATTTTGTAAGAGAAATTCGCACATTTTTCTTCTGCTTTCGTCTTTGAAATCTAGAAGTTATCGGTGTGTTTAGACGTATGAATATGGTTATATCAGTTGACAACAGAAGGGTTGTTTGAATGACTGTTTTCTTGTATGGTTTGATTCTCTTTACATGATTTTCTCAAAAGTATGGAGTTTTATTGGTCCTGAGGATAATAAAAGGTATAGCTACAACAACATACCCAGGGTATGTTTTTGCAAGGTGGGGATGGAGAGTGGAAGATGGGAGGATGATGAGAGGCATAGTTACAACATAAATATTTCCGCAAGTGGGGGTGGGGTGGGGGGTATATATATATAAACCTTATTCCTACCTGGGGTAGAGAAGTTGCTTTTGTAGAATGCTAGAACAATAATAGTAGTAAGTCGAGATACATAGGTGCTTCTGATTGACTAGAACTCTGCACTCTCAATGGGAATAGAGAGACGCTCGACTGCCTACTAATTGTCTATTCAATTCCTTGACCCTCATGCCCTCTGATCTAAGGCCATGTCTTCAATGAGCTTAGGATGTATCATGTTTTTTCTCAAGACTAGCTCTACCTCTCCTCAAACCTTTCACTCCCAACCACTCGCACCTCCTCAAATCGACATAGGACATCTATGCTTCATCTCAACCTCACTTTCCCCATCTTGTCTACCACGGGTCTACTCCCATTGTGTATTATTCTTCAGTGATAAATCATTCAAATCACTAATGGAAAAGGACTCGGAGAAAATAACTGTGACTTCATTTTCATAACTCAAATTGAGAAACTATTCACTAATGTTAAATTCAAAAGAAAGAAAGCTTTGACAGCCGTGATGATGTGGACATGCAAGTGTACAAGAAGGTGCAAGAAATAACAAAAACCCAACAGTTGTAAATTATAGTCATTTCACAGCTTGACTTCATGTCCAACATTGGATGTCCATCAATCTGAATTAGAAGTGATCAAATACAATAACAAGAAACCATCTAGGGAAAAAAAATTCAATTGAGATCATCAATAATTTCAGAACATACAAATAAAGGTCTATGAAAACTAGACCAGTCCCAAGTTACTCAGCTCTCTGGCAAGAAGTAAAATTGAAATAGAGATGGGAGCTATTGAACGTAAAAGATTATGCTGCAACTAGATCAGGAGTTTCAGCCTCCACGGATAACAAAGCGGTGTGTACTTTATCCACCCAACTGTCTAGCCGATCCCTCAATGACTTGATTTGAGGAATTCCCAGAACTCTTGGTTGCACCCACGAGACATGAACTGTCCCTTCAACTTGATCAATTATTCCCTCAATCAAATGCACCTACAGGAGGACAACATTAAACCGTGAGAAAGACGTGAATCTCATCAAGAGGAAGAATGCAGTATCAAAACTTCCGAGGTAGAAAATTAAGGGGACGAGGTAAAAACATAAGCATTCTAAAGAAGCCTTTTACTGTTATAGATTATTAACACGTCTATTGTTGGTATTAGGATCTGCATTACCCAGCACAGAGAAGTACAGTTTAACGAATGAAGAAAGATGGAAGATTGGACGGTAGGCATGAATGCAACAACGTTACAACAGCAACAACAACATACTAGGGTAATGAATAGCATAACCAAACCCGTCTATTGCACATATAATATACAATCTCACATTCTATTCACAAATCCAGAAGGATCAAGAAGCATTTTCTCATCATAAAAGAATGAATTATACAAGGAATTAGTAGTAGAGAACTGCCAATGTAGAGGTGCTTGCGCTCACTGCATACAGCAATAAATGAAATCATAGACCAAGCGACCATTTTGATTTATATTTATATGAATTGAACAGAGTGACTGTTTTAGCAAAACTTTTTGCATACATCAAAACATAAGGGTAAAAGCACAGTTTCTCAAGTCTCAACCCATAAGCAAGATGCTGATATCACCTAATAATCTAATAAAGATGAACAGTTATTATGCCTGCCATGATTGCCGGAAGCTTGTGAGAGTAACAGAAGTCGGAAGCTAAATTCTAAGTTAAATACCGATAACTTACAGAAAGGCTCTTCATGAGTAGATATTCAACATCCTCCACACTTAACCTTGTGCGCTCTGCAATCACACTCAGGGGGATAGTTCTATCATCTGCTGGACGACTGCATGCAAATGAATTGTCCAAATCTTGAGTAACAACACTAACAACATAAAGTAATGAAAACTTCTGTTATCTGCAAAACTGCCACAGTACCTGAAGATAATTTCCATCAAGCAGAGAATGTTGATCTTCTCAAGAAGCTTTTTCTCGTTCTGCACCAATGCTGGTTGAGCATTTAAAGCAGCTTGATGGACATTGCACAATTTTTGATAGTGAACCAAATCACCGGTGTTAAATGCTTCTAGAATATAATAGAGCCACTCAACCTTAGTCCCTATCAAACTCTTTATCTGTAACAAATTAGAATAAGTCAACATTGATTGAACCAACATGATCTTGTCAGCAAAAATGACAAGACAAAACAATTATATAGCTATTGTAACATATTTCTAGTCTATGCTACACAACTGAAGCCAAAAACATGGAGGAAAAGGAATTTATTATTGGGATTTCAGTGATTTCTCAGATACAGCGCCTATTGTTAATTCTCAGTTCCATTTTGATCGCTCTTGGTCCTTCTGTACACTGCATACTATATTATCTAAATGATTTTGCCTATAGAAAATTTGAGTCTCATCCATCCATGTAAATCTATGTACTGAAACTCGAGAAATTAAAGTTGAAAAGATGGCTATTTTGGAGCATTAGCAGAATTTGATGGTCCAATGAGAAGAACTTTGTTTCTACAAAATAAAGAAGCAGCCTGAGGGATAGCCAGGATGACTAGCGCAAAATTTGGCACCTTATCTTCAACGGATCGACATTGTACATGTCCCAGAACCAAAATTGTCCCAAATAGGACCAACTCCTGCTTCTGGCATTTGCCCCAGAAGGTTTGACGGTGTACAAGAAGATTTGCGGAATCAAAGTGGAGGTCCAACAATAAAGTGGAGGTCTCAGCAGTGTGTTGAAAAAAGTAGAAGTAGAGCCATAATGAAGATCCAACAATCTTGTTGAGGAGTTTTCAGCAGGAGTTGAAACCATTAGAACAAGAGACCAAAAAAGCAGAAATAAAAGCAAAAAAAGAATAGACTGCCCTGCATACTGTAGTTCCCTATTTTTACACAGTGATACCTAAACCACTACACACGAGGTCAATTCCTGGCATAACTAGTTCAACCAGCTGGTCAACACAGTATAATCGGCATTAGTTCCTTTACAAACACAAGAATAAAATCGGATGAACTATTTACAAGCTCGCACTCTAGCACATATGACAACATGATAAGACCTCGAGACACATTCTGACATCTCCTGGGAAGGACACCAGCAGTATATTCCTTGAATGAGCACTCCACGGGGCCATTTTCACAAAAAAGAAGATCAACACATGTAATAGAAATATAAACTTACAATCGGATGAGCAAGCAGTTCTCCGAAGTTGTATATGTTGTCTCCCAGCAATGCTGACAGGGACAAATCAAAAGCCAAATCCTAAAACAAGATAGAAGGAACAATTAGATTGATACCAAACCCAAAAACATAGGACTGCTCAACCATTTTCAGGTAAACAATAATAAAAAGACCGATATTGCAGAAAATATACAAATCACATATACAACTAACAAGTATGTCTACTCAAAGGCTGAAAAAGTAGCTGTTAGAAAAGATCACTCAATCATAATCCAATACGCAATAGAACAATAGCACTTCTCCTTTTTAAGAGTTTTAGTGCTTAACCTTAGCAGCTGCCAAAGTACTGAATTCATAACACTGGTGACGTCTCCGACATAAATAAGGAAAATGCATTGCAAATTCATGAATTTGTGGAATAAGATTTAACTCTAGGACTTGATTCAGGCAGAAGACCAGTACAAAAAAGATATTTTCAACAAAAGCTTCAGACCTTTGATAGGAAAGGAGCGAAAAAGAAAGCAACACAAATAAGCGCCATCAATCAACTGTTAGTTGATGGACAAACTATATTCTTTATCATCTCATGTTAAATGGAACATCTTTTATCTTTCTCACGAACACCACCAGTGCCTTGCCCCTTGAGGAGCAAAGTTCACTTATCTTTTAAGGGAAAGAAACACCACAAGAAGAAAAACGACTGGCCCCTTCATAATTCAGGTTCCTTCAACACAATTTATATGAAGATTTATGAGTGATAAAGAGCATTTTAGAGAATTAAGACCCAATAGAAAATCACTATCAAAATTTAAAACCGAGACCTTCAAAACATTCTCTGAATTATGAAGAGCTTCCTCTGTAAGGAAAATGATCATATTCCTTCAGAAATCCTTAGAGACAGCATTGCAATAAAATAAGAGAAAACAACCGTGTTTTTTTTTAATAAATGAGAAAATGATGATGATATAAAGGTTAAGAACAGGCAGATCTGTCCATCTCCAGTCTCTAATACCCACAAATATAAAAAAACTTGTTTTAACTTTTAACCAAGGAAAACTGCAGTGTGGGGTTGATTGGGGGAGTATACATAAAGCACAATTTCATTTTAAAATTGCTTTCCTTCTCTTGCTAGTGAGCTGATTAAAAGATGAGGATGGTCACTATGATTTGACAGAGATTCCATCATATACTCTTGAATATCGAGTAGCATAGACTGTAAGAATTATAACACTATAAGTACCACTTGAACTCATTTTCTGACAAAAACAAAAGTTAAGCAACAGGCCCTCTTAAATGCCTAAAATAGATGAGGTCTCTACAGATACACTGCACAGCCTTAGAGATCTATTACCAACATTCCTCAGTCTCATCATTTTCTCAAATAACCCAATGGGTAGCCATAGTTTAGTAAATAAGCTAACATATTGACAATTGATAAGCAACTAGTTGAGTAATAAAAACACGCGAAATGCAGCAAGGCAGATTGATGTACAGGGGTCATAAATCCAATTAGTTAGGATGGAAAAACTCTTAGATTAGTCCTTAGAAAAAAAATAAAAAATAAGAAATGATGAATACCAGCTTAAATGATTCAGAAAGAGATTCCACTGAAGTGTACGCAAGATAAAGAAGAGCACTTTTGTAAAAGTCGGCAAACTCCTGTCGAGCTTTATGGTACTGAGATGAAACCCAATAATAGCTTGCATAGACAGATGGATCAATGTCAGTCATGCTATCAAGTGTAGTCTTCCCCTCATCTAAAAGTTTCTGGCACTCTTTTGGATCTCCTTTCTCAAGCTTAAATAGGGCAATCTGCATCTTAATATAAAGAATCGGCTCCTCTATCCGGGTCTCTTTAGTATTATGAAGTTTCTCTGTCACGCCTTCAAGGAAAGCTATAGCGGCTTCTTTCTCGGGGTATTGCCGAGAAACAACAACCGCAAAATGTGCAAGCTTGAGAAGATTGATCTTTGTCTCGAAATCAGTAATGAAGTTGTGATACAACTGTATTAGTCCATCACCCGCCTAAATAAAGAGGAGAGGTGTTATGTGCGAACACAGCATGATAAAACAACCACTCGCTTACGTATCACTTCAGAATCAAGTGCACACAAATGTAGCATGGTACAAGCATACAAATAGATTGTGAGAAGCCAACAAGTACAACTTTATGTGCAATAACGAACAACAAGATACAGACTAAGCTCCATACACTTCACTACTTGTGGAGAATAAGCTCCTTGAAACAAGATTTAATACTAAATAATTTTAGTTGTATCAGCTCCACCTCAATTTAAATCGTTAGTACAGGACAATGATAAACAATAAACACACATTTAGATGACTGAGAATACCTTTTCAGGGATATGTAATTTGGATGAAGTAAAATAATAATTTTTAGAAAACCTTAACATTGCTTGATAATTTGTCGGCTTATTTTGCTGCTATGTTCTGAATCAGGGTCCTAATAGTATCCCTATGTTAATCCAGATGCATTGCATGATTAGGCATATTGTCAACACTTGCGTGCTAATTCATGCTACATGTGACTACCAAATTTTATAAACCTAAAAACACAAGCAAATAAGAGTAAGATCTTTTTTGAAACAAATGTTAGTAGTGTACACTTCCCTGGATATATAAACCGTGGAATGTGCACTGTATACAAAGAAATTATTTTTGCTTTTCAAAATTAAGATTAGATACTATGTAAGTTTCCTTTAGCATGATAGATAACACTTTGAATTCTATTGAATCAATTTTTCCTTGGTCCAGAATATTATGGAGTGTTTAGAAGAAGTCTTGAATGAATTTGGATTATAGATACGAAAAGGATAAGCTCATTTCCCTTCCATTAGCACCAATAGGGTGCTGTGAAAGAGAATATGTTAAAATTTCACTCGTCATCAACTAAGGTTTTCTTTATTTTTCAAGAAAATTCTCTAACAAAAGGACACTTCATTATATGCAATGGTAGCTTCCTTGAACTTGAAGACATCCTCAGACAATAACAAAGTGAATTTCACAAATTCATTTTGCAGCACTAGGTCCCTATCAAGAAATTAGTAAATTGTCTCTTCCATATCAAGATTTAGAAGATAGATCTTCGCCTCTGCCACAAGTTCAAATTCCAGCAAAAACAAAAATACTAGGTAATTTCTTCTCATCTATCCAAGACTTGGTAGAGCTACTCGGTACTTGTGTTGGTAAGTGGTAATGGATACCTCGTGGAATTAGTTGAGATACACAAAAGGAGGCCCAGACACTGCGGTTATTAAAAGAAATATTTAAAAGATTGATCCTCTAAGTCAATCTCAGGTTTTCAAATACGAAACATAGTATAAAATGGCTTTGTGTGGAAAGGCTCTCTTCTATGGGTGTGTATCATATCATTTGCATGTTTCCCAATATGCAAATTGCAAACTTCAGATACAGAGGTCCCCTATATGTAAAGAACATATTCAACTCCCCCGTCCCACCCCCCACAAACAACTTGAACAATACACAGCTATGAATGAAGCACCACTCAAGTTACTATCAGCTGATACATTTTTGCAGTATCCACCATGCTACTATAGTTCAATTAGTAATTGCAACCATGACATTTGAAGTTAGTTGATTAGTACTACATTTTAATAGCTTGCACACACTCATCCAATGGTAGTCAGCTATAACCAACAAGGGAAAATGCACCTGTCCACAAAGACCAGAGGAAATTGTCCCACACTGGATATTATAATTTGATTATTATTTCTCCTATAAGCCAATTCAAAACCTCCTCCTTCAGTTGAACTATCCATCAACAGAGACAAACAATCAAACTCCTTTTTATACAATCCATTTGTTCACCGCCAAGAAGCCCCAATTTTATTTTATTTATTGTAACTGTGGTGTTCAGACCAGCTTGTGCCCACTTCGACTTATATCACGGGATAGTTTCCACCTATCACTAGCAAACACATTTCGACTAATTCATGCCTGCCACTTCCCAACAACAACCACACTTCGACTAATTCCACAAGATACCTGCCACCTCCCACCAACAACAAGTAACTATACCAAGGCTAGAATGAATGAGAAGAAATCACCTGGTGTTTTGGTGTTTTTATCTCTGCTGGGATTTGAAATGAACGTGAGACCTCAAGGTGCTCATTTCACTTAATTGACCACTAGGCCACACCTTGCCCCAATTTTTTCTAACCCTTTCGGAAGCACAAGAATAGTTTTAAGCTCAAACAACTCCCAATTCTTACGTCCCAAAACCAAATCATATAAGTAAATCTCTAACATGAATACTCAACTAAACCTTAACTTATACCCACCTAAACCCATTTCGCATGAGAGAATCTTAATAGCTCATTTGGTTGCTAACAATCCCCAATTCTTACATATCCCACACCAAATCAACAACAACAAACCTAGTGTATTCCCACCTAGTGGGGTCTGGAGGGGTAAGATGTACGCAGTCCATACCTCTACCTCTAAAGAAGTAGAAAGGCTGTTTCCGATAGACCCCCGGCTCAAGACACGAGATACCACACAAATACATAGTAAAGCACAGAACAAGATTTCATAACATATATCCCACACCAAATCCTATAAGTAAATACCTAACACGAGTCCACAACTAAATCCTAACTTACAACCACCTAAACCAAATAGCACGATTATATGAACTTTCACCTTGTTTAGAGAGGGTTTGATTGCCCACCTTGTAATCCCCTCTTCTATTTTCCGTTCCCCCAAATCCTATAAGTAAACCTCTAAAACGAGTCCACCACTAAACCCCAACTTACACCCACCTTGAACCCATTGCATGGTAGAAATCTTAATAGCTCAGCTGGTTGATTACCTAAATTCTCACCTAATTTAATGACCGTTCGATTCCCCACCTTGCAATCCCCTTCCCTACCCCTCATAACCACCCCCTCCCCAAACACACACACACCCAAAAAAAAAAAAAAATGAACTCCAAAATAAAAATTAAAAAAAAAAAGAAATTCACATAAATTAAGTAGAATTCAATTTCTAACCCACCCAAAACCAAATCCAATAACTAAATCTCTAACACGAAATCCACCACTAAACTCTAACTTACACCCACCTTAAACCCATTGCATGGGAGAAATTTTAATAGGTCAGCTGGTTGATTACCAAACCCTTAATAACCATCCTCTCCCCAAACACACAAGAAACACACAAAAAAAAAATTAAGTCCAAAATACAACAAAAACAAACGAAATTCACATAAATTAAGTAGAATTCAATTTCTAACCTGCCCAAAACCAAATACAATAACTAAATCTCTAACACCAAATCCACCACTAAACTCCAACTTACACCCACCCACCTTAAACCCATTGCACGGAAGAAATCTTAACAGCTCAGTTGGTTGATTACCTAAATTCTCACCTGATTCAGTGAGGGCTCGATTCCCCACCTTGCAATTCCCCTCCCTACCCCTAATAACCATCCCCTCCCAAACACACACACAAAAACCAAATCCAATAACTAAATCTCTAACACGAAATCCACCAATAAACCCTAACTTATCCCCACCTTAAACCCATAGCATACATCCCCCTCCTCCCCTTCCCCCAAGGTGCAGGCAACAACAGCACCAGCTTTACCAAGTCAGAATCGCATCTTACGATCGTCTTTCCCAATTCAATTCATTCGTTCATTCATGAATAATGATAATAATAATAATAATAATAATAATAACAATAATTCAAGGGGGTAAAGCAACAACAAAAACAAACAAAATTCACATAAATTAAGTAGAATTCAATTTCTAACCCGTCCAACACCAAATCCAATAACTAAAATCTCTAACACGAAATCCACTTCTAAACCCTAACTTATCCCCCACCTTAAACCCATAGCAACAACAGCACCAGCTCTACCCAGTCAGAATCGAATCTTACTATCGTATTTCCCAATTCATTCATTCATTAATAATAATAACAATATAATAATAATAGTAATAACAACAACAACAATAATAACAACAACAACACCAACAACAACAACAACAACAATAATAATAATAATAATAATTCAAGTGGGCGTAAAGCAACAACAACAAAAGCAAAAAAAATTCGCATAAATTAAATGGGAACCTGAAAAAGGGGAAGAAGAACAAATTGTTCGAGCTTAAGAGTAAGTTGATGCCATAGTTTTCTGTTGTACAGATCTGATAGCGTAGTGTACCACTCATTAAGCTGAGGATTTGCATTGCAAAATGATTCCAAGTATTGCAGTGCCTCCATAGCTGAACAAAAAGAGCTCCGATGAAGAAGACGAAGCAGCAGCTGCTACTACTGTGTGTATGTGTGTGTGAGAGAGAGAGAAATGGTGTTTTTCTTCTTCTTAAAGAAACGAATTTCTTCAACTTTGGGTTAACTACACTTTAGTCCTTCAAGTTTACAAAAATAACTTCCTCCATCTTAAAATAGTTGACGTGTATAAATTTTGCACAATTATTAAGAAAAAAATTAGTAAGGAGTGCAAACTGATTAATATTATCTTTTTTATGAAACTTGTATTGTAATTACTAATTTCTTTCAGATTCTAAAATGACTTAGTAAATTGTACTTATTAAGGGTAGAGTTGAAAAAAAAATGATTAATTATCTCTTAATTTTTTAAATATGTTAATTATTTTGAGCCAATTTTTTTAACAAATATATCAACTATTTTGAGATGGAGAGAGTAATTTAGGGATAGTTTGGTTGGGAAATAAGTTATTCTGGAATTTGTTATTTCACAGTTAATCATTCTCGTAGTTATTCCATCCTTAGGGGGTGTTTGGCCATGAGAATGTTTTATTATTTTTGAAAAATTATTTTATTTTAATGAAAATTGTAGTGTTTGACCATAAAAATTTTAAATACAGTTTAAAATTGTATTTGAAAAAAGTGAAAATAAGTTTAACTTGTTTTCACTTTTACTTCTTTCACAAATGTCAAAAACAACTCCAATTTATATTTATAGTAAAAAAGAATTTTAATTTATATTTATAGCCAAACACAATCCCAAACTCCAACTTCAACTTCAAAAAATTTTGATTTCATGGGTCAAACTCCTACTTAAGGTGGGAAAAAAATTAAAATTATAATCTCGAAATAAATAACCTCAAAATTAGTTATCTCATGCATTTTATCTGAAACTATTGTGTGTCAATATGAAGAAGAGAAATTGTGTTTTTCTTGTTCTTAAAGAAAGAAATTCCTGAAGTTTGGGCTAAGTAAAATTTAGCAACTATTGTGTCACTCCTTTTATTTCTTTTTATATAGGGAAAATACTCACAAAAATATATGAAGTTTAACCGGATTATCAGTTGAGCATACTGAATTTTGTAGGGATCTTATTGCCCCAATTTTTTTTTTCGTATTTTAATGGCATATATCTGTCACTTGACACATTGCGTGTTAGTCACGTGCATTGAGCGCGTGAACAGTGTTCAAAACGTTATAAAACTCTTTTTTTTGCCAAACAGCTCTTTAATTTTATAATTATTTAAAATTTTATAATTTTATTTATTTATTTATTCTCTTTCTTCTTTCTTTTTTTCTTTCTTTTCTTCAACAATGGTTGCTCCATTGTTGAATTGAAATTGAATTTGCTCCATTATTGAATTGAAGTTGAATTCTTGAAGATTTCGTTTCGAACTCGCTAATTGAAACTCAATGGAAGATTCAAACTCGAAATTTGCTAATTGAATTTTTGAGTTTCATTAATGGAAATTGAATCTTTCGAGTTCCATTAACGGAAGATTGAATAACTTCATACATGTACAATCCGTATTTTTGTCTTCATACATGAAATTAAATTTTTTGAATCTTCCGACTTCCATTAATGAAAATTGAATCTGCCATTGAGTTTTCAATTAGTAAGTTCCATTCAATTGGGAAGTTTCATTGAATCTTCCATTAATGAAACTCGCTAATTAAATCTTTCGAGTTTAAATGGAAAATTAATGGAAGATTTCATTCAATAATTTGAAAAAACATTCTTCATAAACTCAATGGAATTCAAAGTTTGAAACTTGAAATTGAATTTGAAAACTTTTGGAGTGATAACAATGGACTTGAATTTTGAAATTGACTCAATGGAACCATTTGGAATCTTTAATATGGTTGTAATGGTGAAAAAATGTTGAAAACTAATAAAGCGGAGAAGAAGCAATGCGTGTACTGCACCTGCTAACGTAAAAACTGGGGATAACGTTTTGGGGGGGGGAGGGGGGGTTAATTTCACTTTTAAAAAGTCCGGGAGGGAGGGGGGATTAATTCTACTTTAAAAAGTATAGAGGGTAATAGTACCCCCGCAAAGTTTAATATGCTCCACTGAAAATTTGGTTAAAGTTCGAATATTTTCGTGGATATTATCCCTTTTATATACTTCCTTCATTTTTCGTGAATTAATTTGGGGGGAATATATTGAACTTGTATGATCCTTCAAGTTTACAATGGGGGTTATTAACAAGTTATCTCAGAAATAATTATTTCGCGATTAGTTTTTCCACTCTTAAGATGAGACTAAAAATAGAACTACAATCTTAAAATAATTAATCTCAAAATAAATTATCTTATGCATTTTAGCCCGAGCTACTGTGTATCTGTGTGTGAGAGTGAGAAATTGTATTTTTTCTTGTTCTTAAAGAAAAGAATTCCTCTGGTTTGGATTATGTACAATTTAGTTCCTATAGTATTACATTGGACAAGTATGATCCTTTAAGTTTACAAATATTAATTGTTTAGGGATCATTTGATTAGAAAATAAGTTATCTTCGGATTAAGAAATCCACGATTAATTATCCTACCCTTACATTTTATATTAATCTCATACATTTTATCTCGAGCTACTGTGTTTCGGTGTGTGTGAGAGAGAAATGGTGTTTTTCTTGTTTCTAAAGGAAGTGAATTACTCAAGTTTGGGTTTAAGTACATTTTAATTAGGGGTATCAAACGGGCCGGGCTGGCTCGGCCAGACCCGGCCCGGTAAGCCCTAGGGCTTTAGGGTTCCGGGTCCCGGGCCGGTTTTTTTTTTTAAATGGACCCGGTAAACCCGGCCCGGACCAAGCCCGGTCCTGGCCCGCCGGTTAACCGGCCCGGCCCGGCCCGGCCCGACAAAAAAAAATTTATTTTTTGGGCCAAACTAGCCGTTGGCCCAACGGCTATATTACCCTTTTTGGGTCCAAACGGCTAGTTTGGGCCCATTTAATTAAAAAAAAAAAAAAAACTTTAAAAAATATTTTTTAATCCCCAAAATAAATCTATAAATACCCTACAACTTCAAATCATTTTTCACACAATTTTTCACTCTCTCAAATCTCATTCTCTCTCAAATCTCAATTCTCAATTCTCAAATATTCAACATATTTAATTTCTTAAAGTGTTCACTTTTATTTTTTAATTTTTCGTTTACAAAGTACGAGCGGAAGTTTCTAAAGTCGCAATCTTCGGATACTTCCAAAATTTGGTATTATCGTTCCATCTCTTACGTTTAATTTTTATTTATTGTATTAATTGTTTAATATTTAATTTTATTATATTTGTATATTTTGAATATTTTTAGTTTAATTTAATTTATATTATGGATAAATTAAAAAACCTCGCTGCTAAAGGTGTTAAAATTTTTTGTCCCGGAAGCGGTAGTGGTAGTAAAAACCGAATTACTAGCGGTAGAGGTAGTTCAACTAATAGATATACCCGTGTGACTTCGCCTCCGGTACCGCTTGGTACACCTTTTGAGGAAGAAATAGGTGTAGGTGCTCACGATATGGATTATGTAGAAGCTCAGGAAAATTACGGTATAGAAGAAGAAAATGAAGTAGATGCAGTTAATTTAGACGAAGATGATGAAAATATTGCTGAAACACCCGCAGTAGGAGATGTTAACGTTAGATCTGAATCAGTTAATCTCCCTTCCCGTCCTCCCAGTGCCCCAAAACCTCGTAAAAGAACTAGTATTGCATGACAATTTTTTGATCGTATATCAGATATTGAGGTGCAGTGCAATATTTGTCAACAAATATATAAGCATAGAAGTGGAGGTAAGCAAGGGGTACGGGTACGTTAATGAGACATATAGCTGAAGATCACAAAAGAGAGTTAAATATTGCAAAAGGTGGTGGGGATGTTGGTGGGTCAACGCAAACTAGAATGGACCCAACAACCGGTCAAGTAGCGAAAAAGTATAATAAATTGAGGGACAGGGAAGAAATAGCTAAAATGGTAGCTGTGGGTTGTTTGCCTTTTAGTTTTCCTTCTTCTGATGCTTTTATTCGTTATATACAAGCAATTTATAATCCTATGTTTAATGGTATTCCTAGAACTACTTGTCGGTCTGATATTTTTAGACTCCATTCACAATATTGTTTTTATTTATCAACATTCTTAAAAAATATTCAATGTAGATTGTCCCTAACTTCTGATCTTGGTCGTGCTGTAAATAAAAATGATTATTTAACCGTTACTTGTCATTGGATGGATAGTAATTTCGTGATGCAAAAATGTATTCTTGCTTTTTTATATGATGAAGATCGTAAACATACTGAACAATTTATTGCTGATTCTATTGTTAAAATTGCCGGATATTATGGTATAGGAAATAAAATTTTATGTATTGCTTTTGATAATGCTTCTAACAACAAGACTGCTATAACAAAAATAAAATCTACGCTATCTCCGCCCTTCCCTGAAATTTTCATATTAAGTGTGCATGTCATATATATAATTTAATTGTAAAAGATGGTCTTGACTTTTTTGAGCTTTATATTGAAAAAATTCGTCTTGCCGTTGGTTTTATTCAAGGAAATAATCGTAGATCGAAAATTAAAGAATTTAAAGTTAAATGTCAAGAAAATGAACTTACACCGATTTTGATGCCTGAGGAAGTTGATACTAGATGGAATTCTACGTATGAATTTTTAAAAACTTGTTATAAATATAGAATTCCTATTACACTAGCTTTTAACCAACATTGTGGTTCATTTGCTGATTCTGCTGATTGCATGCTACATAATTCTGATTGGGTTGTAATTAGTGATCTTGTTAAGTTTTTAGAAAAATTTTATGTAGCTACGATTGAATTTTCCGGTGCTTACTATCCTATTGTTTGTAATATTTTCGCATATATAGCCGATATTTTTGGTTTGCTCCAACAATATAAAAATAAAGAAGGTTATAAAGAAGCTGTTGGCGCTATGTTTACAAAATTTAAAAAATATTTTTTCCCGATTCCCCCTATTTACTTGGTTGGTGCTATGCTAAATCCGTGCATGAAATATAATCATATGTGTCACTTTAGTACTCTTATTTATGCTAACTTAAAAATAAATACTAACCATGATTCTGAACAAGTACAGCCTGATTTGTGGACGGCTACGACTGATGCAAAGGATTATATAGAAAAATTATATAATCACTATGCTGATTTATTTGATTCAGTTGTACCTGCAAATATCAGTCCAACTGTCGCTCCTCATCCTCCCGAGGAGCCATCATCTTCTAAAAGGCCGACACATAGTGGTTTTCCTGATTCGTTTTATGATTTATATTGTTGGAACAGTGTAGATGAGAGAGCTTACACATCAACTTATCGGGAAGAGCTGAAATATTATCTGCGGACGACACCAGAGGATCGCAGACGACGGATCAACACGCTGGATTGGTGGAGGAATAATGAATCACAATATCCTGTACTTTCAAGATTAGCTAGAGATATCTTGAATGTTCCAATGTCAACCGTTGCATCAGAGAGCGCCTTCAGTCAGGGACGACAACAGCTTGGAGACAACCGACACTCATTGGGAAGCAACGCAATGAATGTTTTAGTTTGCCTCAGAGATTGGATTAGAGCAGAAAGAAGAAACCAAGGAATGGAACCGGAGCCGAGCGACGACCTCAAACTTGAAGAAATTATGACTTCACGGGAGAACTCAGCAGAATCAAGTCCAATGCATGGTTTTGCCCCCGTTGACTTCGACTATCCTATGCAAGTTCCCATTAATATTAACATGAATGAGTTGAAAAAAATGATGCATAATTTATAGATTTTTCATTCATGTAAATTATAAATTTTGGATCATTTTGCAATCAATAAAATTCCACAAATTCATTCACTCCTTAGTCGTTGTTTTTTATTTATTTTTATTTAACGATTTAAAATTTTAAATTGAATTTGTACTTTTATACTTTAAATTAAAAACTTAATTCTAATATATTATTAATTTACTACCAAATATTATTAATTTATTATATTAAGTAGCATATGTTTTGTATATTTGTGCATATATATCTTCTATAGAAGTGTATATTTAATGTATACATGTGTATATGTTTTATAAATTAGTATATAAGTATATCTATACATATTGTAACGTATATATAATGTAGTATATTTTATAAGTAGTAGTATATATACATTGAATGGTGCGTATACACGTGTATATATCTTCTATAGAAGTGTATATTTAATGTATACATGTGTATATGTTTTATAAATTAGTATATAAGTATATCTATACATATTGTAATGTATATATAATGTAGTATATTTTATAAGTAGTAGTATATATATATTGAATGGTGCGTATACACGTGTATATATCTTCTATAGAAGTATATATTTAATGTATACATGTGTATATGTTTTATAAATTAGTATATAAATATACAAATATATATTGTAATGTATATACATTATAGTATATCTCATTTAAAGTATTACATATACATAGAATAGAGTGTATATATGTGAATGGATCTTCTATAGACGTGTATGTTTAACGTATACATGTATATATATTTTATTTAAAGTAGTACATATATATTGAATGGTGCATATATATGTGTATATATCTTCTAAAGTAGTATATATTTAACGTATACATGTGTATATGCTTTATACATTAGTGTATATATATATTGTAGTGTATATATATATATTATACTATTATAGCATATGTTTTATTTAAAGTAGTACGTGTAGTCATATATAATTATATATTGAATGGTACGTATATATGTGTAATTGTTTATACTTTATATATTTTTTTAAAAATATATATTGTATATTGGAGTGTATATAGTGTATATTGGAGTGTATATAGTGTATATTGAATTATTTATTTATTTTTTAAACGGGTTTGACCGGTTTTTAATCGGGTTTGACCGAGTTTTGGTGGGTTTGACCGGATTGGATTAAGTGGGCCGGTTTCGGGTGGGTTTTAATTTTTTTACTGTTCGGCCCGGCCCGGTTAATGCCAAACCCGGCCCGGCCCGGCCCGAAACCCGGGTAGAATGGGAGGGCCAGTTCCGGGTTGACCCGGCCCGGCCCGTTAGACACCTTTAATTTTAATCTCCATTGTATTACACTGAACATGTATGATCCTTCAAGTTTACAAAAATTAGTTGTTTAAGGGTCGTTTGGTTGGGAAACAAGTTATTCGGGATTAGTTATTTCGAAATTAGTTATTCTACTCTTAAAATGAAAAAAAATAACATTATAATTCTGAAATAACTAATCCCAAAAGAAATTATCTCATATATTTTATTCTAAGCTATTGTGTGTGCGAGAGAGGACTTGTGTTTTTCTTGTTCTTAAAGAAAAAAGTTTCTCTAGTTTTGGTTAAGTCTAGTTTAGTCTTTACGGGCTTGTTTGGTACCGAAGATGAGAAATAATTAAAAATATGAGATTAATTTAAGATGAATTTATTTTATATTTGATATTTATAGTGAATTTAGTATAATTGAATCTATAAATGGGTCAAGAGTCAAGACCACGTAATATGATTTGATCTTATCTTTTATCCGATTTGTTAGTGATTTGGTTTAGGCAATAAAGCAAAACCAATTAAGTATAAAATAAATGAAATAAGCAAAGTAAAGCAAACAAATCACTACTTGAAATAAAGTCTTTCTTGGCGTACTTAAGAGGCCCTTGTGGTCTGATCTATTTCAGATCGCATGCATAACGGAAAATTTAGCGCACCATAATTTTCTTTTTACATAGTCAGTCTCTTATATTCGATAGAATATTTCATTTCGATAATTAAACTAAATCTTGTTTTAATTGAATACCTTAACTTCTAATGAAATATTTCAATTAGTACTTTCGGTTCAAATTTGAAATATTCTTTTTAGTTTATGGTCTTATTCGTCTATTTAATAGTTAAGTTAACCACATAAAATATGTCATTTCCTCTAATTACATGCATTCTCTTCAATAAATCATAATTTTTTTTTATGTATTTTCTACTTGAGGTTGATACATATAATTAAAGGAGATGATATATTTTATATGATTAACTTAAGTACCTAGTCACTGAATGAAAATACATACAAAAGTTTTCTCTAAATTTGAATCGAAAAGGTCTAATTGAAATATTGTATTACTATAAGATAAGTCGTTCAAATGAAATATGACTTAGTTTGAATATAAAAATGAAATATCAGTCAGATCTGAAAGGTTGACTATGTATTTGAGCAAAATTGATTGCTTTTGGTCCAACTGATAAGACTCCCAAGTCCCAAATGAACCATTTAGGGCTTAAATCTATTATCTTGAAATTAAAAATCGAACTTATCACAAGTTCATTATTCAAATAGTCACTCAACTAAATAAAATTATTTTCTTTTGTTTGTAACTGAAAAGTCACGTAACTATGTCTATAGTACTCAAAAGGTCACTTAATCGATCAAATACGCATGTTAGTATGTTATTTTAAACGTTAAATAACTACGTCTTATTATTATAACTTGCTATTTTCTACTCCACGTAATTGTTCAATTACACTCAATGACCTTAAAATGAATTGTTTTGAGTTAAGATTCGCGCTTGTCTCATGAGTAAATATTCAAGTTCAAAAATAAAAAAAGTATTTTTCCCATAAAATAACGAAACAAAAACTCAAGATCACTCATTTTCGAAATCAGTCTCACAAATAGCCCCATATAAAAGGAGCCAATGTACATATAGCCTATCTATTTTAAGCCATGATGATATTAAATTTGGTACATTTAACCATCTTAGGTGGTTTAATTATATGTTTAAGTTTTCCACAATGTCCCAATTTGATCAATAAATACTTGCTTGAAATAATCTTTAATATTATCCGTGACATTCCTAAAAATTACTTCAACCTGATCAATATCATAGGACTGCATCGTAAAATTTATTGTAAAAGCATTAAGAGGGTTAACAGAGAGAAACATTATTGAAAGCTTAATGGTTCGATTAGTTCAGATTTACTTTTACTAGAATCGATTAAAAGAGAGGAAACGCTCCATATTAGAAGTTTGTTTATTCACAAGACTTAAATGTATCCATTCTACCACATTCATTGGTGGTAAGATCGAAGAGGCCTCAGGCATTGGCCAGGGGTGGAGCTCGGTAGGCCCGATAGGGCTGGGTTCACCCTCTTTTTGGTTAAAATTATATTTTGATACATTGAATGTTAAACTCCTGCGACTTTTCGTGTGTTTACTTCTTCATATTTTGAACTCTTTTATTGCAAATCCTGATTCCACCGCTGACACCGGCAAATTAACATTAAAATCATCCAAGTTCCACAAGCCAATATCCCACATGATGTCTTCATTAGATGAGGCCTCAGGCACAATAGCATATCCATTGTTCATAGAATAGAAGAAACCACTTTGCTCTTGCTCATGAAATGAGTTATTTTGGTACAAAATGGCCATGTCTTGTTTTGGTACATGACTTGGAACTTTATTCTCATTTTGTGACATGACCCTTTTCATGTCGATTTGACTGTTCAATAATTGCTTCTGTTGAGACTGTTGTCTTTTCAGAAGACGGGCTTTTGTTTTTTCGAAGTTGTCAGTACTTGATTTCTTCACCTTTTTCTTGAAATGAGTCCTCCAATAGTTCTTGATTTCGTTGTCAGTTCTCCCTGGCAAACTTCTAGCAATTGTTGACCATCTGTTCAAAAGTTGTATTTTACTTTTTAAGAATAATCAAGAACTTTAATGAATAATCCAATATTAGTATATAGTACTTAATTCAAATAATTACCTATTTCCCCATATAGCATGAAGTTCAAGAATTATCCTCTCTTCATATGGAGTAATTTGCTCCCTCTTAAGGTCTGGCCTTAAGTAATTCACCCATCTCAACCTACAACTTTTTCCATTTCTTTTCAATCCTGTTCATACAAATGTACATCAATAATAATTACGCCTCAGTCCCAGACGAAAGTAATTTTCAGCTTCTAATTGGTAGAGCAAATAGAGTTTTAAATTTTCACAAACTACACGATCATCTAGCCAAAGAAAAATAGGCCGTGTCCAAAATCATATTATTTCAAACGTTGCTAATTAATATGGCTAATTATAGCTTTTTTCTCAGAAAAGCTCCTACTAAGATGAGAAATTTTCTAATAAAATTGCTCGTATTACAAAGTTGAACTCATATCGATCAAAGTGAATGTGAAGATAATGGTACATAGGTTTGGCATGAGGTTTGGTATCAATATTGACTGCAGAGGCGGAATCGGAATTTCAACTCAGGGGGTTCAATATTTGAAGAAAATCTAGCTGAAGGGGGTTCAACACCTATTATAAATACATAAAAATAATTTTTAATCATATATAAATGGTATATTTTTCCGTCGAAGGGGGTTCAGATGAAACCCCTGCCAAAGGTCTGGCTCCATGAAAGGATTTTATTCATTTCACAACTCGATTCGACCAGTAGGTTTGTTAAACTTGGAAATAAGTGAAAAAAGAGTTAAAAATAGAAGAAAAAAAAAATATAAGTAGTAATTACCTGCAAGCCTAGCAACAGAATTCCATCTACCTTCACCATGCAAATTAACATATTCAATGAGCAATTTATCTTCTTCAACTGTCCAAGGACCTTTTCTCCATTCTTCTTCTATAATTCCCCATCTTCCCATTTTTGTATAAATAATATTCTTAAAATTAAAACCAATAATATAATTGAGAGGACAAATATATTGTAAACTGTTTTGTCCTTAGAATTCTATGACATAATTAGCAAGTTTTGTTGCTATTTATATTTGCACCAAAACCTCTCTTATTAGTCAAATTTTTATGACTATTGAGTTATAGCTAAACATGACTCCATTAATTATGTCACTTAGTAATTGTATTTGCTAAAAATAGTTACGTGTACTTCTTATAGTACTTTTTATTACTATAGAAAAATCAAAGAAGGCAATGAAAGATTTGTTTGGAGGACTTTAATAAAAAAAGTTAAAATATCACACGTATACAATTTGAGATAATTTTATTAGTATATTGTTTCCCCATAAGATAAATATTAGAACCTATGAGATTTGCAAGTTTCATATCTAAGTAATACCCGATCTAAGGGTTCGATGATAATCCACAAAATCAACCTTTAAAACTTTTTCGTGGTTGTCTACTCGATTTTTGGTATTCATGTTGGGTTAGATTTGCATCGGAATTGAAGTCTCATGATATTGGGTAAAGCATTAGCTTTCACCAATCGATACTCGTATAAAAATCAGATTAAATTTAAATTCGTGTCGGAAAGTCTCAAATTGAGAGTAAAGCGCTTTCACTATCACTCATATTGGGGTCAAACTAAATTTTCGGAAATTCTCAAATTGGAGGTAAAGCTTTGCCACTAGTAGTATTAGAATCAAACTGAATCTGGATTCGCACCAGAAAATCTTACATTAAAGGTAAAACGTGTCTACTAATACTCACATTAGGGATAAAGCATTTCCATTGTTATTCATATTGGAATTAGACTTACTATGTATTCGTGTCGAAATGTCTAATATGAGGGTAAAGCTCTCCTACACGAATATTCATATTGGAGGCAAAACACTTCCACTAGTACTCGTATTAGGATCCGTTAAGAAGGTGAAGCACTCCAACACAGTACTCATATTGCGGTCGGACTAAATTTAGATTTGCGGCAAAAGGTTTATATAGGGGCAAAGCGTTCCATACTGAAGCTAGCCTTATGATATCAAGATTCACGTCGAAAAGTCTCATAGAATTTGACTAAAACACTTCTAACAAAAGCGATTATACACAATGACCAAACATGAAATCTCAGATTAAGCATAAAAAAATACTTATCGCTCCATCACAATCCCCGTATACGTATCCACTATGTTGACTGCCAACAGATTGGGTGACATATAGTAGCATCTTGATGAAAGTCACCAAAGTATATTTTAGTCATGCCACTCAATAGAGAAGACTAGAAAGGCCACGTATAAACTTAGGTTAATGCATCTAGACAACTATATACATACTTAAAGAATATTTTTTGGGTACAAATTATGTAGGAAATTAGTAAAATAAACAAGTGGATAATTCTTAAATATGAAAGCTACTAGTAATCCAATAAGAAAGAGGCAGGTGTTTGATTTGCTTACTTCTTAAGGATATAAGTGCAAGATAATCACCATCATGTGATAATTAATTATAATTTGTTGGATGCCATTTTGGGTATTGGGGTTTATTAGAATAACAAATATCTTTCACTAATAAATATATTAGCTAATGTAACAGGTGTATTGTTCATGTGATGATTTTGGAAGTACACACAAAAGCCTAGATTCTTGCTTTGCTTAGTTATATTTTTTTGTACATTTTTTATTTATTTTTAATTGTTTGGGTTAACTTTGGAGATTTGCCCCTATGATATCTATTTTGATTTGTACTCGAATCAAAGATTTTTCGGAAACAACATCTTTATCTCCACAAAATAGAAGTAAGGTTTGTATATACTCGATCTACACGCCCTCTCCAGACCCCAGACCTTTCTTGTAAATTTCATCGGAAATAAGTGAAATGTTATTAGCCGTTTGGCCATGAAAATAATTTACATTTTTTCAGAAAATTATTTTACTTTAATGAAAAAAGTAAAAACAAGATGTATTTGACCATGAAAATTATTTACATTTTTTTTAAAATATTATTTGAAAAAGTGAAAACAAATTTTACTTGTTTTCACTCATACTGCTCTCATAAATTTTCAAAAACAACTTTCATTTATATTCATAGTCAAACACAATTTCAATTCCAACTTCAACGTCAACTCCAACTTCAAAAAATTTTAATTTTCATGATCAAACGGAAAATAATATAAAATAATTTCCATAGACCTATTTGCCCTTTCTAATACCATAATTTTTTCTAGAAGTGCCGGCAAACTTGCACTTTTCAGAATTCAGATACAAACCTGTTTGGTCGAAAATCATAATTTTTTGGAGTGGAGTTGAAATTGTATTTGACCATGAATATAGAATTAAAGTTATTTTTAAAATTTTGTGAGAGAAGTATGAGTGAAAAAAGGTGAAAACAAGTAAAATTTGTTTTTATTTTTTCAAATACAATTTTGAAATATTATTTGAAATTTTAATGGCTAAACACATCTTGTTTTCACCTTTTTTACTAAAGTAACATAATTTTTCAAAAAAATATAAATAATTTTCATCACGAAAAAGCTACAAAAGTAAGCAAATGCAGAAGCTTAACTAACATACAAGCAACAAAATGATTCTATTAGAAGACATGAAGTACTTCATATTGTCATGTCGAGAATTTCATTAAAAATGAAAAGTCACATACGTTTTGCTTAAGCTGGAAAGGCATGTTAGGACATGAGCCCCCCCCCACCCCCACCCCCTACCCTCACCCCCTACCCCCACTCCCTTTTTCTTCTAATGATTTATGATAAACTATTAGCCAAGGTATTGGATTTGCAGAATCTTGGAATATAATGAAGTATTGAAAATTTATTTCAATGTTTATCAAACTGTTTATGTTAGAATTTGTGATCCGAATTTTGTTGATTCGGTCCCTGAAAAGTTTGCGGTGTGTTCCATGTTTGTGATTTTTCATGGGGTCTGTGGTGGTAGCGTAGAAATCGGGACGCGGTATGAACCTGTATGTTTTTGGGCTTAAAATTTATTTGTACGCACGTGTTATATAAGTGCATTTAGTGGGTCGTTTTGAACGTTCAGAAAATACGTCATTCTCCTCATTGTATTTTCCATCCATTATAGTGAAATTCCTCTGCCTCTGCCCCTGATTTTTCCCGTTAAGAATTTTCATGTAATTCTGTGTGTTCATCTTATTTTTTTCTTTTACTTGTGGTTTGCTTATTTTGTCCGATCATAACAGTTTATTTTTTAGATTTAAATTTTTATTGATTTATTTAATTTTACAAACACTTAATTTGAAACAACATTGTTGATCTCGCTACCACTAGTACCAACTAGGGGTGTACAGATCAAACCGTCAATTCAAACCGAACCGACGAATCAAACCAAATCGAGGAAAAAACCTGACTTATGGTTTGGTTTGATTGGTTTGGCATTAGCAAAAAAAGAAAAATCGATCATTCTTGGTTTGGTTTGGTGTTAATAAAAAAAAAGTCAAACCGAACCCGAATCAAACCGGCATAATATATATATATATATATATATATAATATTCAAACTTTTTTATACATAAAATATTAATTATAATTTACTTTTAAATATTTTTCAACTAGTTTTAGTAATTTTCAATAATTTGAAAGTAGATGTAGATATATATTTAGATTTGGGCCTTTAAGTTGTAATATTTGTCCATTAATTGCTAATTAAATGATCGAAAACCCAATATAAACTTAAAATCTAAACTTTTCACTCTTCATCTCACTTTTTAGTTTCAAGAGAGCTTTCCGCTCCTCATTTTTTCATAATTATGATTTTCCTTAGCAAATGAGTGAAAACATATTTGATCTAGTTTTCGATCACAATATAATTGTAAAAACTAAAGATTGTAAAAAAATCGAAAAACCCAAAAAATCTAAAAAAACGCCTAAAACCTAAACCGAAAAAATCAATTTTATGTTGGTTTGATTTAGTTTATAGTTTTAATAATCCGACATGATTGATTTGATTCTTTTTTTTAATAAAAGCCGAACCAACCCTATCTATATACACACCTAGTACCAACATTGTTGATCAGTCTGTGTTAAAGTAGAAACAACAATTCTACCTTGTGTTTTTGCTTTTAGAGTCACCAAATTTGAATTCATGTATTACACAACCCATTTCTGAAAACGGCAAAGCTCAAAATCGAAACTTCTAATATTGTCACATCCCTTTTTCGTTTGAGGAATTCGAGTCGAAAGATTTTTCGAATTAAAGTGACCATATTGAATAGGGATTATTTTAATTTCAGAGTCGCCACTTGGAATTGTTATGATGTTCCAAGTCACCTTATTGAATCCTTAATCAAAAGGAAATGACTCTTTGTTGGTCTGCGGAAATAGAAGACCGGGTAAGAAATTCTGTTGACCGAGGAAAAGGTGTGAGGCACCTCTCAAGTCCCGTGGTTCTAGCACGGTTGCTTTTATTAACTTACACATAGCTTTAACTATTTTGGAAAAAAACTATGTTTGCAGACCTAATTCACTTTTTTTTTTAATATATTGAAACTATTTAAAACTCTTGTATTAAATTTGTGAAAAATTAAGTTTAAAAAAATATTTGTCAAGGTACATTAATGTATCCTTAACTTTTCAATGTCTCGAAAATGATTCGTAGGCTGCATTCTTAAATGAGATGAACATTTTAAAATGTGCCTAAAATTCGTTTAACGTTAAAGATATTCGTTCGTCTCTTATAACTCGAGATAATTTTATCTTGTTTAACGAATTCAATAATTTTCTTGTATTATAAATAAAGAAAATAAACTAGTAAAGAATGAATTTGGCAAAATGGGAAATTGAACAAATATAAAAATAAAATTTCAGCATTAATATGGATTTAAAAAAAATAAAAAATGATAAGAAAAATGAGAGTTAATCTTTTCGTAGAATTAATAAATTTTCTTATACGTTCCTACGATAAAGGACTATATTAACAAGTCATTTTTAACTTCATTTCATGCACACAAATTGATAAGTCACGTTAAATACTCCAAATTCAATTCCTAACATATTTATATTGCTATATATATTTTATTAAATCTAATATAACTACAATTAACACACTATTACACATTATGCAACTTGCATCTGTCCAATAAACAACAAACAAATAGGAGATAAAAAGGGATAGAGACGGCATATTCGATTAAAGGCACGATATACTTATTATATTTATCAATGATTAAATAATAAATTGAAGTAAAATGTAAATCATGGCTAAAGTGAAACTAATATATAAGAATTCACACATAATCATTGAGATAAATATCACATGTGGACAAAAAATAAATTCTACTACCAAAGTCATTATCTAATAATGCAACACGTAAACAACAATCACTGCTAAGGTTTATAAATAAACCCAGATCTATTCAAAATAAATATTATTATTCCTAACTTCAAACACATATTATTTGGTCATGCAAACTTCGCATTTAATCAAGAACACCGATAACTAGACGTTTAAGCATGCAAGAAAAATAAAAAAAATTTATCATACGTTAGTTCAATTTTTGTCTAAATTTAATGATACAAAAACCTTAACATACTTCATATTATAAAGTTGACATTAAGCAAATACAAATTTAAAGCAATTTTCAAAATATCGAAATAAGATTTCATACAATCACAAAATTAAATTATATAAAGAAGATTGACTAAGTGTTATCTTTGACAATAAAATTTCATTTTCATTTACATCATCTTAATCTACAACAAATGATTTAAATGTTACCTCTTGAAAAATAATCCTCCACAAAAAAAGAAAAAAAAAGTCACGAACTAAAAATTTCGGATCAAACCAATAACTCTAAATCGTTGTCAATCCGTTTGCTATCTCTTTTTTTTTTGTTTTCTCTTTTATTTCTTCTTTCGTTGTTCTCTCTGATTTGTTTTTTGTTTTTTTCTTTTTTGTCTTTCATCAAAAAAAATGTTGTGCTCTTCCTCTGTGTTTCTAATGTGTCCGTGTGTGTATATTATAGTGTACGGGATTGGAAAGTTGAGGGAAGTTGAGAGAATTTAGGGGTGGTTGGGTAGTTTAGGATAAGATTTATAATTAATTTTTAATTAATTTTTTTAATAATATACTAAAATAAATAATAAAAACAAAAGAATATTAATTTTATAGTTTAAGAAAATATAATAAAATTTATAAATAATCTAAAATAAATATAATTAAGATAATACTAAAACTAGTAGACTATTTATTACAAAAAATGAAATATATTTTTAAATTTTTCGTATTATTTAATAATAAAAATAAAAATAAAAAATCTCAAAATTTAACTTTATTTATTTATTTATTTATTTATTTTCAAATACAAAACCTATAGAAATGAAATAAGAGCTAAAATAAATACTAGACAAAATATAAATATTTAATGTCAAAAAATAGGTTAAAACTCGGGGAAGGTCAAAAATTACGTGTCTACATTTTAACCCTCTTTGTGTGAATTGTCGAAAAGTTTTCATACAAACAAGTAGACAAAAAGATGATTTTTGATCCTCCGATTATTTAAAAAATGAGGATAAAGATAGAAAAAAATATATGACCGAGTTCTGGTTTTGGACAGCCTACACATCCCAGGTTATATGGAAATCAGGTTACGTGTAGTTCAAAAAGACAGAAATGAGGAGACAGTGAGCTAGAGGTCGAGTTAGGTTCCGTCGATTTTTCGGTTCACAGCTTCTGCTTTTACATTTAAATGAATAACAAATAGAAAACGAAGATACAAGTAAAAGATACTATCTATGCAACTTTCTTAAATCTTTACTGGGACTTGAAAATCATCACCCTATTCTCCAGGTGGGCTTCTGATCTTGCTTTTTCTTCACCCTGTTCTTCAGGCGGGCTCTTGGACTTTCTTTTTCTCTACCCTTTTCTTCAAGCAGGCTCTTGGACTTACAATTTCTTCACCCTGTTCTTCAGGTGGGCTTCTGGACTTACAACTTCTTCACCCTGTTATTCAGGCGGGCTCCTGAACTTATAATTTCTTCACCATATTCTTCAAGCGGGCTCCTGAACTTCCTTTTTTCTTCACCCTGTTTTTAAGTGGGCTCCTAACTTGTTACTTCTTCACCCTGTTCTTCAGGCGGACTCCTGGACTTGAAACTTCTTCACCTTGTTCTTTAGGCGGGCTCCTGGACTTCTTTTTTTCTTCACCCTGTTCTTCAGGCGGGCTCCTGGACTTTCTTTTTCTTCACCCTATTCTTCAGGCGGGTCCTGGACTTACAATTTATTCACCCTATTCTTCAGGCGGGCTCTTGGACTCAAAGTAAACAGTAAAATAGAAAAATAACATCCCATTCTTCAGGAGGGTCCTGAGCAGAAAATAAATTCCCATTCTTCAGGAGGGTCCTGAGCAGAAAGTAAGATTCAATAAACACGAACAGAATGTTTGCCCCAGTTTATACTTAGAAAATGACTCGATTAAAAGGTACGTCTTATAAGAATCAAGGTGGATGACTCGGCTAAAAAGTACGTCTTATAGGAATCACAGGGAGTGACTCGACTAAAATATACGTCTTATAGGAATCACAGGGAGTGACTCAACTAAAAGGTTCATCTTATAGGAATCAAGGTGGATGACACGACCAAAAGGTACGTCTTATAGGAATCACGGGGAGTGACTCAACTAAAAGGTTTGTCTTATAGAAATCAAGGGGATGACTCGACTAAAAGGTACGTCTTATGGGAATCACGAGAAATGACTTGACTAAAATGTTCGTCTTATAGGAATCAAAGGGGATGACTCAACTAAAAGGTACGTCTTATAGGAATCAGGGGGAGTAACTCGACTAAAAGATACGTCATATAGGAATCAAGGAGATGACTCGACTAAAAGGTACGTCTTAGAGAAATCAAGGGGATGACTCTACTAAAAGGTACGTCTTATAGGAATCACGGGGAGTGACTCGACTAAAGGTTTGTCTTATAGGATTCAAGGGAGATGAATCGACTAAAATGTATGCCTTATAGGAATCACGGGGAGTGACTCAACTAAAAGGTTCGTCTTATAGGAATCAAGGGGATGACTCGACTAAAAGGTACGTCTTATAGGAATCACGGTGAGTGACTCGACTAAAAGGTTCATCTTATAGGAATCAAGGGGATGACTCGACTAAAAGGTACGTCTTATAGGAATCACGGGGAGTGACTCGACTAAAAGGTTCGTCTTATAGGAATCAAGGGGGATGACTTGACTAAAAGGTACATCTTATAGGAATCAAGGGGATGAATCGACTAAAAGGTACATCTTATAGGAATAAAGGGGATGACTTGACTAAAAAGTATGTCTTATAGGAATCACGGGGAGTGACTCGACTGAAAGGTTCATCTTATAGGAATCAAAGTGGATGACTCGACTAAAAGGTATGTCTTATAGGAATCACGGAGAGTAATACAGGACAAATGTCCATCTTATCTTTTGATGACATCTTTAGAGGCCAACACATAGAGGATCAAGACTTGTTCACCTCGAGGATACGAGAACATGCATGGAGGACCTGATTTGAGCATACCATTAAAGAAACCCCATGTGTGGAAGATTGTGTGAGGGCTTACATTTGGCGCCAATTCAAGACTACAAGTTTTGAAGTGTGACCCCATGTTTGTGGAGCATTAAAGAAGCACTCTTCATTAAGGGTATTTTTGGATTTGCACATGTTAAATAAAGAACCTATGACCTCCCCTTTCCTTAAGGGTATTTTGGTCTATTATACTATGTAATAAGTTAGGCTATATATAGTCTCTTATTAGGTCTTTTCTCTTTAGTTTATGAAAGATGAAAAATTGAAACACTTGAAATCCTCTCTCTTGAGAGTAGACCACCTTAGTATAGTATTAGTTAGGACTTGGAAAAGTCATCCTTAGTATAGGGCTTGGAAAAGCCAATATTGTTCTTTGCTTGGAAATGGTGGATCTTGAGGTGAGTCGATTACCTTGGCAGTCACCGTAAGAGTGTGGTTTTGATTATTACATTCATTAGGAGTTAATGTTGAAATATACTTGGTTCTTAATCTTGTAATAATCTTGGTCTCACTATCTATCCTTGTATTATTTTACAAATCTCTGTGTTTTTGTGTTTGTCATCATGTATCCCTTTGTGTTGCTTGTTCTTCTCACATTTTGTGGACTGTTTTAGCATCTTGGTGGGCTGATTTGTATCATTTGGTATCAAAGCCATCATCGATTTCGTTTCCACGAGATCAATCTTGGCCTTGCTATTTTGAAAAATCACAAAAATAGTGTTGGAAAAACTGAAAAACGCTAAAAAAAGTAATCTGTCCCGTTTTTGTGTTTTTGCCGAGATTTGAGGCTTGGTTTTCTCGTGTTTTTTCGTGTGTTTTGTTGTTTAACATTGAAAGTGTAACACCCCATACTTAATTATGTGCATTAGCCATGGTTATATGTGTTGGAGTATATGTATTGATCCTAAGTTAGGTATATATGAGTTTAAGTATGATTATTGATTATTTTGAGACGGTTTCAAGTGTATAGTTTGATTATATGTGTATGGGAATCGACTTTATTTATACCGGAATTTACCCATCGATGGCTCCATACGAAGTTTATTGAATAAGCTTTCCAACGATATAAATATTTCCAAAAACGGATAAGTTTCGGATATAATCGAGCACGTTCGAAACTATAAAACGACAGCCGGGATAATTGTGAACAGTAAATGTGCAGGAAATTCAAACTACTGAGGCCTGCCAGTTTTTTGGGTCGACTTTGAACGATCATAACTCCCTCAATATAATGAACTGGGAGAGCTACCACCTATCAAAAGAAAGATCTTTGAGTCTTATTTCCAATTCAATTGGTTTCATCCAAATCCAACATCTGAGTAAGGAGTTATACTCGTTTTACTTCAGCCTCTCAAAATAGTTTTTTAGGGTCAACTTCAAACGATCATAACTCCTTGTACAGGATGAACTAGGTGGCCTACTTTATATGAAATGAAATCCCTTTGAATTATCTATCCAACAATACCAGTTTCACCCAAATCCGATATCGGAGCAAAAAGTTATGGCTGATTTACTTTAGCCTGTCAAAACAGTCCACCATGGACAGATTCGGATTTACTTAAATTTTTAAGGGCAATATGGTCATTTTCCATCACCTCTTGGACGAAAATTGGTCATTATATAGATATAATTGGTCTTATATCCATCAATTATCATCATATTATTGGAAATAAGAAACCCTAGCCTAATTTCAACACCAATTATCTTGTGATTCAACCGTAGAAAATCCAAATTGATTCCGTAGTTGTGTTCACTGTCTCGAGGGCTTCGAGAAGCACCCCTTATTTGTGCCAACAGGACTTCGAAATCAAAAGGGCCATTTTATGGTAAGGATGTAAATTATGTTGGTGTTATTTATATGGATATGTATATATATATATATATATATATATATATATATATATATATATATATATATGCATGTGAGCATAAGAAGTATGTTATTTGATTGTTGTTGAAAGATGATTGGAAATGATGTTGGATTATTCTTGTGCATGGTTGGATTATGTTGAATTGTGAAGGGATTTGGTGTGATGATGTGGTGTTGAAATGATGATTATATATATATACACATAAACCTATTGATCAAGTTGGTTTTTGGAATGTTTTACAAATATTGGTTGTATGGAATTATGGAAGAGAATTGTGGTGTTGGGTTGCTAATACTATATGCCAAATATTTCATTGTAGATAAGTGATTTGTAAAGGCGGGAAGTTGTGTCGAATTGGTGTCCAAATCTACAACGAGGTATGTAAAGCATACTCTAACGATGTTCTTTGGCATGAAAACACCAATGTTCCATCAAGTAAGATTCCGAGGTTGTCCAAACACATGTATTGTTCTACATTACCAACGAAGTTGTTTCCATTCTATAAAGTGTCAAAATATTTCATTGATATACCAAAAGGCTCCTATTTCATTATTGTGATATTGATGATTCTGAAACACGTTGTTGATGTACCAATGAATCTTTATGACATTTTTATTGTATAGAAGGTCTATTACTTGATTCCTATTGATGTATCATTTTTCTAAAGGTACTATATTGGCATGAACACTAATGTAATAATCTCAAAAGCTTTTGAACTAAGTTATTGGAAAGATTTCTTATGTGTGTTACTTGATATACGTGTGGGTGGTATCCCAGGGGCATAAGCCTAGCATGGGTCGATCCCTATTTATGTATTTATGGGTGGTATCCCAGGGGCATAAGCCTAGCATGGGTCGATCCCAATTGATATGTACTGGAGGCAGCCTAATGGTCACAGTACGGTACAGTATTGATTATTGTTAGGTGGTTGGAGGTTCGGGAGGAGGAGGTAATGGCGAATGATAATTGTAAAGAATGAAATGAACGAATATATACCGTTCCACAAATGTGTTTGAATCCAAGAACCCAGATTAGATTAATGATAATGTACATGATCCTAAAAGTGTTTATGAAGTGTGGTTCACTTCTATTATGATTTATTCACATGTGTATGATTTTCTTGATCCCCCATATCACATATGATTATCTACAGCTTTACATACTCAGTACATATTTCGTACTGACGTCCCTCACGGGGGACCTGCATTTCATGCTGCAGGCACAGGTACTTCAGCTTATTCACAGCATAGATAGGAGCCGGGTCGTACAACTATTGTTGGTAAGCTCCAGTTTGCTTCGGAGCTTTTCGAGTTGGTTCCTTATGTTTTGTTATTGTACAGGAGTCATGTGTGAGCGGGGGTTTGTCCCGACCCTAGTTATGTCATGTATATATATCCTAGAGGCTTTGTAGACATAAGGAAGGGTCAATTCATGGGAGTTTATATAGTGATGTTATATTTGTATATGTGGTGGCCCCGACGGCTAAGTATTATATATATATATATATATTTGTGCTAATACAGGGAATTAGACCCTTCTATATGTAACGAAGTGCTGCCCAAATTTTTGGTGAATGTAAGTGAAGGTACAGGTATTTGAACGGGTTCTCCCGGGCCTTCTCGGCTTCGGGTGCCAGTCCGGCCCGATGGGATTTTGGGGCGTGACAAAAGTGGTATCAGAGCAGTTTGTCCTAGTGAGTCTACAAAGCCGTGTCTACGTAGAGTCTTGTTTATTGGTCTGTTGTGCACCACATCTATAAACAGGAGGCTATGGACATTTAGGAATTGTTTCTTTTCTTAATGTCCTAGATCGTGTGATAGAGCTTATATTGTATATGAAGTCATAGTTGACCACTGAATCAGTTTGTTTCTCTTATTATAGTAATGATGCCGGTTACCAGAAGCAAGAATACTGGTAAGCAAGTAGATGTGGCTGCCGGAGAGGGGACTAGTAAGTCACCCACTATACCAGTTAATCAAAGTGAGGCTCCAGCTGAGCATGCATCAGAAACTTTCCCCAGTCCGAAAGAAATAAGGGGGAGGAGAACTATATCCCCAGAGCCACCTATTAATGATGTTGATCAAGATCTTAGAAATGCAGTGCAACTTTGGACTCGTATAGTTGCTGGGCAAGTCCAAGGGCAAGCTATTCCTGCCGCGGGTTCTAGCGGTACTGATAGGGAGGCTAGTCATCGGACGCAAGATTTTCTTAAGATAGATCCGCCTACTTTTACCGGATCCTATCTTAATGAAGATCCGCAGGACTTTATTGATCAGATCCAAAGGGCCCTAGAGGTGATGCATGTATCGGGCAGAGAGACAGTGGAGTTAGCCGCGTATAGATTCAAAGGTGAGGCTATATATTGGTATGAAGACTGGAAACGATCAAGGGGCATTGATGCACGCCCAGCTACTTGGAAAGAGTTCAAAGAGGCATTTATTGATCATTATCTTCCATATGAGACTCGTCAGGCCCGTGCGGATCAGTTCTTAAATCTTCGGCAGGGTAATACAAGTGTGAGGGAGTATAGTCTTCGATTTAATTCCTTGTCCAGATATGCTCCTAATGTTATAGCTACTATGGATGACAGAGTTCATTGGTATGTGAATGGATTGGATCCGTATTTGGTTAGGGATTGTACTATTACTGCACTGAATAAAGATATGGATATAGCTAGGATCCAAGCATTTGCACAGAAAATGGTAGATCAGAGGCAAAGAAGAAGAACACAGGAATTTGAAAGCGGATCTTCTAAGAGGGCTAGATCTACAGGGCAATTTATGGCGCCACAAGGAGGTTTTAGACCTCAATTTTCTGTTAGACCACCTAGGCCATTATTTTCTTATTCTGCAGCTAGTGCTCCACCACAGCATCAAGGGTTCAGAGACAGTCAATTTGGGCAAAGAAGTGAGGGTCATAGTTTGCGATCTGTGGGTTATCATGGGCAAGGGAATATGAGCCAATCGAGACCTCCTCGAGAGCCATACAATAAATGTGGAAGGCATCATATGGGCGTATGTCGAATGGGAACAAATGTTTGTTATTGGTGCGGTATGACAGGGCATATGATGAGAGAATGCCCACGAAGAGGCGCAGGTGGCATAGCACGACCTTTGGGATCGGCTGTTGCATCATCGTCACCGGTATCTTATTCTGGTAGGGGTGCACGACCTGCGGGTCATGCTAGCAATGAAAAAAGAGTTGCCAGTTCCAGCGGGACTCAGAATCGCACTTATGCTTTAGCGGATCGACAGAATCTAGAGGCTTCCCCAGATGTGGTTACGGGTACGTTGTCCATATTTTCATTTGAAGTATATGCTCTAATTGATCCCGGTTCTACATTATCATATGTTACTCCTTTGGTTGCTGGAAAGTTCAAAAGGACCCCCGAATTGTTAGATAAACCGTTGGAAGTGTCTACCCCGGTTGGGGAATCTATTATTGCTAGAAGAGTTTATAAAGATTGTGTAGTAACTGTGTGTGGTCGAGACACGATGGCCAATATTGTGGAACTATAAATGGTAGATTTTGATGTTATAATGGGTATGGATTGGTTGGCGTCTTGTTATGCCAACATTGACTGTTGTACGAAAAAAATGTATTTATATTTTCCTAATGAAGCAGTTATTGAATGTGAAGGTAAGATTGGTGCACCAAGAGGTAGATTTATTTCTTATTTCAAAGCGAGAAAAATGATTTCCAAGGGCTACATATGTCATTTAGTTAGAGTAAAGGATACGGAATTGGAATCACCAGATCTTCACACTGTACCAGTGGTAAATGAATTTCCTGATGTATTCCCTGAAGATCTTCCAGGTTTGCCTCCTGAACGAGAAGTAGAGTTTGGTATTGATGTAATACCAGGCACCCAACCAATATCCATTCCTCCATATAGAATGGCCCCAGCAGAATTACGAGAATTGAAAGAGCAATTGAAAGATTTGCTAGAGAAGGGATTCATAAGGCCTAGTATGTCCCCCTGGGGAGCACCAGTGTTATTTGTGCGCAAAAAGGATGGCTCGCTGAAGATGTGTATTGATTATCGGCAATTGAATAAGGTGACTATTAAGAATAAATATCCACTCCCAAGAATTGATGATTTATTTGATCAGTTACAGGGCGCCAAGTGCTTTTCTAAGATTGATTTGAGGTCAGGTTACCACCAAGTGAGGGTCAAAGAAAACGATATACCCAAAACAACTTTCCGAACAAGGTATGGTCATTATGAGTTTCTAGTTATGTCATTTGGGCTAACAAATGCACCTGCAGATTTTATGGATTTGATGAATAGGGTGTTTAAGCCAATCCTGGATGTATTTGTGATAGTTTTTATAGATGATATTCTAGTTTATTCTAGATCAGAAGAGGACCATGCCAATCACTTACGACAGACATTGCAGACTCTTCGTGATTGTAAGCTTTATGCAAAGTTCTCTAAATGTGAGTTTTGGTTAAAGTCGGTGGCATTTTTGGGTCATATTGTATCTAGTGAAGGGATAAAGGTTGATGCTCAAAAGATAGAAGCTGTGAAGAACTGGCCAAGGCCCACAACGCCTACGGAGATTCATAGTTTTCTCGGGTTGGCCGGTTATTATAGAAGGTTTGTTAAAGACTTTTCTTCCATTTCAGCACCCTTAACCAAGCTAATGCATAAAGCATCCAAGTTCCAATGGAATGATGCGTGTGAGGAGAGTTTCCAAGAATTGAAGAATAAGTTGACTTCTACACTTGTGTTGGTACTTCCAGAAGGTACAGAAGGGTATACAGTGTATTGTGATGCTTCGAGAATTGGTTTAGGATGTGTATTAATGCAGCATGGTAAGGTGATAGCATATGCCTCAAGGCAATTGAGGCCACATGAGAAAAATTACCCCACACATGATCTTGAGCTGGCAACGGTTATCTTTGCTTTAAAAATATGGCACCACTATTTATATGGGGTTCATGTTGATATATTTACTGATCACAAGAGCTTACAATATATTTTCAGTCAGAAGGATCTAAATCTGAGGCAGCGAAGGTGGATGGAACTATTAAAAGATTATGATGTTGATATTTTGTAACACCCAGGGAAGGCGAATATAGTACCTGATGCGTTGAGTCGTAAGGATATGATGGCACCTATAGAAAGGCAAGGGATGATTAAAGATCTTCATCAGTTAGCTAGTTTGGGAGTTCACCTTCTTGGAACTCCGAACGAAGAGCTTATTGTGCATAATGCCGCGGAATCCTCATTAGTAGCTGAGGTGAAAGAGAAGCAAGATGCAGATCCTATTTTATTACAGCTTAAGAAGAACGTTCAGAGTGGTGCGACCAAGGCATTTGAGCTTACGCGAGAAGGAGTACTTCAGTGCCAAAACCGATTGTGTGTGCCGGATGTAGACGGGCTTAGAAAGAAGATTATGACAGAGGCACATTTTTCAAGGTATTCCATTCATCCAAGATCAACCAATATGTATCAAGATTTGAAAGATATGTATTGGTGGAATGACATGAAGAAGAGCATTGCAGAATTTGTAGCTGAATGTCCAAATTGTCAAAGAGTTAAAGTTGAGCACCAAAAACCCGGAGGCTATATGCAATGCATAGATCTTCCAATTTGGAAGTGGGACATGATCAACATGGATTTTGTTACAGGTTTGCCTCGTACAGCTCGGAAATTTGATTCTATATGGGTGATTGTGGATAGGCTTACTAAATCCGCACATTTCTTACCCGTTAAGACCACTTACACAGTTGAAGAATATTCGAAGCTGTATGTTAAAGAAATAGTCCGATTGCATGGAGTGCCAACTTCTATTATATCGGATCGGGGAACTCAATTTACTGCAAACTTTTGGAAGTATTTCCAACGGAGTTTGGGAACACAAGTGAATCTGAGTACAGCTTTTCACCCTCAGACGGATGGACAAGTAGAGCGCACTATTCAAACACTTGAAGATATGCTACGAGCATGTGTTATAGATTTTAAAGGCAGCTGGGATGATCATTTACCTCTTATTGAGTTTGCCTACAATAATAGCTATCATTCAAGTATCAAAATGGCACCATATGAAGCTTTATATGGGAGGAAGTGTAGATCACCAATAGGTGGTTCGAAGCGGGTGAAACTCTTATGTTCGGACCGGATCTTGTGTATCAAGCCATAGAAAAAGTCAAGGTGATTCAGCAACGGTTGAAAACAGCCCAAAGTCGACACAAGTCATATGCGGATAGTAGAAGAAGAGGGCTAGAGTTTTCGTTAGGCGATTGGGTATTTTTGAAGGTATCGCCAATGAAAGGGGTGATGAGATTCGGCAAGAAAGGAAAGTTGAGTCCACGATATATAGGCCCATATAAGATTATTCGAAGATGTTGCGTATGAATTAGATCTACCCCAGGAACTCTCATCAGTGCATCCAGTATTTCATGTATCGATGCTTCGAAAGTGCATCGGAGATCCGTCCCTTATTACTTCTACTGAAGATGTGCAAGTAACAGAAGATCTTACCTATGAGGAGATGCCTATTGCTATATTAGATCGTCAAGTTAAGAAGATGAGAAATAAAGAAGTAGCATCGGTGAAAGTACTTTGGAGAAATCAACAAAGGGAAGAGATTACATGGGAAACGGAGGAAGCAATAAAATCGAAATACCCTTATTTGTTCAAAGGTGAAAAAGAAGTGCAAGGAGTGTAACTGGGACACTAACAAGTAAGTTTTTACATATGCATAATATCTATATGATGACGTGAATATCAATTATGAATTCGAACTTGTTTCGGCTAAATAACTACATTTACATTCGAGGACGAATGTCCTTAAGGGGGGAAGGATGTAACACCCCATACTTAATTATGTGCATTAGCCATGGTTATATGTGTTGGAGTATATGTATTGATCCTAAGTTAGGTATATATGAGTTTAAGTATGAGTATTGATTATTTTGAGATGGTTTCAAATGTATAGTTTGATTATATGTGTATGGGAATCGACTTTATTTATACCGGAATTTGCCCGTCGATGGTTCCATACGAAGTTTATTGAATAAGATTTCCAACGATATAAATATTTCCAAAAACGAATAAGTTTCGGATATAATCGAGCACGTTCGAAACTATAAAACGGCGGCCGGGATAATTGTGAACAGTAAATGTGCAGGAAATTCAAACTACTGAGGCCTGCCAGTTTTTTGGGTCGACTTTGAACGATCATAACTCCCTCAATATAATGAACTGGGAGAGATACCACCTATCAAAAGAAAGATCTTTGAGTCTTATTTCCAATTCAATTGGTTTCATCCAAATCCAACATCTGAGTAAGGAGTTATACTCGTTTTACTTCAGCCTCTCAAAATAGTTTTTTAGGGTCAACTTCAAACGATCATAACTCCTTGTACAGGATGAACTAGGTGGCCTACTTTATATGAAATGAAATCCCTTTGAATTATCTATCCAACAATACCAGTTTCACCCAAATTCGATATCGGAGCAAAGAGTTATGGCTGATTTACTTTACCCTGTCAAAACAGTCCACCATGGACAGATTCGGATTTACTTAAATTTTTAAGGGCAATATGGTCATTTTCCATCACCTCTTGGACGAAAATTGGTCATTATATAGATATAATTGGTCTTATATCCATCAATTATCATCATATTATTGGAAATAAGAAACCCTAGCCTAATTTCAACACCAATTATCTTGTGATTCAACCGTAGAAAATCCAAATTGATTCCGTAGTTGTGTTCACCGTCTCGAGGGCTTCGAGAAGCACCCCTTATTTGTGCCAACAGGACTTCGAAATCAAAAGGGCCATTTTATGGTAAGGATGTAAATTATGTTGGTGTTATTTATATGGATATGTATATATATATATATATATATATATGCATGTGAGCATAAGAAGTATGTTATTTGATTGTTGTTGAAAGATGATTGGAAATGATGTTGGATTATTCTTGTGCATGGTTGGATTATGTTGAATTGTGAAGGGATTTGGTGTGATGATGTGGTGTTGAAATGATGATTATATATATATATACACATAAACATATTGATCAAGTTGGTTTTTGGAATGTTTTACAAATATTGGTTGTATGGAATTATGGAAGAGAATTGTGGTGTTGGGTTGCTAATACTATATGCCAAATATTTCATTGTAGATAAGTGATTTGTAAAGGCGGGAAGTTGTGTCGAATTGGTGTCCAAATCTACAACGAGGTATGTAAAGCATACTCTAACGATGTTCTTTGGCATGAAAACACCAATGTTCCATCAAGTAAGATTCCGAGGTTGTCCAAACACATGTATTGTTCTACATTACCAACGAAGTTGTTTCCATTCTATAAAGTGTCAAAATGTTTCATTGATATACCAAAAGGCTCCTATTTCATTATTGTGATATTGATGATTCTGAAACACGTTGTTGATGTACCAATGAATCTTTATGACATTTTTATTGTATAGAAGGTCTATTACTTGATTCCTATTGATGTATTATTGTTCTAAAGGTACTATATTGGCATGAACACTAATGTAATAATCTCAAAAGCTTTTGAACTAAGTTATTGGAAAGATTTCTTATGTGTGTTACTTGATATACGTGTGGGTGGTATCCCAGGGGCATAAGCCTAGCATGGGTCGATCCCTATTTATGTGTTTATGGGTGGTATCCCAGGGGCATAAGCCTAGGATGGATCGATCCCAATTGATATGTACTAGAGGCAGCCTAATGGTCACAGTACGGTACAGTATTGATTATTGTTAGGTGGTTGGAGGTTCGGGAGGAGGAGGTAATGGCGAATGATAATTGTAAAGAATGAAATGAACGAATATATACCGTTCCACAAATGTGTTTGAATCCAAGAACCCAGATTAGATTAATGATAATGTACATGATCCTAAAAGTGTTTATGAAGTGTGGTTCACTTCTATTATGATTTATTCACATGTGTATGATTTTCTTGATCCCCCATATCACATATGATTATCTACAGCTTTACATACTCAGTACATATTTCGTACTGACGTCCCTCACGGGGGACCTGCATTTCATGCTCCAGGTACAGGTACTTCAGCTTATTCACAGCATAGATAGGAGCCGGGTCGTACAGCTATTATTGGTGAGCTCCAGTTTGCTTTGGAGCTTTTCGAGTTGGTTCCTTATGTTTTGTTATTGTACAGGAGTCATGTGTGGGCGGGGGTTTGTACCGACCCTAGTTATGTCATGTATATATGTCCTAGAGGCTTTGTAGACATAAGGAAGGGTCAAGTCATGGGAGTTTATATAGTGATGTTATATTTGTATATGTGGTGGCCCCAACGGCCAAGTATTATATATATATATATATATATATATATATATATATATTTGTGCTGATACAGGGAATTAGACCCTTCTATATGTAACGAAGTGCTGCCCAAATTTTTGGTGAATGTAAGTGAAGGTACAGGTATTTGAACGGGTTCTCCCGGGCCTTCTCGGCTTCGGGTGTCAGTCCAGCCCGATGGGCTTTTGGGGCGTGACAGAAAGCCTCTAAGTCTTGTTGTTTCCCTCCCAAAACTGAAAATATACTCTTCCAATTGAACATTGATCAATACAAATTGAAAATAAGAAAAAAAATTTCTCAAAACTTTCGACAATTTTCAACAACCAATGAGAGGCTACCACATTATCACCGAAAGTGATTAAGCTAAAAAATTTTAGATTCTTAGTTTCATTTTATTATTTTATTAGTTTCATGTCTTGATTCTAGAATTAATTAACAACTAGTAATCACCTACTTAGTTGTAGATTAATTGTTGAATTCATTTCTTTAGTGCCTTCGTTATTTGTGTGTTTTTCTCATTTTTAACTCGTATTAATTTTTTTGTTTCAAGTTCGTAAGTAAATTTTATTTTTGTGTCTTGCGTCGATCAAACAAGAATCCATTCCGACTGCCAAGTAGAATTGACATCCTATTGACTACTGGAGTATAAACAACTTTCAATATTCGTCGATCCAATTGTGAGAATCACAAAGGTGGGTGTATATGAGTGTTGGTGAGGAGATTTTACTGCTAATCTTATTTGTTCATTGTGTAAGTACAAAGGTGATATAAGGGGAACATGTCTTTGATAGAAGGGGGATTATTGTGACTACAACATGGGAGACTATGATTGTAGTGAAGGGTTTTATGGATACAAAGTTAAGGGAGATTGCGGAGGCTATTAAAATAGCCATGATCAAAACTTGGGCAGATTTGAGAGTTATGATTTTGAGGGAGAAAATGAGGTGAATGAAGTGTCTAGTGCTTATGGTAAACTTGGAGATGATGTAGGACCTTGTGATGGATCTTATGATGACATTGAGGGATGTGAAGAGTCTTACACTTCTCACCCTAAACCTAGATTTGGTGTTAGGTATAACCCTTTCGTCCGCAAAGCTTATGAGAGCTATAATGAGAGTACACGTGAGGAGTGTAAAAATTCATATCCTCTAACTTGTAATACTTCTTATCAAGGTCGATATAGTGTGAATGGTTATACTAGCTCTAGTGGAGGTTGTCCAAAGATGAGAAAATAGTATGCATCTCCAAAACCAAGAGGTACTCGCGTGCCTTACAATGTTGATTCGAAAAGGAGTGTACACTTCGGAAAGGTGACTATTTGTGGGATACCGGGATGCTTCGTTGTGTTAAATGATAGGTACTATAGAAACTACATCCTTCCATCCATGGTTGACTACTTGGGGTTGTTTCACGAGCCTTTACTTGTTCCATATTTCTTGGACGGGTTTAAGGTTACCGAAAGAGTCAAAGTTGTCTTCTCCCAATTTGAATACCATAAGGAGGTGTGGTGCGATATTCTTCCATTGACATACGGTCATGTATGCTTAGGTGCCGATTGGTTTGCATAACATAGAGTTCCAAATGTGCAAAATTGGCCTAATATTAAAAGAGATCGGTGGGGAAATCACCTCGTAACATACATGCTGCCCAAGCCGCAAAGAGAAGTGGATACTTACTCCAATCCAAATGCTTATGAGATACAAAAGACTAAGAGGAGTAAGGGTGTGCAAGGTGGTAATCCGAGAGTGAAAAAAGGAGAGGTTGTGTGGAGCGAAGTGGGGGATTGCCACCAAACCAAGCTAACATTGTTTGTCCTTCTATTTCTAAGGACATTTTTGTAGGTACCGACATGGAAAGTGAATGAGAGCCATGCCTAAGTGAAGTTGCTGCCCAAGCTTGTGGAGGACCTTCACAACACAGCAAAGGAGAGTCGACTCAAGAACTTCAAGGTAAAATAGCTAATTCTTACACTTTTGTGCATGTGAATGATAATTGTGTGACTAGTAGCCCATTGAGTGTGAGTAGTAGCTTACTTACTTGTGAGTCTAATGATTCTTTGCCTTTTGTTGATGATGTACATGTTGTGAGTGTGGATACACTAGTTGATCCTATTGATGACCAAATTGACTCTTCTTGTAAGATCAATTTATGTCCACCTAGTGTTGAAGCCTATATGTTGAACGAAAGTACATCGTCTTGTGTAATTGGTGTTGATCAACCTATTTGTGAAAATTGTCCATCACTTGAGTATGTGTGTGATGTGATTAATCAAACTCAAGTGAGTGAAGTATTTGAAAAAGTTGGTCAACAAAAGGGGAGTGGACGCGAGAGCTATATTTGGGATAATTTTGTGCTTGAAACCGCTTTGAAACTTGATATTGATCTCTTAGAGAGTGAAAAACTTTCTTATTCCAAATCTTCCCGTGGGTTGGATCATGCACTCTTTAGGTATAATGTCTTGTTTGAAAATGATATAAACACTCCTAATGAGCCTAGTGGTGAAAAAAATGGTATAGCTTACCTTGGAGGCTATAGCCTGTATGTTAACCCACTATGGTGTGACAACATTCCTCCTAAAGATAGAAATCTCTCTTGAAAGATTAGAGTACTGTTAAGGTCAAGGAATATGTAGTCTTGAAAGTTACTCCTTCTACTTTGTGAGACTTTATTGTTGAGACTACTCATGCTGATGATTGGGAAACTAGTAGTGAGTACACACATGAGGGCACCTTAGTAGAAGTCAACTTGAGTGATACTTTTATCTACTCTCTATTTTCTTTTGATGATATGTATGCTATTGTAGAGAGTATGTCATTTAGTTTGGGTGGAGACCACGAGAAAGAGGAGTGTTGTCTAGACCCATATCTATGGCCACTCTTCCCGTTTAACCCCAGTGCTAAATATGGAAATGGTGATGTTGGTGCACCCAACTTGTTGCTTGGTCTACATGACAAGCAAAGTGTCAATCATGGTGAATCCCATAACCAAATCCTTCGTACATCTTTCATTGAGTTTTTAATATTTCATTCAAAGGAACCTTGGTTATATTACAAATATGTGCAACCTTGGCATGTTGAGATGATTTGTTGTGCTAATCTTGACCCTCATGACATGAGGATCTTGTATTTGTTTGTCCTCTCTTTGGTTTTGCAAGGTTTGGATTCGAGGTTGAATCGTTTTCAAGAAGGGGAGGATGATACGGGACAAATGACCATCTTATCTTTTGATGACATCTTTAGAGGCCAACACATAGAGGATCATGACTTGGTCACCTCAAGGATACGAGAACATGCATGGAGGACCCATTTTGAGCATGCCATTAAAGAAACCCATGTGTGGAAGATTGTGTGGGGGCTTACATTTGGTGCCAATTCAAGACTACAAGTTTTGAAGTGTGACCCCATGGTTGTGGAGCATTAAAGAAGCACCCTTCATTAAGGGTATTTTGGGATTTGCACATGAGAAAGAAACAACCCATGACCTCCTGATGATAGGCGAATTTACATGTTTAAAGTACTATATTTTACCCATATTTTAGCTAAGTTTTGAGGACAAAATATATAATTCATGCACTTTTAGTCCTTTTTTCTGTAAGTGAGCTAACAAACGTGATTAGCAAGTTTTCAGGTATAAATGATGCAGATTTCAGCATTTTATGGATAACTTGACGCCAAAGGAAGCTTCACGAAAGAAGGAAGGGAAAGCTTGGACGCCAAGGACCAAAAGTGACACATGGAAAATCTGTCCCGGGCAAAAACAGCAATTCTAAAGACTTTGGGGACTAGCAGTAACTTATTAGGATTAGGATAATGATGCAGTAACTTATTAGGATTAGGATAAGTACGCAGTAGCCTAGTAGGAATAGGATATGGGTATTATAAATACCCTATTTTGCTGAAGCTTTTATTCATTCTGATACACATCATTATTCTCATCATTGACTACTACTTCTAATTCTTCCATTAATTCTACTTTTTTATTCTTCTTCTATTCATCTATTCAATTCTTAAATTCCACAACAAGAGAAACGCTACTTTGAAAGGGAGTTCACGCCTAAAGCCACACCACACCATACTACACGTGATATCTGTATTGTGGTATAATAATAATGTCTATTGTGAGTTCCATCGCACTCATGAGTAGCTAAACTTCTCTGTTGGGGTTATGGAAGTCGTATGAGATACTATCTATTGCTATGAGTTTGTGAATTCGCGACACGTATGCTGCTTATATAATTATTCTCTTCATCTTAATGCAAATTCTTGTGGTTGCAAACGCATAGAATACGCCAGTATAGCATTAACTTGTTCAAAAGAAAAGTTATATGTCTGGAAAAGAGATAATGTCAAGGTAATAGGGCACCAACCCCTGTTAAAAAGTTAGTGCCGTAACTGGATTAACCTCTTGGAGAATTTGTACCGTTAGATACGCTTTAAGCTCGAAAGAGTTAAAGCGAAATAGTCCTTGTTAGGTCGAAAGATGCTTGGATTTACCATAGAATACAATTCTCTATAAGCACATGCATGTCTGAATTCCGCATAACTCATAGCCAATAGAGACGTATAACTCATAAGGTGGACATAACCCCAACTCTCAATTCTCATTGGTTAAACATCTTACTAAACACTCTTTCTTCTTACTTTGCTAATTTCCATTTTTACTCTATTATTTTGGTTACACGTTACAATCCCCCCTTTTTACGAGACTTTCACCAAAAGTCTAATAATCTTTGCTTACTTATTGACCGGCTATTCCCTGTGGGATCGATACCCAACCCAGTTGGGTTATATATTTGACAACGACCGCTTTACACTCTTACAAGAGCTGTAGATTGAGCGTTATCACCTCCCTCTTCCTTAAGGGTATTTTTAGTCCATTATACTATGTAATAAGTTAGGCTATATATAGTCTCTTATTAGGTCTTTTCTCTTTAGTTTATGAAAGATGAAAAATTGAAACACTTGAAATCCTCCCTCTTGAGAGTATACCACCTTAGTATAGTCTTAGTTAGGACTTGGAAAAGTCATCCTTAGTATAGGGCTTGGAAAAGCCAATATTGTTCTTTGCTTGGAAACGGTGGATCTTGAGGTGAGTCGATTACATTGGCGGTCACCTTAAAAGTGTAGTTTTGATTATTACATTCATTAGGAGTTAATGTTGAAATATACTTGGTTCTTAATCTTGTAATAATCTTGATCTCACTATCTATCCTTTTATTATTTTGCAAATCCATGTGTTTTTGTGTTTGTCATCTTGTATCCCTTTGTGTTGCTTGTTCTTCTCACGTTTTGTGGACTGTTTTTGCATCTTGGTGGACTGATTTGTATCAGGGAGTGACTCGACTAAAAGGTTCATCTTATAGAAATCAAGAGGATGACTCGACTAAAAGGTACATCTTATAGGAATCACGGGGAGTGACTCGACTAAAAGGTACATCTTATAGGAATCAAAGGGGATAACTCGACTAAAAGGTACGTCTTATAGAAATCACGGGAAGTGACTCAACTAAAAGGTACATCTTACAAGAATCAAGGGGATGACTCGACTAAAAGGTACATCTTATAGGAATCACGGTGAGTGACTCTACTAAAAGGTTCGTCTTATAGGAATCAAGGGGATGACAAGACTAAAAGGTACGTCTTATAGTAAAACACGGAGAGTGACTCAACTTTAAGGTTCATCTTATAGGAATCAAGGGGGATGACTCGACTAAAAGGTATGCCTTATAGGAATCACGGGGAGTGACTCGACTAGAAGGTTCGTCTTATAGGAATCAAGGGTATGACTCTACTAAAAGGTACGTCTTATAGGAATCACGAGGAGTAAATCGACTAAAAGGTTCGTCTTATAGGAATAAAGGGGATGACTCAAATAAAAGGTACGTCTTATAGGAATCACAGGGAGTGACTCGACTAAAAGGTACGTCTTATAGGAATCACGGGGATGACTCGACTAAAAGGTTTGTCTTATAGGAATCCCGAGGAGTGACTCGACTAAGAGGTTCGTCTTATAAGAATCATGAGGAGTGACTCGACTAAAAGGTTAATCTTATAGGAATCAAGGGGATGACTCGACTAAAAGGTACGTCTTATAGGAATCATGGGGAGTGACTCGACTAAAAGGTTCGTCTTATAAGAATCAAGGGGATGACTCGACTAAAAGGTTCATCTTATAGGAATCACGAGGAGTGACTCGACTAAAAGGTTCATCTTATAGGAATCAAGAGGGATGACTCGACTAAAAGGTACGTCTTATAGGAATCACGAGAATGACTCGACTAAAAGGTACGTCTTATAGGAATCAAGGGGATGACTCGACTAAAAGGTACATTTTATAGAAATCAAGGGGATGAATCGACTAAAAGGTACGTCTTATAGGAATCAAGGGGGTGACTCGACTAAAAGGTACGTCTTATAGGAATCAAGAGGATGACTTGACTAAAAGGTACGTCTTCTAGGAGTGATGGTTCAAGTTAGGAAGTTCATCACCTAACAAATGAGACTTGAATTATCCAGATTAGGAAGTGTGTCTCCTAGGGGTTGAATTTTTACCATAATTTGATTATCAAACCTGTGCAACAACATTGCTTCCTGCATCTGTGGAAATGAGCCATTGCAACCCTTGATATTTATGCTCTGAAGTCCTTGATTTGAAGGTAACATGTTTCCTGTTTTATCAAAGAAAACTTGTGAGTTCAAAAACATGGTGGCAGGTTTGTGGTTTTAACTTCCGTGGCTATCACACTTGCCCTTGTCACATTTAACCTTGCTTCCAATTATTAGCATCTGTCACAGACTTGTTGCATCGTTGATCCAAACTCTGATTATTAGAAGTGACTCTGAAACAAACACAATATCTCTGCTCTTCCATGCTCCTCAAACAAACCCTATGAACCTTGGTATTCCCATGAGTTCCTAGACTCGTCTGTTGACAAAACTTTCTGCATGCCATATTTCAGCTCACAATCATGTCTGTTTCATGTGTTGGCTTTTTGTCCTGCTTTGTGCAATTGAAGAAGCTAATAGCCAATTTTAAAATCTTTTCCCACTTGTTATGACACGGACTTGACTCAAATACATGAGAAACATGATAATAATTTTTATTTGATGACCAAGATATAAAAAAATATCAAAAATAGAAAAATAAAAGGGAAAAATAATAGGCATCTTTTTTTTAAACGATAGAAGAAAACTTATTTGGGTGTGGTAGCCGATTCCAGTAATCACGACATACATTTTGAATTAAACAACCTGATCTACCCACACTAATCATTACAACTCTTTCCTACATATTGCGTTTGAAAATCAATCTTGAATATGCTCCCTCTAGATCACAATCCTCCTTCGGCTAGTGGCACCTCAATGGATTTTTGTCAACGCCTATCTTATTTTTATTTCTTTCTCAACTTACTGTCGCCTTATGGTGCCCAAAAGGGTTTTCACCAATAAGACTCTCTCATTTTTACTCATTCATTTTTTTCATTCATTTTTTTAAATAATGCCCAACATACGAAACATCATGCAACCATAACATGTTTAGCCTTGACATTCTCAAAGATCGATCTAAAGGTCTTTCTTTGGTTGTAACTTGGCTTTTGGAAAAGGTTAGAAAGAAAGGGAGGCATGTGGCTAAAAATTTTACATAATATTGGGTGAAACATACAACTTTTGAAATCGACTTTTTTTTAAGGAAATAAACTTTACCCCAGTTTCATTTCATTCTGGGTAATTTAAATTTTCTTTTGGTTGGACCGAACCTCAGAGTAAGGCTACCTACGTATCTTGTCATAACAAGAATTAGGTCAAACGTAGTTCAGAAATCTTGTTCTTTTGCTTGATTTTCTTTTTTTATCTTTTCTTGACTTTTCTCTTTTTTTTAGAGAGAGAGAGAGAGAGATTTTTTCCGACTCCATTTTTTCTTGACACTTTTCTGACTCTATTTTTTTTCTTGATACTTTTTGTTGAATTTTTTTTTTCAAAATCTATTTTGATTCCAAAAGAGGGATATAAATGAAATAAAATAAAAGCTCAAAAGGGATAACAAAGGATGACACAACATTTGGATAGCAGAATGAAATGCCTTCGTCATATCGATCCTTAAAAACGCAAGTACATAACATGCAATTTAGGAATGGAACATGAAGATCATACGCATCTTTTCAATATTGATCGTGACTAAGAATATGCACGTGTGTCATTTCTTTAAACTTTTAAACCATACAGGTCTACTTGTATTGTACTTTTCTCACAACAGATGACTTTTTTTTTAGCTAACTTCCTTTTGCTTCTTCTGACAATAGAAACTATATATCCTCTGGTTGATCTCATTTTAAAATGCTTGAGTTGAACCTTCTCATTGAAGATTAAGTTATTTTTTATTCGCAAAGTGATTGCCTTAAAACATTCAAATGAGGATGTAACTAGGTCCCCAAAACATACCAATACTTATTTTTCTTACATTTTTTTTCAATTCTAGGTTCTTGATCGAATGATTTAGCATTAGATTGGGTTTTAAGATCTGGCTTAAAATTTAACATGCTTATCATATTACCAAAATCACCATAGAAAGAGCTCTTTGAAGAAGAAAAAAAGAAAGACGATACATATTGAAAAATAAAAACAAAAGGGACACATATTTTGTTGACAGAAAGATAGAAGGGTTTGAACAAAAATGATAAGAAAATCAGACAAGATAGGTCCCAAACTACAACCCTAAAATAATTCGGGTAACAGAAAAGAAAAGAAAACAAACTACTAGACCTCTTCCTAGCAGGGAGGGGAGTGACTTCCCAATTGTTGAGCTTGACCTCTTAGCCACCAATTTGCATACCAGCATGACTAGAGTTTTCCTTATTGTCAATTTTCTGTACCATAATTGATCTATCTTGAATCATCTTTTCAATTTCTCTTTTTAAATCTTGACAATCTTCAATACTATGACCCTGAGCATCAGAATAATACGCACATCATCCATTAGGATCAAAATTTCTTGAACGAGGATTATGAGTATGCCCAAGGAGAGGATTAATCATGCCCTCCTGTACCAATCTCTGAAATAAACTGGCATATGAATCTCTAATTAGTGTGAAGCTATCTTTCGACTTCTGCCTCATTTCATTATTTGGCTTGGATAAAAAATTGGGCCTAGAAGGGCTTTGATATATTTATGGAATTGGAGAATGACTCTCAGTAGTTGGTGTGTGCAATTGTAGGTAAGATGGGGGTTGAACACGTGGTTGTGCATTATACATTGGATATAGAGGTGGGGGACTGGAGTATAATGGACTTTGGGAGTGATTATGTAGAGCTTGGGCATGAAATTGTAATTGAGCCTGAGAGCGACGACGCCGTGGTTTTCTTGACCGTTCCCTCTGTTCAACTACAATAGTAGATGGATCTTCCTCATTCTTCTTATTCCCAACACTTCCTGAACCCTTTTGAATTGCTTGAATATTTTCTTTTAATGTTGCAAAACTCACAATGCGACCGGACTTAATTCTATTCCCTATCATTTCTCCTATTTTGAGGACCTTAATAAATGGCTTTCCTAATGCAGGTAACAAATGTTGATAATATGTTTCATCCTGTGCTTGAATAAACACTTCCACTATCTTGCTTTCTTTCATTGGAGGTTTTACCCTAGCCGCTTGTTCACGCCATCTAATTGCATACTCTCTGAAATTTTCATTGTTCTTCTTCATATTAGTTAGGGATTTCTCATTAGGAATCAGCTCAACATTGCACTGAAATTGTTGCACGAATTTATTAGCCAAGTCTTCCCAACTACTACACTTGTCAATGTCTTGATCCACAAACCACTCTGAGGCTAAACTCGAAAGGCTCTCACCAAAATAAGCCATGAGTTATTCTTCTTTACCTCCATCACCTCTTAATTGGTTACAATAACGCCTCAAGTGTGCCATTGGATCACCGTGCCCTTCGTACTTGTCAAACTTGGGTGTTTTGAACCCCATCGACAAATGGATATCCGAAAACATACACAAATCCTTGTATAAAACACATTTTGATCCTCTTAATCCTTGCATATTTCTCATACTCTACTCTAAGCTTCTTACTTTTCTAGTCATTTCTTCTTGTTCCTCATTCTTAACAATCTTTTCAATCACGATAGGAGAATCGTGTTGATGAGCATGATAATGTGGATTTTGAGGTTTAAAAGTCATTTTAGGAGGATACAACAGATCATGACTTGGTTCTTCCATATTCTTCTGTGTTGTCGATTGAAGACCCGCAGTAGCTGGTGCTACAGAAGTGAAAAGCAGATTATTTGTGACAGACGAATTTGGTGGATGCATGGTAGAAGTGCCTACAGTGCCAGACACATTAACATATGGGCTTAATCCAGGCGGGTAAAATGGATCGCTAGATTGAGCTTGAGCAGGATTTGGATCATTCAAAGTCACAAGTCCAGGGATTGAGGAGGGCGGGGCTTGTCCATTTAAACAAGCTTGGTACAGTTCCACCATCTGTTGTTTCAATAACTTAACCTCCTCCATTGATGCTAATTCTGGCGAAATCAACTGATTTTGCTCCTCTTCACTATCAGACCCTACACCCTCTTTGCGGGTCATTTTTCTTTTTTCCTTGTATCCGGTGTTGTACGGATGTGATACCAGTTTAAACCACAAACCAACCACCAACTACTTTATCTTTCTGTTACCAAGTAGCAAATGGGTGAGTGTTATATATTTAACACATTATAATGCCACGTTGTATGTTATGCTTCTAGATGCATTTTCCAACCTATTAGGGAAGGCTTTACGTTTCATCCCGGTTTTCTAGGCGCACTTTTTGAATTTTCTTTTAATTTAAAAGGAAACACAACCATTTTTAAGATCGCCGAATTCATTGAGGACTGCCTACGTATCTCATTAAAAATGAGAATCAGGTGTGCGTAGTTCTTGAAAATATATCGTACAAAACTCAGCCTCAAGACCCCTAAAGATTCAGGGCTGTTAAGATTTATATATATTTTTTATTTTGTGAAAACTTAGCCTTATGATCCCTAAAGATTCAGGGCTATTAAGATATATAAAAAGTGGATCTGAGAATTAGAAAAATAATTATGAAAGTAATCATATTTTTAAAATATTCTCCAATAAAAAATTAAGGTCGTATCGTGGGAAGGACTTCCTACGTATCCACTAAAGAGTGAGAATCAGACCCTCGTAGTTCATGAAAAACATAAAACTATGTTATTATAAATTTAAAATTTTTCTTTCTTTTAAAAATATTTTTTTTAAAAATAAAAAATGATTCACTAAGTATGAGGATAATTTAATCTCTTTCATTTTAAAGTTGCCCAAAGCCGGTCAACAAACAAACAAGCTTACAAACAAATGTCAAAGAGCAGGTAGGATTCACATGTTGGTCTTTATAAAGTAGGTCACCTGTCCTAGACAAACCCGGCCCTTGTGCCGAATCCCGCTAAGTTAAATGCATATGATGCAAATAAAGCGGCACCTAATAGGGATAACCAGATTCTGAGTTTTCAGTTCTTCTAAGTTTAAGCCTAATAAGGATAGGTGTCTAGACTGGATTACCCGAGAGAACACTCGAGCCGGGAGGGACAACTTGGTCGGTAGCAGGGCAACACCGCCTTCGTTGATCATCCTAACCCCGCCTAACATGTATGACTATAATCCTTCATCAGGTGCCTTGACACTCCGGCTATCTCAAAAAGAAAGTAGGATGCATACGCTGCATTCCTTCTATCCTATTTCAAAGACACAGAGGGGGTGTGCAAGAGGAGAGAGTATATAATACAGTTCAATAATATCAAAGTAGTAAATGAGCGACAAGTACCACATAAGGCCAACAAACATAATATAAAAATAATTAAAGCAAGTAAAAGTCAATATCAAAAGCTCGAATTCTTATATATCCCCAGCAGAGTCGCCAGATATGTCACACCCTTTTTTCGCACGAGGGATTCGAGTCGAAGAATTTTTCCAATTAAAGTTACTATATTGAATAAAGATTATTTTACTTTCAGAGTCGCCACTTGAAATTGAGTTATGGTGTTCCAAGTCACCTTATTGAATCCTTAATCAAAAGGAAATGACTCTTTGTTGGTCTGCGGAAACAGAAGACCGGGTAAGGAATTCTGTTGACCGAGGGGAAGGTGTGAGGCACCACTCGAGTCCCGTGGTTCTAGCATGGTCTCTTTTATTAACTTATACTTAGCTTTAACTGTTTTGGAAAAAAACTATGTTTGCAGACCTAATTCATTTTTTTTAAATCTTTTTAATATATTAAAACTATTTAAAACTCTTGTATTAAATTTGTGAAAAATTAAGTTTAGAAAAATATTTGTCAAGGTACATTACTGTATCTTTAACTTTTCAACGTCTCGAAATTGATGCGTACGCCGCATTTTTAAATGAGATGGACATTTTAAAATGTGCCTAAAGTTTGTTTAACGTTAAAGATATTCGTTCGTCTCTTATAAATCGAGATAATTTTATTTTGTTTAACGAATTCAATAATTTTCTTGTATTATAAATAAAGAAAATAAACTAGTAAAGAATGAATTTGGCAAAATGGAAAATTGAACAAATATAAAAATAAAATTTCAGCATTAATATGGATTTAGAAAAAAAATGATAAGAAAAATGAAAGTTAATCTTTTCGTAGAATTAATAAATTCCCTTATACGTTCCTACGATAAAGGACTATATTAACAAGTAATTTTTAACTTCATTTCATGCACACAAATTGATAAGTCACGTTAAATACTTCAAATTCAATTCCTAACATATTTATATTGCTATATATTTTATTAAATCTAATATAACTACAATTAACCCATTATTACACATTATGCAACTTGCATCTGTCCAATAAACAACAAACAAATAAGAGATAAAAAGGGATTGAGACAACATATTCAATTAAAGGAACGATATATTTATTATATTTATCAATGATTAATAAATTGAAGTAAAATGTAAATCATGGCTAAAGTGAAACTAATATATAAGAATTCACACATAATCATTGAGATAATATCACATGCGGACAAAGAATAAATTCTACTACCAAAGTCATTATTACACGTAAACAACAATCACTGCTAAGGTTTATAAATAAACCCAGATCTATTCAAAATAAATATTATTACTCCAACTTCAAACACATATTATTTGGTCATGCAAACTTCACATTTAATCAAGAACACCGACAATTAGACGTATAAGCATGCAAAAAATAAATAAAAAATTATCATACGTTAGTTCAATTTTTGTCTAAATTTAATGATACAAAAATCTTAACATACTTCATATTATAAAGTTGACGTTAAACACATAAAAATTTAAAGCAATTTTCAAAATATCGAAATAAGATTTCATACAATCACAAAATTAAATCATATAAAGAAGATTGACTAAGTGTTATCTTTGACAACAAAATCTCATTTTCATTTATATCATCTTAAACTACAACAAATGATTTAAATGTTACCTCTTATGAAAATAATTCTTCACAAAAAAAAAAAATGAAGCCACGAACTCAAAATTTCAGATCAAACCAATAACTCTAAATCGTTGTTAATCCGTTTGCTATCTCTTTTTTTTTTTTTTTCTCCTTTGTTTCTTTTTTTTCTTCTTCTTTAGTTGTTCTCTGTTTTTTTTTTTTCTTCGTCTTTCACCAAAAAAATGTTATGCAATGTTGTGCTCTTCCTCTGTGTTTCTAATGTGTCCGTGTCTGTGTATATTATAGTGTAGGGGGTGGAAAGTTGAGGGAAGTTGAGAAAATTTAGGGGTGGTTGGGTAGTTTAGGATAAGATTTATAATTAATTTTTAATTAATTTTTTTAAATAATATACTAAAATAAATAATAAAAATAAAAGAATATTAATTTTATATTTTAAAAAAATATAATAAAAGTTTATAAATAATCTAAAATAAATATAATTAAAATAATACTAAAACTAGTAGACTATTTATTACAAAAAATAAATATATTTTTGAATTTTTCGTATTATTTAATAATAAAAATAAAAATAAAATATCTCAAAATGTAACTTTATTTATTTATTTATTTTTAAATAAAAACCTATAGAAATGAAATAAGAGCTAAAATAAATACTGGACAAAATATAAATATTTAATGTCGAAAAATAGGTTAAAACTCGTGGAGGGTCAAAAATTATATGTCTACAAATATAAGAACAAAAAAATCTCAATCATTTCACCGCAATCTTATACTTCTTATTTATCATCCATAAAAAAAAAAATTATCTAGTCATCCTCCATCTGTACATCACTTGCAACTTTTTATTCTTGACTACGAAGCATTTTTACCAGTCGTGGCTGTTACAATCAAGGAAGGTTTAAAAGGAAACAACCCTTTTTATTAAAAACAAATAATATCGCTCATTATGTAACTAAGTGATCTTAAAGAAGATGCAATTGAAATCAACTCATTTGCAATGACACTAATTTAAAAGGACACCAAATATGGCCAACCACATTAAAAAAAAATAATATGTATTGTACGCAATCTTACTTTACATTTCTATCGGAGATTATTTTTCCAAAGGATTATTCTCCAGGACTTGGAACCACGTAGGATTATTCTATATATTTTCGATAATATTTTCTGCTTATCAATACTTTTGACATTAAAAAAAAAAAGAAAAAATACACCAATTCCATCCTAAATTATACACAAAATTGCTGATTCCATCCTAAACTATACACAAAATTACTGAGACACCCGAATCTGAACTTTAGAAGGATCCTATTACCTCTGTACTAATTAAAATCTTATTTTTTTTAATTAATCCAAAAGATAATAAGACCCTAGTTCAAATGTGCCTCAACATTGCGAAAAATACGATTTTAATTAATCTAAAATACGATTTTAATTAGTCCAAGATAATAGGACCTTAAATTCGAATATATCTCAACAATTTTGTATATAATTCAAAATGAAAACAGAACATTTTTTCAAAATAAATAAATAAATTACAAACCCAATCAAAATATCATAGTAAAACTCAAAAACACATTTCCGGTTCTACCTACATATTACATAGTAGTTCGTAGGTAACCAAAACATTACACTAAAAACCCCCAAACCTTATTAAAACAACACATTATTTACACTCTAGCTAGTACACCCCAAAACTACTCCATCTCTAAATATTTTTAGAAACATAACCATACAAAGCACATTATGGCACTCCCCATTACACTACCCCTGTTGTAGGTACCCCTACACCTTTTTCTCCGGGCGCCGGAGGTGGTACTCCTCCGGCAGCCCCGTATTCAGTTTCCCGGTAACCGGGACCGTAACGGCTACTGAACATTCCAGCATGGAGTAGGAGAACATAGAGGAGTTGTGTAAATGCTAGGACTATAGTAAATCCTTCAAGAACTCTAAGCCTCCATCCTCTCCATCCTCCTATGTTTATTTCCTTGCATGCCAACCTAAAAAAAAAAAAAACGTTTCATTAATTAAAAATAAATAAATATACACACAATGAAATTGTTTACAAACTAATATCCCAATTACAAACTAATATCCCAATTTATGTGACACGAACTTAAAAAAATAAAATAAAAAAGATGACACATTCGTACGGTCTAGCAACATTTTTTTCTTTACAATACCAATTTAAAACGATTTTACTGTGAAGCACTTCAAAATAATTTCTCTATCTCAATTTAGATAGCACAACCTAAAAATTGACACATTTGTACGGTCTAGCAACAATTTTACTTTTAAAATACTAATTATTAAAAAAAAAATACTAAATATATACACAATAAAATTGTTTACAAACTAGTTATTCATGATTTTTTCGTCTTTATACGTCCCAACTTGAACTCGGAACCAAAATAAGTCACGAAAGTAAAAAAAATGACCAAAATATACCACCTCTTTTAAAAATTACCAAAATAAGTTAAACGTAATAATTTATTACGTTTTTCACTTTTTTCTTTAAGTGTCAACTAACGGAGTTGACTTTTATAAAAACGTAAAAATTTCTTACGTTTTACACTATTTTTTATAAAACGTAAGAAATTATTACGTCATGTCAGAAAAAAACGTAAAACATAAAAAATTCTTACGTTTTACACGATTATAGAGGAAAAACACACAGCGAATAGATCACTTTTCAAAAAAAGTTCTCCCACGTAAAATTTTACGTTCGTCACTTTTGTAAAGCTTGTCCACCTTTTCCACTATCTCATCACCATCCCCACCCCTATACTTTTTTCAACTTTTATTTTTTTTAATTTTATGTAGTTAAATTTATTTATATTTTACACCTAATTAAAATAATTTATTTTTATTCTATATAATAAATTTTTATGTTTTACAAAAAAAATTAAAAAAAAGAAGAAGTATCAATTAGATCTTTTAACTTAAGAATTTTCTTATATTTATTCTATGTCAATTTTACTTTATCTAAGATGAGATGAGTTGTGATGCAGCGGATAGGGCTGCTCGGTGGAGGATTTAATCCTGAGCATGGAGAAAACTCTGTTGGGAGCGCTACCGCTACCCACCAAATGGGGCGCCTACCCAGCGTGAATCCGAATTAGTCGGACTCCTGTATCCAATACAGGTACAGAACAGAACCACCCCCCAAAAAAAAAAAAAAAAATTCTACTTAAAAAAAAAAAAACAAAATGATTAAAAGCCACACGAATATTTTAACCTCTATTATGTAACTTTTGAGTTTAAAAAATCTATCTTCTCAAACTCTTTATGTACTTAAATATTCGAACACCAATGGATTATTTATCCATTTTTGGATATATTAAATACTATTCAATATTCAATACATTTTTTCGAAACCACAAACTAAATATATTCAAAAAGTATTATGATAAAAATACCTCTAATATTTATTGTTTCCTTACTCGTGTGTCAAGCCAGAAGTGGAAAGTATTGTTGGGCGGAGGAAATATTATATATTTACATTCTAGACGACGAATTGACTTAATAATAGTTCAGATTTTGTTCCCATTTCTAACTTATTTTATAAGTCAAAGTTCAACAAATCTTTGTTTCTCTCTTAAAAATTTGGTGTATTTAATTAGTGCAACATAAATTGAGACAGATAGACGGACGATAGAAAATATAGTTACGTACCCAAAAGCAAGTGCAGTAACAGCCCATGCAACAATAGCAGAAGAACCAGCAGCAGCAAGACTATCATTTCTCCATGCCCTTAGGTGATTTCCACCCATTAATTTTGATATTATTCCCAACATAGCTGCTAATATGGCAAATATTAGAAAGAACATTGTTGCACCATTTCCACCAAAACCTGAAAAATAATTTAAAAAATTATATAATCACACTTTTTAAAAATCAAACGATCCATTCTATAAACAATAAATAAATTATTACAAAATAATTTTTGGTCTAAAAGTAGTGTAACACTAGGCAGTAGTGTGACTCGTTGATTTATTTATTTATTTAATTAAAAAAAGCATATATAACTAATAATAAACATTTCAACTTTGAGAATTCGAAGTTGAAACATGACTTAGTATATTCCAACTCGTAACACACAATTTTTTTTAAAATGTCCAAATAACTAAGCCGTAGCAGAACCAAATTTTTCACTAAGAAAGTTCAAAATCGAAAAAAGTAAAGACACGAACTAGACTAAAAATTTAAATAAGTACATATAACTAATAAACATTTCAAATTTCAATTTCAACTTTGAAAATGGATGTCTAGACATTTTCACTAAGGAAGTTTAAAAAGAAAAAAAAAGACCAATAAACATTTCAAATTTCAAATTTCAAGTATTTTCAACTTTGAGAGTTTACGTCTAAGACATTTTCACCAAGTTTAAAACCAAGAAAAAAAAGATACGAACTAGAATAAAAATTAAAAAAAAAATACATATAACTAATAAACATTTCAAATTTCAACTTTCAGAATACACGTCTAGACATCTATACATTTGCCTAGACTTAATATATTCCAACTCGTAACACAAAAATTTTGAAAATGTCAAAAAATTAAAGATGAACTTAGACATAAATTTTTGCTAAGGTGATTCAAAATCGAAAGAAATAAAGCAACAAACTAGATGAAGGGTTCAACATCTGCTATATAAACTTTTTTAGAAAATTAACTATATATAAATAATATAATTAGGGATTACCCTGGTCATAAGCTAGCTCCGCCCCTGTCTATATAAGTGTAAATGTGCAAACTAAAGTATTTACTTATAGTTGGAATCAAAATTAAAAATACATTTATGTACATATTTTTCTACTAAAAACCCATACAAGAAGAATAGGTAATTGAAGAGAAGAGAGAATTAAGGAACTTACTAGGATGATTAGTTTGGCCATTAATGTACTTATTGAGACACCAACTAGCAAAACCCAACACAATTAAATACATTATTAAGTTTAAAAACAACAATGGTGCTGCAATACTCCTAGCCACTGTCCTTGCCATTTCCTCTTGCAAATAATTCACTAATTCTCTTTGCTTCCACAAATTTTCAGAAACTTTATTCTATTTTTTTTTTTTTTGGTTATATAGTTTTATAAATTCTAGGGCAGAAATATAATAGTGATGCAAATGTAACATAGGACAATTATATATGGTACGTGTTATGCTTAATTGCTTCAAATGTCAACAGGTGGAAGGACACGTGTCACGTGTTTATCGTACTTTGGGATTATGTAAATATTGTTCCATGCAACAATGTCTATCTACTAGCTACCACGTTGTTCCTGATTATTTTGGCCCTAAATATCTTTTAATTCTAAGGTTTTTTTGTTTTATATTTTTTCTATTACGCGCAGAGACTGGGGTCAGAATTTTAATTCAAAGATTTCAATATTTCAAAAAAAAAAAAAAAAAATTTAATCAAAAGAGGTTTAATATTTATTATAGATACACAAAAATAATTTTAATTATATATAAATAGTATATTTTTTCATCGAAAAAAATTTAAATGAACTTCCGAAAAAAAACTTGCTCCGCTCATAATTAGGCGGCCAGTTATTATTGTCACACCCCTTTTTAAACCCTCAAAAAGATTTATTTTAAGGGTCGAAAGGGCTTTTATTATTAAAGTGACAAAAATGAAAATTTATTTCGAAAAAGGATTATTTACAATTTTATTCAGAGTCGTCACTTGGCATAATCCGGTGTGCCAAGTCACCTTTGGAGAATCCTTTTCGAAATAATTTGACTTTTTAAAAACTGGTTTGCGAACAGAGATTCCGGCTAAGGAATTCTGTTGACCGAGGGGAAGGTGTTAGGCATCCCTCGATCCCGTGGTTCGATCACGGTCTCTTGGTGGAGCATATCGGCTAATTTGACATTACAAATGTATAAACCACACAAAAACACATAAAACAATCATTCAAACACATGAAACAAAAAAAATCCAAAATATAGTGTGCAGTCCAATTATACAGTCCAAAATAAAACATGCGAAGAAAATAAATCTTATTCTAACCTACACTAATCCTAATTACACTTCTGTGCTTTGCTCCATCCAATGTTTCGGGCCTTGATCGTGTGCCGTCTTCAAGTACAACTTTCTCGGGGCATTCCCCGGATAAAGCAATACATATACCTCAGGGCATTTCCCGGTCAAATGAGTACATTTTTCAATTGTGATAAAGCAAATCCATTCAACACATATCTCAAACATTCCACCAATTTCACAATCCATAAGTTTGCCTACCCCTATCGTTTGCCTAACGATTCACGGCCTAAAACATGATACTATCGAACTTAACAAAGTCGACGTTTATTCCGAATCAGGCAATCATCGCTAAACCAACATAAATCAATATTCACTTTTAACGATTTTTTGATCTTTTTCCCAAAATCAACTTAACCACAAATCAACTACGTGATTAACATACTTCACACCAAGATTAACAATCAAATAACGACGAGTAAAATCACCTCAAACAAATTTAACCAAAAATCACATCATTCAAAAATATTTACGAAAAGAAAGATAAAGAGATATAGAATTGGACCTCAATCATTCATTTTATTCCAAAATCAGTGATGGATTGGAATTCACGGGCAACGGAACCTGTCACACCCCGTGTTTTTCACCGCATCCGACCCCGCTAGGGAGTTGGTTTTAGAGAAAATGGGTTTTCCTAATTAAAGTGACATTTTGAAAAGGGATTATTTTATTTACAGAGTCGCCACTTGGAATTGAGTTTGGGTGTTTCAAGTCACCTTATTGAATCCCTATTCAAAAGGAAATGACTCTTTAATTTTTTATTTTTTTTGGTCTGCGAACTAGAAATCCGGATAAGGAATTCTGTTGACCGAGAGGAAGGTGTTAGGCACCCCTCGAGTCCCGTGGTTCTAGCACGATCGCTTTAGTGACTTACGTCTGGCTTAAATTATTTTTTTTTTTGTTTTGGATTTATAATATTTGTTAACCTAAAAGTTGTTTGCCTCCCGCTTTTAATTTATTTTAAATTATTTAAAACTGCATTGATGTGTGGCTTACCGATAGTAGTACTTTTCGGCCTCACCACGAGTTTTGGTATATTTCTCGCGCCTTTGAGGCATTTATGAGTCGTCCCATATTTTCAAAATCTAAATAAGCACCTAATAGTTTTAAAATCTACCCAACCCAATCCAATCGACTTCAAACGGTAGGTTAATTTACTATAACGAATGGTCGGTAGCAGGGCTTTCCAACTTCATCGTTAATTTTCACTTGTATATTAAACTTTAAATTTTCTAAAGATTACGAACCTATCTCGCTCAAATTTCACAACAAATTAATTGATTAGGCCTTAATTTAAATTTAGGCCCAATATTCTGAAACATAAACAAATATGAAAAAAAAATAATTAAACAAAAGTGTCAATTCTAACTTGATCAAGATGAGTAAAAAGAACAAAAATTAACATCATACCAGTTAGAACTTCACGTAAACAATGGTTGATTAAGTAAATCTAATCAAAATATTATATACCCGTTGACTGTTAACAAGTCTGACTAATTTAAAAATAAAAGAACGAAAGTAACTTTTGCACCACGGTTTCTTATTCTTAATAAGGACATACATATCATAATACTAATTTTTTCTAACTTCTTTTTAATAAAGACAACTACTGCGTACACAGTTTTCTTTCTGTTATCCTTCTTTCCAATTCATTAAACATTGTCATGTTAAGCTAACGAATGACAATTGTGAAAATAAATTTACAAAATGACAACTTCAATATCTAATACACACCTAATCTCTATACACTAATTTGACCCCATTATAATAATTATCATATTTTCCACTAACTTAATCTAACCTTAACAAAAGAGAAATAACCAAGAATTTTCGTACTACTGCTACTTAACCTAACTCCACCGCCACATCATTATTCTATAATTCCTTAATCATTCCTATCATCATTCTTATCCTGTCACACATATACCAAATAACAACGACAACTCGGGCTATAGAAATTCATGTCAAACGATGCGTATGTATATCTTAGTATTGAATGAATCAAAGAACATTGACACACTCACCATTAAAATAAAACCACTAAAATAGAAAAATAAAAATTTTAATAGAACGATGAAAAAGGACTTCGCATAAAATAATTAATTTTACATCTTTAAACACTAAAAACTTTAAAAATTATCTCACTTAAAATTTAAAATCAATTTAATTGAAATTATTTTGAAAAAACAACAAACAAATTACAAATAAAGGACATAGAACATGAACTACATAAAATAATAAACTAAGCATATTAAACAATATAAGAAGCCATTGAAATAATTTTATTCATGCTTTGATTTCCAAAAAAAAGAAAAATTATAGAATAAACAATACGGATTCGATAAGAACCTGTGTGATGAATTAAAACCGAGACAAAAAGCAAGAACACCACCACCAAAAACTTCAAACGGAGATCCCAAACTCAAACCCGAACTCACTTCCTTTATTTTTGCACGTTGAGCTTTCTTTTATTTTTTTTTTCTTCTGTTTCAAACGTTTCTTTTTTTCTTTTTTTTTCTTTTTTGTTTCTTGGTTTCTTCTCTGTTTCTTGGTTTCTTTTCTGTTTCTTGGTTTCTTTTCCCGTATGTCTTTTTTTTTGCCTCTAGTGCATGTGTGCATGTGTTGTATATATAGTGTATGTAGTGTGTGTGTGCTTGTCGTGTGTGTGTTTGTTTTTTTATCGTGTGTGTGTGTGTTTGTGGGGGAGGTAATGGGAGAGGTTAAGTAGAAGTGGGATTTGTGGGGTGGTTTGGGTAGTTTAGGATTATCTCTTTTTTTTTTAATTAATATAAAAATAATAAAATCTATTTAAAACTAACAAAATAAAAGATAAGTCAATTAACTAGTCTTAGGAATATGGTTAAGAAATATTAATGTCACAACATTCTTTATTAAAAGTTGAAAGAAGAAAACAAATATAATTTAGAATTTTTTTTTAATGAATAAACAAATAAAATAAAATAAAAACTTATTTAAAATGTGACTCTATTTTTGTAGGTTTTCAAAATTTTTAATGAACCTCAAAAATAAGATAAATTCAAAATGCCTAAAAAAAATAAAAATAAAAAAAATAAAATAAAAATTAATTGAACATTAAAATGGTATAAAAATATTAGGTTTGGGTCAAAAATTAGGTGTTTACAGAATGCCCATCTTTGCTTGGAAATATGGAGAATTTTCAAGTAAAGAAGTAAACATGACTAATTTTGGTTCGACCATTTATTCACTAGTAAATAAGTAGAAAAGCAGTGTGACCGAGCCTTGGTTTTAGACATCCTACATATCTCGGATTATAAGAGAATCAGGTCACATGTAGTTCAAGTGGGTGTAAGAGTGAGTGGATGGATTGGAGAGTCGAGTTGAGGTCCCGTTGAGTTTCCGGTTCGTTGCTCCTTTTATTACATCAAAGAATGAAAATAAAAATAAAAGTACAAGATCCTATTTATCCTATTTGTCTTGATCTCGTTGCTTCAGATCCTCCTCTTGGATCTTCAGTTATCGCCTCACCTTCTTCTGGTGGGTACCTCGATCTCAAGATTTGATCTTGACGTTAGGATTTGAGATTTGAACCTGCAACTTGGATTAAGTCATTGGCACTCTGCCAAAGAGCAATTCATAGAATACTTTGGATGCTTATTCTCCTTATCAGAAGCTAAAAGGATGTCTCTTGAGATGTTGGGCCGCTACAGATACAGAGCTGACTCTAACTATCTTCAACCTGATCATTCTTCTATATTCTGACCGGAGATGAAATTCTATTCTTGGATAAACCTGTGCTTCGCAGAAGACCTGCAAGCCATCAAAGAAGACGAAACAAAACAAACAAAATTTTCTGCCCCAGTTTACACTAGGAAAATTTTGTGAGTTATTAGAAAAACTATAATCTAGTTTAAAAATAAATAAATGAATGAATGGATAGAAATTTAGGCTGGGAGCGCGATAAGATAAGAACCCTATTCTTAATGATGCAACCAAAGGAAGTTATGCCTAATGAATGCATGGAAAGGAATTAGGATTTTTGCTTCTTAAAATGTGACTAGGGATTGTCTTACCCCATGAAGACATAAAGAAGAAAAATAGGAAGGTTTATTTCCTAAAATGTCAACTAGGGGATGGCGCCCTATGAAGACGAATAAAATGTCAACTAGGGGAAGGCGCCCTATGAAGACGAATAAAGATGTCAACTAGGGGATGGCGCCCTATGAAGACGAGATAAGATGTCAACTAGGGGAAGGCGCCCTATTAAGATGAATAAAGATGTCAACTAGAGGATGGCGCCCTATGAAGACGAGATAAGATGTCCACTAGGGGGTGGCGCCCTATGAAGCCGAATAAAGATGTCAACTAGGGGATGACGCCCTACGAAGACGAGATAAGATATCAACTAGGGGATGACGCCCTATGAAGACGAATACGATGTCAACTAGGGGATGGCGCCCTATGAAGACGAATGAAGATATCAACTAGGGGATGGCGCCCTATGAAGACGAATACGATGTCAACTAGGGGATGGCGCCCTATGAAGACGAATAAAGATTAGGATTTTTTTTTTCTTTGTTAGAAAAGAAAAAAAAAGCCCCAGTCTTGAATATGAGGGGTTTTATTATTATTATTATAATTATATTGATATGAACTTATAATTATAGGAGTATAGCAAAAAAGAGAAAATTCAAGAAAACTTAACTTTGCTATACTTGTCTTTTCTCACTAAACTTCACAAGATTGTTTTGCCCCTGTTCAAGCAAAGGAAGAAAAAAAATTGTGAGTTTTAAACTTGGTAGTTGGTTTGTGGCCTTGAATCCCTTGGAGGTTTGCCTTATCCTTGCCACAACTTGATATAGTTGATTAAGCTAATTAGTTGGCGAGCTTGAATCTTCGTCTTTCAAATTCTGTTGTATTTTTGTTTGTTTCAGTACGATTATGATCTTCATTTTCAAATGCTTCACTCGTAACACTTATCTTAACTGGCTCTTTGTCCTTGTCAAGGTGGTGAACGCCGAATAATCTCTGCTCAATTTCACTGGGAGCCATGGTCAATTTTTGCGCGTTTTTCTTTATTTTGTATTTGGTGCGAGACTTACCCATAAAAAACGTGTAAAAAAATGAAATAAGGAAAAATCAAAAGAAGTAATAAAAGAATTATGTTTGAGTAGAAGGTATTTCTACCAGTAAAGTAAGAAAGCTTATTTGGAGGTGTACATTGACTTCAATAACGTATGTCACATAATTTAGAGTAGATATTTGATCCTTCAAAACTGTCTAATCTCGAATTAGGCTGCACCTTTCAATCAAATCAAATCATTCTTGATCTTTGTCCTGTCATGAAAACTTTGTTTGACTAAAGTCATTCCTTCTAGGATTTTCTCAATTGACCTGTCTCGTTCATCATTGTCTTATGCCACCCCTGAGGGTTTTCACCAATAAGATTTTTTTATTTTTATTTATATATATCTTGTGGTGCCTCCATGGGTTTTCACCTACAAGAATTTTTTTATTTTTTTTATATATATATATCTTGTGGTGCCTCCATGGGTTTTCACCTACAAGATTTTTTTTTATATATATATATATATATATACACATATATATATACAGCACACAAGGCTTGACATTCTCAAAAATTGATCGGAAGGTCTTTAATGGACAAAGGGAAAAGGATTTTTAGGGTAGATTACATCTTGAGAGCCGTATAAAAGTGACAATAGGATTTTATCTCATCTTTTTTTTTAAATACCAAGATTTTTTGTTTTTCTTTTGTCGGACCGAACCCCAAGATAGGGCTGCCTACGTATCCATTTAGGAATCAGGTCGAACGTAGTTCAATAACAACGCATTATCTTTTTTTTTTTTTTCGGTTCCAAAGAGGGTAAGCAAGGAAAGATAAATAAGGCTCGAAGGGCTGACAAGGGATTAATGACATTTAGTTAAGTAGAGTGATGGCCTTTCGTCATCTCAACTTGAGAATGTTAAGCACAAGTGTGTCAAATATAATATCTTTTGACTGAATCGGCATTGATAGCTTTTTCTGTCATTTTTCCGTCCAGATCCGCAAGTTGCAAAGCTCCATTTGATAATACTTGTTTAACTATGTATGGACCTTGCCAGTTTGGAGCAAATTTTCCTTTAGCCTCTTCTTGGTGTGGAAGGATGCATTTTACCACAAGTTGGCCGGCCTCGAATTTTCTAAGACGTACCTTCTTATTGTAAGCTCGCACCATCCTCTTCTGGTATAATTGACCAAAGCAAACTGCCGTCAACCTTTTTTCATCTATTAGCGATAATTGTTCTAGTCTAGACCTGACCCATTCAGTATCGTCAATTTCAGCTTCACTAATGATTCGAAGCGAGGGAATTTCGACTTCTGCGGGTATCACAGCTTCAGTCCCATAGACGAGTAAATAAGGAGTTGCGCCCGTCGATGTACGGATAGTTGTACGATATACTAAAAGAGCAAACGGTAATTTTTTATGCCACTGTCGAGATCCTTGGACCATTTTCCTAAGAATCTTCTTAATATTCTTGTTTGTTGCTTCAACGACTCCATTTGCTTTAGGACGGTAAGGGGTAGAATGGTGATGCACGATCTTGAATTACTCACAAACCTCCTTCATTAGATGACTATTGAGATTGGTTGCATTGTCTGTGATAATGGACTTTGGTATACCAAAACGACATATGATGTTCGAATGAACAAAATCCACTACTATTTTCTTCGTGACTGATTTGAAAGTAGCAGCTTCTACCCATTTGGTGAAATAGTCAATAGCGACCAGTATGAATCAATGCCCATTAGAAGCTTTTGGTTCTATTGGACCGATTACATCCATGCCCCAAGCGACGAATGGCCAAGGAGCAGACATAGGATGCAGCTCTGAAGGTGGCGAGTGAATCAAATCACCATGAATTTGACACTGATGACACTTGCGAACAAAGCGAAAGCAATCTCGCTCTATAGTTAACCAATAATATCCTGCTCGCATAATCTTCTTTGCTAAAACATAGCCATTCATATGCGAACCACATACCCCCGAATGTACCTCATTAATGATTCTTTCAGCTTCCTGAATATTAACACATCTCAACAAGTTCAAGTCTGGGGTTCGTTTGTACAGAATCTCCCCACTTAAGAAGAACCCATTAGCAAGTCGCCTAATAGTCCTCTTTTGATCTGCATTGGCGTGTATTGGATATTCTTTTGCCTTCAGGAAGCGTTTGATATCATAGTACCAGGGTTCATTATCTGGTTCTGCATCAATTATATTGCAATAACCATGTTGATCTCGTATCTGTATCTCTAATGGGTCGAGATGCGTATTTCCTGGGTATGGGAGCATGGAAGCTAGGGTAGCCAGGGCATCAGCCAGCTCATTATGGGATCTGGGGATATGTCTAAACTCAATAGACTTGAACCTTTTGCTAAGGTCCTCTAAGAACTATTTGTATGGAATGAGCTTGATATCTCTCGTTTCCCATTCACCTTGAATTTGTCAAACGAGTAATTCGGAATCTCCCAATACCACTAGCTTGTGTACACCCAGATTTATTGCCATATTTAACCCCATGATGCAAGCTTCATATTCTGCTGTGTTATTAGTACAAAAGAAACGGAGTCGTGCTATGGTGGGATGATGATGCCCGGTCGGTGAGACAAGAATCGCCCCAATTCCTACTCCTTTGACATTGACTGCCCCGTCAAAATATAATTTCCATGCATACATATCATCTTGAACTTCTTCCTCAATTGAATTTATCTTTTCATCAGGAAAGTAAGTTCGCAAAGGCTCATACTCATTGTCAACTGGGTTCTCTTCCAAATGATCGGCCAATGCTTGCGCTTTCATAGCGGTACGAGTAACATACACAATGTCGAATTCTGTAAGTAAAATCTGCCACTTCGCCAATCTGCCTGTGGGCATAGGTTTTTGAAAAATATACTTTAAAGGATCCATTCAAGATATGAGGTAGGTTGTGTAGAACGAAAGATAGTGCTTCAACTTCTGAGCAATCCAAGTTAGGGCGCAACATGTCTTTTCTAGAAGAGTATATTTTACCTCGTAACTTGTGAACTTTTTGCTCAAATAATAGATTGCTTGTTCCTTTTTGCCTATGATATCATGCTGTCCTAAAACACCACTAAAAGAATTGTCCATCACTGACAGATATAGGAATAAAGGCCTACCAGGTTCCGGTGGGACCAGTACTGGAGGATTTGCCAAATATTCTTTAATCTTATCAAATGATTCTTGACATTCGTCTGTCCATTGGATAGCAGCATCCTTCTTTAGCAACTTAAATATCGGTTCACATGTAGTGCTGAGCTGAGCGATGAATCTGCTTATATAATTCAGTCTCCTAAGAAAACTCATGACCTCAGTTTTATTCTTCGGAGGCGGCAATTCTCAAATGGATTTTACCTTGGAGGGGTACAATTCAATGCCTCTGTGGCTAATTATGAAACCCAAAAGTTTTCCGGATGGAACTCCAAATGCACACTTGGCTGGATTGAGCTTAAGATTATACTTTCGCAACCTTTCAAAGAATTTCCTCAAGTCATCTACGTGATCGACTCGTGTCTTGGACTTGATAATGACATCATCAACATATACTTCTATTTCCTTGTGCATCATGTCATGAAAAATAGTAGTCATAACTCTCATGTACGTAGCTCCCGCATTCTTTAAACCAAACGGCATGACCCTGTAGCAATAAGTACCCCACGGGGTGGTGAAAGCAGTCTTATCTGCATCTGTTTCATCCATCAAGATCTGGTGATATCCGGCATAACAATCCACGAAAGATTGGATCTCATGTTTAGCACAATTATCAACAAGGATATGAATATTGGGCAGCGGAAAGTTATCTTTAGGGCTTGCTTTGTTTAAATCCCTATAATCAACACAAACTCTGATTTTACCATCTTTCTTCGGTACGGGCACCACATTAGCCAACCATGTGGTGTACTGGGCGACCCGGATCACGTTCGCATTCAATTGCTTCATGATTTCCTCCTTGATTTTATCGCTCACGTCAGTTTTAAACTTTCTTTGCTTTTGCTGGACCGGTGAAAAGTCAGGGTATGTAGGCAGTTTGTGGACCACCAAATCCGTGCTTAGACTCGGCGTATCATCATAAGACCAAGCAAAAACATCCTTATACTCGATCAGAATCTGAACGATATCATTTCTGATATTCTGATCCACATGAATACTTATTTTTATTTCTCTAACCTCCTCATCAGTTCCCAAATTTATTATCTCGGTGTCATTTAAATTGGGTTTGGGCTTATCCTCAAATTGATCCAATCTTTTTTTGACTTCCTTATCAGCTTCACCTTCATCGTATTCATCTATCGTTTGGTTTGCTGATTCGAGATTAGACAATTTTTTAGGATCTAAATGTGAACTCCACGTACATGCCATGTTATCAGAGCCAGTATTAACATAACTGAAATACGATAAAGAAAAATAAAAATTAGAAGAGGGAAGAAAAGATAAATTTACTAGAAAACTTGAATTTTATTTCATTGAATCGGAAAGGATAGGAGGGTTAACATGAAAGCAGAGCAACTAAAATATGTGAACTACAACCTTGAGAATAGTCCAAAATACAAAAGAAAGAAAAACGAAACAACAAAATAAACTACCAAGATTCCTTCCTTGTGGGGAGAGGAGTGGCTTCTCAGTTAGTGAGTTTGATATTTGGCCCGACGAACTGCACATCCGCATGGCTAGGGCCTTTACCCATCTGAACCATGTTTACTTCACAAAACATTTCCTTGAGGCCTTGACATATTTCATCCACATCCTTGTTAGCATATGGGTATTGATTTTCTTTCTTTTGAGCTTTCGTGAAAGATTGGCTAATGTGTGGAACTGGACTTGTCAATTTCCAAGCCTTCTTCTTCTGCTCTTTTGCCCATTTCCTATCTGCTGCGGTAGGCTTAAAGCCTAAGCCAAAGGAGTTGTGGCTACCACATGGATCTACAGGGTTTATAATTCCTTGCAGCGAAGCCCCTAATCCTTTTCCCGATTTATAACCATTTTGTAGCATTTGGCTAGCCACCATGATTGAAGTAGAAGAAAGATAAGGCCCTAGAATCGGCGTGCCTTCCACGACTTGATCAACTGTCACAATTTCAAAGGCTTGATAAATGGAAGATTCATAACCCCCTTTTGTTTCGATACAGGGTACAGAAGGATCTCGATGTATGGGAAGGTCATCCTTCCCATGTACAATGATTTCCTGATTGTCGTGTTCAAACTTAACTACTTGATGCAAAGTAGAAGGTATGGCTCTGGCCATGTGGATCCATGGTCTTTCTAAAAGTAGGTTGTAGGAAGTATCCATGTCTGTTACTTGAAAGGTGATCGTAAACTCAACTGGTCCAATAACCAAAGCAAGATCTATCTCACCAATTGTGTCTCGTTTTGCACCGTCAAAAGCCCAAACACATACATTATTGGACCGAATCCTATCTAGACTGATTTTTAATTTTTGCAGAGTAGAGAGAGGAAAAATATCTACTCCTGAACCTCCATCGATCATTACCCCTTTTATGTAATATCCTTCACATTTGATAGTCAGATGCAAAGCCTTATAGTGAACAGAACCTTTTGTGGGTAACTCATCATCAGTGAAAGTGATTCTATTTGCTTCAAATATTCTACGAACCATCCTTTCTATTTGATATACCGTAGTTTCCTTCGGGACGTATGCTTCGTTCAATTACTTAATCAATGCCTGACAATGTTCTTTAGAATGTAGCAGCAGGGATAATTATGAGATTTGAGCTGGGGTTTTTCTCAATTGATCGACAATGGAATAGTCTTGGGTTTTCATTTGCTTCAGAAATTCCTCAGCCTCTTCATTTGTGACAGTTTTTTTCATTGGCCCTTGACTATCTTTAAACTGTTTTGGTCTCCTTAATTCTTCTGGAACATAGCATCTTCCTGATCGAGTCAAACCCCCCGTTTCGTTTGTTTCTTCCATGACCTCTTTTCCTTTGTACATCACCGTGGTTTTGTTGTAGTTCCATGGAATGGTTTTCAAGCTTGTCACTGGGAGCTATGCTGCGTGTCTTATGACAATTGGCTCTGTTATCTCTCTCGTGTTGTTGCGCTGTTGGTCGAACCCTGCGGGACCACTCGAAACATATAGTTTTGGCCCATCTTGTGCTATTCCCTTTAGCTTTGTAGTAACATACAATACCATCTTTTCTGAATCTCGGGGTCTTATAATGGAACTCGCTCCTTTCACGATCAGTGGTTCTCTTTGCATACACTTCAGTGCTTCACCTGGGTTCTCCTTCAAGGCGCCTATTTCCATCACTGCTCGGCTTGTTGGCCTGTAGTCTCTATCATTAAAAATCATCCCCACGACGTGTGTGTTACTGTGATTAGGAAGTGGATTGTCGGTGACATTCGGTGCTTCTTCTTTTTGTATTACGATTGCCTTGCTTTCGATTAACTTTTCAATGGCTCTCTTCAGACTCCAACAATTTTCGGTACTGTGACCTTGGACGTTGGAATGGTACTCACACCTTACATTAGGATCAAACCAACTTGCATTCGGATCCACTTTGAAAGGCAAAACAGGTTCAATCCATCCTAATTTGACCAATCTCCGCAACAGGCTCGTATATGATTCTCCAATTGGGGTGAAGTTTTCCTTTAGCCTCTATTCTCTTGTATAGTCTGCCGGAACATATGGATTACGAGGGGCTTGTAAACTTGGCTGCCGCGGACGAAAACCTTGTGGCGCAGGTGCCCGCCATTATGGAGGCTGAGGAGGTCGGGCATACGCTTGAGCATTAAGAACAGCAGGTTGAGGTGTATAATAATGTTGAGGAGGGCTGGGTTGGCCCTGTTGGACATGAACGTAAGGGGAGTTCCGTCCCCTTTGGGCATTGCCCGGTCCTGATGCCATCATGGACCTTTCCTCCTTCTTCTTCCGATTTCTAAAACTACCTAATCCACTCTGAATGGCTTGTGTAGTGGACCTGAGGGCAGTTTGTCTCATGATCTTTCTTGATTTGATGCCATTCTCCACCATTTCCCCAATTTTTATTGCTTCGGCGAAAGGTTTACCAACCCCGGCTAGTAAATGATGAAAATAATCAGACTCTTGAGTTTGGAGAAAAACATCAATCAATTCTTGGTCCTTTAGTGACGGCTTGACTCTAGATGCCTGTTCTCTCCATTTTATGGCAAACTCTCGAAAACTTTCAGATGGTTTTTTCTTCATATTAGCAAGAGAAGTGCGGTCAGGGATAATATCGAGATTGTATTGAAATTGTTGTACAAAATCTTGAGCGATATCATCCCAAACGTGCCAATGGGAGATGTCTTGATCGATAAACCATTCGGAGGCTATTCCTGTCAGACTTTCTCCGAAATAGGCCATAAGCAGCTCCTCTTTCCCTCCTGCTCCTCTGAGTTGATTGCAATACCTTTTTAAGTGGGCCACTGGGTCACCATGACCACTATATTTGTCGAATTTTGGGGTCTTGAACCCTATTGGCAAATGAACATTAGGGAACATACACAGGTCTTTGAAAGAGACGCTTTTGTGTCCCCCCAATCCTTGTATGTTTCTCATACTCTGCTCCAGACTCCTCACTTTTCTAACTATCTCTTCTCGTTCTTCATTCATAATAGCCTTCTCAATCACGATACGAGACTCAGGCTGATGAGTGGGCTGATATGAATTTATGGGTTTGAATGCCAATTCAGGAGGATAGACTTGATCATGATTTAACTCGTTGATAGGCTTCTGTATCATTGATGGAGGATTTATATTAGTTGTCACGGCCGGAATAAAAAGCGGGTTGTTCGTGAATGATGGATTTGGAGGACGCATGGTGGATGTGTTGTAACACCCCATACTTAATTAAGTGCATTAGCCATGGTTATATGTGTTGGAGTATATGTATTGATCCTAAGTTAGGTATATATGAGTTTAAGTATGAGTATTGATTATTTTGAGATGGTTTCAAGTGTATAGTTTGATTATATGTGTATGAGAATCGACTTTATTTATACCAGAATTTTCCCGTCGATGGTTCCATACGAAGTTTATTGAATAAGCTTTCCAACGATATAAAGATTTCCAAAAACGGATAAGTTTCGGATATAATCGAGCACGTTCGAAACTATAAAACGGCGGCCGGGATAATTGTGAACAGTAAATGTGCAGCAAATTCAAACTACTGAGGCCTGCCAGTTTTTTGGGTCGACTTTGAACGATCATAACTTCCTCAATATAATGAACTGGGAGATATACCACCTATCAAAAGAAATATCTTTGAGTCTTCTTTCTAATGCAATTGGTTTCATCCAAATCCAACATCTGAGTAAGGAGTTATACTCGTTTTATTTCAGCCTCTCAAAACAGATTTTTAGGGTCAACTTCAAACGATCATAAATCCTTGTACAGGACGAACTGGGTGGCCTACTTTATATGAAATGAAATATCTTTGAATTATCTATCCAACGATACCAATTTCACCCAAATCCGATATCGGAGCAAAGAGTTATGGCCGATTTACTTTAGCCTGTCAAAACAGTCCACCATGGACAGATTCGGATTTACTTAAATTTTTAAGGGCAATATGGTCATTTTCCATCACCTCTTGGACGAAAATTGGTCATTATATAGATATAATTGATCTTATATCCATCAATTATCATCATATTATTGGAAATAAGAAACCCTAGCCTAATTTCAACACCAATTATCTTGTGATTCAACCGTAGAAAATCCAAATTGATTTCGTAGTTGTGTTCACCGTCTCGAGGGCTTCGAGAAGCACCCCTTATTTGTGCCAACAGGACTTCAAAATCAAAAGGGCCATTTTATGGCAAGGATGTAAATTATGTTGGTGTTATTTATATGGATATGTATATATATATATATATATGCATGTGAGCATAAGAAGTATGTTATTTGATTGTTGTTGAAAGATGATTGGAAATGATGTTGGATCATTCTTGTGCATGGTTGGATTATGTTAAATTGTGAAAGGATTTGGTGTGATGATGTGGTATTGATGATGTGGTATTGAAATGATGATTATATATATATATATACACATAAACCTATTGTTCAAGTTGGTTTTTGGAATGTTTTGCAAATATTGGTTGTATGGAATTATGGAAGAGAATTGTGGTATTGGGTTGCTAATACTAGATGCCAAACATTTCATTGTAGATAAGTGATTTGTAAAGGCGGGAAGTTGTGTTGAATTGGTATCCGAATCTACGACGAGGTATGTAAAGCATACTCTAACGATGTTCTTTGGCAGGAAAATACCAATGTTCCATCAAGTAAGATGTCGAGGTTGTCCAAAAACATGTATTGTTCTACCTTACCAATGAAGTTGTTTCCATTCTATAAAGTGTCAAAATGTTTCATTGATATACCAAAAGGCTCCTATTTCATTGTTGTGATATTGATGATTCTGAAACACATTGTTGATGTACCAATGAGTCTTTATTACATCGTTATTGTATAGAAGGTCTATTACTTGGTTCCTATTGATGTATCATTGTTCCAAAGGTACTATATTGGCATGAACACTAATGTAATAATCTCAAAAGCTTTTGAACTAAGTTATTGGAAAGATCTCTTACGTGAGTTACTTGATATACGTGTGGGTGGTATCCCAGGGGCATAAGCCTAGCATGGGTCGATCCCTATTTATGTGTTTATGGGTGGTATCCCAGGGGCATAAGCCTACCATGGGTCGATCCCAGTTGATATGTACTGGGGCAGCCTAATGGTCACAGTACGGTACAGTATTGATTATTGTTAGGTGGTTGGAGGTTCGGGAGGAGGAGGTAATGGCGAATGATAATTGTAAAGAATGAAATGAACGAATATATACCGTTCCACAAATGTGTTTGAATCCAAGAACCCAGTTAGATTAATGATAATGTACATGATCCTAAAAGTGTTTATGAAGTGTGGTTCACTTCTATTATAATTTATTCACATGTGTATGATTTTCTTGATCCCCCATATCACATATGATTATCTACAGCTTTACATACTCAGTACATATTTCGTACTGACGTCCCTCACGGGGGACCTGCATTTCATGCTGCAGGCACAGGTGCTTCAGCTCATTCACAGCATAGATAGGAGCCGGGTCGTACAACTATTGTTGGTGAGCTCCAGTTTGCTTCGGAGCTTTCCGAGTCGGTTCCTTATGTTTTGTTATTGTACAGGAGTCATGTGTGGGCGGGGGTTTGTCCCGACCCTAGTTATGTCATGTATATATGTCCTAGAGGCTTTGTAGACCTAAGGAAGGGTCAAGTCATGGGAGTTTATATAGTGATGTTATATTTGTATATGTGGTGGCCCCGACGGCCAAGTATTATATATATATATATATATATATATATATATATATATATTTGTGCTGATACAGGGAATTAGACCCTTCTATATGTAACAAAGTGCTGTCCAAATTTTTGGTGAATGTAAGTGAAGGTACAGGTATTTGAACGGGTTCTCCCGGGCCTTCTCGGCTTCGGGTGCCAGTCCGGCCCGATGGGATTTTGGGGCGTGACATGTGCCAGCAGCGCTAGACACATTAGCGTATGGACCAAATCCAGGCGGATAAAGTGGAGCGTCGACTTGGGCTTGAGTAGAACTGGGATGGTTTGCATCTGAAAGGCCAGGAATCGAGGAAGGCGGGGCTTGTCCATTCACCCAGGCCTGATACATTTCCGCAATTTGTTGCTTCAATAACCTATTCTCCTCCAAAGATGCGAACTCTTGTGGAACTAACTGATCTCGACCTTCTTCATTGTCAGATTCTGTTCCATCTTTCCGAGTCATCTTTCTTTTTCCTTTATACCTTGTGTTGTACGGGTGAGAGGCCAGCTTAACCACAACCAACCACCTTATTCTCTCTCTCTCTTTGAGACAGAAACAAATATGTTAGGATTTAGAGCTTAAAAATATTGATATATTCATAACTAACTCAAATGTCATGCACCTAAGTAATTTTCTTCCTGAAATGGACTTAGGAAAACCCTCTTTTTTCATCCCGGTTTTAGTGAATTAAATTTTTTTTTTCATTATTTAATGCCAACATCTTAAAATTGTTACTTGAAACTTGAATCTTGGAAAAAAAAATATTTGATCGCACCCCCCGAGGGTTGCCTACGTATCATGTTTTACATGAATCAGATCAATCACGTAGTTCATGGATATGGTTAATATATATATATATATATATATATATATATATATATATATATATATATATATATTCAGAAATAAGGAGAATAAAAACTTGAAACAAATGCAAAATTCCATACATTTCCAGCTGTTCTTAAAACAAAGCTTTAATGAAAGGGAACTAAAATTATCTAAAACTAGAACAGACTCAGAATGATGGAGAAATACTAAAAAAACCTATAAAGAAACTAACTCTAAGAAAACAAGGACTTTAATAATTATCATCAAGATGCCTTCCAAAGATGTCTTGCAACTTAATCCTCCCTCAGACTTGAGTAGATCCTGGATAATGCTTTTGGCAGATGTGGAGCGAGAGCACGTGCCTGACGGCCCAGATTTTCATCACCTTGGTGAAGATACTTAGCATAAACATTAATCAAGGTTTCACTGAGCTGAAGTACTTCTCCCCTGGCCTCTATCATACTCTCATGGCAGTTTTGCACTCAATGCTACGTAGTGCGGACGGTATGCTTTAGGTCTTCTTCTTGTTCATGAAGTTCATCCATCTGATAGTGAAGCGCCTGTCGTTCGGTCATCCACTGGTTTTTCTCGACTTCAACTTCCTTCTGAAAAGTCGTGAAGCATCTCGCTATTTCTCTTTCCCATTCCATGGAAGCCTTTAGCTGAGCTCGAAGCTTCGACTGTGTACTTGTCAGCAAGGCCTTCTCTTTCTCAAAATCACTCGATTGATGCTCCATAGCACCGGTGACAATATCTAGGTCTTCTTGTATGGCATGCATGGCAACACGGTTCTCTCTCTCAATCTCCTTACGAGCCGACCTAATTCTGGCCTCACATTTCGCCTCATAGTGAACCAATTCTTCTCTAGCCCTTTTCAAATCATTTTTTAAGACGTGTAGAGTAGACTGATAGTTCTCTTCTATCTCTCGTCGAGCCTGCTTAATTCTGACTTCGATCTCCTCTTCTCGATCCACTGGATCTCTGGCTGACCTTTCTGGCATGGCTTTAGGAGGAGGCTGGTCATGAAACCATGGCAGATACCAATGGTCTACCTCGCCCTTGTCGCGGTCTTCCACCATGTGATCGAAGCCTGAAAGTACATATCCTCCCCAGATCTTAAGTATCTCAGTCTTTCTTAGAGGGATGTCAGGGAGGAATTCGTACATGAACTCTTTCATATCCTCGACTGGCGGTATATGCTGACGTCGACCGAATTGTCGCATGACTCTTAGTGGCACGTAGGGCTGAACACCTCGGAGACCCATTAAGACGATGAAGGGTCGGAAAGTAGACATATATATTACCTCTTTTGAGGGGAACCAATGATAATTCCATACTATCTTGTCCGCCGTCAACCCCTCCAAGTATTCCCTCCAAGCTCTTATTCCTTTGGGGAAGTTTTGGTCCTCCATCCTCTTCTCATGGCCCTTGATATAATCATTCCACTCGATTCAAAAATCTATAACAAATGGATGGTAACGAATATGCTCGAGCATCCATAGCTGCAATAGAATGTTACATCTTTCAAAATAGTCCGCCCCATTTTTGCACATCGTCAGGGCTCGATAAATGTCTGCTAAAATCATGGGCACGAAGGTGACCTTAGGATTCTTCTCAAAAGCGGTAATAAACGCAGCCAGATTGGTGCTGATTTTTCCTCCTCTCTTTGGAAATACCATGATTCCCAAAAAAGCCACTATGAATGCTTCAGAACCGTGTTTTTTCCAGGTTTGGTAGCATCCCCCGTTGTTAAGTTCTGATTTAAACAGCTCGAATACCCTTTCCTGACCATATCTTTCGTACAAAAATTCTAGACGAACCCATCCATTTTCTAGGAAGCCTCCTATGTTTTTCTTTTTTATGTGCAATAGCTCAAAAAATCTTTCGGAAGTGGCATGCTTCAGTATCATGGGTTCTCCTTGGTGAAGGTTCTTTCCCTTTCCCATAAATGCTCCTATTTCCTCCAGTGTGGGAGTAAGCTCAAAGTCAGAGAATCGAAATACGTTGTTTGAAGGATCCCAAAACCGTACCAAAGATTCTATCACGTCTCTTCGTGGTTCAACATTCAACAGACTCCTTAAAAATCCCAAGTGTTTATATACTTCTCCCTGTCCATAGTCAGTCATATTGTTATACCATATCCGCAATAGCTTTGGAACTTTATCTAATACCATGAAATGGCGTACTTCATCATCCCTCGGCCTCTTGTCACTCCTTCCGACTGAGTTCATATTGCCCTATAGGATAATGATGGCAAATAAGAATTCTATTTTAAATATCCTAAAGCAGGATAAAAATAATTTTCGAAAAAGGTTGACGGAATGACACGGAATAGGATTTCAGCATGAGAAATAATAACTGACAAAATAGGAAGTATCTAGAGCATCCTAGAGTAGAGACAATAATTTGATGACGTTTGAACCAGACATGTCAGGAATAATTAAATTATTAAAACAAAATAGTGGACCAAATTGTTTGTCAAAATTTTAACAGTGTTTGACAAAAATGGGCTCTATGGTATTCTAGGAGAGATTTTAAAATCAAAGAAAACGGACATAACAAGACCACGACGTTAAAACGACTTAATCTTTACAAAAAGGTTCTATGTAAAATATTATATATTTTCCAAAATAAATCCTTAAAAATTTTTATTTGACCCCCTTTTTTTTAGATCAATTAATTCACTTAAAATCCGCTCAACATTCGATATGGCATTTGCTATAATGCAACAATTAGCACATAAAATGCACATGATGATCTCAAAAGGTGACACCTGACCTAGACGGATCCGGACCCCGGGTCAAGCCCCACTAAGTCAAAATTGCACGTGATACCAATAAAACGCAGTCTATTAGGGATAGCCATGTCTAAGTTTCAGTTATGTTAGGTTTAACCTGGTGGAGTTAGGTATCTAGACTGTCTATGAAACGAGCGGACAACTCGAGTTGGCAAGGGACAACTTTACCGGTAGCCGGGCTTTCCGGCCTCACTGTTGGTCCCTTTCCATCCTAAATCATGGGTGACTACAGAATCCTTCCCAGGAGCGTTGCCGCATCTCTGGTATCTCAAGCTCGGGAGCGTATACCGCATCTCCGAATATATAGTATCTCAGAAGACTCAGATGGGTGCGCGAGAGAAGACAGTTTATATTGCAATTCAAATAATATCAAAGCGATAAACATGTAGGCAAAGAACACATTTAGGCCAACAATATACAATATCAAATTTGAATAAAGCCAATTAAGTCAATATAAAAGCTCGAATTCTGCTTAAGTCCCCAGCAGAGTCGCCATCTGTCACACCCCCTGTTTTTCACCGCATCCGACCCCGCTAGGGAGTTGGTTTTAGAGAAAATGGATTTTCCCAATTAAAGTGACGTTTTGAAAAGGGATTATTTTATTTACAGAGTCGCCACTTGGAATTGAGTTTGGGTGTTCCAAGTCACCTTATTGAATCCCTATTCAAAAGGAAATGACTCTTTAATTTTTTATTTTTTTTTTGTCTGCGAACTAGAAATCCGGATAAGGAATTCTGTTGACCGAGAGGAAGGTGTTAGGCACCCCTCGAGTCCCGTGGTTGTAGCACGGTCGCTTTAATGACTTACGTCTGGCTTAAATTAATTTTTTTTTATTTTGGATTTATAATATTTGTTAACCTAAAAGTTGTTTGTCTCCTGCTTTTAATTTATTTAAAATTATTTAAAACTGCATTGATGTGTGGCTTACCGATAGTAGTACTTTTCGGCCTCACCATGAGTTTTGGTATATTTCTCGCGCCTTTGAGGCATTTATGAGTCGTCCCATATTTTCAAAATCTAAATAAGCACCTAATAGGTTTAAAATCTACCCAACTCAATCCAATCGGCTTCAAACGGTAGGTTAATTTATTATAACGAATGGTCGGTAGCAGGGCTTTCCAACTTCATCGTTAATTTTCACTTGTATATTAAACTTTAAATTTTCTAAAGATTACGAACCTATCTCGCTCAAATTTCACAACAAATTAATTGATTAGGCCTTAATTTAAATTTAGGCCCAATATTCTGAAACATAAACAAATATGCAAAAAAAATAATTAAACAAAAGTGTCAATTCTAACTTGATCAAGATGAGTAAAAAGAACAAAAATTAACATCATACCAGTTAGAACTTCACGTAAACAATGGTTGATTAAGTAAATCTAATCAAAATATTATATACCCATTGACTGTTAACAATTCTGACTAATTTAAAAACAAAAGGACGAAAGTAACTTTTGCACCACGGTTTCTTATTCTTAATAAGGACATACATATCATAATACTAATTTTTTCTAACTTCTTTTTAATAAAGACAACTACTGCGTACACAGTTTTCTTTCTTTTATCCCTCTTTCCAATTCATTAAACATTGTCATGTTAAGCTAACGAATGACAATTGTGAAAACAGATTTACAAAATGACAACTTCAATATCTAATACACACCTAATCTCTATACACTAATTTGACCCCATTATAATAATTATCATATTTTCCACTAACTTAATCTAACCTTAACAAAAGAGAAATAACCAAGAATTTTCGTACTACTGCTACTTAACCTAACTCCACCGCCACATCATTATTCTATAATTCCTTAATCATTCCTGTCATCATTCTTATCCTGTCACACATATACCAAATAACAACGACAACTCGGGCTATAGAAATTCATGTCAAACGATGCGTATGTATATCTTAGTATTGAATGAATCAAAGAACATTGACACACTCACCATTAAAATAAAACCACTAAAATAGAAAAATAAAAATTTTAATAGAACGATGAAAAAGGACTTCGCATAAAATAATTAATTTTACATCTTTAAACACTAAAAACTTTAAAAATTATCTCACTTAAAATTTAAAATCAATTTAATTGAAAATATTTTGAAAAAACAACAAACAAATTACAAATAAAGGACATAGAACATGAACTACATAAAATAATAAACTAAGCATATTAAACAATATAAGAAGCCATTGAAATAATTTTATTCATGCTTTGATTTCCAAAAAAAAGAAAAATTATAGAATAAACAATACGGATTCGATAAGAACCTGTGTGATGAATTAAAACCGAGACAAAAAGCAAGAACACCACCACCAAAAACTTCAAACGGAGATCCCAAACTCAAACCCGAACTCACTTCCTTTATTTTTGCACGTTGAGCTTTCTTTTGTTTTTTTTTTCTTCTGTTTCAAACGTTTCTTTTTTTCTTTTTTTTTCTTTTTTGTTTCTTGGTTTCTTCTCTGTTTCTTGGTTTCTTTTCTGTTTCTTGGTTTCTTTTCCCGTATGTCTTTTTTTTGCCTCTAGTGCATGTGTGCATGTGTTGTATATATAGTGTATGTAGTGTGTGTGTGCTTGTCGTGTGTGTGTTTGTTTTTTTATCGTGTGTGTGTGTGTTTGTGGGGGAGGTAATGGGAGAGGTTAAGTAGAAGTGGGATTTGTGGGGTGGTTTGGGTAGTTTAGGATTATCTCTTTTTTTTTTAATTAATATAAAAATAATAAAATCTATTTAAAACTAACAAAATAAAAGATAAGTCAATTAACTAGTCTTAGGAATATGGTTAAGAAATATTAATGTCACAACATTCTTTATTAAAAGTTGAAAGAAGAAAACAAATATAATTTAGAAAAATTTCTTCTTCTTTTTTTTTAATGAATAAACAAATAAAATAAAATAAAATAAAATAAAAACTTATTTAAAATGTGACTCTATTTTTGTAGGTTTTCAAAATTTTTAATGAACCTCAAAAATAAGATAAATTCAAAATGCCTAAAAAAAAAAAAAAAAAAAAAAAATAAAAATTAATTGAACATTAAAATGGTATAAAAATATTAGGTTTGAGTCAAAATATAGGTGTTTACAGAACCTCGACCCAACTGAAACCTCAATGTCGAACCTAAAACTTGAACAAATATCAAAGAGCACAAACCAACTCAAACCAGAATAGGAATCGCGAAAACACGTCGAACCCATTTCCGATCGGGCAAAAACAAACCACGCCCGCAATACGGCGAGCTGACCGGATTTCCCCTCATTATTTTCCACTTTCTTCTCAGTTTTCGATTGAAAATTCGTTGTAACAGTGATAGCAATAGCTAGGGGGATGATTCTCAGTCGATTTCTCACCGGAGCTCTATTTTCTTTACTCTCAATCTCGATCTCGAATCCCTCGTCTCGCGATCTCTCCCTCTCACTCAATTTCTTCTCTTTTTCTCTTAAATCAACCTCGCGTCTCACTGTTTTTCACCATTTTATGTGTGCGCGTCCATGGTGAGGATAAGTGTCTTGTGGAAGAGATGATATATGTGTGTATTATTCTGTCGTTGGTGGAGTATGTGTTGTGTGGATTGATGTATGTGATGGTGAGTGTATTTTTAGTGAGAGATTATGAGGTGTATGTAATTCTTCACCGTGTATTCATGGTCAGCCCCCCAAGAAGATGATGATGTGTGTGTATATATCAATTAGGGAATTCTCTGCGGGCCCCCTTGAAAAAATGGAATTCTATTTTTGGTCCCCCTCTCCTTTTCTTTTCATCTCTATTCGTATATGGATATGTATATATCTGTTAAAGGGTTAGGGGTGGTGAGGTGAGGGTAGGGGTAGTGGGGTAGGGTAGGGGTGATTAGGATAGGATAAAATTTGTTATGGGTTTATTTAGAGTTGTTATTTTTGTACTTTTGTAGAGGAATAATTACATGGTTGAGGGTACACAATAGGATAGGGTAAAAAGGTGAAAATTAATCTTTTGGAGGGACAAAATTATGTGTCTACATCATGCCCCTTTTGAATGTAAACACGCAGTGTTTTCAGACAAAAAAGTAGACAACGAGACAGAATTTTATCCGAACCTTTATTCAAAATGAATGAAACAGAAGGAAGGAGGGAGACCAAGTCTTGATTTAGTACATCCTACCTACCCAAGTTATGATGGATTCAAGTTGCAAGTACCTTAAAGGATTGGAAGAAGATGGATAATACCGAGTTGGAGAGTCGAGTGAGTCCCGTCGAGGTTCCAGTTGCGGCTCTATCATTACATCAAAAATGTAAAATTACAAGAGTTAAAAAGATAAATAAAATTACAAAAGTCCTATCTATGCAGCTTCTTTTGAACTCTTGACTTGAGTTTCATCACCCTATTCTTCAGGCGGGCTCCTGAATTGCAATTTCTTCAACTTGTTGACTACTTTCAGTTTCTTCACCCTGTTTTTCAGTTGGGCTCCTGACTTGCTATTTTTCAATCTGTTGACTTTCAACTTATTTGCCCTATTCTTCAGGCGAGATCCTGACTTTTGGTTTCATCAACTTTCGATTTCATCACCCTGTTCTTCAGGCGGACTCCTGACCTTCAATTTTATCACCCTGTTATTCAGGCGGGCTCCTGACTTTCAATTTCATCACTCTATTCTTCAAGCGGAATCCTGAAACCAAAATCAAAATTAGAACGAAAATTAATCAAAATCAAAACTAGAACTAAAACTATCCCACACAAAGATTATCATAAGGCAGTATTTCATTTTTGAAAGCGTGGTCCCATTTTTCAGGAGGGACCCGAACAGAAAGTAAAATCCTATTTTTTAGGAGGGTCCTGAACAGAAAGTAAAATCTTATTTTTTGGGAGGGTCCTGAACAGAAAGTAAAATCTCATTTTTCAGGAGGGTCCTGAACATAAAGTAAAATCCCATTTTTTAGGAGGTTCCTGAACAGAAAGTAAAATCTCATTTTTCATGAGGGTCCTGAACATAAAGTGAAATCCCATTTTTTAGGAGGGTCCTGAACAGAAAGTGAATTCCTATTTTTCAGGAGGGTCCTGAACAAAAGTAAAGTCCCATTTTTCAGGAGGATCCTGAACAGAAAGTAAAATCCCATTTTACAGGAGGGTCCTGAACATAAAGTAAATTCCCATTTTCCAGGAGGGTCCTGAAAAGAAAGTAAAAATCCCATTTTTCAGGAGGGCCCTGAACAGAAAGTGAAATCCCATTTTTCAGGAGGGTCCTGAACATAAACTAAAATCTAATTTTTCAGGAGGGTCCTGAACAATAAGTGAATTCTCATTTTTTAGGAGGGTCGTGAACAAAAGTAAAGTCCCATTTTTTAGGAGGGTCCTGAACAGAAAGTAAAATCCTATTTTCCAGAAGGGTCCTGAACAGAAAGTAAAATCCATGGATGTGCATTTCCAATGGTAGTTGAATTAAGTGAAGCGAATTTGCCCCTGTTTCAACAAAGAAAATTTGTCAGTTACAAACTTAGTGGTGGTTTGCAGCACTTGGCTTTCCTGACACCTGTTCCAGTGTTCATTCCCTTTATTTTGTTTCAGATTGCTGGCACTTGCCCCTGCTTTAACGTGTCATTGACCCAAACTCAGATTAAGAAAAATGACTCTAAAACAAACACAGTATCTCTTCTTTGTCATGCTTCTCAGTTAAACCCTTTGAACCTTGGTATTTCTATGAGTTCCCAGACTTGTCTATTGATAAAACTTTCTGCATGCCTTGTTCTAACTTGCAATCTTGTTTCTTTCATGTGTTGGCCCTTTGTCTTGTTTTGTGCAATTGAAAAAGCTGGTAGCCAGTTTTGAAATCTTTTCTCACTTGTTTTGACATGGACTTGACTTAAAGACAAGAGAAAAATGATAACAATTTTGGTTTTATTACGATAACTGACTCAAGAAAAATAAAAATACAACTAAAGAGAAGAAAGAAACGACAATGAATGTCCCCATCAAAAAAATGAAAGAAAATTTTATCTGAAAATGACAGTCAATTCTAATGATTATGACATGCATATCGGATTTAAATGCCTGATCTTTCTATCCAAAACTTTCTACCAATTATTGTTGAGTTAATGACCTCAAAATTGAGTTGCTTCCTTAGGTCAATTGCATTTAAGACCTCATTCGGCTAGCCCCCCCTTGAATGGTTTTTGCCAACAAGCCTCTCTCATTTTCCTTTTTAGAGGCCACTATTGCCTTATGGTGCCTATGAGGGTTTTTTGCCAATGAGACTCTCTTATTTTCATTTGTCTCAACTCACCTTCGTCTTATAGTGCTCGTGAGGGTTATCACTGATAAGACTCTCTCATTTTTATCTCCCTCAACTTACTATTGCCTTATGGTGCCCGTGAGGGTTTTCACCAATAAGATTCTCTCATTTTTATTTCTCTCAACTCACTATCGCCTTATGGTGCCCGCGATGGTTTTCACCAATAAGACTCTCTTATTTTTATTCTCTCAACTCACTATCGCCTTATGGTGCCCGTGAGGGTTTTCACCAATAAGATTCTCTCATTTTTATTTCTCTCCTGATTTCTTATGCCGTGAAAGACAAGTAGTTCCCAAAATGCGTCATCACATCTATTGCATGCTTAGCCTTAGCATTTTCAAAGATTTATTTGAAGGTCTTTCTTTGGTTGTAACTTGGTTTTTGGATAGCGTTAGAAAGAAAAGATGTCATGGGGCCCGAACGACACTTGAAGTGGGTGGACTTACAACTTTTGGAATCGACTCAAACAATGAGGATTAACTCATGCCTAGTTTCTTTTGACTGGGCAATTCTAAATTGTTTATTTGGTTGGACCAAACCCAGAGTAGGGCAGCCTACGTATCTCCCCCCGAAAAGAAAAGAATCAGGTCACGCGTAGTTCTGGCAACTTGTTTTGCATGATTTAGACTTTTGATTCTTTTTCTTTTATTGACACTCTTTTCTCTTTGGATTTTCCTAACTCTATTTGTCTTGACATTTTTTTCTTTTTTCTTTTTTTTTGGACATATTTTCTTTTTTTTTCTTTTTTTTTGAACTTTTTTTGGCTCTATTGTTTTGCTCGACACTTTTTTTTTGCGTTTTGTTGACTCTATCTTGATTCCAAAAGAGGGGTATGAAAGAAAATAGGACTAAAGCTCAAATGGGGTAAACAAAGGATGACACGATGTTTGGATAGTAGAATGAAATGCTTTCTTCATATCAATCCATAAAATACAAGTACATATCATGTAATATGAAAGTGAGAGATGATGATCATTTGTGATATTTTTTAAGCATTAACTTTAACTGAGTCTGTGAGTCACTACTCTTGCACTTTGTTCAACATATCACTCCACTTTTGTTGTACATTCCTCACATCGAATGACTCATGCTTTCGTGGAGCTGATTTTCTTTCTGTTCACGCAGCCACTATTTGACCTAATTGAGTCATGCCTTTCAATTGATGACCAAGTTATTCTTGTGATTCTAAAAATAATTGCCTTAATTTTCCAAGAAGGCTTGAACTTTTCCCCAAATGTCTCAGCACTACCTATTTTCTCAGATGCTCTCTTTTTCTAACTTTAACCCTCTGATTCAATGTCCATGCTTAAACTGAATTTTAAGATCTGACTGAAAATTCCGTTAGCACGTCATATCACTAGAGTCAACATAAAATGTAATGTGGAAAGAAAACAAACAAAAACATATTTAAAACACAAAGGAGAAAGGGACACTTCATTTAATTAAAATAAAAGATAGAAAGGTTTGAACATAACTACAAATGGACAAAATAAGATAGATCTCGAACTACAACCCTGAAATAATTTGGATAACAGAAAATAAAACAAAACAAACTACCAGACCTCTTCCTAGCCGGGAGAAGGGTGACTTCTCAATTGCTCAACTTGACATCTTAGCCACTGATTTACATATCAGCATGACTAGAGTTATCCTCACTGTCAATGTTCTGCACCATAATCAATTTGTCTTGAATCATCTTTTCAATTTCTCTTTTCAAAGCACGACAATCTTCAATACTATGACCCTGAACATCAGAATGATATGCACATCATACATTAGGATCAAAACTTCTTGAATGCGGGTCAAGAGTATACCCAAGGAGAGAAGTAATCATGCCTCGTTGTGCCAATCTCTGAAATATACTGACATACGACTCTCCAATTGGTGTGAAACTATCCCTCAATTTCTACCTCATTTCATTGTTGAACTTGGATCGAACATTGGGCCTAGAAGGGCTTTGGTATGTTTGGGGAATTGGAGGATGACTTTGAGGAGTTGGTGCACATCATTGTGGGTAAGGAGGGAGTTGAACATATGGTTGTACGCAATATGCTAGATATGGAGGTGGGGAAACATGGTATAATGGATTTTGGGAGTGATTATGGAGAGCTTGGGTATGAACTTGGGCTTGAGACTGGCGGCAACGAGGACGTCTTCTTCTTGGATGTGCCCGTTCTCCAACTACAATAGCAATGTCATCTTTCTCATTCTTTTTCCCTCCAGGTTCTCTTAATTAATTACAATATTGTCCCAAATATTTCACGGATTCCTCCTGCCTATCTTGCTCCTCAAATTTCGACATCTCAAAGATTGGAGGAAGGTTAGCGCTTGAAGGCATGCCCCAGTCTTTGTATGAAACATCTTCTTTACCCGCAGGTCCTAGAGAATATTTCATAGCACTTTCTACACTCTTCATTTTTCCAATCATTTTCTCCGACTCTTCTGGCACACTGGACTTCTTGTTAAGAAATTTTGGTGGTCCAGTTGACTTAAAAGCAGGCTCAGGAGTATAACAATGATCACCAAGAGTATTGAATGTAGGTTCACTAGATGCATGGGGACGCCCAACCGTTAGGCGAGCCAGTGTGGAAGTCCCAATAAAGGATTGAGCAATATAATCACAGACGACATGTGGTGTTGTGAATGTAGCAGGCTTATGCTAAGGAGCTAGAGGAAAAGTGGTGGAAGTATTGAGATGCTTTTGGCTTAGAATGAATTCTGAGTCATGTTGTGGTGCATCAACAATAGTAGAAAACTAACTTTGAGATTTTGGTGGAAAACTCGAGGTATTTGTAGGATCAATAAAGGAAAATGGAGGAGGACGCAACCCACTGGCCCAAGCTCGATGTACTTCTGTCATTTGTTGTCTTAGCTACCTAATCTCTTGCTTCAAACTCTCATTTTCCTGATTCTTTGTTTGATCCATGGTGTCACTCTCTATATCTTTGTTGGGCACAACTAACCCTTTGGATTTGGTGTGAGGTGAAGGATCAGCCAGAATGACACAAACCAACCACCTTAAACTGACTCAACAAAAAACAACAAATGTATTAGAGTTCAACACTTTTTCAAAACCTCTTTTCTCTTATTTTTTTTAAAAAAAAAAGATCACCGAACCCAAGAAGGGCTCCTACGTATCTCACTCCCGAAAGAGGAGAATCAGGTGTGAGTAGTTCGTGAAGTCTTGCCAAAATGACCAATTAAACTTTTTTTTTTCATTCTTTTTCTTGAAACTTCAAAGAGAAGAAAATAAAAAATTATCAAAATAATTGACAAAAATCTTTTTGTATTTTTCAAGTTTAAGTCTTTATACAAAATGAAATCTATAATTACCAAAGAAAATCTTTTTGGGTTTTCAATTTTGAATTTTCTATGAAAATGAAACTTGAACCTATTAAAGAAAAATCTTTTTGTAGTTTTCTTTTAAAGATGTATATGAAACACTTACTCTAAATAAAGAGTGAGGAAAATCTTTTAAATTTTTTCAGATTCCTGTACAAAATGAAATCTATGATTACCGAAGAAAATACTTTTTGGATTTTCGATTTTGAATTTCATACGAAAATGAAACTTGAACCTATTAAAGAAAAATATATATTTTTGTTGTTGTTTTCTTTTAAAGATGTACATGAAACACTTACTCTAAATGAAAGTGAAGAATTTTTTTTATTTTTTTTTTGGATTTTTGAAATAAGATCCCCGAACCCACAATAGGCTGCCTACGTATCTCACTCCCGAGAGAGGAGAATCAGGGGTGCGTAGTTTGTCCAGATTGGACAATTAATGATTAAATAACAGATTGCACCTTGACTTGAGACACGACCAAAGATACATGATGAACAACATAACAAAATCTTTTTTTTTTTGAGTTTTTAATTTGACACTTCACATAAAAAATGACACCAACAGCTATGAAAGAAAATCTTTTTGGTATTTTCGTTATATGAAATGTACAAAACTTCTACCACCCTTTTTTTTTTTGAATTTTTCTTTTATAAAAAGCTCCTGAAAAAATCTTTTTGGTGTTTTTGAATTGTGAATGCTTGCTAAAGGAAACAAAAGGAAAAAAAAAATTGATGTTTTTTTTTTTTTTTGAAAAAAGAGTGCAAAAAGTAAAAAAAAAAAATCTTTTTTTTTTTTGAATTTTTGAATTGTGGAAAACAAAAGACATAAAGGACCTAAAAACTACGAAACTCTTTTTTGATTCACCTTTACTCTTTTTTTTTTGCCTTTTTTATTTTATTTTTCTATGTCTACACACCCTTCTTTAATTCTAGCACATGCTTTTACCTAAATCAGTCCGTCAAATAACCCTGTTACCCTAAAAAATGCAACAATTAGCACGTAGGGATGCTTTAGAGGAGAGTCTACTACAAAAGACCAAGTGGGCCCCACTAGGTCTCAATATGATGTACATAAGCATGACCTATAGGTTGACCTACATTGGGGTTTACTAACAAGGCCATTCGGGGGAGCATATGGTCGATAGTGGCTGATTTGCTTTCCACCTACTCCATACATCCAACGGCTCCCCCTCTTAAAATAAGAGTGACTCAACTAGAGTTCGTGCGCACGACGAGCACTCTGGGACTTGCCGCAGAAAGAATTGACTCGGGTTATGCATATGATGTCAGATATAAAGCGGTAACACACAAGAGACAAACTGCAAACATGTAGCACTCAACAATGATAAAATAAACAACAAACGATAACACAAACAATATTTATTCACCCATAATGTCAAACTAAGCTGATACAACTCCAAAAAATAAGATCGAATTCTGAAAAGTCCCCAACAGAGTCGCCAAAGCTGTCACACCCCTTTTTTAACTCTCAAAAAGATTTATTTTAAGGGTCGAAAGGGCTTTTATTATTAAATTGACAAAAATAAAAATTTGTTTCGAAAAAGGATAATTTACATTTTTATTCAGAGTCGCCACTTGGCATAATCCGGTGTGCCAAGTCACCTTTGGAGAATCCTTTTCGAAATAATTTGACTCTTTAAAAATTGGTTTGCAAATAGAGATTCCGGCTAAGGAATTTTGTTGACCGAGGGGAAGGTGTTAGGCATCCCTCGATCCCGTGGTTCGACCACGGTCGCTTGGTGGAGCATATCAGCTAATTTGACATTACAAATGTATAAACCACACAAAAACACATAAAACAATCAATCAAACACATGAAACAAAACAAATCCAAAATATAGTGTTCAGTCCAATTATACAGTCCAAAATAAAACATGCGAAGAAAATAAATCTTATTCTAACCTACACTAATCCTAATTACGCTTCTGTGCTTTACTCCATCCAATGTTTCGGGCCTTGATTGTGTGCCGTCTTCAAGTACAACTTTCTCGGGGTATTCCCCGGATAAAGCAATACATATAACTCGGGGCATTCCCCGGTCAAATGAGTACATTTTTCAATTGTGATAAAGCAAATCCATTCAACACATATCTCAAACATTCCACCAATTTCACAATCCATAAGTTTGCCTACCCCTATCGTTTGCCTAACGATTCACGGCCTAAAACATGATACTATCGAACTTAACAAAGTCGACGTTTATTTCGAATCAGGCAATCATCGGTAAACCAACATAAATCAATATTCACTTTTAATGATTTTTTGATCTTTTTCCCAAAATCAACTTAACCACAACTCAACTACGTGATTAACATACTTCACACCAAGATTAACAATCAAATAACGATGAGTAAAATCACCTCAAACAAATTTAACCAAAAATCACATCATTCAAAAACATTTACGAAAAGAAAGATAAAGAGATATAGAATTGGACCTCAATCATTCATTTTATTCCAAAATCAGTGATGGATTGGAATTCACGGGCAACGGAACCTCGACCCAACTGGAACCTCAATGTCGAACCCAAAACTTGAACAAATATCAAAGAGCACAAATCAACTCGAACTAGAACAGGAATCGCGAAAACACGCTCGAACCCATTTCCGATCGGACGAAAACAGACCACGCCCGCAATACGGGATCGGATTTTCCCTCATTATTTTTCATTTTCTTCTCAGTTTTCGATCAAAAATTCGCTGTAACAGTGATAACAATAGCCAGGGGGATAATTCTCAGTCGATTTCTCACCGGAGCTCTATTTTCTTTACTCTCAATCTCGATCTCGAATCCCTCGTCTCGCGATCTCTCCTTCTCACTCGATTTCTTCTCTTTTTCTCTTAAATCAACCTTGCATCTCACAGTTTTTCACCATTTTGTGTGTGCGCGTCCATGGTGAGGATGAGTGTCTTGTGGAAGAGATGATATATGTGTGTATTATTCTGTCGTTGGTGGAGTATGTGTTGTGTGGATTGATGTATGTGAAGGTGAGTGTATTTTTGGTGGGAGATTGTGAGGTGTATGTAATTCTTCACCGTGTATTCATGGTCAGCCCCCCATGAAGATGATGATGTGTGTGTATATATCAATTAGGAAATTCTCTGTGGGCCCCCTTGAAAAAATGGAATTCTGTTTTTTGTCCCCCTCTCCTTTTCTTTTCATCTCTATCCGTATATGGATATGTATATATCTGTTAAGGGGTTAGGGGTGGTGAGGTGAGGGTAGGGGTAGTGGGGTAGGGTAGGGTGATTAGGATAGGATAAAATTTGTTATGGGTTTGTTTAGAGTTGTTATTTTTGTACTTTTGTGGAGGAATAATTACATGGTTGAAGGTACACAATAGGATAGGGTAAAAAGGTGGAAATTAATTTTTTGGAGGGACAAAATTACGTGTCTACAATTATAACCTGACTAATTTGAATTCGCAATAGAAAATCTTATTTACAATCTTTAGGGGCGACACATTTCTTATCGAATGCAATTCATATTCACAATTCATACTCAAAATCACTGATTAAAAATAGAAAAATACTTATAACTTCACCATAATTTCTTATGTTAATTTCAATTTTTATTTGAAATTAGATTTAAATGAAGAATAAGAGATTTTAAGGATTATCAAATAATATACAATATAGTATAATATAATTGGTCGATAAAAAATACGTATACTTGATGCTAGCTCCACACGAGAAAGAGACCTAAGTACTAATAATCCTAGCTCCCAAATGCTTGTTATAGGTGTGTCTTCAAATATTCATTATATTGTGTCTAATTAGGAAAAAATTATATTACAGAGTTAGATAAATATCAATGCCTGTTTACATAATTATACCTTAATTTTAAAAAATTATAAAATAATAATGTATATTTTTCAGATATACAGGTATCTGAAGATACACATTCTAACAGTGTCTAACATAGCAAATATTTGTATATCATCACTTTTCAAATACACGGATATTTGAAGATATATGTATTTTTGTCTTGCACAAAACGTGTATTTGAAGATACACATATGTATTTGAGATACACAACATAAACTGTAGTTTTTAAAAATCTATGTTGCGTCGTGTAATTATAATCTAAAGCTCCTATATTTTTGTGATTTGCCCGTAAATTAACCACATAAATACATATCTTTTACTCGAAAAGCTAAAGAATATTAGTGTATCAGTGTGATTCATATGGGATGACTATATGAAGAAGCCCATTGGAAATGGGCCAGACTACTTGTGAGTGGTGACTGTTATTGGTGTGGGCTTGGGCCTTTGGGAAATAGTCCACAGTAGATGATTTTAAGATTGCTATTTAAAGTATAGCCAAATTTATAAAATATTTAAAATTTAACATCTTCTCTAATTATCAAAGCTTAACCTACTACCTTTGATTTGAAATTTGAATGTAGTTCAAACTTTGGAGGGATAATCATCCACTACCCTCTCGAACTATGGTCAAAGTTACTATAACACACTCTAACTTCACAAGGGTCCTATTATCCCCTGAACTCAATTTTAGCATATTTTTGTCACCCTTTTATGCTGACGGGACACCTTTATTAATAAAATGGGACCCACGTCAAAGGTGTCATGTCAGCTAAAAAGGTTGATAAAAATATGCTTAAATTTTGTTCAGGTGGTAATAGGATCCCTGTGAAGTTCGAGTGTGTCGTAGCAAATTTGATCATAGTTCAAGAATTACTAGATATTTTACTCAACTTTGGAACTTGAAGGTTTGAAGTGTGAAGTTAAGTTTTGTCAATTCAAAATTTCAAACTTAAAGGTCCGAAGCGTGAAGTTAGGTTCTGTCTAATTCAAAATTTCGAACTTGAAGGTTTGAAGTGTGAAGTTTGGCTATGTCAATTTAAAACTTCAAACTTGACGATATGAAGTTTGATGCTAGGTTACTAAATCCGACTTAATTGATTTGGTTTTCTTTTTGAGAAAAATTGATGTAGAGGAAATCAATTCTGATTGAATCATGAATATCACAAATGAATATCAGCGTCATACTTAGTGATGTTCCTTTTAGTAGGCAAGACTTAGCACCCCAAAGTACATAGTACTTTTTGACATAAATCTAAATTGATTGAACTCAAATTAAATATTGAATATCGAATAAGAAAAACCATTATTACTAATTTTGAGAAAAAGAAAATATTATTAATTGTCTCTAGTCCTTTTTTATTGTGGGTTGCACCAAATTAATCCACTTAGCTCACCCTACTAAATATAGGTCAAAAATTTATGGACGTACCCAATTTTTTTGACCAAAGTTTATACCGGATTTTATCGAAAAATTAATATAATTTTCTTTTAAGAAATAAAAGACTTCATCGATTTCAATCATTTTTAATAGTGTAATTTTCTTTCTAAATATTTTTGAGAGATTATGAATGGAGAGGAGAAAAAGGAGTAAATACATAATTATACCTGATGTTGATTGAGATTTTCAAAAAGACATCCTAAACTATACTTTCGATCTATTACCTCACGAATCTTACCTAAACAGTTATAAATGCACCATTTTAACCAAAATTTTGACCCTGCATGTCTACACACACCTGAAGCGCGTGAATGAAAAAAAAATTGAACCAGCAAATTAAAATTTGCCACGTGTAATAAAAAAGACCCACTTTTTAAATTTTGTATTTTAGTTTTCTTTTTTCTTCATTTTCCACCTTCTTCCTTAATTTCATCTTCTTCATTTGCCATCTTCTTCCTTCGTTTCTTCTTCTTCGTTTCTTCTTTTTTTTTTCTTCTCTATTAATTGTGTCACTCGATTTTCTCCGAACTTAAAATTTTTAGTTTTCGTCAAATATTCATAAACCATTAAGGAAGATTGATGGACAAGAAGAAGAAGGAAGAAATTACTCCGTACTAATGAGTAATGAGATTTCAATACTATTATCTTTTTCAATTCCTCCATTAAAGCTCCATTAATGGAGTTTTATGCTTCAAGTAAATGGTGTTGAAGACGGAAAATAAATTTAATCGCAAAAATGAAACTTGATTTCACAACTTTTAAACAAATTAAGAAGATATTAAAGTCAATACATGATTTTGTATCCCACTAGTTTGATTCATTAAGGAGATTTTATTTTTTTTTGAAAATTTCTAGCTTCAATGGATAATTGGGGAAAAAGAAGAGAAAAAGAGAGTAATGGCTGTTGATGGAGAATTGGGGAAGAAGAAATGAAGATTGATTAATGGAGAATTGAGGAAAAAGATATGAAGATTGATTAATGGAGAATTGGAGAAGAAAAAATTATAATTGATTAATTGATAAATAAAATTAAAAGGAAAATTATATTAAATAATATTAAAAAAATGAAATTAAACTTATTTACACGTGACAACACCTGATTGGCGCGTGCATTGCACTCTCTTTGGTGTGACTGAAATTCAGCAAAAAATGATGTATTTGTAAAGGAATAAAGAAAAATCGTGAGGTAATAGGTCGAATTCAAAATTTAAGTGTCTTTTTTAAAATCTCAACCAACATCAGAGAGATAATTATGTATTTACTCGAGAAAAAATAAAAAATCATACATACATCATTATGCAAAATAATGTGTTAAAAATGAGATATGAGGCAAAGCGTAAGCCTCGAGTCATGGAACGTAAAAATATAAATTTCTCTGTGACTGCCGTCTTTATATTGTCACATAAAAATACCCATAAAGCTAGAAAAGTTACTACTCTATTCGTTCGCTTTTATTTGTTACATTTTCACTTGAAACATCTATTAAGAAAAATAATTAATAACATGACTATTTTACTATAATACCCCTATTAAATGATGCTTACATTGTATTTTGAAATTAATTTTATTTTAAATAATTAATATTAAGGGTAAAATAGGAAAAAAGAAGTTGTCTTCTTTTGATATGTCAAAAATGACAAGTACAAATTGAAACTTAATTAAAAAATTAGTGACAAGTAAAAACAAACGGAGAAAATAGTACTAATACATAAAAATACATAAGTAATTAAAGGATTTGAAAAAGGAAAAATAGAAAAGCTACTAATGTACACGTATAATAAGACGAATTTTTTGGTGCTTTAAATAGAATTCCTAGAAAAATTATTGTTGTTGAATTCCACATATATGTCCTACACTTGCATGGCTTTCAAAGTTTTAAGAATATTTATTCCTTCACCTAAAAAAAATAAAAAAAAATTTAAGGCAAACATTATTTTGTATTTAAAAATACTAATCTTGAAGAAGGGAAAGATCTAGTAAATAAAATATAAGAACAATTATTTGTCTGTGTGATGTTCCTGTCCCACAAAATACCTTAGGAAAAATGATTCATAATATCTAAAGATATCTTCTTCTTTTTTTTTTTTTTTTTTTTTAAAAGTTACATAGTTGATCGTTCTACCAAAAATTAAAAATGCATAAAAATTTTAAATTAATAAGAGATGTAACTTCAATTTCTTTAGAACTGACAATCAATTATATTTTTAATAATGACAACGACTAACAATTGAATAAGATTTTGATCATTATTTTCATATTTATAATAGTGCGAAAAAAAAGATTCAACTCCAAATTATTCATGAATAGTGGCGCATTGAGTTTCTCGAGTACTGGGAAAAGCACGCAGTAAAAAGAATTTTCGTCTTCCTATAGGTCGAGTTTTCTTTTCAACTCTCTCACTTCATTTTCGTTGAATTGCATCCACCCTCCCATACATAAAAATCTTCGATCTTTATAATACGCAACTAACCGATATAAATATATTATTACAATTTACACACATACACATACATGCGCATATTTAAATAATATAAAAAGAGATATCCCACAGTGATTGTTAAGAGTGGGTTGATGAAGAGGCATGGGACTAATGAATATAAAACATTTCATGATTTTTATAATTCAAAAGGATAAGATTTTAAATAAATTTATAAACATCACGTTCATATATATTCCCCGTATATTTGAACTTTTTTTATTTTTTTCCTTTTTTTGCATAAAAATGGATTATAATAAGTTATATTTTTTAATAAAATAATTTATGTTCATTCGACCGACAAGATAATAATCTGATTTCTAGTCTATCAATAGAGAAAATGACTTTTCTAGTGATTTCTCGATAGAAGGACTCTTGTGAGCCATGAAAGAGATAATCCAAGTCGTAAGTCGAACCACTCAATGTAGAATCTCATCAGGTTAATTAAGCTACAATCACGAAACGATGATTTTATTAATATAACGATGTTTAAATTTAAATGATACAAAAGGAAAGCGCATGTTTGTGAGGCTTTAGTCAAAATGCATATAAGTGAGTAATGAAAGATCGATGAATCACTAAAATTTTTAGTCTAGTTTATAGATATCTAAAATATAATATTATATATATTATTAGTTTGATCCTTTGTATAAGAAACTATCTGTAATAACGAATTTGCAAAATAAAATTGTTCCATTATTTAACTGATATAATGGATAGATAGAGAAAAAATTTTAATGATAGAAAAAAGGATTTGTGATTTTATTGAAATACAAGTAGAAATATCTATTAAGATGGAGAGAAAAGTTTTACTAATATCTATTGCGCAAAACATAATTAAAAACTTAGCTACATACAAAGAGAATTGATATTGTCCTTGTACACTAGAGAAAAATATTTCTCCTACCCGACGCGAATTCGAATTAGTCAGACTCTAATGCAGATATTGAACACTGAATGAGAAACCAAAAAAAGAGAAAAACATTTGTAGCCAAAGTTAAAAAAGGGGGTGAATAAGGAAGTTGTTACCCAATTATTTATATGAATATAAAATCACAGAGAAATAGTTAAATTTATTTTGATGTTTTTCAAAGTTGAATAACTTTGCCTTTTGTTAAATTTTTTGCCTAATATTACCTTGCCGTCTAAACAAAGATGAGTATAAATAAGAGTAATTTGGTTAAATTACCTTCTAGTTAATGTTTTTTTTAAGGAGCATGTAACTTTAAAAAGATGATAAATAAATGAAAACGAAGGGAGCATAATTTTTAAATCATAATAAGAAATTGAAACGTAAATTATGGCTTTCTTTCGTAGAATTTAAATACATGGATTAAAGTCTATTTTAATTTCGAATGTACTAAGAGACATTTGATTTTTTATTTTTATTTTTATAAATCATTGTTTGTATAAGATTAATAATATTACTCCAATTATTGTCCATAGACATGATTCACACCAGGACCCTACCATATCGTCCCCACATTACTGGCATTTCTTTCCTTGTTTATTATTTATTGTCTTAAAGAATATAAAATAGAGTTTAAATTTTATATTTTATTTGTACAAATAAATTTTTACATTATGGGGTTCGGCATAAGATATTTTTGTAATTGTTTTTCAAAATGTAAATTTTAAAAATAAAATATATATTACTTGCTGTAACAAGTAAGGATGACCTAATGGTATAAAAATTATTAAGCTATCAATATATTTTTTACTATCTAATAAGAGACAAAAGGAAAGAGAAGCAGACAGGTCTCTGTTAACATGCCTGCTTTTCCCGCCTGCTTCATAAGATGTTTTCTTCGTGATTTTATTATTAAGTCATCTCTAATTAATTATTATAAGTTATTTATGTATTTGAAAATTAATAATATTTAATAAAAATATAAAATATTTTTTTTTGACATATCTGCTTCACCCATAATTTGACTATATCACTCATAGTTAATTATTATAAGTCATCTAAATACTAATAAATTAATATTAAAAAATTATTATACAGTCATCTAAGTATTAAAATGTTAAATTTACTCACTACAAAAAAATCGCGTTTAGCAACGGATTTATAGCAACAAGGTAATTTCCGTCGCTAATTAGCGACGACATTGCAACATAGGAATTTTGTTGCTAAATAAATGAAATTAAAATTAATAACCTAATTAGTGACGGATTAACGACAAAATTCATAATTCGTTGCTATATTTTGACAGTAAATATTGGCGCCATTATTTTGGAGATAAAATTAGCGACATAAATGGTGAAAATTTTATTTTGACATGGTGGAGACGAAAATAGCAACGAAAGTTTTGTCATTGAAAGTATTTTACTATTTTTAGAAAATATGTTAGGTATATTTTTAATAAATAATTAGCAACGGATTTGTTATCCGTTGCGGAAGCCGTTATCCGACCAATTAATAGTATATTTTTAACAAATACTGGGCAACAAATTTAAATCCATTGCTAAATCCATTACCCGGCCAAATAAATATTAGCGCTAAGTCTTTTATTTCACTTTTTTCTCAAAACATTGTATGATCCGCCTCTCTCCAAAAACAGTCGTCTTTCCCTTTTCTCTTCCTTTTCTCTCAACTGAGAAAAGGGAATCACTCAATATCAATCGAAAAGGGTGTGAATCGGTGAATTTTGAATCTAAATTAGGGGTAAAATTCTATATCTCGTAATTTTAGTTGTTTCTCCTCTTTTAATTTCTTAATTTCTATGTTAGAAGTCACTTGTAAATGATAGGTTTAGGATTTTTTGAGCCTTTTCACTTAGGCTTCTTCAATTTTTTTGTTAAAAAGTTTGATAAATTGTCATTTACTCGAAATGAGAACCGAATTTTTTTCTCAGATTTTCTATTTGTGGGGTTTTGATATTTTGTATTGCATGTTTATTAATCTGAAATTTCTTCAATAAATTTTTTGGTTGTGTGGTTGATTTGAGGTCTTTCATTTTCCTTTGTTCGATTATTGTGTTAAAAAATTGTGTTAGTAGTTATTTAATCAAAATGGGAACAATATATTTCCTCTTAACTTGTATTTGTGGTTTTTTCGGTATATTCTGCTGCTGGTTCATTATTCTCAGATTTCTTCAACAAATTTTTCATTTGTGTGGTATAATTTTCTCTGTTTTATGTACAGTGCTTTTGAAAGATTGTACTCGATGTATTGCATGTTGAAAAAATAGAAAATATAGAGCAGTTTGATTCATTTTTTCTTATTGTTGATAATAACAAAATGTAGTATATGTCATGTTCCTTTGAAATTGTGTAATTGTCATAATCGTTTTCTGTTTTGTTGTGTTGACTGTTTATCCTTTATCATTCCGTAGATTCTATTTGTGGGATCATTCTTGGTATATGTTGTTCTTTTTCTTAATATGATTGTGATGTTATGCTTTTGATTTTCAGAGAGATCCACTAAGGATACCAGCAAGTGCCCGAAAGTGAGCTAGCAGCTACCTGGTACTATAACATTCTCCCTTTTAAATGATTTTCAATCAGTTTTTCATATATTTCTCTATTGCCGTTTGTGTGTCATTGATTATTCGTGAAACTGTCTCTATTTTCTTTTACTTATCGATTGCTTGAAAAGGAGCAACCATGAACATTCTGATGCCTTAATAGTCTACCTTTAATTGAGGATTTTTTTTTTTTAATCTGATTCACCATTCAAATACAATGAGTTCATTTATTATTAACTTTTGTGATGTAACTTAGTGTTAAAGTTGTAAACTTTATTTGTTTATTTTTGCCAACAAAGTTGCAACTTATTTTTAGGTTTTGTTTAATGTTCAGATTTTAGGTATGTATTTTGCTGAAATTTGATGTTTTAATGTTGTTGTCGGGAGCTTTTGCCTCATGTCTTGTGATTGTAATGATAGAAGTTTTGGTTTTGTATGTAATTAAACTTTTTCGCTAAAACTTATTAAGAAGAACAATGAATGATATGTTGTTATTTCTTGTTTATTTAGCAAAAAATGGCTGATATATTCTATTTCCTTGTAAAAATAGAAAGAGACATTCTAGTTTGTTAAGATATTTAATTTTTTCTTCTCTTTAGTGATAATCCTGGATATATGAAGTATTAAAATATAAAACTCTAACTATGTTGTTTATGTCGACATTAATAGGAATATGAATAATCTATAGCGTGGATGGATGTATGATAGGTTGGATGGACGAGGGGCTATAAACTCTAGATTCGTTACTGGTGTGAATAACTTTATCCAATTTGCATGTTCTCAACAAAATTGAATGAGTGGTAACAACATTAGATGTCCATGTAAAAAATGTCGCAATTAAATATAAGGATGTTGAAACTGTTAGATATCACCTTCTTCATGATGGATTATTTAAGGACTATTTTGTTTGAAAACATCAAGGGAAAACAGATGTGATAGGTGAGATTTTTTTCGGTAATGATTTGATCAATGGTGCTCAACTTGAATTGGGATATGATAATCCATATCGACAAATGACTTTGGATGCTGCTGGTCCCAACTTTAACCGTGGTTCGAGTTGGAAACCTAACAACAATATTGAATACGGGTCATCTCATCCGTATGAACCTTCAATTCAGGAGGAACATGTATCTTTGATGGAGGAGGAGCTTAATTTAGAGTACCAAAAATTTTATAAATTATTGCACTCTGCTGATGCAAAATTGTATCCTGGTTCTTCCCTCTCTCAACTTGTAGTAATCTCTCGAATGTTAAATATTAAGATAGAAAATACTATGTCACAGAGGGATTTTAACCAAATGATGCAATTGTTTAAAGTGGCTTTACCGGAAGATAACCTACTGGTTGATAGTTATTATCAGACTAAAAAGCTAGTGCGTAGCTTAGGTTTACCGGTTGAAAAGATTGATTGTTGTGAATCGGGATGTATGTTGTATTGGGAAGACCATGAACATCTTACCTCTTATAAATTTTGTGACAAAGAGAGGTATAAGCGTCGAGTTGGCTCTCATAAGAGGAAATTGGTCCCTTACAAAATAATGTATTATTTTCCTTTGATTCCTAGATTAAAGAGATTATATGCATCCCATACTACAACAGTTGACATGACATGGCATCATAAACATATAAAAGAGGATGGAGTAATGCGTCATCCATCAGACTCTGAAGCTTGGAAGAACTTTAATGAAAGTCATCCTTTTTTTGCCGATGAACCAAGAAATGTTAGGTTGGGGTTATGTACTGATGGTTTTTAACCATTCAGTCAATCTGGAAGAAATATTCTTCATGGCCAGTAATTGTCACTCCATACAACTTACCTCCAGGGATGTGCATGAAAGAGGCTTATATGTTTTTAACTGTCATTGTTCCTGGGCCAAACAATCCCAAACATAAAATTGATGTTTATCTGCAGCCTCTAATAAAGGAATTGACCTTGTTGTGGGAGACAGGTGTAGAAGCATTTGATATCTCCAAAAAATAAAATTTTCAATTGAGGGCAGCTTTGATGTGGACAATTAGTGACTTTCCAGCATATTCTATGTTATCAGGATAGAGTACTGTAGCTAAGTTTTCTTGTCCTTATTGTATGGAGGAAACACAATTCTTTAGATTACAACATGGTCGGAAAACATCATGGTTTGACTGTCATAGAATGTTCCTTGACCAACATCATCCATTTAGGAGAGATCGTAAAATTTTTCTTAAAGGTCGAACTGTTAAAATATCACTACTACCTTACAGAACCAGAGAAGAGATATTGAATCAAATTTATGATTTGGGGATAAGAAAAGTAACAGATTTAGATGCAGAAGAACTTAATCAACGAATATGTAGTTCTTGTGGATGGAAAAATGAAGCATCTTTTGGGATTTACCTTATTGGAGTTCTAACATGATTCGACATAACTTAGATGTCATGCATATTGAGAAAAACTTCTTTGATAATGTATTTAATACGGTTCTCAATATTGATAAGAAAATCAAAGACAATCCACAAGCTCATCTAGATATGGTCAAGTACTATGATCGACCTCAGTTGACAAAGGATGCTTCTAGAAAATATCCCAAAGCTGTATATACAATAGACAAGGAAGCAAGCACTATCTTGTTCAATTAGGTGAAAGGCTTAAAATTTTCAAATGGGTATGTTTCAAATTTGGATAGATGTTCAGACACAACTGCGAAAAGGTTATTTGACATGAAAAGTCATGAATGCCATGTCTTTACGCAACGATTGATGCCTATTGCTTTTCGTGAACTACTTTCAAGTAATGTATGACAGGAACTTACAGAATTGAGCTTATTCTTTAAAGATCTTACATCGACTACTCTCCAGGTGGATGACATGGAGAGATTATAGGGACATATTCCACAAATCTTGTGCAAGTTAGAACGTATATTTCCTCCTGGGTTCTTTGATTCAATAGAACATCTACCGGTGCACCTTCCATATGAAGCAAAGATTGCTGGACCTGTACAATATCGATGGATGTATCCTTTTGAAAGGTAATGCAAAAATTCAAGTTGAACTTGTGACAATTATGTTATTATTAACTTTTCAAATATGATGATTTATCCATGTTTCTATTTAGGTATCTTGGAAGTCTTAAAAGAATGATTGGAAATAAAGCAAGTGTTGAGGGTTCTATATGTGAAGCTTACTTGATGACAGAATCAACACTATTATTTTCTCATTATTTTGAACCACATGTCATGACACGCAATCATAATGTGAATCGAAATGATGATGGTGATATTGAGGAAGGTGTTGCAGGAAATTTATCAATATTCACCAATCCCGATCGATTATGAGGAGAATAAAAAAAGAGGAATCTAACTCTTCAAGAAATCAAGGCTGCCCAAACTTATATTTTGCTAAATTGTGATGAAGTTGAGCCATATGTGAGGTAACAAAGTTAGTTGTATCAACTTAATTTTATAAGCATATTCATATATGATGACTTGAAATTAATTTTTTTTCCTTTAAATGAAGTATGTTTGTGCAACATTTGCAAGAAGAATTTTCAAATATCTCTCAAGATCAAATAAATGAGAGCCTTGAAGCAAATTTCTCTATATGGTTCAAGCAATATGTAAGGCTTCAAAAATTAATATCTTTTATACAACTATGCACTTAATTTGACTTCTGAAAGTAAACTAAATTTTATAATCTTGTAAATAGGTCCGGCTCAATCATATTTAGAATAAATTCCTAAGTTGTCTTGCTCGTGGATCATTGATAGGCGCTACATCTCATTCGGTGTATTTTGTTAATGGATACAAGTTTCATACCGATTTTCATGGTAACGCAAGATCATCAATGAATAATGGAGTTTGCATTTCAGATTCAAATTTTGGTGATTTCTATGGACGGATAAAAGAGATTATAGAAGTGGAATACCGTGAAGCACTTTTAAAGCGAATTGTACTATTCAAATGTGAATGGTTTGATCCAACTATGGATGTTAGTGTTAAAAAACATAATCAGTATAAATTGGTTGATATTAACCATCGTCGCCGCTATAAAAAATATGAACCTTTTATTCTGACAATGCAAGCAACTCAAGTGTGTTATGTGTCTTATCCTAATAAAAAAAAGACAAGGATGATTGGGCAGCTGTATTGAAGATCAAACCTTGAAATGTTGTTGAATTATCTGATGAGAAAATTGAGACAGTTGCAGAACTAAATATTTCATTCCAAATTGAAGAAGTTCAAGTCTATGAGATAGACATGAATGTTGCCATGGATGAAAGCATACACTTGCATGATCCAAATGGTGGCTTAATTGAAATGGATGAATTCATTGATGATGGTTTATTGAAAGAGCATAATGAGATCCAAGAGGATGATATAGAAGAAGAGTATGAAATTGAGGAAATTGAGGAAGATGAAGAGGAAGATTTTGAAGAAGACACAGATAATGATTAGTGCTTGATGAAAAAATATGCTATTGTATCTTAATTTTATTCTGGGAGCAGTCATTTTGTCAAACTAGTATCATTTTCTTTGTCTTTACTCGTTGTTTACTCAAAACTTGTTGCTTCAACTAGTTTTATGCTCTGCTTGTTAATTTTTGACTCTTTTATTTCTCATCCATATTTTTAGGCTACAACTTGCTTTTACATTTTCTGATACATTATCTATATATTGTTGTTTTGTTATCTTGGCATTATTCAGTTTGCATATTATTACCACTTAACTAATACAGTTTTTTTATAGATATGGCTAGAGGTAGAGGTAGAGGTCGCGAAAGCGCAGGGTGTGGAGGCAAGTCTACAGTTAGGAGTAATAATGATGTTACTGCAAACATACCTACTGTTACCACTCCTACTATTGTTAGTCCTCAAGCTGATGGCATAGGTGGTCAAAATGATACAAATCAAGTTCAACCCTTGATTTCTCACATTACATCAACGGTTCAAACGTTTGGTGATGGTAGCAACCATACAACACCTGAATCATCTCCCACAGCTCCAAATCAGATCAACATAATAGCTAAAGGTATATCTACTCTAAGGAACCAAATAGGTGAGGTTCTTAACCAATCTACTTCATCTTTGAAAATGGATGAATATAATCAACTTGTGGTCTGCTTTCTGTGTGTATATATATATATATGTTTTATTTTTTTGGGGTTGATGATCTATTGTTGGTTCTTGATTTGAGAGTTCTTGTGGACAGAATTACAATGGAAGTATTTTGTAGTATTTTGGTGGTTCTGTTGGTAGTTCTTGATCTATTGGTGGCTGTTGTTGTATTTTGGTAATTCTGATGGTGGTTTTTGTTCTGTTGGTGGTTCTTGTTCTGTTGTTGGTTCTTGATTTAAGAGTTCTTATGGAAAGAATTACAGTGTGAGTATTTTATATCATTTTGGTGGTTCTGTAGGTGGTTCTTGATCTATTAGTGGTTCTTGTTGTGAGTATTTTGGTGGTTCTTATTATGTTGGTGGTTCTTGATCTATTGTTGGTTCTTGTTGTGAGTATTCCAATGTTACATGGAATTTCAGAATAACAGTGAGGTATGTTGTGAGGTATTTTGTTGGATAGAATTTCAAAATTATAATGGTGTCTGTTGTTGTGACTTCTTGTGCAAAATTTACATCTTATTTCCACTTTAACAAGTATAATTTTTTTTAATAGATATGACTCAAGGTAGAGGTACATATCGAGGAAGCATAGGGCATGTGGGGAAGTCAGTAGCTAGAAGTAATATTCCTGTTCTTACTTCAAAAATGCCTATTGTTCCCACTCCTACAGTCGCGCCTCAAACACCTGGTGACGTAGGCGCTCCAACTTCTAATCATGGTAGTACGTCTCCTACTACTCCAAACCAGAGAAACCCAACAACTGTAGGTACGTCTTCACAAACCAACCAGGTAGGTGAGGACGTATCTCGTACCAACACAAATGGAGAAGGTAATTCCAGTAGGAGCCATGTGCAGACCCTTGTTACTATAACTTCTGCAGGGTTAGTGCATTTTTTTCATTTATTATCATTATTTTTTATTGTTTATTTATAATAGACCTCTAAATAATGTCGTCACATTGATATAAATTGCAACCTTCTAAAGCATGCTCTAATAGCATACACGAGTCTTTCAAAAGTGAACTTGATCACAATGGAGTCAATTGGAAAGGTGTCTCATGTGATATAAAGATGGCTATTTTGGGGAATTCAAGGTATATATGGTCATCATAATTGATTTTTTAAAGTGTATTCACTTTTATAAATACGTTATTAATGTGTTATTTTGAAAATTTGTTTCAGAAACACTTCTATTGGGATTCTTCCATTAGTGATGCTGCAGTAAAGAAACATTGGCAGAGTAAGGCAACAATTGTGTATAAAAATTTTATTGCTAAAATCAAAGAGAAAGGAATTAGGCAAGATTTTATACCTGAAGATGTCTGGGAAAGCTGGCAGCGACTTTGGGCAAATTCAAAGTGTGTTGAAAAGTCAAAAATAAATGCGCAGAATCATCATGGTGGCAAAGAAGTCGCTGCTGAAACTCACACGGGAGGATCTATCTCAATTGGAGAGTACCAAAAGAGACTTGTAAGTACATATTTCAAGCATTAAAATGTAATTTATTGTGAGACTGTCTAAACTTAGTTCAGGGTTATGTTGTTGTTGCGTTTCTGTGGATAAATGTAATTTAGATTCTAAATTTTCATTTGCATGTGTTAATATGTGTGTGAATCTGTGTATGTGTACGTCTATTTATTTTGGGGTTGGTGGTGTTTTCTTTTTGCAAACCAAGTGCGTGAATGGTTAATTGCAATTATGGGGGAGGGGGAGCGGACTATATTGTATTGGTTTTTTCTTTTTTGAAAGACGACTATGTTGTATTGTTTCATTGGTCTAAGCTTCAGTGACTATATTGTAGTTCTCGCTTCCTGTCTATTACTTCTTATGACTTTGTGGTTATTGTACGCATTCTACTTTTTTACTTTAAAATAGTTCAAAAAATGTGATCACTCTTTACTGTTTCTGTCTCCGTGTAGTATTTTGTATGTTGTGTTTTGTTGTTATTTTGTAACCTGAAATTTTGAGGTGTAAAATGTGCTTATATGTCGCAGAGTGGTGTATTACTGAGGATTCGTATATTTACATGTTCTTCGAGATGTATTTGGTAGAATTATCGTAAACTGTGCTTTTACAAATGAATTTTTTAAGGAAATTACTTGTCTTTTTTGTGTGATTGATGTTTATCTCATATAACCTTGACACTGGAATCTGATGCTGAAAATTTCCCAAATGTTCATTAACATATGTTTACAGTGATTTTGATGAAATGAAATAAAGCAATCTCTTTCCAGTGATTACTTAGTAAGAAATGTGAAATTGGCTAACATAGTTGTGACCATGCAACTAATAATATTTACTTGATGACCAACTAGGTTTCAATTGAATAATGATTTTAGAAACATTTCTGGTTACATAAAATGTTCCAGCAGTTTTGTTGTAGTACAAAGCTCAACATTTCTTTTTGACAGGCTGCTGAAATGGGTCGAGATCCGACACCAAGTGAGTTACATTTGCATGTTCACACACATGGTCATGATAGAAAATTTTTCGTTGATAAACGTTCCCGAATCGTCCATGTAAGACTAAATCTTATTGTAGTAATTTACTTAATTCTTATTTTTTAGTTTAAAGTAGTTTTTCGTATCTAATCATTTGTAAGTACAATCCGTTATAATTTCACTTCCACTATTACAGGAAAGATTTGAAGAAATATTGTGAGAAAAAACATTATCAAAATCTGTTAGATCAAATTGAAGCATTTTATCAAGCTGCCGGGGGAGAAAAGAAGCGAAGAGTATTTGGTCTTGGATCTGAAACCAAAGGCTATTATGGGTAAACTCTTTGCGTTTCTTGTGGAAAGACTTCAACTTCAGCTTCACATGAATCGGTACCAGCTGCAGATTTAGATTTGGATGAGTTTATGAAGCGATTGATTCCCGCACTTAAAAATTAATTTTTTCTTATTGTCATTGAGAAGGTACAGAAGTTGGTTTCTTCACCATCAGTTGTGAAACCTTCGACTGCTACTTTGGATGATCTTGATTCCTTAGATGATGATTGCAATGAACTTGATCAGTTGTGATACTTTTGATGATCAGTGCATTGGCTTTTGATGATCTATTTTGTTGAAACATTTAAAATTATGCAACAACAAATTACACTTGATGGATGTAGGTATTGAGGATGTTTATGACATACTTATGTTTTTACATGTTGCTATGTTTGGCATTGAGGATGTTTAGAATTTTGCTATTTATATATGTAGCTTCTTTTATATGAATGTTGGATATTATAAGAATTTGCTATCTATATATGTGGCTTTTTTATATGAATGTTGGGTATTTTAAGAATTTTATAATAATATTCAAAATACAAATAAAAAGGTATTGGAAGAAAAGTAATGACGACAGATTTAGCGACAAATTTAATCATTGCCAAAGAAAAAATATTTGCAACGGATTAAGGAACAGAATTTTTGGTCACAAAAATTGAGGACTAAATAACAATTTTTTTGACCACGGACTAGCAATGAAATATTCGGTCACAAAATAATCAAAATGACGAAATACAACATGAAATTAGTAACGACATTTATAAATATAGCAACGAATCTATTCGTTGCTAAAATGGCAACGGATATATGTCGTCTCTAAGACGTTGCAAATCTTGCAACGGATTTTATTTTTTCCGTTGCTAAATCATTAACAACGCGCGATATAGCCACGACACAAATTCCGTTGCTGATTCGTCTCTAAATTGCTTTACCGATGGATATATGTTGATTAGCAACATTATAGGGATGTTGCTAAACGCGATTTTTTTTGTAGTGACTTGACGTTTTATATGAGGCTCATTTAATTTTTTTCCACAACTATTTTTGTATAATAATTTTGTTATATCACTTCTAATTAATTATTATAAGTCATTTAAGATATGTCTATTTCTTTGTTCCAATCTGATTTAATATGTCACTCCTAATTAATTATTATGACTATTTAAGCATTGTGTCACTTACATTGAGACTTGAGTAATTATTTTTTTTTAAAAAAAGAAATAAAAATAATTCTTTTAAAATAAATAAATAAATAAAATTTATAATTTAATTATTATTATAATATTAATTTAATATAAATATTGAGCCAGTGCTCGTAGCTAGTATTACTTAGATTCTACAAAATACTATTAGTAGAATGACGTGTCACACATGAAAAATGTGAACCCCCAATTGGAAAGGAAATAATTTTTTTTAACAAAAAAGAAAAAGAAAACATCAAAATGTACCTTTACCAACCCCCTTTTAATAAGTAGTAAACAATCACATATATAAATATTTCGAAGCATACCATAAGACAAGAAAGACAATATATAGTTTATTGGATTAAAACGCATCCTCATATATTACGTGAAAATGAAAGATTTTATTGGAAAAATATTCATAATTTTGTATAAATTAATAACCATAAGCATAAGGGTTGAATAAATTTGTTGTGAGGTGGAAACTTGTAAATTTTGTCTTCTTACTATCGTAGTTGTGTGCATATAAATTATTCTTCCAATAGCAAAATCAAAATCTAAAATAAAATTATTTTTAAATATAAATATCGCATAACGTAGGGAATAGAAGTGAGAAAATCGACTCTAGCGACTATTAGAAGTATTATCTCTTAATTAGAGATTTTAATTTCGAGTTTTGAATATTAAAATATTCTCGATAGGAAGCGATTTTATCGACTTCTATACGACACGAATTTGAATTAGTTGCACTTTGATACTAGGTCCAAAACTACATTATTTTATCAATCTTTCGCATCATATTTGTTCTATTTTTGGTGTCGTCTTGAGCTTAAATGATGTGATTTATACATGTTTTATAATTTGCTTATTATATAGGAGTGTATTGAAGTATTTGAAGCTTAAACAAGAATCAAAAGAAAATCAAAGAAGAATCAACGTCGCAACGCGTCCCAAAACAAAACGAGCGAAAAATGGCAAATGGAGGGAGGCCTTGCGCCACTGCTGCAAAGCAAGTAGTGGCGCGACTTTTACTTGTTCTACAGAAAATTGCAGCTTGCGCCACACCCCCTAAAGCAAGGAGTGGCACAGCTTTGAGCAATTGTCTGGATTTTCACTTATTCCTTGCACCACAGCTTCGTTTTTGGATTGTGGCGAAAACCGAGACTTATCTTAATTCGATTGAATTGATTTTTTTTTACGTTCTAAGGGTTTCTAAACTCTATATAAACCTCCTCCCATGTTAGGCAGAGCAAAGCTCAAGAACAAGATTTAGTTTATTTCTTTTATTATTTTTTCGATCTTTTGCCTTGTAAACTCATAAAATCTCTTCTTCCTTATTTACAACTGTTTTTATTTAAATTCAAAACACACAAATCACTCTTTATTATTATTCACCTAATGAATAGCTCGCATAAAAAATTAAAGTACAATTTCAATTCGTTTAATACGTGTGGGTATAATAATATCTCCTTTATTACTTGTACGACCACGTACACTTATGTGTGCGAAAAAAAGCAACAAGCTCCAAAAGAGATATCGAATACCGAATAGATAAAAAAAGTATCGGCAATGAAACGGGAGGACAAACACTAAGAGTACAGAAATTTGGTCGTTGAAAAGGTTAAAAGTTACACGTTTCTCTAATATACATTAACCCTTTTTCTTAAGTACAAATTAAAGTTAGAAGCATAATAAGTACCTATATCAATGGTACACAAATAGCCTATGGTATGCATTACATATGTTGGTCTTATATATATGCGCATGCTCAAAATTGGCTATAGACATATCAGTCCCTCGCTTGGTATCGGACACTTGCCTTGTACTTACGCGGTATCTTAAGCCCTTGACCTTTGTCAACATTGCCCTTGCAACATACTACCATTGTGATTTGTGCTTATAGTGTAGTTTCGCTCCGCGACTACACGTCTAGGTCAGTTAGACCTCACTTGTTACGCTGAATCAAAGTCATGCTCACATGACTTCGATACATTAGGCGCTTAAGAATGGTGCCTCGAGTGCTCAATCAATACAACGATCTTTATCCTTCATAAAGATCGATGGCATGCATGATAAATTTATTTACGTATGCTAATCCATGGCTACGCATCACCCGTAGAGTTCCCAAACTTGTATAGACATACATTATGTTAGAACAATAATGATAATTGTACAAGAAATTCAAAATAAAACTTGCTTGGCTTAGAGGCACGATAATACGCTTCTTGAAGATAGTTGGAGTCTCTCCCACGAGCAAACGGAAGAACTAGTGACAACTCTATCTTCGGGATTCAACTAAGCCACAAAACAAGTAGCATTCAAGAATGTTGCTCTTCTATTCTTGAATTGGTGATTTCACCATTTGATCAATGTCTCTCAAGTGTTTTTCAAGGGGAAAGTAGTTTTGAGTGCTTGTCTTTTCCAAACAAAAGAAACACTATTTATAGGGTAAAATTTTCATGCAAGTGAAAAGTATTAATTAAGCAATAGTTAATAGGTTCATGAACAAAAATTATCTTTCTTTCAAGTTTCAAGAACCTAAAACGTAAATGAATTTACAATTGTTAATGCATTTGTAACTCAAGATGCATTTGTTTCAATTGTAATTTCACATTCATTTTCTTTGTAACTCAAAATGCATTTGTTTTAATATTAGTTGAAACATAAAATTTTTTTAACCGATGCACTTGTTCCAAAAAATTGATTGAAACATAAGCTTCAGTAATAACAATCCCCCACTTGTTTCAAGAAATTTTATCTTTAAGAAACAAAATTCTTTTGAGACATTAATCTAGCAACATGCATCAATAATGGTGTCTTTTAGACTTGAACCATTAGCTAGTGAAGACTTTCTAAATCATTGACTACTTAGTGAACAAATCTTGAACCAAGTGGTTCATTGAATGAAGTAGAAAAATACTCCACGCATATTGCTATGTTCCGGTGAAAATCAAAATTCTTTGACACCTTACGGCTATGTGTCCTGAATCCTTTTAGCTAAGTGCTTTAAGATTTTCCTATTAAAATCTTATTGAAGCGACCTCCACTTCGCACTTAGTGCGGTGAATTCATCAAGAGTAACTTTGCATACTCCGACTAAGTAGTCTATAAATTTCATTAAGATAAATTAATCTCATCCTCCTTTACAACAAAATATTAGTAAATCTATCAAGAGTGCTCCTACACACTCCAACCGAAATCGGGGTATAGACTTAATAAGAGAATATAATCTCATTCTTTTCTTTTGTAGGAATACTGTCAAATCTATCAAGAGTGTTATTATTTACTCCAACCGATATCGGTCTTATAGATTTATCAAGAGAAAAAATCTCAACTTATGCACATCTACTCACTCTCTAAGGAAAAAAAAAATTTTATTGATGTGTTTCACAATTGTAACTTTACTTGTTTTTCCCTTTGAACCTAAGATTACATCATTAGGTAGGTTTACCATAAAGTACAATCAACCTATTTACCATAAAGTACAATCAACCTACAACAGGCTTTATTCTCATCCCATTACAGGTTTGTACCACCAATTCCTTGCCTAACCCTTTAGACAAAGAATCTGCTAAATTGAGTTTGGACTTCATATATTGAAGCGATATTATGTCATCTTCCAATAATATTCTCACATGATTATGTTTGGGACGAACTTGTCTTGACTTGCCATTGTAACAATCACTTGAAGCCTAAAATATAGCAGCTTTATTATCACAATATATAGTCAAAGGTGGTATTGGATTACCCCATATTGGAATATCTATCAGCATACTCCGCAGCCAATCAACTTCTTCTCCAGCAGAAGACATAGCAATAAATTCTAAATCCATGGTTGAGTGAGTAATACATGTCTGCTTCTTTGATCTCCAAGATATTACTGCTCCAGCCAAAGTGAAAATTCAAGCAGTAATAGATTTAGAGTCATTCGGATCAGAATTCCAAGTAGCATCACTATAGCCTTCAAGAACTACTGAAAAGGTAGAATAATGCAGGCCAACATTAATTGTACCCTTCAGATACCTTAAAACACGAATTAAGGCATTCCAATGCTCAACTCCAGGGCTACCAGTAAACTTTCTTAAAGTTCTTACTGCATAATCAATATCTGGCCTGGTACAATGCATGGCATACATAAGACTCCCAACAATGTGAGAATATGTCAATTGATCAAGAATATCACCAGAGTTTCGTACTAGTTTGATGCTAGGATCAAATGGTGTAGGAGCATACTTGTCGTCAAAATGAACAAACCTATTTAGAGCCTTCTCAATAGAACTTGATTGAGTAAGAGTCAAACCACTTGCCGATCTTATAATTTTGATGCCTAAAATTACATCAGCTTCTCCAAGATCTTTCATTCCAAACTGAAAAGCAAGAAAATATTTTGTTTCTTTGACTCTTTCGATATCAGTTCCAAAGATCAACATGTCATCTACATAAATATATTATAACACCAGAATTTTCTTGAAATTTACTAAATATGCAGATAGCTCCACCATTGATTAAGTAGCCATTAGAAATCATAACTTTTCTAAATTTATCATGCCATTGTTTTGGAGCTTGTTTTAATCCATAAAGAGATTTAAGAAGTTTACAAACTTTACGTTCATGACCAGGATTGACAAATCCTTCTGGTTGTTTCATATAGACTTCTTCTCCTAGATCTCCATTCAGGAATGCAGTTTTCACATCCATCTGATGAATCAGAAGACTATGAATTGCTGCTAGAGCAATCAAGAGACGAATAGAGGTCATCCGAGCTACAGGTGCAAAAGTATCAAAATAATCAATATCTTTCAATTGAGTAAATCATTTATTTGCCAAACGGGCTTTGTACTTATCTAAAGTATCATCGGATTTTATTTTCTTCCTAAAAATTCATCGGCAACTAATTGGTTTACATCCAGGAGGAAGATCTGACAATATCCATGTATTATTAGATAATATAGAATGCATTTCATCATCAATGGATTCACGCCAAAATGGAGCATCATGTGGAGACATAGTTTCAGCATAACTTTCAGGATCCTTTTCAACCAAATAAGCTTGAAAATCAAGTCCAAAGTCTTTTGATTCAGCTGATCTTGAACTACGTCTTGGTTGACTTTCTTCAAATGGCTCAACTATTTTCCTTTTAAGAGGAGAAATAGAAGAACTTGAATCTTGTTCAAAAGAATCTTTTTCTTGGGATATATATGCTTAAAAAAGTTAGCATGTAAAGATTCAATAATTATGTGAGGACTTGGGGTCTCAAAATTTAAAAATCTATAAGCCTTACTGGTTTGTGAATAAACAATAAACACACAATCTACTCCTCTATAGCCAATCTTAATTAAATGTTGATTTGGTAATCGAACATGAGTCAAGCAACTCCATACTTTAAAATAATTTATATTTGGTTTTCGATTATTCCAAAGTTCATATGGAGATGCATCATGATTTCTGGAAGTAATTCTATTCAAAATATGACATGCTGAAAGTAAGGCTTCAGTCTGCAAATTTTCAGATATACCAGATCCATAAAGCATAGAATTAATCATTTCTATGAAAGTTCTATTTTTTCTTTCTGCTACACCATTTTGTTGTGGTGTATAGGACATGGTTAATTTTTTTTCAATGTCTTCTCTCTCACAAAGATCAATAAAATCTGACTTTAAGTACTCTCCACCTCTATCAGACCTAATTGACTTAATTTTCACACTCAATTTATTTTCAACTTCTGCTTTATATGTTTTAAAAGTCTCAAATGTTTCATCTTTTGTTTTCAATGGAAATACATAAGTATATCTTGAGTAGTCATCAATAAAAGTGATAAAATACCTCTTTCCATGACATGACAAATAATCCATCTCACAAATATCAGTGTGAATTAATAGCAAAAGTGTGGAAGTCCTTTCAATTGTCTTAAAGGGCTTCTTCGTAATCTTGCATTTACTACAAGTAAGACACTTAGTAGTATGTTTCTTTCCACAATCTTTGATTAATCCATTATTCACCATAAGTTGAATAGATCTAAAATTCACATGTCCCAGACATTCATGCCATAAGTCCAGAGACTCTACAAGATAAGCAGAAATATTTTCATTTTCAATATTGAGTTTAAAACATTTCATTTGCAACATAACCTTTTCCAACAAACATGTCATTTTTAGATAAAATAAACTTATTTGCCTAAAAAACCATTTTAAAACCATGCTTCGAAAAAAGCGTACCTGACACCAAGTTCTTTCGAATATCAGGAACATGCAATACGTCCATCAATATAACTATCTTTCCGGAAGTAAACTTCAGTTCAACAGTTCCTTTTCCCACAACTTTAGTAGAGGAGGAGTTTCCCATATATACAATTTTACCGTCCCCCACTAATTTATAAGTCTTGAAAGAATTTAGGTTACCTGATATGTGACGAGTTGCGCCGGTATCTATCCACCATTCCACTTGATCTTCCGCTACAAATGCTTCTGTGATCATTGCCACAAGATCATATTTTTTATTTTTATCTATTTTTTCTTTCTTCTTTTCGGCTTTGAGAATTCTACAATCATGCGCATAGTGACCAACTTTGTGACAATGATAGCATTTACCAGATTTAAAATTGGCACCATTACGCTTGTAATTTGTAGTCTTCTTTGCCTTTGAAAAATTCTTATTTTATGGTTCCTTCTTGTTTGATCTTTCTTCAACCATATGAGCTTTCACGAAAGGTTCCTTCAAACTATTATTATCGCGTCATCGTGTCTCTTGTTCAATTTGCAAGTGTTGCAACAATTGTTCAAGAGTCAAATCTTCCTTTTTGTGCAAGAGTTTGCTTCGGTACTCTTTCCAAGATGGAGGAAGTTTTGATACAATAGCACCAACATGAAAGTTTTCATCAGGAGCAATTCTAGATATAGCAATTTTATTAGCTATAAGTTGGAATTCTTGTACTTGTTCAATGATTGACTTGTCATCAACCATTTTGAACTCTATATAATTTAAAACGAGAAATTTTTTATAACTCGCCTCTTCTGCTAAATAAATAGCTTGAAGAGTGTCACATATCTCTTTAGCATATTTGCATTTAACATAATATTGATCATAATATTTGTTGGACATTCCTCCATGAATATAATTCTTGCACAAATAATCATCATATTGTCATTTGACAATTTGTTCTTTAATCAAAGTAGCCTCGTTAGATGCTACCTCAGAACCAGGAGCATTAGGACAAGGTTCTTCAAGAATATATGCCAACTTTAATAGTCTTAAAAAGAATTCCATCTTTCCACGCCATCTAGGAAAGTCTTTGCTATCAAATATTTTAAAATTAGGATTAGGCAAAGATGAAATACTATTTGATATTGATATAGAAGCCATAGAGACAACTATCTTCAAATTGTTAGAACAATAATGATAATTGTACAAGAAATTCAAAATAAAACTTGCTTGGCTTAGAGGCACGATAATACGCTTCTTGAAGATAGTTGGAGTCTCTCCCACGAGCAAACGAAAGAACTAGTGACAACTCTATCTTCGGGATTCAACTAAGCCACAAAACAAGTAACATTCAAGAATGTTGCTCTTCTATTCTTGAATTGGTGCTTTCACCATTTGATCAATGTCTCTCAAGTGTTTTTCAAGGGGAAAGTAGTTTTGAGTGCTTGTCTTTTTCAAACAAAAGAAACACTATTTATAGGGTAAAATTTTCATGCAAGTGAAAAGTATTAATTAAGCAATAGTTAATAGGTTCATGAACAAAAAATATCTTTCTTTCAAGTTTCAAGAACCTAAAACGTAAATGAATTTACAATTATTAATGCATTCGTAACTCAAGATGCATTGTTTCAATTGTAATTCACATTCATTTTCTTTGTAGCTTAAAATGCATTTGTTTCAATATTAATTAAAACATAAAAAACTTTTAACCGATGCACTTGTTCAAAAAAATTGATTGAAACAAAAACTTCAGTAATAACACATTATACACCCCAAAATTAATTAATAATAACCTTGAAAATACACGATGATATATTTTTATTTTTTATTAATGTTAAATAATGTAAACTATCCTATATGGAAAAGAAACAAGTACACGTCAAGCCTTATCAAATAAACACATGGATTACCAATATGAATTGTGGTGCAGTAGATGGGGCTGCTCCACCCTTAACCAGAGGTCGAGGGTCAATGGCGGACCCAGGATTTTAAGGTTGTGGGTGCTTAATTTTTTTTTTTTTTTAACATAATTTGCTAATGATGACATAGTATAAATATATAACTATTTAAATGCAACATTAAAATAAAAGTACAATTAATATTACCATTGCCAAAAAAGGCTTTCAGTCACAAGTTTCATACGAAAAAGACTTCAGGTCATAAGTCTGAATACAGAAAAGACTTCTAATTATAGGTCACCAATCATAACTGTGCTCAACGACTTTTCATAGTTTGAAAACAATGAATAATAGCATTATTACTTATAGTTGCAAATATCTTACGCTCTACATAGTAAACTAAACAACCATTTAAAAATTTATCACCCATGCTGTTGCGGAGTTCATTTGTGATGTAGTTCATGGAAGAGAAAGCTCGTTCCACAGAAGCAGTAGCAACGGAAAGAATGAGAGTCAACTTGATAAGCAAATAAACAAGAGGTCAGGTTTGATGCAATTGTGATTCAACCAATACTTTAGCAAGATCAGTAATTTCCTTCATATGGAAAAATCTTTTATCAGAACCTCGAGCATGTGCTATGAAATTATCAAGCTAACAATTGAGATCTCGAAGTTTGCTGCTATTAAACTCATTCGGATAATATTCAGTCAATCATATTATTTTTTTCTTATCAAAATTACCAAATAACTTAGCTGGATGTAAACAAGCCATACCAAGAAGTAAGTCAGTACTCACAACGTCAAAACGATTATTAAGCTCCTGAAGTAGCAAATCAATAACCACACAAAATCTTTCAACCTAAAAATGAGGAGAATATGTAACATCAAGAGCTCTACATTTTGACTTACCAGGAATGTAGTGAGCATTCATTTTTCGGATCACTATCTCATATTTATCACAAAAAGAAAAGACATCATCTAGTAATGATCTCCATCCACTATCTCTCATCCCTTGCAACTCTTGCTTTGCGGTATTGAGCAGTTTCAGAGCATTGAATATATCTTGATCCATCTTTTGTAATGAGGAGTTCAAATGATTTGTTATCATTAGAACTTTCAACATCAAGTGTAACATAAAATCAAAATCAAACCCCTTAATCGTATTCTCAAGAGTTTCAGCTATAAGTCTATCAAGATAATTTGGGCACTCACGTAAAGCAAATCCAAGCATATAAAGAATTGATAAAAATATGTCAATGAAGTTCTCTAATGTCTTCCAGTGAGAACCCCAACGAGTATCACATGACCATTGAAGTCCACATTCTTGATTTAGTCCCCATCCTGTGTGTACTTCACTAGAAATGATCAATTTCTCTAACTTTGCAGCTTGATGTTGTCTGAGCAAATTCCTGTGCTTATAAGATGCTCCAACAATATTTAACACATTAGTAACTAAACAAAAAAAAATCATCCATGTCTGAATTATTCTTCACAAGAACCACGGGTGTCAGCTGCAACTGGTGAGCAAAATAATTAGTAGAATAAGCAGATGAAGTATCACGCAAAATTAAACTCTTAAGACCATTTAGTTCTCCTTGGATGTTACTTGCACTATCATAACCTTGTCCACAAATTTGGTATGGACTTAGTGAGTGATCTAAAAGAAAAGAATAGATTGACTCCTCCAATAACCGTGCAGATGTATCACTAACATGGACAACACCAACAAATCGCTCTATCACTTCACTTTTTGTCAACATATCGCAAAACAAGTGCCATTTGCTCCTTATGTGATATATCTTTTGATTCATCAACTAGTATCCTGAAATAATCACCATCTAAGTCTTCCATGATAACCTTGATTGTTTCTTTTGCACAAACATCAACAATATCTTTTTAAATTTTTGGACAACACATCATTTCATTTTTTAGGGCATTTTCTAAAATAATGCTCTCAACATCCTCATCAATGTTTTCATACCATCGCAAAAGCTCAAGAAATATACCTCTATTTGTAGATGATACACTCTCATCATGACAACAAAATGACAATCCCAATCTCAAAAGAAACCTTGCTACATCAATTGAAGCACTCAAGCGACGATGAGATTCATTTTATTCTTTTTTGAAATGCTTATCAAAAAATATGCGAATAGATTGTGATTGATTCATCAAGTCAATCATCATGTTGACACACTTGTTGTAAATGCTATTAACCTCTCCAATATGATTTCCGAATCTCTCCAAAGTCTTGTTCCAACCCTTAAAGTCATTTTGCGTAAAAGCAATATCTGTCATATTTTCACGAACTTCAAGCTCATTTTTAAACAAGTAGCAACACAAACAATATGCAACATCTTTTGATACACTGTACTCTAACCACTTGAAATATGGATCCTTGAACCAATCAGGATGAAATTTACGCCTTGTAATTTCTTCTTCCCAAATTGAGTTTTCAGAAAAATGTGATCCTTAGGCTGACAAGGCACCTTTTGAATATAGTATCTTCTAACTTCATCACGTATATAGCATCATATTCTACTATAGGCCTTCTTTTTGCCGGGTCGGCTTTTAAATATGTAAATTCGATATTTGAAGGAGTAATATCTCTTTGAACTTCCGAAGGTATGGATGAAGCAACGGGTGGAATAGTAGCATTAGAGCTTGGTTGCCTACGTTTTGATCTAATGACAAATTTATCCATCCCGATTTATATAGATTTATAAAAAAATCCTGCAAAACAAGATTCAATTAATACGACTTCTTTCAAGCAAGAATCATTCATAGCGTCATATCTATAGAAGATTGGTGAAAAAAAAATCTAAAATCCTTATTTCATTATTATGACGTTTAGGATATTGGTGAAGTAGCAAAATATTTCAAAAATAATTGCTAAATGCGAAACAATATACATGAATTTATTTTCGGTTCGTACGTTTGCTATCTATGCTACTGTCAACTGGGTGTAAGAAGGTGTCGATTGTAATTTTCTTCTATCACTTGAAATTGTGAATTAAAGATTATCTCAATGATCTAATCATAAAGTGACTACGTATATATTTGGTAGTAATATTGTTTAAATATTGTTTAACTTTCCTCTTAGCAAAGCAGCATATTACATACATGTGTTATTCATCTTTTTAAGAGGAATATTGGATCACTTAAAATTTTTCAAATCAAATACTCTTTATGCTAACTCAGAAATTTTCTATAGTAATAATAATGGACAAGAAATAGATAAATATCATATAAAATTTCAAATCCAACATCATATTTTGAATTTTTAACTCTAAAGAAAATTAAAGTACCTGCATTTTGAGACTAGTGAATGAAGATTATGAAAATTGAAAATAAAATTGAAAGAATAAGAGAAGAAGATGAAATTTGGTGTTTAAATTTTGGAAGAGAAAGCCGAAAAGTTTTGGTGAAGAAGGCCAGGGTTTTAGACGTTTGAGTAAAAAAAGTAGAAGAGTTTACTTTTGATTTAATAAATTAAGAAGTAAAAAAAAAATATAAAAATAATTAAATTAATATTAATATGAAAAAGTCAAACCCAAAATCTTGAGTCTTGTGTCGTTGTGCTTGTGTTATCATATGTGTACACTGTACATCGTGTAAGCGTGTGAATCAATGTAACTGTGAAGTTATAAAAAAGTTTATAAAATGTAACCGTAGCTGTAGGGGTTTGAACTCACGCAACTGGACATGGAAGTTCCGCTTAAGGCCATAGCACCCAACCATATTTTTGTTTACTGGGTGCTTTTTTATATATAATACCACTTTTTCTATGATTCTTATATAATTATATCTAATCTACGTTGAGTTTATTGGGTACCGGAGCACCCCGAAAAAATACATGGGTCCGCCCCTGTCGAGGGTTCGACCCTAGTTATGGAGAAAACTCTATTGGAAGCGTTGTCACCTTAATGGGCTCTGCAACGCACGATCCAAATTAGTCGGAGCTCCAATGCGAACACCGAACACCGAATGAAAAAAAATAATAATAAATTTTCTTCGTATATATAAACATGAAAAACCCTTCACATACACAATCTAATTTATAATATCTCTCTTTATTATTGATATAATAAGTAGGCATTTGACCATGAAAATTAAAATTTTTGAAGTTGAAGTTGGAGTTGGAGTTGGAGTTGTCAATGAATATAATTAGAGTTGTTTTTTAATTTTTGTAAGAGAAGAAAGATAGAAAAAAGTGGAAACAACTTTTTCTTGTTTTCCACTTTTCAAATACAACTCCAAGTTGTGTTTGAAATTCTCATGGCCAAACATCAACTCGGAGTTGAATTAGACATAAAGTGAATTTTTTTTTTGAAAAAGTAGAAAAAAATTCATAGTCAAACGAGCCCTAAATGTTTGATGAAACAATATATAGACATTCACGCCATTGTATTGTTGTAAGTCTTAATTTACGTGATACACTATCCTTTTTAATTTATCTCAACTCTCAAAAAAATATTACTAACTTGTTTCAATTAGAAACAGATTTAATATCTTCTTTATCATGATATGATAAATATTTGATGAAACAATATACAAACATTCACGTCTTTGTATTGTTGTACTTATACTCTATCCGTCCGTCCTAATTTATGTGGCACACTATTCTTTTTAATTTGTCTTAACTCTAAAAAAATGTATTATCTTATTTTAATTAAAAATAATTTAACTTTTAATAAAACCATACAAATAGTCAAGAAGTATTTTAGATCACAAATTTATTTAAAAAAAATAAATAAAATTATATCAAATCAAACAGTAACACACAAATTAGAACAAAGAAAGTATTATTTTATAATTTTGATTACATCATCGGATCTTTTCATGTTTGGAATTCAGAATATCACCCAAATTTATTTAATTGAAAGAAACAAAGCATGACACTACTTTTGTCGTTTGACATATTAAAACATGTTTGGTGAAAAAAAGAATTTAAAATTATTGTATGAGAAGGGTGAAATTAAAATAACTTATATTTGTTTTGTATTTATCAAGTTACTTAAATTAAATAAGTAAGTTTTTTCCAAAGTAATTATATGGCTTATAGCAAAGAAGAAGAAGAAATTATTTTTACATAGATCTCTCCTTAGTTTTGACTTCGTAACACTTATTTCCTTTATGGTTTGTGATATTATATTTACTTCTCTTATTGTAATTTTTTTTTCTGTAATAATCATTTAACCTAATTATTATTAATATAAAAACTAGGATCTCGTTAACTTCTATTTTATGATATATTATTTTGTTTAATTAATTTTGTAGACATCTTTAATTTCCTTAATTTTCTAGAAAAAATCATTTTCATATCCTTTATTGTTCACCATTACATTTTACAGGTTCAATCTTTAATTGAAAAACTTATGGTTTAACATGTTAAAAATATGTATAAATAACATAAATACCATCACTTTTGGAAGTAATTACACTCCCTCCCATTTTTTTAATTACTTTACTCTCACTCTATTAATATACATAACATAGTCGACATATACATAGCATTCTGTGTATATGTTGGGATTTTTGTAATATGTTTAGGGAGTTGGAATTTTTTGTAATATTGAAAATATAAGTTGTGTATTTGTGTATTTTTTAGTAAAAATATTGGAACAGTATGGAAACAGGAATCGTAAGTTATTATGATAAAATAGATAGAAATGAACATGATTAGTTGCTTTGACCTTCGTATTAATTATAACAATAACAACAATAATAAGATACTCAGCGAAATCTTACAGATGAAACTGAAGAGGATAGAATGTATGGATCTTATCCGTACGACCGTTACCTCTGAGAGGTGGAGAGACTCTTACCCGGGTCGTTGTTACTTAAAAATAGAGTATTTATGTTGTATTTTTTTTTTTTTTGTATTTCCGCTGTATAGATATTTAAGTTTGAAATTTATAATTAATTCTGAAATTTACGTTTGAAATTGTATTCATCTTTGTGAATGTAAAACTTAAATATCTATATAGTATTTACGTTGTATAAATATTTAAGTTTTCACAAAGATGAATACAATTTCAAACGTAAATTTCAGAATTAATATATTATAGATTAATGTTTTGTCCCAGTAATCTACTAGCTACATAATGGACTCTGATATTCAACTCATATTCAATACTACATAGTTATAAGTGAGATTTCAAATTCAAAAAGTCAAATTTGGTGAAATAGATTGATGAAGTAATTGATGAAGTCTTGAAAGGCAATGTCGTACATAAACACAAGGTAATATTATGTGAAATAGATTTAATGTGATCTGCGTATTATAATATAAACTTATTACAACAAGTTCTTTTACAAGATTATCAAATTTGGTGTACTGTAAATATATAGTTAATTTTATGTACAAATCATTTAATATGATACTCCTAGTATAAAAAAAAAATGTTGTGCAAGTCGTAGATTACAAAAATTTAACTATCGGGATTTTTCGAGTTCGAACTTTAGGAATGAAGAAATTTCTAGGTGAAATTACTTCGCCGCGTCATCTGAATTAATTAAATGTATAGGTCTGGAATATCATGTGTTACATAATTATAAAAAAAACCATTGAAGGTGTCCAACTGTACTTCGATACTTTTTTTTTTTTTACATTATTTTCATTATAGCTTTTATAATTGTATTTGTCAAACCTTTTTAACAATTTTTTTTGAACCGAAAGTTTATCGAAAACTTTGAGCCGAAAGTTTATTCTCTCTATCTAATTACATATGGTAGGAATAAGAGTTGTGTACACTCCACTCTCTCCAAACCAGGGGCAGAGCTACACTTGGCTGAGGGGTTCATCCAAACTCCCTTCGGCAAAATCATATACATAGTTATATAATAGATGTTGAACCCCCTTCAATGAGTTCGGATGTTTACTTCTGAACCCCCTTAACGAAAATCCTGGCTCCGCCACTGCTCCAAACCCCACGTGTGAAAACTGGTATCATGTCGAAAATGCAATTGTTGTATTGAAATTATTGAGGTGTGCTAATTACATCACACTTCATATCATTTTTATTCTATATAAAGGCAATGAAATCAAGTAATTCCCTTGCACTACACTACACAAACCAAACATTACCCTTTGCCATTTCTCATTGAAAAAATAACAAAAGTTCCCCTAGTGATCTTTTTGAGTTATTAAAATCAAATTAAAATAGGAAAAATGAAGTTGGAAAATGGCCAAAAAATTATGAGGGTTCATGAAAGAGCTGAGGGTCCTGCTAAAATTTTGGCAATTGGGATAGCAACACCTTTTCATTGGGTTGATCAAACCGCCTATCCTGATTATTATTTCAAAGTTACAAATAGTGAGCATTTCGTGGACCTCAAAGAAAAATTTAGACGTATTTGTAAGTTATATGTCTTAATTAATTCATTGGTTCTTTTAATTCTCTACTTAATCTAAAGTATTTAATTTTTGTCCTTATTAGTAGTACATTCATATAGTTTATGCTTCTAACCAAACATGGATTGTGGTGGGTGGTGAGACTGCTGACTGTTCTATCTTTAATTAGAGATTGAGGATTCGAGTCTCGGGTATGAAAAAATTTTTATTGGGGAGCGATATCTCAATAATGAACCCTGCAATGCGCGATTCGGATTAGTCGGTGCTCCAATGTGGGCACCGGACATCGGATAGAAAATAAAAAAAATATACTAAATCCTTGTAGGTTTTGGTTCTTGGTTTCTTGTTGATATATACTGTTTCAAGTAGATTGTTTGTAGTATTATTTTTTGGTAGTATTGTTCGGTTATTATCTGTTGTTGTGTTACTCCTTGTTGTCCTTTGAACCTCTTTTACATCCTTTTCTAGACTGTATTTTGTTTTGAGTCGAGGGTCTATTGAAAACAGTCTCTCTATTACGTCAGAGATAGTATGATACGGGTTGTGTACACTCTACCTTCTAAATCCCACTGAGTAGAAATATGTTGGGTATATTATTGTTGTTGTTGTTAATCTTAAGTATTTAATTTATATGGAGGTTGAGGATTACAATAGAAGTACGTTCAGTATAGGTAGTCGATTTTTTCCTGTGTGGGTGATCATGATTCTTTCGCTTTGATTATCTTACGTTTTCAATATTTTTCTATTTACTTAGTAATTTCATCATATATAATACTCCCTTCTTATAAAAATTCTAGTATTCCCATACATTCAAATTCAATGGTGCTCTATCTAAAATAAGATTTAGTCATTACAAGTTACCAACATATAAGCATTGTAAAGGAGGGTTAGCGACTGGCCTAGCTTAGTCTAATCTTTCTTCTTTCACAAGTAACATATAATATACTTCCTCAGTTCACTTTTACTTATCATAATTTTTCTAATTTAATTTTTATTTTTGATAAATTAAGAAAATACACAAAAATAAATAAATCATATTTTACTCATAACATTAATTACTTATTCTCCAAATCATTTTCAATACCTATTAGTACTAAACATCAATTAATAGAGATAATATGATAAAGTCACTATACCAATCATTATTTTTTTAATGAATTTGCTATGTAAAAAAAGTGACGAGCAAGGGTGTGTTTGGTATGAAGGAAAATGTTTTCTTCGAAAACAAATTGATTTCTTACTGATTTTTCTATGTTTGGTTGGTGGATCAAAAATATTTTATAGTGTTTGGTTGGTGAATGAAAAAATATTTTTCAATAAATTTATTCTAGTGTTTAGATAAAGCATAAAAATACATTTTAGAAAAAATAATTTTGATCTCAAAAAAATACTTTTTTTAGGGTATTCGGTATGAAGGAGGAAAAATATTTTCTAGAAAAATAAATTATTTCTTACTTATTTTTATGTGATCGTTATGCAAATTGGATAAATATATGTTTTCTAAAAGTATTTGTATATATTTACCAAAAACAATGAGAACGAATAGGATAAAAAGGGTGGGATAAGAAAAAAATTTTGCATTTAAAAAAAAAATAAATTAAAATATTATTTTCTTTTGGAGAGGAGGTTGGTAGGTGGGGGTTGGAGTTGTCAAAATAGGTAATAAGGATGGGGTAAGAAAATAATTTTGATTTTTTAAAAAACAAATTAATTTTTTTTTCTTGAGGGGGTTCGGGGAGAAAGTGTGGGGTAAGAAAAAAATTTGAAATATTTATTTTGAATGGAGAGTATTAGGGGGTGGGGGTAGGGGTCGGGGTAGGGAGCGATGGTGGGATAAGGAAAAATTGAAAATTTTCAAAAAATTAATTTTAAAAAAAAAAATTTTTTTGAGGGGGGGGGGGAAGGAGGCTGGTAGGGGGTCGGGTAGGGGAGGTAAGAAAAAAGTTTGGATTTTTTTAAAAAATTTAATTTTTTTCTTGAAGGGAGTAGGGGTTTGGGTTTTGGGTAGGGGGTGAGGTAAGAAAAAAATTTAAAATATTTTTTTAATAGGGATGGTAGGGGGCGGGATGGGGTGGGATGGGGGATTGAAGATTGGAGCAGGGATGGATGATTTTGAGAGTTGTATGAATATTTCAACTTAAGAGTGAGGTTGAAAGAGAATTTTGGAAAAATATTTTTCTTACTTTTTGAAGAGAAGTCATTTTCCTAAAAATTGAAGAAAATAAGTTGATTTGAAAAATATTTTTCAAAACCTTTAAACCAATCAAACATGAAAAAATTGATAAATATTTTTTAAAAAATATTTTTCTTCATACCAAACACACCCTAAAGGCGGACGAAGGGAGTACAAAATAAGAGAAAGTCATTTGAGATACTTGTTTAGTCATGTTCTACGTTAACTTTCAAACGAACAATCAGTACGCAGGTGTGAAGATATTAAAATAACTAAACACAAAGTAAACCTGAAATAACATTGAAAAAAATTATCTCAAAAATTATTTCTTAAAATTCATATAATAGATATTTTAATTTATCCAGCTGCCCCTAGTATCTAGTAAATTTATGAGGATACATATACATAATATAAAATAGATAGAAAAGATATAATTCCAGACTTTCAGTGATGATTGCTTCCTGCAGCAGGATCAGCAATCATCATAAGTATATAACAAAGCATGAAATATATATTAATTTATCTATTCTAAAATTATACATCTTGAGCTAGTATATAGCTAGGCAAATCATACTATAAAATATTCTTTTTTGTAAAAAGCCAAAAGATTTTTATTATAAAGGACAGGTAAAGGTCGAAGGCAATTATTTTAATTTAAAAAATAAAATAAGGTGAGGGCCGGCAATCATACCATATTATTATCATATACTAACAATTACATAATCTAAAACCACTTGTTATAAGCACAGGGAGTATAAAGTACAAAACGTCATGTATTTTAAATTTTTATCTTTATTTTAAAATAATGTTTGATAACACCAAATAATAAAATTAGATTTATTATGTCCATGTATAAAATAAATAATTATTATCTAATGCGTGGTAAAAAAATTCCTTTTTTTTCTATAAAAGAAAAAGATATCTAATCTGCAATTGCCATTTAAATATAGCTACAAATTCGAAAATGCAAACAATGTCGATCTATTATTACAATTTAAATTTAAAAGAAAAGAATAAATCAAATTTATCTTTCTTTTTCACTCCTTAAAATATAAGTAAAGAAAGAACCATAGTGTTTTCTATTAACCAAATTATTCCTCCTTTTTTGTCTATAATATTGTAATATGTCTTATTATATTCCATCATTTTAAAGTTGATCAAGTAATTTAATGTGAATTTGTATTGATATTTTTGAAATATATCGTAATAATAATAAATTTAACATAATTTTATAAATGAGGTCTGAAATATATGTCGTCTTATCTTTTCAGTAATTTTTTTTTTATTTAAAGTTGAAATTGATAATACGAATGAAGTTACAAAAGTTAGTGTTTCCAAAATGTAAAACATATAAATAAGTTATGACAAACATGCTTTAGTTTTAAAAATGATATCTTTTTTGTTTGTCCTAGCTCAATTATGCATAGTGTCAGTCCCTTATTAATTGTTCCAACCAATAATTCAATTAAATTACCTGATTGGTTTTATTTATTATAGTATATTATTGTCTTGTTCCACTTATTAAATGGGTGGGGAAAAGATAAAGAAAGATATGTACATTGATTTATGTGCTATATTAAATTTATGTGTAACCTTATATTTTGAGGATGATTATAGTTCTAAACATTGTAAACATAAGATACTTCCTAACTGGACAAAAATCACATACTTTGATGAACTAAAGTTAAATTTGATTAAATCAAATGTTACATAGATCAAAAATAAAATTTATACAATAACTTAACGATCCAAAATGCTATTATAAAAAAACTCACTTTTTTTTGTGTTTCTTTTATCTTTTTTTTCTTTTTACCTCTAGAGGAATTCATTAGTTATATATATATATATATATATATATTTGAAACTTAATGACGAAAATTTTTTAGTATTTTACATAATTACTGAAAATTTTGATTTTGGATCTGTCGATATACATAATTAGGTTTCAATACGTGCAATGAAGATACAGTTTTTCTTTTGTACTGGTATATAATTAATTTTTGATACATTTTATTTCGATTTTTGGGTTTGTCAAGATACATAATTAGCTCCCGATATATCCAATAAAGACATAATTAGTTGAGATTGTTATAATTACTACTTTGTAAGAGTAGAGATTTTGTGTTAATATGATAAATCAAGGTGTATATTTGTGTTATTTTTTCTAAAAAAAATCTAACTGTTCTTTTTTTAACAAATAATTTCAGGCAGCAGAACAATGATTAGGAAAAGGCACATGATTTTGACAGAGGAAATATTAAAGAAAAATCCGAATTTGTGTTCTTATAATGGGCCATCACTTGATATAAGACAAGACATTTTGGTGTCAGAAATACCGAAACTTGGAAAAGAGGCTGCCCTTATGGCTATTGATGAATGGGCTCAGCCCAAATCAAAAATTACCCATTTAGTCTTTTGTACAAGAAGTGGTGTTGACATGCCCGGTGCCGATTATCAGTTGATCAAGTTATTGGGCCTGAGCCCATCGGTTCAACGTCTCATGATGTACCAACAAGGTTGTTTTGCTGGTGGCACGGTGCTTCGATTAGCTAAGGACTTAGCTGAGAATAACAGGGGTGCTAGGGTACTGGTCGTGTGTTCTGAGAGCTCAGCGATAGGGTTTCGTGGGCCGAGCGAAGCTCATCCCGAAAACCTTATCTCGCAGGCGTTGTTCGGGGACGGCGCGGCCGCTGTTATAATCGGGTCGGACCCTAAACCGGGCCTAGAGAGGCCAGTTTTTGAAATCGTAACAGCGGCCCAGTCGTTCGTCCCTAATGGGGACTGCCACCTCGCGCTGCACCTGCGTGAGATGGGGCTTACGTTCCATTGTACCAAGGACGTGCCACCCACTATCGCGAAAAATGTGGAGAGCTGCTTAATAAAGGCGTTTGAACCATTAGGAATTTCAGATTGGAACTCGATGTTTTGGATTCTTCACCCGGGAGGTAATGCGATTGTGGAGCAAGTGGAAAGTACACTGGGCCTAGAGCCCGAAAAGTTACGGGCCACGAGAAATATCCTTCGAGAATATGGAAACTTGTCGAGTGCATGTGTCTTATTCATATTGGATGAGATTCGAAAAAAATCCGCTAGAGATGGGCTAAAGACTTCAGGAGATGGGCTGGACTTGGGAGTCCTTTTATCATTTGGGCCTGGTCTTACAATTGAGACAGTTGTGCTTCGAAGTCAGCCCATTTAACATGCTCAATAATGAGCCGGCCCAATTGTTGGTGGATCTTTTTACTTGGGCCTGCTTATTTTTCATTTTTTGGGGTTCCTAATATGGTGCATGTACTAAAGAAATAAAATAAATGTTCACTATTTTCCGACATATTATTTACAATATGATAAATAAATATCTCCCTTGAATTGTGTATTAAATTTTATCGTACTACATTTATCTTGATTTAAAGCAAATATAGTTTACTTCGCTTGAAGAACTTGATTACGATAATATTTGGCTAAACTTATAAGTTGGTCTAATTGATTGTATAGCTTATTTACATGTTTGACAAACATCCAAAGTACTACGAACCGAAGGTAACATTCCGACTACAAATTCGCAAGAACCAACAGTTTTGATCAAAGTATATAGACGTTTTAAGAAATTCATTAAACAGTTACAAAAATAAATTTTGAAACTCAGTACAAGCGGACAAAGTGCCTCTATCTCACTTCTGAGATAATGATATATGTAGATTGCGTTCACTTACCTTTCTCAGATCCACTTTATGAGAATATATTGGCTATGTTATCATTGTGATATTACGAGCGGGCAAAATGCACAAATATCCAATTTGGATTCCTTTATTTAACTTGTATCCTCTATTTAAATTTTTTACACGTGTACTCATATGCAAAGGCAGATCTATGTAGAAGGATTGGGGTGTCGAAATTCAAACTTCTCGGTTGAAACTCTGTATATTTATGTGTACATCTATCTGTATATATATAAAAGTAAATGAATAGAATTTAAGCCTGGCACCTCTTGTAACAAGGGAGCTGGTGGTGCTAGCGGTTCAAGTGCAAGATTTTTCCGCAGCCATGCAAGTTTGACTCCCGCTGAAGCCCTTTATTAAAACGATTTTAGCACTATTTTATGCTTTCTCTTTAAAAAAAAAACTACGACTTTGCGGAATAGAATCCTGACCTCTTCTATTAAAAACCTGGACAATACCAACTAGGCTAGGCTTTACACTATATCAATATTGTTTAGTAATATTAATTATAGCTTTACTCTGTGAATATTGATTCCACTTTCCTAGAGTATTGTATACGTTATTGTTCAAAGCAGCGTACCGTACGAATCTTTCAAATTCTGAATCTGTCTCTGATTACATGTTAACTTCAAACACTGGTTGGTGTTTCATATAACTAAAATTCATAAACATATGATTCAAGTTTCAACCATTTTCACCTAAACTTCAGCTAAATATTGAAATATAATCTTTTTTTACTGAATTATTGAAAGGTAGATATAGGTTAAATGACGATATCAAAATTGATAATTTCATGAAATGTTTAACGCTATCAACACTTTGAGATCAACATCTTAAAATTTTAAATTCGTAAAATTCAAATCTTTACTTTACTTAAAAAAATTATAGAAAGATGAAAAAGCTAAATAGGGAGGCACCGACTTGCCTAATTTTTGGTTTTCAAAGTCATAGTGCAAAATATTCCAAGTCCATAAATTAGTTAAAGTACTTATACTATTAAAAAAAAAAATTGAATTGACCAAATAATACCATGCCCAATTCAAGTTGCACATTATTTTAATTAATGAATTCATACCTTCTGTTCCAGTAAACCAGACATAACCAAAAACTAACAAAACATTAATTTTGCAGAGAAGCTTGATAAGAATTAATATTCCTAGTGTGACTATAGTATATTATTTCAAGATTGTGGTGGAGTATAGTTAGTAAATTTTTTCATTTTTAATCAAAAATCTAGATCGGATTTGAGTTCTAAATACAAATATTTTTTAGAGTGAATGATATAATAGAATAGATGAAATTGTTACATTCTTAACTAATCATATGCTTTGCATTCGAGTTATAAAAATTTAAAAAGAAAATAAAAAAATTCAAAGCATATCTCGGTAAATGGATGTCATGCATCGCGAATATTAATTAGTCGAATTAATAAATTTCAAATAGATTTAAAACAAAAAAAAAGCTAGATAAAATGAAGAACAACCTTCTAATACAAGGGATATCAAAATATTATATTATTTTCCCTCCTTCCAAGTACATATCTTGATAACTTTCCTATTCTATTTTTTATTTATCAGTGGCGGATCCAGTATTTAAGGAAGGGTGGTAGGTACTTGAAAGGTTGACATATATATATTGACACCTAAAGTTTTAAGGTTTTGCATGAAAAATCAGAGCAACCAACAATGTTCTTGATTTCACGAGCGTTTTTTTCCATCTTATACTAATTTTTATACATTTCTTATATAACTATATCAATTCTACATCGAATTTACCAGGTATCGAAGCACCACAATTTTGAACCTAGATCCGCCCTGCCTTTAATTTTATAACCTTTTCACTGGTAAGGCAAAGTCAGGATTTCAACTAAGGGGTTCAATATTTGAAGAAAATATAATCGAAGGGGGTTCAACACCTACTATAGATATATGAAAATTAATTTTAATCACGTATAAATAATATATTTTTTCATTAAAGAGGATTCGAATGAACCCCTATCAAAGGACTGGTTCCGCCTCCGCTGGTATCAAATATACCGTATTGAAATCCTGACTAATTTAGATTTTAGCTTTTATTCTCGGAGTACATGTGTAATGTCCATTTAAGAAAGAAGCTCTTTCATACATGATCTTTTTTATTTTTAAAATTTAAACTTGATACATATTTATTTCACCATAACCCTACATAGTTTAATTAATTAGGTAAGTCCCCCCAAAATAATTAATAAATTAGAGGGGTCAATTGGACAGACACAAGGTATCAATAACATGGTTTCTCTCAGAAACTAACATGATTTCATACAAGTTCAACATGCCCCACTAAGAATTAATTCCAATTTTTTTTTTTTAATGGACATGGATTTTACCACCAATAAAATTACGATCAGATTCATTCAACTAAAGTTAGTTGCATTTAACCAACCATTAATATTTACTAGTATAATTTTATATGGTCTGCATTTAAGATTCTCTTGGAACAATTAATATATTTTATATATGGAAATTCTACAACTCAGAACGCACGTAGTCATGTGATATGATTGGTAGTCTCAATAATAACAATAGAATATGTTCTTTTTGTTTGGAGAAAAGAGTCCGAAGTATATCTTAAATTTGACGAAATAGTTTGTTGTAAAACACCATAATTTTGTGAGAGTCTTATGACCCCGTCGATTATTTATTACTATATTTCTATGATATATATTTGTTCAGTTAGACCACTTTAGACCCTTATGTGCTCTGTGTGTGTTTATTCAAACGGTGGTCCAGTTGGACAAATATATACCACAGAAATATAGTAATAAATATTCGAGGAGGTCATAGAACTCCCGCAAAATTGAATCGTGTTACAACAAATTTCGTCAAAGTCTAGATAGAAAAATATAGGCGTCTTTCGAATATCTATATTAAGTTAAAATACTAATCTTTTTCGTGAATAGAACGTTGAGATAGTTTTTTAAGAACGTTTCTCTTATAGTCTAGATCTTAGAATAATTTCACCTTCTGAATAATCGAACCTACAAGTCATTCCGCCTAGATTTACATTTACCTACACTCGATCGTACAAAAGTAAATGTCTTACCAAACATTTCATTTTCTAATAAACTATATAGAGTTGACGTCAATCTGACGACTTTAACCTAACCATAGAAGTGTTCTTTTGGAGATTCTAGAATAGTTTCATTTTCTGACCAATCAAACTTACAAGTCATTCTGCGTAGATCTACATTTTATTTTGTAATAAATTCTATAGAGTTGACGTTGATCTGACGCTTTTAACCTAACCATAGAAGTGTTCTTTTGGAGATTCTAGAATAATTTCACCTCCTGACCAATCAAACCCCAAGTTATTCCGCCTAGATCTACATTCACCTATACTTGATCGTACAAAAGTAAATGTCTTATCAAACATCTTATTTTATAATAAATTCTATAGAGTTGACGTTAATCTGACGCCTTTAACCTAACCATAGAAGTGTTCTTTACTTTCTGACTAATCGAACCTATAAGTCATTCCGCCTACACCTACATTTACCTACACTTGATCGTACACAAAACTAAATGTCTTACCAAACATCTTATTGTCTAATAAATTCTATAGAGTTGACGTTGATATGACTTTTTTAACCTAACTGTAGAAGTGTTCTTTTGGAGAATAATTTCACCTTCTTACCAATCGAACCTATAAGTCATTCCACTTAGATCTACATTTACCTACACTTGATCGTACTTTTGGGTTCGAAATCGAGAGGGTGTCATGCGGAAGCTTTTAGTTTGCAAATCATAAGACGATAAATCAGACGACACGTGAAAAATTAAACTAAAAATATATTATTGGATATGGTTTGGCCAAACGGCTTACATATTAAAAATAAAATTGAAAATCCTAAAACTTATTGGGAGAAATCTCCCCCTAAACAAAGACTCTTTAAACGACTACAGTGTGGATGCTATTGTGTTATGGTATGAGAAGGGAGTCTTCTATTTATAGATGTCCAAAACCTTTTCTCCTAGAAAGAGGTTAGCCAAATATGAAAAAGAATTATATTTTTTTCTTTCAGGAAAAGTGAAAGTAATTATGATAACTTTTATTTCCTTCTAAGAAAAAATAAAACTTAAATATAGTAAGAAAATCAGGGCAAAAATCCTAACACGTACAAAAATAAATGTCATACAAAAAATTTTATTTTCTAATAAATTCTATAGAGTTGACGTTAATTTGACGCCTTTAACCTAACCATAGAAGTGTTCTTCTAGAGATTCTAGAATAATTTCACCTTCTGATCAATCGAACCTACAAATCATTCTGCCTAGATCAACATTTACCTACACTTGATCGTACAAAAATAAATGTCTTACCAAGCATCTTATGTTCTAATAAATTATATAGAGTTAACGTTTAATCTGAACTGACGCCTTTAACCTAACCATAGAAGTGTTCTTTAGGAGATTCTAGAATAATTTCACCTTCTGACCAGTCGAACCTACAAGATCCGCCTAGATCTACATTTGCCTACACTTAATTGTACAAAAGTAAATGTCTTACCAATAATCTTATTTTTTAATAAATTATATAGAGTTAACATTAATCTGACGCTATTAACGTAATCATAGAAGTGTTCTTTAGGGGATTCTAGAATAATTTCACCTTCTAACCAATCAAACCTACAAGTCATTCCTCCTAGATCTACATTTACACTTGATCGTACAAAAGTAAATATCTTATCAAGCATCTTATTTTCTAATAAATTATACACAGTTAGACGTTAATATATTTTTGATTCTAGAATAAATTCACCTTCTGACCAATCAAATCTACAAGTCATTCCACCAAGATCTATATTTACCTACAGTACTTAATCGTACAAGAGTAAATGTCATATCAAATATCTTATTTTCTAATAAATTCTATAGAGTTGACGTTAATCTGACTCGTCTTAACCTAATCATAGAAGTATTCAGGGGTTCACACTTGATAGCCATCAAGTTTGGCTATAATGCAATTAAAGTCAACATTGTTCCTTACCTAGGGTACCACCATGTGAATGATTTCATATAATAAGTCAAAAATCAAAATACCAAAGTACACAACTTGTACGCTAGGCCTTACTTGTTATCACCTTCGATTTTCGAGCTCAATTATTTCTTTATTCGTCTTCATATTATCCATAGTTATTTAAATGATTTTCTTATTCATCTTTACTTATTTAATAAAGTATTAAAAATAGTTATTTAATTTTACTTACTTAATTTAAAAATTAAAAATAATTTATCATTTTTATAGCTATTTTACTTTTATTATTAATACTATTCAAACCCTAAATTTTAGACGACATATTATAGGAGTGTTTCTTAAAAAATAATTTCTTAACTTTTTTTTTTAATTTTTAATCGAAAGTCTATTTGAAACAGTCTTTTTATAAATTATATATATTTTATCATTTACAGATTTTACTATGTGAGAATATATTGAGTATATTATTATTATTATTATTATTATTATTATAATTTATAAAAAAAAAATAGAAATAAACACGATAAATAATTTGAGACGGAGAAAATAAAGTTGTAACGTCACATAGAAGAAGATAGAAGGCGTTCACGTGCAAGGGTTCCGTAGCCATGTGGCTATCAGACAGTCGGCACCAAAACTTGGAACTGCAGAGATAAGCAACTATAATAATACTATATATTAAAAAAAAATATAGTGTGAAAAAGATCAATCACAAGAGTGGTGGATTTGGATTCTCGATAAGATGTCTCGAGTCTGATCTTATGACAAAAAATTACATTGAAACGGTGATAAAAATTGGATTCAATCATTACATGTTAATCAAGATGTTTCAATTTTGAACTTACGTGGTACAAGAGATAAGCCAATATAATACTATTAAAAAAATAGAGAGAAAAAGATCAATCACGAGAGTGGTGGATTTGGATTCTCGATACTTAATCAAATGTTTCGAGTCTGATCTTATTATAAAAGATCACATTGGAGCGGCAACAAAAATTGAATTCAATCGTTATACGTTAATCACATGTTTCGATTTTAAGCTTACATGGTATAAGTCGGATTAATAAGTTTCGAATAGCATATGGTTAAAAAAGAATTGAATTCATTCAATACATGTTAATCAAATGTTTTGATTTTGAACTTTAATGGTATTAGTTGGAGTAATAAGCTTCGAATATCATATGGTTAAGAATCGAATTTGATCCTTTTAAGTGAAGAGATTCTTGATATTGAGCATTTTATCTCCATATTAAACTTATATATGCATGTTAATAAATATTAGTCAAATTAATGAGAACTTTGAATATCACGGTTAAAAATAACGGATAAGAACCTTAAAAATGAAAAATATCTTGATATCGAGTGTTTTATCTCTATATCGAACTTATACATGTGTGTTGATAAATATTAGTCAAATTAATGAGAGCTTTGAATATCATATGGTTAAAATAACGGAAGAGAACTGTAAAAGTGAAAAATATTTTTGTATTAAGTGTTTTACCTTCATAAATACAATGTAAATATGTATTAATTAAGCGTTTTTTCTCATATTAAAGTTACGTTATGAATTTCGATTATCAAATGATTAAATAAAAAGGATAAAGAAAGCGATGTGAGGTTACATAAAAGCTTATCTAACGGATCTTGCCTGCCCTATTATGGCTCCCACAATATCCCTTATATTAAATGTTACAATAATATAATATTATAGTCTAGATGAGATGTATACATTCTATATATAAACTCTTTTTTGTTCTTGACAAATGGAGAGTTAGATGCAACAGCAACTCTTTATATCAAAATACACAAAGAAAAATGACTAAATGGGTAAAAACAATCACCACTCCATTTAGAAAAGCTAGAACATTTTTCAATAATAATCAACAATCACCAAGGGATTCACCAAGGGAAAAGAAGTCACAAGAAGAAGGTATGTATAATTTGTGTAAAATAAAGTTCACATATTTGTGTTACTTGAGTCGATTATCTTTTAAAAACAATCTTTTTTAACTCTTCAAAATAAGGATAAAGGGTTGTTTGTTATTGTTTGTATAGTCCATGTATAGTGTGTTTGGTCAAGAGACAGATCTAAAATGAGTTCATTGCTAGCAACAACATTTCTTATGTCAAATCATTCAATTCCTAATTGCTCTTAACGAGCTACATGACTCAGGTTGGACAAAGGTGCTATTGAGATATTGGGCCCACCCCACAATAAACCTTTGACCTTAGAGGTGGAGGTGAATGAGTTCGACAAAATTCAATAGCTTCAGTTCAAATTCTGTATTTATCTTTTAAAATCGTTTTAATTTAGAACTCAGATACTTTAATGAGCTAGAATCAAGAACCCGTAAATTTCAAATTCTGGTTCCACCTCTGATTGACCTTGTTGTTTGATCTTTTTAACACATGTCTTGTTTTGTGTTTGCAGATCAAGATAAACATGTAGTAGATTTGCAAGGTGAAGTAATGGCTTGTGGATATGAAGATGTTCAAGTGATGTGGTCAATTTTGGACAAATCCAAAGCCATCAAAACATAAATAGTTTGTTTTGTTTGGAACTAAAATCAAGGCACATATTGTACATATTTTTTTATCATTATCTTGTTCATGTGGTGGCTAAACTGACGCCCAAAATGCAAGATTTTGAAAATTTTGATGATGTTCTATACATAGCCCCTCCCCTCCCCACACACCCCACCCCCTAAAAAAAAGAAAGAAGAAAAAGCACATAGTAACAAGAATTATTTTTGCTATTTGGCTAATTACCATGATCAATGAAAAGCATGGAAAGATGCCTGTATTTGATTTGCATTTATTTCTAGATTCAGTAATCAAATATACATTCATTTTATGTAGTCTCTGCACACCTCCGTTACCTTTTAGGAGGCGTATGTTCCGTAAACATTGTCTTTTTGAATGTGTTCCTTAGTGCGCTTTAGGTGCTGAGCGTGAAAGGTCTCTCTTTCCTTTTGGTTTGTTCACTGATCTGAAATTTAGCATTTGTTTTCTTATTAATTTTCGGAGTGGTGACATTTTTGCATGAAGTCTATCCAGATCGAATTAGCACTTCTCTTATTAGCATAGGCCTTTTCAACCGAGCTGCACATCGGGCCCTGGATATGCTTGTGGCTGACATATAGGTGAATACTATGAAATAATGTGACTACAAATTAATCCTATGATCAAAGTTATTACTCTATAACATTGGACTTATCCACACAAATGGTGATCCATATTAAGCAAAACAATTTCATAAACTGACAATTTGTTGTTCGTCTCAATTCTATAAAGTGACAATTTGCTATTCTTCTCGATTTATTCTTTTTTTAATATGATTATGACATGTGTCACACTCATATAATCTATAGTCACGCAGGAGCCTATCCTTAGCAACGTATTGCATCTCGGTTATCATCACGAATATGTTATCCAATGTGCATTTATTGATTTGGCAAGTCCATGATTAAAACTTGATAAGTTTAACTTTCAAAGTCTTTTACAATTGATCTCATTGCTAATTCGAAATTGTGGGTTCTGTTATGGAATGGAATTGGATGCCATGTGTCCAAAATAAAGGACATGTGGCATATTCTTAGTTTGGCTCATAGCCAACTAAGCCTCCACCTCTTGAATAAATTTCAACTTTGGTTATAAATAGCCATGATTTTATTTAGAAAATGTATAAATAGAGATACTAATACTTCAGATTAAATTAGCACTTTTCAGATCAGGCTAGGCCTCTTCAGCTGAACTGGACATCGAGGCCCTAGATACGCTTGCGGCTAACACATGGGGAATGCTTGCCCCGCTTTGCAGTATTATTATGAAATTATGTGACTAGAAATCACACCTATGATCAAAATTATGTACTCTATATAACATAGAACTTATCCACACAAGTAATGGTAATCCATATTAAACAAAATAATTCCATAAAGTGACAATTTGTTGTTCGTCTCAATTCCACAAAGTGACAATTCATCTTGATTCATTCTTTTTTTTTAATATGATTATGGCACGTGTCACAATCATCTAATCTATTGTTAAAGCAGGAGTCTATCCTTTCCACCATGTTAGCATACCTTTAACTTTCATGACTTTTATAATCGAACTCATTGCTAATTCAAAATTATGAGTTCAGAATTTAATATTTGTTGAAATTTTAGTGTCAAAGTATCTTCCCTAGTCAAATGCTAACCTAGTAATCCCTCTCTTTAGACAGGATTAGCCAAAAGTTCTAGCACTTGTGGTTTCGAACCAGGGTAAATTTCTTATTTATCTTTTTGTGTTCGGTATTAAGCAGAAAATAATACTCCATTCTAAAAGTATTTATATGCAATCTAGACATATACTATGCGGGGTGAAAGTAGTGGAGTAAGGTGGTGGCGAATTGGCGATGGGTGAAGGTCAGATGTGCTGGAGGATGGAAGGACACAATCAATGTGAAATGTAACTTGTCAAACTCGTTTTCTACTTCCACTATGAAAGTTATTTTCCTCATTTTTAATATTGTGTTTCCCCGAGAAAACGTTTTTCAAAAAATTTAATCAATCGAACATGAAAAAAATGAAAAACATCATACTGAGCACACCCTTAATATACCACATCCTGGGATAGAAGCTTGTTAAGATGAGCTTCATTAAGCTTCAAGCAACAAAATCAGATACAAAGACAACAGCCAAGATACAAACACCAAATGATAATACTCTACTTTGCAAATCTACATTCATCTGGAGGAAAGTGCACTACTAAAAAAGGGCAGCCCGGTGCACTAAAGCTCCCGCGCTCCATCACAAGGATGTATTGTCCACAGTCTTACATTGCATTTCTGCTAGAGGCTGTTTCCAAGGAAAGTGCACTACTGTACCTAGAAAATACAAAAGCAATTTGAACTCAATTAACAGGAAACCACACCATATCCAAATGCGACGCTGGTTCAAATATGTTTACAGAACAATAGCTATCACAAACAGCACGACCCTAAGCACTGCAAGACGCGTATACAGAGTGGGATAGTATAACTGGTTGTCACTCTTGCAATGCATTCAAGCAATGGCTACCAAGACAGTGCTGCTACTTTCACTATTCGGCAATAGCTGTGAAAGAAAGATACTACAAGGACTAAATCATGACTTGGTTTTCGCCAATACTTGCAGCACTCCATACATCCATTTTTCAGCAATAAACCCAGTATAGTCCGGGTGTATGCAGACCTTACCTCTACCTTGTCAGGTAGAGAGGCTGTTTCCGAAAGACCCTCGGCTCAAAGAAGTCATAAGAAAGTGCCATTAAAGAAGAAACAGATGCATGTAACTGGTGCAAATTCTTTTCACGACTGAGTGACAGTTAAAAAAGGCACAATCCGTTTTACATCCCTTTGTTTTTTTCAAACTAGTCAAACGAATAGCACCTTGCATTTGCTTATACTATGGTGCCTACCAAAACTACTAGCAGGGGAATCGGTTGGAAGTATGAGATGTTCTTCATTATACTTGATCGTATCGAGACTGAGTCCATGAGGTGGAAGTAACAAGGTATACTTTGCAAGTTCCTTCCGATCACGAGACTCCAAAATCCTAACAACAATATCTGGTGGAACTGCTTGTCTTCCAACTTGAAGCAACAAAGCGACCTGCAAAAGATTTTGAGAAAAGTCACCACGTATTATCTTCAGTGCTGTCGTTCAAGAGTCGCAAAGATTCACACCTGAAATCATGGTGAATACTTACGAGGTTTTTTCCTTTTGATGGGTAAATAGTTGAAGGTTTTATGAATATGATTTGCTATTACTTAAAGAATATAAAAAGCAACGTAAGTTTTAAGAACCTCTTATTTTGGGCTAACATCTGAGCCAGAATTAAGGTTGAAAGGCATTGGTAGTAAAAAAGCTATGTTGCGGGGACTCTTCACTTCTGATGCCACCCATGTCAGATTCTCCAAACATACACTACTTTTGAGAACCTGACACGTACCTGTTGACATTTTGAAGAGTACGAGCAACATAGGTAAAAGATTGTCTCTTTATCTCAATTCCCTATGTAAGAACAAGAAAGTGACATACCATGTTCCGAACTTGTCTATATAGGAAACCAGATCCTTCAACTTCAAGCCGCAAAAGCGGTCCCTAAAGAAAAGCACGACAAGATATCAACTTAAAACTTCATTGACAGAAATATGACAAGTAATGCCTCAATGGCTGCAGTTTCATATGTTCTAAGCGCTCGCTTCGGTATTAAGCTATGAATACCAACCAAGTTTTGACCGCATCAGACATCTAAAACTATGGCCTAGGCAAGTTTGAGCCGATATTTTAACCTTAAACAAAACTTGGCTAACTTTATCAGGAAAAAAACAAACAAACTCAAGAATAGTTAGCACGAATTCAAGAATATACAAACTTGTTGAGTTTCTAAGCTTGGGGAAGCCCTGATGCACCTAATTATGGGATTTTGATATGAGAACCACATGTACGTGACTTGAGCCGTGAGGCAGCGTGTATTTTGTGTATGCCAAGAGAAACCCACCCCCATCTCAAGCCATGGAAGCTAATTGACAGTCTTATATTCAGTAAAAGGATAAACATATTACCTTTTCAACAACATCAAAGCGAAATATCGTCTTCACTGGATTTGGAATCCGGTCATTTCGTGATGTATTGGCAAAGGCAGAAAAGTCATGTTTACCCACGAAATGCTTTGCAGCATCTCTCATGACAGCAGCGTCGAGTTTATACGTACTATGGTAAGCATAGTGCCTCAAGAATGGGTCCATGATGGTGGAGTTATATACTTGGTAGCTATATATCTTGCTTGTGACAGAGAAACGAGCATGAAACTCAGGCCCTGCCGGGCTAAATTCTCTAACTCTGATGTCAGAAGGAAGAAGACCATTTACAGCTTTGTGAACGTCGTCTAGTGTTTCATAGTTGAAAGGTGTAACGAAGTGTGCAACCTGAAAACCAAAGATGGTTCTAAGCTATTATCACTTCTCTTGGTTAGTAGGAACCAATTGGCAGACGAAAGCAGACCTGACCCCATGCATGAACTCCCGCATCTGTCCGACTTGCACCAACTAAACAAAGTTCTTTGCGGTTTATTTTTGTTTTTCTAGTCAGAGCTTCTTCCAGAATGCACTGTACAGTAGGCGTTGACTGTTGATACTGCCACCCTACAAGATATTCATCATTCAGGATTATAGAAATAAAGCAACTGCATCCCAACATGCACTCACAAAAATATAGGGAATAAAAGAGGTATAAAATCATTTAGAAGGTACGTTCAACATCTTATCTATTTATTTTTAATCAAGTGACATCTTATTATCTTAGCAATCGTTGTGCCTGATAAGGAACCAAAAATCATAAAAACGACGATCTTAGTGATCACCCAAGTTCGGGTCCACAAGCAGCGACAATTGCCCTATGAAGACTCACTTTCACTACGGCTCTGCTGGTTCCCTTAACCAAAGCCACCGGAAAACAAACTCAAATTACCTACATACACATGCTAGGAGGAATCGAGAAATGGAGAGCAAAGGTTAGTGTCAAATTTGCAATTACTAGTACCTTTAAAATTCATACACCGTCTGACTTGCCTAGTTCAGTTCATCAGGGTTGACTTGATTAATTTCAGTTTAACATCGGGTATACATATAGATACTACATCAAAAATAGTACCCCCTCTGTTTCAACTTGCTTGGCCTACTTTCCTTTTTAGTCCATTTCAAAAAGAATGGCCCTTTCCTTTTTTAGTAACTCTTTAATTTCAATTTTCCACATGCCATGTTTAAGATCACAAGATTAAAGGACACTCTGCTACATTTCACATATCTTAAGACCACAAGATTTAAAAGTCCTTTTTACTTTCTTAAACTCCGTGCTAAGTCAAACTAGGCCAAACAAATTGAAACGAAGGGGTTACTGAAACTTTGTAAACTTAAATTGATGGGTCTAGGGAGGGTAGAGTGTACGCAAACCTTACCTACCTCTTGGAGGTAGAAAGTTTGTTTCGGAAAGACCCTCAGCTTAAGAGCAATAAATCAAAGTAGTTATGGAAAAGGAAATATGCGGTAAACAAGACACCTCAACTAGTAAGGAAACATTATAGAGCATCCAGAGAAAACAACGGTATCAACAACAAAATAATGCGAAACAAAGATCAAAGAACAAGTCAACAACTATGAGAAAAATGCTAATACTACAACAGACACATAGCTCCAGACTACCAACCAACCTATCTCACCGAAAAACTACATGCTAATTAATTAACCTTTCTATCCTATTTCATGACTTCCATACCCTCCTATCTAAGGTCATGTCCTTGGTAAGTTGTAGGATGCGTCATGTCCTGTCTAATCACCTCTCCTAAATACTTCTCCAGCCTACTTATACCTCTCATCATACCCACTATAACCAACCTCTCACACCTCCGCAATGAGCAAACTTCAACTGATTGAAAAGATATTTATAAAGGTCACAAACTAAGAATGTCACTAACTCTTTGAATAGTAATTAGCTCTAAATGGATGGAGTACAATCTTAGCAATCAAGAAACTGAACGAGAACCCTAAAGGTTTAGAACAACCCTCCCGAAACCACCTCAAAAATTACTTGAATGAACTATGTACAGAAAAGGGTGGGGCAAAAGTGCACGTGATTTTGAGATTACAGCACTAAAGAAACTCTAAACCTTAATTAAGTTCTAGGAATGACGTTGATTATGTATTATCTTACATAAGAAGGCGAGAATGATATGTTGTGGGAACTTGTGATTGTACAAACAAATTAATAGCTGTTTGGAGTAACAATGAGAGCAGAAACCTAATCAACTTGTGAAAATCGACAAAAATGAATGTGTGAAAACCTATACGCTATATAGCAAAGACCACGGCAAATTAAAGTATAACACAAAAAATCGGAGATTTCAACCCTCGATTTTCTATCTGAAGTACAATAATATAATAAAAAGGAACTCAGTATGATTTCTGAAGCAAGAAGAGAGAATAAAACCTGAAAATCTGGTACCGTTGTAAGCAACAACTAAGCGCCATTCTACCATCATTGTTTCCTACCATCTCCTAATGCTACCACCCCATCCCATCCCCACAGTGTTTTCTTAGATTACATATGAAAATATTCCAGGGACAATATATTTTTGTTTACTTAGCAAAAAAACATAAAGAAAGTATTCCCCCATTTCAATTTGTTTGTCTTACATTCTGTTTTAGTCCGTTTCATAAACCTTTCCTTTTTTGCGAACTATTCAATTTCAACTTTCAACATGAAAAGTTTAAAACCACAAGATTAAATGACGTTTTGATAGATTCCATATATCTTAATTTAAAACAAACTGAAATGGAGGGAGTAAGAACTTCGCTTATACAGTATTATAGAAATATATTTTTCTTCATACAGAACACATCCATAATGAAAAGGAATTTAGTGCTATTTTGAAGCAAGAAGAGAAATGAAACCTGAAAATCTGGTTCCATCATAAGCAATAACTAATCGCCATTTATATGCTGGTAATGAGAGTTTCACTGCTTGACCCTTATTTGGATCTTCATCTTTTCCCCTCCAATCCTGTTGGCAATATTACAATTGAGCATCAATTAAGGAATTCACACACACAAAAAAAAAGTAAAGTAAGCAGAGTGACAACAGAATATAACTGAACTTGTAGTAACTCAGTTGATTGACTACCTGAACCTTCACCTAATTGATGAGTTTTTGCATCCCCACATTGTAATCCTATCCTCCATTCTTCCTACCGTACCCCCCATTTTTTTCAAATAAAAAAAGACAACCATATAGCAGGAAACTTAGTAGTGTGAACTTCCACCTAGTTGATGAGATTTTGATTTCCCACGTTGGAGTCCTCTCCCCCATTCTTCCTACCCTACCCCCATTTTTTGTAAAAGAAGACAACACAATATAGCGGAAGCCTCAGTAGCTCAGTTGATTAACTACTGAACTTTCACCTAATTGGTGAAGTTTCAATTCCCCATATTGCAATCCTCTTCCCTATTTTTCGTTCCCTACCCCACATATATTTTAAAAAGACAACAGAATATATCAAAAATCTCAGTAGCTCAGTTGATTGACTAGCTAAACTTTCACCTAATTGGTGAGGTTTCAATTCCACACACTTTAATCCTCTTTCCTATTTTTTTATTCCCTAACCTACATCTTTTTTCAATTAAGAAAAACGAAACAACAACAACAACAAAATATAGCGGAAATCTTAGTAGCTCAGTTGATTGACTAGCTTAAATTTCACCTAATTAATGTGTGTTCAATTCTCTAATCCTGTAATCTCCTCCCCATTTCCACTCTCTATAATCTAGGATTAATTATCCTGCAATATTATCCCAACCATGTTGCAGTATTATTCCAACCAAACATGGAATAAACACATCTTAGTTATCACTTATTTCTCACACCAAACAGTCCTTAGGGGTTGTTTGGTGTGACTTGTGATGCATAAGAAATAAATAGTGTGGGATAAAGTGAAGGACTATTTTATCCCATTTTTTGTGTGAGATATTAGTTAGTCTCGAGATTACTTATGCCTCATATACATGGTCAAAGAAATAATTTCGAAATTAATTATCTCATAATAATATTTTCCCAACCAAAATAAGCAATCTTACTAAATAAATAAAGACGAGAGTAAATAGTACATACAGAGGTAGAATTTGTAGTAATGGGAACAGATGGAAGTGCCAAAGCTGTTGAGAAACACATTCTTCATTAACCAACCCTCAACTGCCTCAATTTTGTTAGTGCTTTAAATAAAATAAAAATGACAAATTTGATGCACTAAAATTTCCTTACGCCCATGTGGTCGGATTACAAGGGTTTATTGTACGCAGCGCGTCAAGTTCTACTAAATGAATCCACTGATTTTGCAGGTTGAAGATCAAATTTCAGATGTTTTTGAGTGGTTAAGCCATAAAATACATGTGCTAATTTTGCTTTGAACTTTGGCCTTTGAACAAATAGTATTTGAGTCGATGTGTGTAGTCAGAGTATTAGAAGAAAAATGAGCTGAGCACCTTCCCAAGTTTCTAATTAAATAAAAGGGACAATTGGACCTCATTTATTTTTTCTCATTTTCTTTATTTTTTCAAACCCTTTATTATAAATTATTCCTCTTCTTTTTAAATTTTTTTCTATCAAAAAGATAATTAATTCTATCAAGTCTTCTGATACAAGGTAAATTTTTTTTTCTTTTCTATATCCAAGCTTAAAATTAGGGTTTGATTAAAAAGAAAAATTAGGCGATTTCTCTTTTTAATATTCAAGCTTTTATTTTGTAGTATTTTAGTGAATATTGGTGTATATATATTTGACATATTTTGACAATTACGAAATGCTTTAGTTGCTCTATAATTGCACTATTCTGGCTTATAGTTTTTCTATTTTTAGTTTATCTTTTTACTATTGTATGTAGATAATGGATCGATATATATACGAGGAAGCAAAGTAGAGCATTTTCACCTGTTCTAGATGCTAGAAAAAAAGCTAGAGCCGCTGCCCGAAAGAAAAATACTGAAAATAATGAGCAACCGATTAGTGAAAAAGAGACACTTCAAAGTAGTAGTTGTCGATCATCTATTGAAGAAAAAAAATGATGAAAGTAGCAGCGAGCAATCTGATGAAAAGAAAAATAATAGTGAAAACAGTCGTGAGCAATCAGGTGAAGAAAAAAATGGCGAGAACAGCTGCGATAAATCAAGTGAAGAGGAAAAAGATGATGAGAGTAATGGTAAGGAATCAAGCGAAAACGAAGAAAGTGGTGAAAGCGGGAGTGAGCAATCAAGTGAAAAAGAAAAAGAAGATAGAAGCAATCAGGTGAAAAAAAAAAAAAAAAAGATAGAACCAATGATATCGGTGGTGATGATTTTTTAAAAGGTACTGAATCATTGGATAGTCATAATGAACCTAGGTCTCTTTCAGTTTCAGATTATGTCAAAACAATTTCTATTGAAAAGTAATTTAAAATTCATTTAAATATGTTTAGGCCATATGAATCAAAAATCAATGCGAGAGTGGGCTTTGAAGCTCAATTTGTTGAGTTTAGAAAGATTCTAAGAAGTCAACATATTGAAAATGATTTCAAAAAAACTTGTTTTGATCATTTTCTGAAGTTGGATGAAAATGTAGCAATACATCTTCCAATGAAGTTAGTACATGGAAACTGTCTTCGTCGAATATTTTGTAAAAAAAAAAGAGATTTGATTTGATTATAATGGTTTGCCGATATGTTTTGGGATTAAGGAATTTGCTATCGTGATTGGACTTCGATTTCATTCTCTTCCTCCTCTTAGTCAGCAGTTAGCAAAGATTGAAAAAGAAGGTGAAAAGTTGGTTGATGTAATGGGTAAGTCTTCAAATGCAGATGTACTCATAGAGAAGATGACAGATTCAAAGTTGACAAATAAGCAAAAGGTGGCTTTTAGTGTGGTTTGGCTCTTGCATTGTATTTTATGTTCAAAAAGTGCAAATAAGAAGATACAAACTTAGTGGTTAAAGATGGCGTCGAACAAAAATGTATTCCATTCATATCCATGGGGTCGAATAAGCTTTGATCTTACCATTAGTTATCTTTTAAAGAAGCTAGATCCAACCAAATCTCAGTATAATCTTCATGGCTTTTCATGAGCATTTGCGGTAAGTAATTAAATTGAAGATTTCGCTTTTTGATTATTAGTTAAACTATTATCATGACTTTATTGTGTACAATAAGCTACTTTTTACTATTATATTATAGGCTTGGGCATTTAAAGCTATTCCGGCAATTCAAGGACTTTCTAAGGATCCTTCACTTGAAAGATTATTTCGAAAAATGATTAGATGGATGGCCGTAACACCCGCTCACAAGTTAACTGTTGATCCTATTGACCAGACCGGAGAACAAGTAATATTATATATGTACATAATTTTAGTTGTGTTGTGTAAAGCAATAACTTCAAATACTGGGCAACTATGCTTGTTATTTCCACAACTACTTTAGTTGTTCAGCAAAAGTTGAGTTGTTCCAATAACTATTTAAGTTGTCCAACAACAATTGAAGTTGTTCCCACAACTACTTCAGTTGTTCAACAACTGTAAAATTTGTTCTCGCAACTTCTTCAATTTTTCAACAACTGTTGAAGTAGTTCCGACAACTTCTTCAGTTATCCAACAACTGTTGAAGTTGTTCTGACAACTAAACTCTTAACATCTACTTAACTCTTATCACTCAAATTATTGTACTGATTATACAAGATATTGTAGAAATTTAGATTCAAAATTAGATCTGTTTGATTATAGTGTATGAAAAAACAAATCTGCCTCTTGGCATAAGGGACAAAATCTCATTAACATGTTGTAAAATAAAAATGACAGTCAATTCAATATCAATAAGTAATTGAACAAAGTAAAAAGTTAGTAATATTTACGTTGCGCTCAAACCAAAAATATGGATCAGTCAAGTTCATCAAGTCTTGATAATTAAATTCACCAGTCAAATATATTTTTCTTTCCTCTTTCTTCTTACTAATAAAGTCATTAAAAATCTCTCTCTTCTTCACATCAAGAGATTTGTACAAATTCACTTCCAGTCTATTTTCTCTCCTTGCATTTTAGGCCTTGAAATTCATGGTCAATCTTCTTTTTAACGCAGGAGTATAAGAAGATTTTCTTGCACAGCTCAGATATATAGTCCTCTTTGATTGCTGCCCATCTAACTTTGTTGACAAGAATTTTACTTCATTCAAAAGGACATCATACTTATCACAACATGTTTGACACTTACAACAACAATCAATATTAGAAGTATTCACGTTTGTTGTTTTTGTCACACCCGGAGTATCTCCCCCTACCAAGATCGACAGTATGTGAGTCACCTCTTTCTACTCCACCAAAAGATTTGTAAATATCAAATACAATTTGACCAATACTATCTCTCTCAATACCATAATTTCTCACAATATTATTCTCCCCACCAACCCGATTAAGATTCTACTCATCACTAACTCTCTCAAGATTCTCCTCATCACCAATTATATCCAACTTTATTACAGTTACAAGTGACAACTCATCTTTAAAACATCAATTTTTGAATTCGAACAATCTTGATAGGCCTCAATATCTTGAATTTTTTTTTCTTTCTCTATGTTTGTTGGAAAATGAAAGGGGTGAACAACTTGATTTTGCATCTACAGTTAAATTTAAAAAAATTATATATATTTTGGAACAACTAATTCAGTGGTCCAACAATAATTTCAGTTGTCTGTTGTTGTAGGAACAACTTCAATAGTTGTTAGACAATTGAATTAGTTGCAGAAACAACTTTAACAGTTATTGTATAATTGAAGAAGTTGTTGGAACAACTTCAATAGTTGTTGAAAAAACTGAAGAAGTTGTGGAAATAAATTCTACAGTTGTTGGACAACTGAAGTAGTTGTGGGAACAATTTCAATTATTGTTGGACAACTGAAGTAGTTGTGAAAACAATAAGCATAGTTTCCCAATATTTGAAGTTATTGTTTTGCGCAAAACAACTAAAATTTTGTACATATATAATATTACTTGTTATCTTGTCTGGTCAATAGGATCAATAGTTAACTTGTGAGCGGGTGTTGCAGTCATCCATCTAATCATTCTTGGGAATGATCTTTCAGGTGAAGGATTCTTAGTAAAGTCGTTGAATTGTCGGAATAGCTTCAAATGCTCAAGCCTATAATATAATAGTAAAAAGTAGCTTATTATACACAATAAAGTCATGATAATAGTTTGACTGATAATCAAAAAATGAAAACTTCAATTCAATTACTTACCGTAAACGTCCACGGAAAGCCATGAAGGTTATACTGAGATTTGATTGGATCTAGCTTCTTTAAAAGATAGTTAATGGTAAGATCAAAGCTTATTCGACCCCATGGATATGAATCGAATACATTTTTGTTTGACGCTATATTTAGCCACTGAGTTTCTATATTCTTATTTGTACTTTTTGAACATAAAATACAATGCAAGAACCAAGCCACACTAAAAGCCACCTTTTGCTTTTTTGCCAACTTTGGATTCATCATTTTCTCTGTGAGTACACCTGCATTTGAAGACTTACCCACTACATCAATCAACTTTTCACCTTCTTTTCCAATATTTGCTAACTGCGAACTAAGAGGAGGAAAAGAATGACATCGAAGTTCAGTCACGATAGCAAATTCATTCATCCCAAAACATATCGGCGAACCATTATAATCAAACCAAATCTCCTATTATTTTTTATAAAATATTCGACGAAGACAAAGTCCGTGTACTAACTTCGTTGGAAGTTGTACTCCTACATTTTCATCTAACTTCAGAAAATGACCAAAACAATCGTTTTTGAAATCATTTTCAATATGCAGACTTCTTAGAATCCTTCTAAACTCAACAAATCGAGCTCCAAAGCCGACTCTCGCATTGATCTTTGATTCATATGGCCCAAACACATTTACATGGGTTTTAGATTTATACTTTTCAATATAAATTATTTTGACATAATCTGAAACTGGAAGAGACCTGTGTTCACTAGGATTATCAGATGATTCAATATCTTTTGAAAAATCATCACCACTAATATCATTGGTTTTATCTTCTTTTTATTTTTCACCTGATGAACTAACGTTGAAGAGGAGATGGAAATCGATTTCTCTATTTTATCTGTGAGTTTCAAGGGAGATCATTTCAAGGATGCAAGTTTCAAATACTCTAAGTTAACCCCTTTTATGCTAATTATGTTAATTAAGTTAAGTAGATAAAAAAAGAGAAAAACTAAATGGGGTCCACTTGTCCCTTTTATTTAATTAGAAACTTAGGAAGGGTTCTCAACTCATTTTTCTCGGTTGAAGGGGCTATGGAAGGAGACCGGTGGAAGGCGACAAAAACACCCGTCTTTTGGGATCTCCCGCCTTTTCTTTGGATATATTTTGATAAAAATTATGATATTTTAAGTAATAAATAGAGAGATGAATGTGTAGAAACTAAAAGTTTGAGGACTGCTGAGTTATTTTTGTAAATAAAATTTAATCTCATTAACCTTTATTATTCATTTGTCCCTTCTACCCAATTCATAAAACTTGAAGGACTCCTACTTATTTGAGTAACTATTTTATCCCTTTTAATAGCATCTCCCGAGTTTTATTGCTTGACACTTACCATATATTTTGGGAAACGGGCCTTTGCCAAATTTTGCACTTAATTTCACCCCATGGCCTATTTGCACCAGTTATATTTACAAGAATAGCCAAACAAAGATAGAATTAGAAATAAAAACATATTTGAAATAATGATGCAAATCGAGATTTATTGATATCATGAAATAAAAAATTAAAGCTCGAGAACATATTAAAATAAAAGTACAAGGAATAAAAAGACTAAAGAGGTCATGGACGCAAAGTGGATATTTTTGACACACAAGTCTCACGCTTAGAAGATTTTTATTTCATTAAGGATATTTTTATAATTAGTAATAAGTAATAAATAGTTGAGATTAAACTCATTTTTTAGATTGACTGTTTAATTTATTGATATTTTGATGAGAAAAATCGTGTGAGAGTTGAGGCTATTACCTTTATTGTTATTGAATGTTGATGAAATTGCTTGCTCAAAGATATCATTCCTCTAGAGGGTGTCTTTTGATATTCGGCACCTGTTCGATTTTCAATAAGAGGTATTGATTTTCATATAATCTTGGTTGCCTATTACTTTTATTCTTGTGTCAACCTATTATCCTTTATCATTATTTATCTTAATTTCTTGTTCTTAGAGTTAGGGTTTCATTTTCGTGTTTGGATTATCGTTTTTTTGTTGTTCTTTTGCTTCTACATATTTCGTCTTGTACCAAATAAGGTCAGTGGTTTTTTGTAATGAAATAAGGCGAGAAAAAAGTAAGATTGAGATATTTTAAATATATGGAGAGGAGATGTGTAAATGTCTTGAAAAGGTTGGCGTAGAGCGAAGAAGTATTGACGTCTAAAAGATAAAATTAGACTAGATATGACACATGTAATTTTGCCGGACATGTCCCTAAGGAGTTGTGGTGGAGAATTAGGAATTTCTCTGTTAGTTTATTATTATTATTATCTTTTTACTATCTTATTATCTATTTTATTATTACCTTGGTGTTTTACTTGAATCGGTCATCACATTATCTTGTTAGTATTATTTTTTTTTCCATTATTTTCTATATGAATTTTCACTACTGTGTTACCAATGGAATAGCTAGGTAAAGGTCAACGTTTAAACAAGACAAGATTCACGATGTATATTCAGACACCAAGAGACATGAAAGAGCGTAGTAACAATGAAATGATTTGGAAAATTGAAAATATATATAGATTCAAAGATTCGCAAATAGGATAATCTTTCAAACTATTGTTGAATTCATAGACAAGCAAGAAATAATCCGACAAACTATTTTCTAGAAAATAATTGTTTTGCTCATTCGATTAAATTAAAACCACACAAAAAATCAATTCCAAAGATAAAGGGATGAAAGTAATTTTTAAAAAAATTTATTTTTTTGTTTTTTTAATTTGATTCCTTCAATTGTCTTAGAGAATTTTTTTTCTCTTGTTGTTTCTTGATAATTAATTGTACCCTTTTTTTGTGTGTGTACTATTTATGAAAGAACCATTGACCTAGACAAGTCAAAATTCCTACTTTTAGCTATATAGTTTGTTAACATTGTGTTTGTTAGCTCATCAAAGAGTCTGTCTTTAGTTTTGCAGTCTTTTAAGAAATTGTTTTAATAATATAAAATAATAACCTCATTTATTTTTATTTTTTTGGCCATGTTGGTCAATTGAACTTGTGTATCATTCTTGATTACATGTTCTTATTCAATAAAAAATTGATCTTTAGCTTACCTTTTTTGTATGAGTTATTAATTTAAGGTATGGTGGCTGGATTCCAATGGCTCACCAGCCGCTGTGACCGCCGTGGTGGTGGTGGTGGCCGGCGGCATTTTTTGTGGAGCCTTAGAGAGAGAAGGGGGATATAGAGAGAAAGAAAGGCTGATTTTTTCTTTGTCATGCGATTTGGGTCTTTTGTTTGTTTGAAAGGAAAGGAAATGCTGATATGATATCAGCCGTTAGATCGGATTTTGATCGACGGCTGACATTAAAGTTATTTAAAAATGATAATAATAGATAATATCTTTGTAAATTATAAGTGCATATTTATGGATGATTTAGTAAATATTAATAAAATTATGTAAAATACTATATTTGGATTAATAAATGGTAAAAATGATACTAAAAGTAATAAAATAATTTATGCATTTTTTAAATCATAGGCTTGTCAAAAATTATTTGATACCACAATAATGCATAAATATATTAATATTAACAGTTAAATAATTTTGATAAAAATTGAAGCCTAAGAGAGCATCGGGAGGTCAAAGCTAGGTGTCAACAATATTATCATCTATAAAACCAAACCAATAAGATATTTTTTATCGATTTTTGATTTGTCGATTTTTAGTTCTAAATGATTCGATTTTCTATTTAAGAAGATACGCATAAAATAGAAATAGTAGCAACTAACAAGAAAAGAAATGAAATCTTATTTGCAGTCAAAATCCTGTGTTTTAATTTACAAGAATCTTCAAGCTTGAATAGGGTTTCAGGAAATTGAATAGGTTTGTAGAGGTATAGTAGTAATTTGAAATATTCTTTATTGGGTTATCGGTTTAACCAATAACCAATAAGAAAAAACCGAATTTGAACCAATAACCGAATAGTTTTCTATTTTTTTTATAAAACCACTAAAACATCGTTAACCCAATAACAATAAACCAATAGCATTTTTATTGATCGGTTTGATTTTTGCACATTCCTACTATTATGAACGAATACTTGATATTTACTATAAGCAAATAGAATGAAATTGATCCATTATCCATCGAATTTTGACTACGTTCTCAAAATTATTAAAATTATATAGTTTAGAATACGAGAATCATTATGATAACCAATTAAGGTGGAGCATTATAATCTTCCGGGAAAACCACAACCTCTGTTATACCTCTTGCCCTTCGAGTGAACACTTTGTAGTAACCTACTTGTTGTACAATAGCTCTCAAATCACATATGAGATATAATCCGCACTAGACAATCCCTATGCATAAAGCTCATGGTTGTACGACAGATGGAGACTAAATTCGATCTGAGGTCTCCTACATGGGCGACCCACCTCCCAAATACTAAACCATGCCCTCGTTGGTAATAAGAACTTTGAATTGAGAGAAACTATAACACAATTCGAAGAGAAAATAAAAGAGTAGCCCGGTGTACTAAAGCTCCCGCTATGCGCAGGATTGGGGGAAGAGCCCCACCACAAGGGTGTATTGTACGTAATCTTACCTTGCATTTCTGCAAGAGACTGTTTCCAAGGCTTGAACCCATAACCTCTTGATCACATGATAATAACTTTACCAGTTACTCTGATTGAAAAAGAAAATATGAAGGGAAAAAAAAGGTGTGTATTCTATGTTTAGGTACTTAAAATGATCCATACATAATAATTTGTATAATCCAAACTATCATAACATTCATTGTGCCATTAACAAGTTGCTAATGAACTAGATCTTATGGCATTTAGCAAAATCATTTTACATTCCAAGAACAATATTATCATTAAAACATCGCGCATTTTCCTCTTTACCAGCAGTATATGAAACTCGCGTAAATTAACAGATTTGCTCACTGCAACACTGTAAACATTATTGATTGTCACAGAGCTTTTGAGATTTTCACTAATACACGTCTGATGCAGATGCCTTTAACTTCTTGGGTGGTGGATTACCTCCAGACAGTATCACATGAGAGTAGAAGCAGAACATTGGAGCACTAAAAAGTTTAAGAGTAAAGTAAATGATAATGTTGCACGGTTGCAACAGGTAATGGATACTTGAGAAGAGAAGCAAGAAAAGAAGAAGACGTTGTAATACCTAATGGCAGCAAAGAAGCCGGCAGGGAACAATTTTCCTGTATGCATAAACAAAACAAAACAAAAAATCTATTTTGATAATGCAAGTCCGGCAAGAAGACAATTGAAAATTTTGGGGACATGAATAATTTACCAGCGAGAATGTCTCAATGTTTTTCCACAGAAGGGTCACAACAAGTACTGCAGGACAACATAAGGGGAAATCGAAGAATTAGTGAAAGGAAGATATATATTCTGCTATTCGTTTTAACAGGTCAGGAATTAACCTAAAAAGATGGGAGTACTTCATTAAAATCTTCAACTCTATAGCAGACGTATACGATTGTGGACACACAATACATAAAAGTGAATCCAAACTCTATTCTTTCAATTAGTAGTTAGCAGCATATTTTGAAAGGTTTAATCGATAAATGCAGTAAAAACTTCCAATAATCAATTAGGGTCAATTAGGGATGAGAAAATTTGTTCAATTTACCATAAATAAATTATGAGCAATTAATTTTGTAAAATAATCCCTAATTATTTTTGTACCTAATTCAAATCATCAATTGTACAAAAATCAGTCTACGATGTAATTCAAGAAACGTGATACACAATTGGATGTTCTTTACCAAAATCTTATTCAAATTATCACAAGATCAATCCAACCATAAAAATATAATACGCAGTCAAATGTTCTCCGTTATAATCATGAGCCGAGAAATTTGTCAACTAATTCAAAGAAGATAGATAATTTCAAAATTCGGAATTAGCAAACTATGACAAAATTGATCATTATTAAAATTTAGATTTTTCACATCTGGTAGTCTTAAAACATAAGCACACAAAATGGTAAAGAATCGAATGAAATAAATCATTCATACCTTGTTAATTCAGAGTCCGAAATCTGTTAAAGAAGGGGAAAAAAGATTAAAATTAAACACAAACATTTAAATATTTAGTCAAACCTGTGGATGGGTTTTTGAATTTTTTGACGGGTGGACGACGGAGATGACCTGGGGCGGGGACGGTTAGTTCACAGAGGAGGTTGGAGAGCAGGGGGTTCTCATGGAAATGTTGGAGCGGCGTTGGCGTGCTGGTTCATCGCCAGAAAGGGGAAAATGGAGGGAGAGATGGTGATGGAGGCTGAGGGGCTGGCGGCGTGGCGCTAGCAGCGGCGAGGACGAACGGCAGGAGGCAGTGGTAGATTTGGTATCGCCAGAGTAGGCGTTGGCGGCGTATATAGAAGGCGGTGGGAAAGCTATTGGAAAAGGGGGTCTCAGTGGCGCTGCTCCGCCGATCAGCGGCGGCAGCCATGGGAAAGAGAGGTTGATAGAGAGAGAAGGAGAGAGGTGAGAGAGAGAAGGGGCGGCTGTTGTTTGATTTTGGAATTAGGGTTAGGTTTTTGGATTTAAAAGGAAAGAATGGTGTATGAGATCTCAGTCGTTGGATCCGTTTAGGATCAACAACTGAGATCTAAAAATTGAAAATTTGGAATTGAGTTTCAAAAATGGCTAGAATTGTAAGAAATTGGACAAAATTAAGTTAAAAGGTGAATAAATTTAGGGAAAATGAATTAAATTAGGCTGTTATTTAAATTAAAATAGGGATAATAGTATATAATAATAATAATTAAATAATACATAACAATATTAAATAATAAGTAATAAATAATAATAAATAATAACAATTAAATAATAAATAATTATAATTAACAATAAATAATTTAATAAAATAAATAATGCTAAATAATGGAAAACTAGATATTGTGTTTGCAAAAATGTGGATCTGCATAACTACGTGAAAAATAGTTTAATAAATATTAATAAAAATTACATAAAATGCTGAATTTGAGTTTAAAAATTATGACAATGATACTAAAAGCTAAGAAATAATTTATGCATTTTCTTTAATTATAAATGCGACACGTTAGTATGTACTCAATGTAAGAATAATATTTTAAAATATTGATAATTAAAATTAAATAATTTTGATATAATAACAGCCTAAAAGTGATATCGGGAGGTTAAAATTGGGTGTCAACAGAGTCGCCACCTAATTTTCAAGAAAAAATAGGAAACCTATTTATTTATTAAGAAGCACTCCCTCCGTTTAAAAAGAAATGACTTACTTTCCTTTTTAGTTCGTTTAAAAAAGAAAGACCCTTTCATTTTTTGGCAATACTTTAATTTAAACTTTCCAAATGGCATGTTTATGACCACAAGATTAAAGGGCATTTTGATACATTTGGCACTACTTTAATTTAAGGCTACAAGATTCAAAAATTTTCTTTATTTTCTTAAACTTTGTGCCAAATCAAAGTAGGTAATTCTTTTCGAAACGGAGGAAGTATGACGAAATCAATTTAGATTCTAGGTAAGGATTTAAATTATTGAGAAGGGAAGGGGTTAGACATCCTTCAGAATCTACAAATGTGGTTCCCGGCCAGACTTAGGTTTATTAAAAAAAGAAAAAAGAAAAAAATCAATGCATGCAAATACAAATATAAAATATATATTAAAATAATATAATGCGTATGCTATCGTAAAATATATATATAAGAAAAATATATAAATATGTACGTAAAGACAAAATTGAATAAAGAAAAATTATTTTAAGAAAAAAAATCTACATAATATCCATTAATGTAAAAAAGTGAATTATTTGATTAAGTATCTAAATCAATTTTAATATAACTAGTAACGACCTAAATTTGCCTAAAGTGTGATGAGAATCGCGTGAAAAATAAAAAATATCAGAAAAATTATATTAAAGAAAAAACTATGCAATATCTTTCAATGTATAAGTATGAATTAATTGAGTAAGTATCTAAATTAATTTAATTTTTTAATATAAATATTAACGACTTATATTTGCCTAAACACGTGATGAACATTTGTAAAAAGCATTTCCGTCCAATGCCCCAAAAATCAATTTTACACTATAATTTATATTTTGTACAAGTGTAAAAATATAAAAAATGCAAACACAAAACTTAAACTCTTCGTTAAATGTCACTCCCGTCAAGTATTCCCAACTGTATAAACACTTGTAAATAAAAATGTTTGTAACAAATAAATAATTATCAAAATAAATTGAAAATACTTGTGTGCTTATATGTATAAAAATATATAATTTTTTAAAAGGTGGGCTCAGATTAGATTTTAAATACCACATACGAAGTGGTTGCTGATTTATTAGTTGTCCTAACTCGTGTTGCCAAGATACGAATCATAAAACTTTTACGTTATAAAAATTTTGTCATTGCCCAAATTTATTTATTTTATTATGTATTTATATATATAATATATGTCTTTTTATTTGTACAGGCCTCAAAAATTGATGAAAAATTTCTTCATTGGCCACAAAGGGAGATAACAAATGACTCAAAAATAACCCTAACACTATCTATTTATATTAGTCCACAAAGGGAGATAACAAATGACCATCCTACCATTGCCAAGGGGTGGTCGTGGAGTGTAAGTTTATTACATTTCAAGGCTCCTCTTCACACTTAAAAACATTTAATCCATTGGAAGGCTCAAGTACCAACTCACACACGACCATTTACATGAACATAGTTTGGAGTTTTTGTAACTCCCGAGCTTGGCTACATGTGAATGGTCATGAACTTGTTGGACAGCTTGTAGAACTTGTTGGACAGCTTGGTACACCCGTATCAACATGTGTGTGTATATATATATATCTTCTTTGTTTTCATTTAAAATCATTCTTTAGGGTCAAAATTTTCGCTCAGACAAGAATTAGTTGGATCAAAATCGAAGCTTTGCGATTGCTATTATATTATTTTTATAGTTTACAGGTCGTAAATGAATGTCAGTTGGCTTTGAATAATTTCTTGTGTAAAGGTTGGGTTTAATTGTATTTATCGTAATATCTCTGTTAGTTTGTTATTTTGTGGTAGTTTACAATTCGTAGATGAATCACTATCTGCTTTGAAAAATTTTTGTGTGTAAATTTTAAGTTTAATTGTATTATTTTTATATCAATTTTATCGTATTATTTTGTTGCATTTTACAGGTGATAGATAAATGTTGGTCGGCTTTGAATGATTTTTTTATGTAAAGGTTAGGTTTAGTTTTATTATTTTGATATCTCTATTATTGTATCATTTTGTTATTGTTTACAGGTGGTAGATGAGTGTCGGACGACTTTGAAAAAAAATGTGTGTAAAGATTATATATAATTGTATTATTTTGATGTCTCTATCATTGTATTGTTTTGTTGCAATTTACAAATGGTAGATGATGATGATTTTGATGGTCTTGATGATATCACTCATTTGAAAGTTGATCCAAGCATGCCACAAACCTCATCTAAAAAATCCAAAACTCCCCTGAGACATACATTTAACCTTCTTAAATATGAATCATCTTAAAACCCAACATTTTGATGATGGGAAGGCAATATAAAAATTTGTAAAGTTTAAGGGTCTTGAAAATTACTAAGTCCCCAACAATTAGTGAAATTTTTAAGCCTTGGACCCCTTAAGCATGGAACGATGAGATGAATCAAGCAAAGATTATTATGGGGTATTGCAGTTTTTATTCAAAAAAGGGTCCTGTACCTCATTTTGATGGGTTGTAAGATGATTTTTAACACACTATCTACCATACTTTTTGCTCTAGCTAGTGTTTGTTAGTTAATAGATTATATCTCTACCATTTTTCTACTATTTTTGTTTGCTATTCTTTTTGATTATACAAAAAGAGGGAGATAGACTGGAACATCAAGAAATCAGGAAATGCCTACAAGTAGGGAATCAATTGTTCGCCAATAAAAAAAATTTAGGTAGCCAACAAGCTGAAGTACTAAAATCCACATGTAAACATAGGATAGGACTTAAACAAAAGCACTAAAATTTCAGTTAGGTGAGGTGGGGATGAGGGAGAAAATGGTCCAGCTCCCACATTATATACTTCCTATAAATATTAAAAATAGTATTTTCATTTTATCACCTGCTTTTTCCTCTTTGAAAAATATAAAAAAAAAATATTTTTTTGGCAAAAATATATCCCTAACTGTATAGTACTTCTTCATAAATATTTTTTTTTGTCATTTTATTTTACTTTTGAATCTTAACAAAACATTTATGTATGATTGCCTTAATTATCATTTATCTTTTATACTATTAGCGTATAGAAGGTAAACCTCATTTGCAAAAATTTGCGAAACTACAACTCTATGACTGGACCAAAATGATGTCTTAGTGCCCGTTTGGCAAGAAAAATATTTTCATTTTATTTTCGGTGTTTTATTCCAAAAGTCTATTTTGATATAGAAGTATTACAATTTTTAAATTTTTAAAAACTCTGAAAAGTTCTTTTTTATAATTTACAGTCCAAATGGCTCACATAAAATCAAAAATAACTTCAATTTCTATTCATATTCAGATATAACTTTCACTTCCCCAATACTATTTTTAACTTAAAAATAAATACATAGTATGCTTTTTCAAATTTCACAATTCTTATGTTCAAACGATCATTTAGTTTACTTGAAATCCAATGCAGAACCACACGGTCCACATCCCATGGCCCAATTAAGCCCATACAGCTTTTCCAGGCCCAATTTCAACCCAATATGGCTAATACCACCTTCCCCGGGCCCAATCAAACTTGACAGAGCAAAATGGATTAAGAGGCAGTCTATTTCTTTATTAAAAAATCTACTTGTTCATATAAATGGAGTCTTATAGGCATTTAGGCATGAATTGAGTAATATTTGAAATAATAGTATAAGTTAAAGACGAAAAAAGATATTTGAAAGTTGACATTGTGTTCATACTTGCATCTCACTTGATTTTTTATTTTAATTTTGGAGTGAAAAATTGAGTGTGTATAATCAAACAAGTTGCTGAAAAAATCAAAATAAAAGGAAATCACTTCATAAGCCTCATTCAAAAGCAGTGCAACCATAAAAGTTGCTAAATTTGAGAGCCATTGGGTTCGCGGTTAGGTTGTCGAGCCATTGGCTTACACTTACACATGATTAAAATTGTTTTTATGTAAATATAGTAGATGTTGAACCCTTCGACCAATTCATGTAAAATCCTGATTCCAGCACTAGATGAAGTTAGTGGAAAAGAACAATGGGGACAAACGCAGCCAAGGTATAGAAATCATATACAGTGAGTCATACAACTATTATTTTATAGTAATCACAAAAACATCCTTTCATACAAGAAAAAGAAAACATACAAAAAGTCTTCTTCATTGTGTAATTTCAAGGAGCCAACATCTAATGTGTACAAACATTTTGAGAACTTCACTACATAAATTATAAAGATAAAATGAACACATAGCTGCTAATGAACCAGAGAAATGATTTTTCATACAGGAATTGAAGCAAATTTGACAAGATTGTACCCTCATTATCTACAGTAGTCAAGCTGTTTTCGTGCCTTTTGAATCTTTATTACCTCGTTAAACAAATGCACACGAAGCCTGCAAGCTGCACGCTTAGTATCCGCCTTTTCCCTTAGAAGAAAAGAATCGGCTGAAACCACGAGATTGTTTTTCAGGTATAGGACCAGAAGATGACGAAGAGCCAGACTTAGTAGGCCGGTGTTTAGGAGGACTTTGAGCCGATTGGTGATCTCAATTGATTGTTTACT